>CAWUFW010011359.1:0-621059 GCA_963921515.1 Calotriton arnoldi | reverse complement strand
TTGCTTCAGTTCAGTTACGTATTGCTTGAACTGACATGAACACCGTTAGCCATGGGGAAAGTCGCGATCAGAATTTAAAGAAAAGGGACACTTAGAGGAGGACTTGGAGCAAACCCTTTGAGAACTAGGCTGTTCTAGTGTCAATACCCACGGGAGCACCGGAGTACTCGAGTTACCTCACCCAGGGGAGCCGGGTGCATAGGTGTCTTTCGGGGTCGGGTTTCGTCATCGCTTTCAATGGCGATCTGCTGCAAAGTGCTGCTGGCGGCCAAGTCGAAAGTGTTCGGGTGGATCCAAAGGTGGATCGAAGATCTGAAGAACCTGAAAGCAGAGGGGACAGAGTCTGGGTCACTAGCCAGTGACCAGGAAGGCGATGAGCAGATGCCCACCGATGTCGAGTGCTTCAGGTAGGTTGACAGTCGTCTTGACTCTTCAGCCACGAGGTCCAGGAGGCGTCGACGACAACCAGGAGCTGGATTCAAGCTGTCCCACAACGTCTGTCGATTGCAGGGGTATCGGCGACCGGATTGGACCCAACAAGCCTTGGCAGCGGCAAGTCTCGTAGAAATAGAAGAAGGACGATGTTGCAGACCAGCAAGGTCTGGGGGACTCACCCAGCAAGGATAAGTCAGGGCACGCCTGGAGCAACCAGGGAGCCCAAGCAGAAAAAGATTGGCCTTCGGGAGGGCCTACTAGCCAATGGACTAGCGACCGCAAAGGAGCCTCGAGACGATGCACGTGGAGCTGGCTCACAGGACACTCGTGGAGTGGAGGCCAGTGATCTTCGGTGCAGTTGGTGCTGGAGGCTGGGGCTACTCGGAGCCCAAAGCACGACTTTGTGGGAGACCCAGACGAGGATGCACTTGCAAATGCGTTCGGTGTCCAGGGGTCATGGTTCCACGTTACCCACAACAGCTACGGGCCTCAGCTTTGCTGGGGACTCAGGGCAGCCTCGGGAAGTCTAGAAATCTACCTCTGGTGATGCAAAGACTTCGGCGTCCAATGGGAGCTTCAGCGATGCAGACCGGACAATTGCTTCTTTGGTGCCTGCTAAGCAGGAGAGTCACTCCTTGACCCCAAGGGAGATTCTTCAGTCCTCTAATCTTGAAGTAGAGCGTCGAAGGTCCTGGATTCTGTGTCAGAGTTTCGTCCAGGTAAATCTAAAGTCCTAAGGACTGGATTGCCCTACTTATACTAAGGTAGGGGGTTGGACATACTCTGTGGCCCCACCTATGGGAGGGCCAGGGCAGAGGGGTGGTTACACCCCTTTCCCTTTGTCCAGTTTCACGCCAGAGCAGGGGCTGGAAGCCCCTGAGCCGGTATGAACTGGGGTATGCACAGGGACACCAAGTGTGCCCCCAGTGCAGGATTTCAAAGCACCCGAGAGTGCTCCCGCCCAGCCCCAATACACACTATCCTGTCTGGGGAGGTGGTCACACCTCCTGGGACAGAAACCTATTGTCCAGGCCTCCCCTGCCGGAGTTTCGGTCAGCAGCAGGAGGCCAGACTCGTGTCTGTGGCAGCGGCATCCATTTTGTGATGCCAGGGCTCTGGAAAGTCAGTACCGGGTATACCGGTGTGTACATGTCTTTCCCTCTAGAAGGGTGGAATGCTACCCCGCTGCCAGAACTGGCGGGGGTAGTATTCCAAGATGTTTGACACCAAACACGACATGTTTCCGTGCAGCCATTCCAAAGTTAGCATTTAACGCGAGGTTATAATGCGCTTAAGAGTATATGGTCAGGCTGCACTACAAACAGCATCAGAGAAGGGTCTCCGAACGCTGCAGAGGGCCCTGCTCATGCAGGGGCACCCTCTCACATAGGAACCATGCACTCTGCCTTCCAGGATTGATAAGGCCTGCCATAGGAGTGACTTATAGGTTTATATGTGTGTATGTATATAGTGATATAGGTAGCCTATATCACAGTAAGGAGTGCATGCACCACCTTACCCAGGCTGCAGTAGCAGACCTGTGGTGTCAGTTTGGATGGCCTTCCAGGGGTGGCACAATACATGCTGCAGCCCCTGGTAGGCCTCTGAGGTACCTATGCCCTGGGTACATAGTATACCATATACTAGGGACTTATAAGGGCACTCCAGATTCCAATCAGAGATGTGCCTAAGGCACATGGAAACCATTTTAAAGAGGAAGCAGCTAGGCTGGGGTTCTGATTAGCAGGGCCCCAGCCAGACTAAGGTCGAAAAACAGTGAAGCATCAGCAAAAAGTGGGGGTACCCATGTGAAGCAGATCCTACTCTCCTACACTTTCTGCACCTCTCATGCTTCTTTCTGCACCCCTCTTACCTCTTTCTGCACTTCTCTTGCTTCTTTCTGCACTTCTCTTTCTTTTTTCTGCACCTCTCTTGTTTCTTTCTGCAATTCTCTTGTCTCTTTCATCACTTCTCTTGCTTCTTTCTGCACCTCTGTTGCTTCTTTCAGCACTTCTCTTGCCTCTTTCTGCACTTCTCCTGCCTGTTTCTGCACCCCTATTCCCTCTTTCTGCACCTCCCTTGCCTGTTTCTGCACCTCTCTTTCCTCTTTCTGCACCCCTCTTGCCTGTTTCTGTGCCTCTCTTGCCTGTTTCTGCACCTCTCTTGCCTCTTTGCACACCTCTCCTGCCTCTTTTTGCGCCTCACTTGCCTCTTTCTGTACTTCTCTTGCTTCTTTCTACAACTCTGTTGCTTCTTTCAGCACTTCTCTTGCCTCTTTCTGCACTTCTCTTGCCTGTTTCTGCTCCTCTCTTGCCTCTTTCTGCACCCCTATTCCCTCTTTCTGCACCTCCCTTGCCTGTTTCTGCACCTCTTTTGTATCTTTCTGCACTTCTCTTGCCTCTTTCTGCACCTCTTCTGTTTCTTCCCGCACTTCTCATGCCTCTTTCTGCACCCCTCGTGCCTCTTTCTGCACCTCTGTTGCTACTTTCTGCACCCCTCTTGCCTCTTTCTGCACCTCTGTTGCTACTTTCTGCACTTCTCCTGCTTCTTTCTGCACCTCTCTTGCTTCTTTCTGCACCCCTCTTGCCTCTTTCTGTACCTCTCTTGCCTCTTTCTGCAGTTCTCTTGCCTCTTTCTCCACCTCAGTTGCTTCTTTCTGTATTTCTCTTACTTCTTTCTGCGACTCTCTTGCTTCTTTCTTCATCCCTCTTGCCTCTTTCTGCACCCCTATTCCCTCTTTCTGTGCCTCTCTTGCCTCTTTCTGCACGTCACTTGCCTCTTTCTGCACTTCTCTTGCTTTTTTCTGCACCTCTCTTCTTTCTTTCTGCAACTCTCTTGTCTCTTTCATCACTTCTCCTGCCTCTTTCTGCACCTCTCTTGCCTCTTTCTGCACGTCTGTTGCTTCTTTCTGCACTTCTCTTGCCTCTTTCTGTACCCTTCTTGCCTGTTTCTCCACCTCACTTGCCTCTTTCTGTACCTCCCTTGCCTCTTTGTACACCTCTCCTGCCTCTTTCTGCACCTCACTTGCCTCATTCTGCACTTCTCTTGCCTGTTTCTGCTCCTCTCCTGCCTCTTTCTGCTCCCCTGTTCCCTCTTTCTGTACCTCCCTTGACTGTTTCTGCACCTCTTTTGCATCTTTCTGCACTTCTCTTGCCTCTTTCTGCACCTCTTCTGCTTCTTTCTGCACTTCTCTTGCCTCTTTCTGCACCTCTCGTGCCTCTTTCTGCACCTCTGTTGCCTACTTTCTGCACTCCTCTTGCCTCTTTCTGCACCTCTGTTGCTACTTTCTGCACTTCTCTTGCTTCTTTCTGTACCTCTCTTGCTTCTATCTGCACCTCTCTTGCCTCTTTCTATACCTCTTTTGCCTCTTTCTGCAGTTCTCTTGCCTCTTTCTGCACCTCAGTTGCTTCTTTCTGCACTTCTCTTACTTCTTTCTGTGCACTCTCTTGCTTCTTTCTGCACCCCTCTTGTCTCTTTCTGCAGCCCTCCTCTCTCTTTCTGTACCTCTCTTGCCTCTTTCTGCACCCCTGTTCCCTCTTTCTGTGCCTCTCTTGCCTCTTTCTGCATGTCACTTGCCTCTTTCTGCACTTCTCTTGCTTTTTTCTGCACCTCTCTTGCTTCTTTCAGCACTTCTCTTGCCTCTTTCTGCACTTCTCCTGCCTCTTTCTGCACCTCTCTTGCCTCTTTCTGCACGTCTGTTGCTTCTTTCTGCACGTCTCTTGCCTCTTTCTGCACCCCTCTTGACTGTTTCTCCACCTCTCTTGCCTCTTTCTGCACCTCTCTTGCCTCTTTGTACACCTCTCCTGCCTCTTTCTGCACCTCACTTGCCTCATTCTGCACTTCTCTTGCCTGTTTCTGCTCCTCTCCTGCCTCTTTCTGCTCCCCTGTTCCCTCTTTCTGCACCTCCCTTGACTGTTTCTGCACCTCTTTTGCATCTTTCTGCACTTCTCTTGCCTCTTTCTGCACCTCTTCTGTTCTTCCTGCACTCCTCATGCCTCTTTCTGCACCCCTCGTACCTCTTTATGCACCTCTGTTGCTACTTTCTGCACCCCTCTTGCCTCTTTCTGCACCTCTGTTGCTCCTTTATGCACTTCTCCTGCTTCTTTCTGTGCCTATCTTGCTTCTTTCTGCACCCCTCTTGCCTCTTTCTGCTCCTCTCTTGCCTCTTTCTGTGGTTCTCTTGCCTCTTTCTCCACCTCAGTTGCTTCTTTCTGCATTTCTCTTACTTCTTTCTGTGACTCTCTTGCTTCTTTCTTCATCCCTCTTGTCTCTTTCTGCAGCCCTCCTCTCTTTCTGTACCTCTCTTGCCTCTTTCTACACCCCTGTTCCCTCTTTCTGCACATCTCTTGCCTCTTTCTGCATTTCTCTTGCCTCTTTCAGCACCCCTGTTAGTTTTTTCTGCACTTTTATTGCCTCTTTCTGCACCCCTCTTGCCTCTTTCTGTACCTCTCTTGCTTATTTATGTACCCTTCTTGCCTCTTTATGCACCCCTATTCCCTCTTTCTGTGCCTCTCTCGCCTCTTTCTGCACCTCTCTTGCCTTTTCTTCACTTCTCTTGCCTCTTTCTGCACCTCTGTTGGTTGTTTCGGCACTTCTCTTGCTTTTTTCCATACCTCTCCTGCTACTTTCTGCACTCCTCTTGCCTCTTTCTGCACCCCTGTTCCCTCTTTCTGCACTTCTCTTGCCTGTTTCTGAAACTCTCTTGCCTGTTTCTGCAGTTCTCTTGCCTCCTTCTGCACCTCTGTTGCTTCTTTCGGCATGTCTCTTGCCTCTTTCTGCACTCCTCTTGCCTGTGTCTGCACCTCTCCTGCCTCTTCTGCATCCCTGTTCCCTCTTTCTGCACCTCCCTTGACTGTTTCTGCACCTCTTTTGCATCTTTCTGCACTTCTCATGCCTCTTTCTGCACCCCTCGTGCCTCTTTATGCACCTCTGTTGCTACTTTCTGCACCCCTCTTGCCTCTTTCTGCACCTCTGTTGCTACTTTCTGCACTTCTCCTGCTTCTTTCTGTGCCTCTCTTGCTTCTTTCTGCACCCCTCTTGCCTCTTTCTGTACCTCTCTTGCCTCTTTCTGCAGTTCTCTTGCCTCTTTCTCCACCTCAGTTGCTTCTTTCTGCATTTCTCTTACTTCTTTCTGTGACTCTCTTGCTTCTTTCTTCATCCCTCTTGTCTCTTTCTGCAGCCCTCCTCTCTCTTTCTGTACCTCTCTTGCCTCTTTCTGCACCCCTGTTCCCTCTTTCTGCACATCTCTTGCCTCTTTCTGCACATCTCTTGCCTCTTTCTGCATTTCTCTTGCCTCTTTCAGCACCCCTGTTAGTTTTTTCTGCACTTTTATTGCCTCTTTCTGCACCCCTCTTGCCTCTTTCTGTACCTCTCTTGCTTATTTATGTACCCTTCTTGCCTCTTTATGCACCCCTATTCCCTCTTTCTGTGCCTCTCTCGCTTCTTTCTGCACCTCTCTTGCCTTTTCTGCACTTCTCTTGCCTCTTTCTGCACCTCTGTTGGTTGTTTCGGCACTTCTCTTGCTTTTTTCCACACCTCTCCTGCTTCTTTCTGCACTCCTCTTGCCTCTTTCTGCACCCCTGTTCCCTCTTTCTGCACCTCTCTTGCCTGTTTCTGAAACTCTCTTGCCTGTTTCTGCAGTTCTCTTGGCTCCTACTGCACCTCTGTTGCTTCTTTCTGCATGTCTCTTGCCTCTTTCTGCACCCCTCTTGCCTGTTTCTGCACCCCTCTTGCCTGTTTCTGCACCTTACTTGCTTCTTTCTGTAACTCTCTTGCCTCTTTCTGCATTTCTCTTGCCTCTTTCTGCACCTCTATTCTTGCTGCACTTTTATTGCCTCTTTATGCATCCCTCTTGCCTCTTTCTGTACCTCTCTTGCTTCTTTCTGCAACCCTCTTGCCTCTTTATGCACACCTATTCCCTCATTCTGTGCCTCTCTTGCCTCTGTCTGCACCTCTCTTGCCTCTGTCTGCACCCCTCTTGCCTATTTATGCACCTCTGTTGGTTGTTTCTGCACTTCTCGTGCTTTTTTCCACACCTCTCTTGCTTCCTTCTGCACCCTTCTTGCCTCTTTCTGCACCCCTCTTCCCTCTTTCTGTACCTCTCTTGCCTGTGTCTGCAACTCTCTTGCCTTTTTCTGCAGTTCTCTTGCCTCTTTCTGCACCTCTGTTACTTCTTTCTGTACTTCTCTTGCTTCTTTCTGCACCTCTCTTGCTTCTTTCTGTACCCCTGTTCCCTCTTTCTGCACCTCTCTTGCCTGTTTCTGCAACTCTCTTGTCTTTTTCTGCAGTTCTCTTGCCTCCTTCTGCACCTTTGTTGCTTCTTTCTGCATGTTTCTTGCCTCTTTCTGCACCCCTCTTGCTTGTTTCTGCACCTTACTTGCCTCTTTCTGCACCTCTCTTGCCTCTTTCTACACCTCTCCTGCCTCTTTCTGCACCTCACTTGCCTCTTTCTGTACTTCTCTTGCTTCTTTCTACACCTCTGTTGCTTCTTTCAGTACTTCTATTGCCTCTTTCTGCACTTCTCCTGCCTGTTTCTGCTCCTCTCTTTCCTCTTTCTGCACTCATGTACCCTCTTTCTGCACCTCCCTTGCCTGTTTCTGCACCTCTCTTGCCTCTTTCTGCACTTCTCTTGCCTCTTTCTGCACTTCTCTTACCTGTTTCTGCTCCTTTCCTGCCTCTTTCTGCACCCCTGTTCCCTCTTTCTGCACCTCCCTTGCCTGTTTCTGTACCTCTTTTGCCTCTTTCTGCACTTCCTTTGCCTCTTTCTGCACCTCTTCTGTTTCTTCCTGCACTTCTCTTGCCTCATTCTGCACCCCTCTTGCCTCTTTCTGCACTTCTGTTGCTACTTTCTGCAATTCTCCTGCTTCTTTCTGTGCCTCTCTTGCTTCTTTCTGCACCCCTCTTGCCTCTTTATACACCCCTTTTCCCTCTTTCTGTACCTCTCTTGCCTCTTTCTGCACTTCTCTTGCCTCTTTCTGCAGTTCCCTTGCCTCTTTCTCCACCTCTGTTGCTTCTTTATGCATTTCTCTTACTACTTTCTGCGACTCTCTTGCTTCTTTCTGTATCTCTCTTTTCTCTTTCTGCAGCCCTCCTCTCTCTTTCTGTACCTCTCTTCCCTTTTTCAGCACCTCACTTGCTTCTTTCTGCTCCTCTCTTGCCTCTTTCTGCACCTCACTTGCTTCTTTCCGCATCCCTCTTGCCTCTTTCTGTACCCCTCTTCCCACTTTCTGCACCTCTCTTGCCTTTTTCTGCACCCCTGTTTCCTCTTTCTGCACCTCTCTTGCCTGTTTCTGCACCTCTCTTGCCTCCTTCTTCACCTCTGTTGCTTCTTTCTGCATGTCTCTTGCCTCTTTCTGCACCCCTCTTGCCTGTTTCTGCACCTCACTTGCCTCTTTCTGTACCCCTCTTGCCTCTTTCTACACCTCTCTTGCCTCTTTCTGCAGCACACTTGCCTCTTTCTGCACTTCTCTTGCTTCTTCTCTACACCTCTGTTGCTTCTTTCGGCACTTCTCTTGCCTCTTTCAGCACTTTTTTTTCCTGTTTCTGCTCCTCTCTTGCCTCTTTCTGCACACCTGTTCCCTCTTTCTGCACCTCCCTTGCCTGTTTCTGCACCTCTTTTGCCACTTTCTGCACTTCTCTTGCCTCTTTCTGCACCTCTTCTGTTTCTTCCAGCACTTCTTTTGCCTCTTTCTGCACCCATCTTGCCTCTTTCTGCACCTCTGTTGCTACTTTCTGCACTTCTCCTGCTTCTTTCTGTGCCTCCCTTGATTCTTTTTGCTCCCCTCTTGCCTCTCTATGCACCCCTTTTCCCTCTTCCTGTACCTCTCTTGCCTCTTTCTGCACCTCTCTTGCCTCTTTCTGCAGTTCTCTTGCCTCTTTCTCCACCTCTGTTGCTTTTTTCTGCATTTCTCTTACTTCTTTCTGCGACTCTCTTGCTTCTTTCTGCATCCCTCTTTTCTCTTTCTGCAGCCCTCCTCTCTCTTTATGTACCTCTCTTCCCTCTTTCTGTACCCTGGTCCCTTTTTATGCACCTCTCTTGCCTCTTTCTGCACCTCTGTTAGTTCTTTCTGCAATTTTATTGCTTCTTTCTGCACCCCTCTTGCCTCTTTCTTTAACTCTCTTGCTTCTTTCTGCACCCCTCTTGCCTCTTTATGTACCCCTATTCCCTTTTTCTGTGCCTCTCTTGCCTCTTTCTGTACCTCTCTTGCCTTTTTTGCACTTCTCTTGCCTCTTTATGCACCTCTGTTGGTTGTTTCTGCACTTCTCTTGCTTTTTTCCACACCACTCCTGCTTCTTTCTGCACCCCTCTTCCCTCTTTCTGTACCTCTCTTGCCTGTTTCTGCAACTCTCTTGCCTTTTTCTGCAGTTCTCTTGCCTCTTTCTGCACTTTTGTTAGTGCTTTCTGCACTTCTCTTGCTTCTTTCTGCACCTCTCTTGCTTCTTTCTGTACCCCTGTTCCCTCTTTCTGCACCACTCTTGCTTGTGTCTGCAACTCTCTTGTCTTTTTCTGCAGTTCTCTTGCCTCCTTCTGCACCTCTGTTGCTTCTTTCTGCATGTTTCTTGTCTCTTTCTGTATCCCTCTTGCTTGTTTCTGCACCTTACTTGCCTCTTTCTGCACCTCTCTTGCCTCTTTCTACACCTCTCTTGCCTTTTTCAGTACTTCTCTTGCCTCTTTCTGCACTTCTCTTGCCTGTTTTTGCTCCTCTCTTGCCTCTTTTTGTACTCCTGTTCCCTCTTTCTGCACCTCCCTTCCCTGTTTCTGCACCTCTCTTACCTCTTTCTGCACTTCTCTTGCCTCTTTCTGCATATCTTCTGTTTCTTCCTGCACTTCTCTTGCCTCTTTCTGCACCCCTCTTGCCTCTTTCTGCACCTCTGTTTCTACTTTCTGCACATCTCTTGCTTCTTTCTGTACCTCTCTTGCTTCTTTCTGCACCTCTCCTGCCTCATTATGCATCCCTCTTCCCTCTTTCTACACCTCTCTTGCCTCTTTCTGCACCTCTCTTGCCTCTTTATGCAGTTCTCTTGCCTCTTTCTCCACCTCTGTTGCTTCTTTCTGCATTTCTCTTGCTTCTTTCTGCATCACCCTTGCCTCTTTCTTCATCCCTCCTCCCTCTTTCTGTACCTCTCTTGCCTCTTTCTGTACCCCTGTTCCCTCTTTCTGCACCTCTCTTGCCTCTTTCTGCACATCTCTTGCCTCTTTCTGCACTTCTCATGCCTCTTTCTGCACCTCTGTTGTCTCTTTCTGTACCCCTGTTCCCTCTTTCTGCACCTCTCTTGCCTCTTTCTGCACTTCTCTTGCCTCTTTCTGCACTTCTCATGCCTCTTTCTGAACCTCTGTTGGTTCTGTCTGCACTTTTATTGCCGCTTTCTGCACCCCTCTTGCCTCTTTCTGTACCTCTCTTGCTTCTTTCTGCACCCCTGTTGCCTTTCTGCACCCTTATTCCTTCTTTCTGCACCTCTCTTGCCTCTTTCTGCACCTCACTGGCCTCTTTCTGCACTTCTCTTGCTTTTTTCTGAACCTCTCTTGTTTCTTTCTGCAACTCCCTTGTCTTGTTCATCACTTCTCTTGCTTCTTTCTGCACCTCTCTTGCTTCTTTCAGCACTTCTCTTGCCTCTTTCTGCACTTCTCTTGCCTGTTTCTGTACCTCTCTTGCTTCTTTCTGCACCTCTCTTGCCTCTTTCTGCACCTCCCTTGCTTCTTTCCGCATCCCTCTTTCCTCTTTCTGTACCCCTCTTCCCTCTTTCTGCACCCCTGTTCCCTCTTTCTGCACCTCTCTTGCCTGTTTCTGCACCTCTCTTGTGTCTTTCTTCACTTCTTTTGCCTCTTTCTGCTCCTCTCTTGCCTCGTTCTGCACTTCTCTTACCTCTTTACGCACTTCTCTTGTTTCTTTCTGCACATTTCTTACTCTTACTGCACCTCTCTTGTTTTTTTCTGCACTTCTCTTGCTTCTTTCTGTACTTCTCTCACCTCTTTCTGTACTTAAATGGGAAGTGCAAGCTGTTAAGTTTAAATGACTGCATGCTCTCGTGACTGAGGAATATGTCTACTTGCACATGTATTCTCACATGTGTTATGCATCTGAAGATGGTAGCTTAAATAGCGGGTAGCTTCTCCTATGGGTGGTCAAATCTTCTCAGTTCTGCTCTGTCATTCGGTTGCACAGGCAGACATGTCTTATGTATATAGGTGCTATAGAGCCCCTCAAATAAACTATTGAATACCCATGTGCCCTGTATTATGAGCAGAAAGAAATGCATACACCTTTTTGTATACAAATTTACAGAGTATGCTGTTTGAAACACAGGTGTTCAAGTATTTGTATGTTTATTTTTATGTAACATGTAACTAGGTAAAAACACAGACACACGCATGCATACCTTCACAAACTTGGTCAGACTTACAAATTGATATGGTTAGGATTGCTGTTTTACATTTGGTAGGCCTAACATTCTGAGCAGTCGATGAATAGTGAACCTTCAAGAGAAAAGTGAGGTTTAACACATCTTGAGAGAAGGATTAGTGATTAGGCAACTTTGTATGAGTCTGTGGAAAGGTACAGTCGAAGTAGACCTCTTTCTGCATTTCTGTTGCTTCTTTCTTCACTTCTTTTTCTTCTTTCTGCCCCTTTCTTCCTCTTTCTGTACCTCTCTTGCCTCTTTCTGCACTTCTCTTGCTTCTTTCTCCACCTTTCTTCCTCTTTCTGTACATGTCCTACCTATGTAGGCATTGTTAGAAATTAGCATTTAAAAAACCTTAGAAATTCACTGAAAAAAACACAGGTTTCAGGGACATTATAGTTAGTAATTTGCATTTAAAAAACCTTAGAAATTGACTGAAAAAACCACAGGTTTCAGGGACGTTATAGTTAGGAATTAGCATTTAAAAAACCTTAAATATTCACTTAAAAAAACACAGGTTTTAGGGACGTTATAGGTAGGCTGACATTGCACTCGTACAAAAACCAGAGAAATTCAGCCATTATAGGTAGTTTAGCTAACTATAACTCACACCCCTGATATACACTGCTGATGACGTCACAAATTACATCACTGATGACATCCCTGATGGCATTATCCATTTAATATCTGATGCACCTCCTCACACCCTAATTTAACCTTTCATACACACACTCTAAAATACAGACTACCATTCTCGAAATCATAGACACACCAATATCAGTTAGTACATACCCACTCACTGATTCATAGGTCTACACACACATACACTCACTCACCCATACAGTCACTCATACTCGCAGTCACTCATCAATACAGCCACTGATAAATGCACTCATACACCCATACAGACACTCACTCACCGCCACCCATAGAGTTGCTCACACACCTATTCAGTCACCCAAAGAATCAATCACACTGCCATTTCCTCACCCATGAAGTTATACACACCCCACCTCACTTATTCATGCAGATACTAACACATACGTACTCTCTTTTACAATCACTGACACAAGCACACACTCATCCATACAGCCACTCTCACAATCACTCACTCTCACATATAGTCACTTATATACTCCAACACTCACATATACTGCCTTTCAAATATGTAGTTACTCACACATATACCACTGAGGCATCCAGTCACTCACCAACACAGTCATACTCACACTCACTCACCCATACAGCCCCTCGTAGTTCCACTCATGAACCTAAACATCCAGTGAATCACCCACTCACACATCCATGCAAAGAGTCACACACACCCCCACCCACCCACATAGACACTCAGGCACCCATAAAGGTACTCAAAGAACCAATCATTAACCCATATAGACACTCATGTAGCTACTCACCAACCGATGCAGCCACTTACACACCAACTGACAGATGGATACAGACATTCACACATATTAGTCATTCACCCAAGCATTCACTAGGACATGTTTAATCACTCACTTACGCACCCACTAAATCATCCATCCAGACACTCATACACCCATTCATTCTTCAATACACCTTGGTATATATATATATACATATATATATATTCACTGAAAAAACCCATAGGTTTCAGGCACGTTATAGTTAGAAATTAGCATTTAAAAAAGCTTAGAACTTCACTGAAAAAACCATAGGTTTCAGGGGCGTTACAGTTAGTTGGACATTTCACTCGTACAAAACCATAGAAATTCCCCCGTTATAGTTAGTTCAGCTAACTATAACTCGCGCCCCCGCAATGCACTGCTGATGACATCACATATTACATCACTCATGACATGGTCACCCTGGGCGTAGTTTGCGTAGTAGCACTACACATAGCTACGCGAAGTACATTTTGAACTTCACGTAGCTATGCAAATTGCGTAGTGCGTAGCTGTGTGCTTGACTGCACTGTACAATAATTGCCAAAGGCATCTTGCACAGTACAAGTTAAGATAAAATAAGTATCTCTGTCTTTATATGCTAAAATGCATATAGTCATTTCATAAAAGTGAAAACAATAAATTAACAAGCAGTGAGAGGTGATGATTTTGGGATCCTCCTAACCTAGGGAGAGAACCAAGCAGATGCCTTGAAAACAAAAAGCACATCTTTTGAACGATTCGGTGGTGGTCCCATCCTCTTAGGACCACCCCAAGCACAGTTATTGGCAAAAATACAATCCCAACCAAAGGCTCTGCAAAGCATTATGGGACAAGATTAGCAGTGGGCAGTGAATATTACAGTATCCAATATCAAAATAATTCTACAAAGAGCTGCAGTTCCACTAGTCGTTACTAGATGTCCCTCACGAGTCAAATGCAAAAGCTTCATGAAAGGGTTTCAATGCTTTTGCATTTGACTCGTGAGGGACATCTAGTAACGACTAGTGGAACTGCAGCTTGATGTATTAATAATTTCAATGCTTTTGCATTTGACTCGTGAGGGACATCTAGTAACGACTAGTTGAACTGCAGCTCTTTGTAGAATTATTTTGATATTGAACACTATAATATTCACTGCCCACTGCTAATCTCGTCCCATAATGCTTTGCAGGACCTTTGGTTGGGATTGTATTTTGCCCATAACTGTGCTTGGGGTGGTCCTAGGATGAAGGGACCACCACTGAATCGTTCACATGATATGCTTTTTGTGTTCAAGGCATCTGCTTGGTCCTCCCCTAGGTTAGGGGGACCCCAAAATCATCACCTCTCTCATTGCTTGATATTTTCATTGTCAAAGTTCACTTTTGTGAATTGGTTATATGCTTTTAGCATAGAAAATTGCTTTATCAAAGCGTTTGTACATGTTTATTATACTGCTGTTACGCTACGTCAATTAGCACAGTTTTTTACTCTGCTACGTGCAATTTGTGTAGTGCGTAGTAGCACAAACTTTGCATGCTCCGTGAGCGTAGCGAAGTATTACGCCCAGGGTTAGTGACATCACTGATGACATCATCCAGTGACTGTGTGTTTCTGTAAAGTTTAAATATGTTTAATATATATAGGGAAATGCATATTGAAGAATGAGTGGGTGTATAAGTGTCTGAATGGATGATTTAGTAGGTGCGTGACTGAGTCTATAAGTCAGTGATTAAACGTATTTTACTGAATGCATGGGTTAGTGACTAAACTGTGTGAATGTCTGTATCCATCTGTCTGTTGGTGTGTAAGCGGCTGCACGGGTTTGTGAATAGCTAGATGAGTGTCTATATGAGTTATTGATTGGTTGTCTGAGTATCTGTATGGGTGCCTGAGTGTTTGTGTGGGTGGGGTGTGTGTGACTCTGTGCATAGATGTGTGAGTGGGTGATTCACTGGGTGCATGGTTTCAAGAGTGCATCTGTGATGGACTGTATGGGTGGGTGAGTGTGTGTATGGGTGTGTTAGTGAGTGAATGTATATATCAGTGGTACATGTGTGAGTAACTACATATGTGAAAGGCAGTATATATGTGTGTTAGAGTATATAAATGGCTATAAGTGAGAGTGTGTAATTGTGAGAGTGGCTGTATGGATGAGTGTGTGCTTGTATCAGTGATTGTATAAGAGTGTAATAATGTACTAGTATTTGTATGAGTAAGTGAGCTGGTGTGTGTATAACTGTACATCTGAGTAAATGGGAGTGTGATTAATTATTTGCATGACTGACTAGGTGTGTGAGTACCTCTATGGATGAGTGGCGGTGTGTGAGTGTCTATATAGGTGTATGAGTGCATATGATAGTCCTGTACTGAGTGACCGTAAGTATGAGTGACTGTACGGGTAAGTGAGTGGATGTGTGTGTAGACCTAAGAATCAGTGAGTGGGTATGTAGTTATTGGTGTTGGAGTGTCTATGATTTTGAGAATGGCAGTGTGTAATTTAGAGTGGGTGTATCAAAAGTTATATTAGGATGAGAGAAGATGCATGAAATTATCACATGGATGATGTCATCAGTGATGTCATCAGTGATGTCATTTGAGATGTCACCAGTGATGTCATTAGTGATGTCACTGACCATGTCATGAGTGATGTAATATGTGACGTCATCAGCAGTGCATTGCGGGGGCGTGAGTTATAGTTAGCTGAACTAACTATAACAGGGGAATTTCTATGGTTTTGTGCAGTGAAATGTCCAACTAACTATAACGCCCCTGAAACCTATGGTTTTTTCAGTGAATTTCTAAGGTTTTTTAAATGCTAATTTCTAACTATAACATGCTTGAAAACTATGTTTTTTTCAGTGAATTTCAAAGGTTTTTTAAATGCTAATTTCTAACTATAACATGCCTGAAACCTATGGTTTTTCAGTGAATTTCAAAGGATTTTTAAATGCTAATTTCTAACTATAACGTGCCTGAAACCAATGGTTTTTTAAGTGAATTTCTAGGACATGTGATGAAAGAAGAAAAAATGCACAGAAAGAAGCAAAAGAAATGCAGAAAGAAGCAACAGAAGTCCACAAAGACGAAGAAAAGTGCAGGAAGAAGCAAGACATGTGCCAAAAGAACCAACAGAGGAGCAGAAAGAGGCCTTGTTGCAAAATCATCCTGTGCCCACAACTTTTTCAGATGGGTACTGGTGGTAACTGACTCTGACTAACCAGGCCTAGAGCCAGTGCTATGCTAAAGACACTTAGAATGCAGTGAAAACACCTACATGCACTAGGGAACACTATGCGTTGGGGTACCCCTGTGATTAGCATGACCTCCTCTGTAAGGCCCTAGTACATAATGGGCAGAGATTAAAACTACCTCTAAGTCAGAGGTGCAGAAATATGCTACTTTAACTAGTAGTCGCATTTGCAGAGTGGTGGAGAAAGGGTGCTGGGAACTTCATCCCCCATCCCTTAGTCTGCCACGAGGCACGTTTGCAGAGTGGTAGAGTAAGGGGGCCATGGCCTCCGAAGACGTCTTAGCAATCCCACTGTGTGGGACTTACTGGAGGTAACAAGAGGTGAGTTGGCCCCGAGGACATCCTTGGGGGCCAACTTCCCAAACTATTACCTCCAGTCAGTCCCACACAGCAGCGACTGGTAAGTACTCTTCGCAGGCCACGCCCACTTTGCCCGCCACTCTACAAGCGCTCCCTGGCACGCTCTTGGATGGGGATTGAAGTCCCCTTCACTGCTGGGGGTCCTTTAGGGGCCAACTAGCTTGCCTTTTACCTCCAGTAACCCCCACGCAGTGGGATTGGTGTGAGGTAGACAAAGGCCATGCCCCCTTTCTTCACCACTCTGCAAACGCACCCCCTGGCGCGTTGTAAGTTGGGGGATTAAGTCCCCTTGAATCCTGAGGGTCCCTAGGGTCCAACTAGCCCACCAGGTACCGCCAGTAAGCGCCACAGAGCTGCATTGCAGAGAGGTGTAAAAAGGGGCATGGCCTGGGCCACCTCTCTGCAACGCAGTGCAGTGGCACTTACTGGAGGTACCTGGTGGGTTAGTTGGCCCCCAGGGACCCTCAGAATTGAAGGGGAATTAATTCCCCAACTTAAAATGCCCCACAGGGCCTGTTTGCACACATGTCACCTCAGGCCCCGCCCCCTCCCTTCACCACTGTGCAAACACGCCCCGTGGTGAGTTTTAAGTTGGGGGATGAAGTCCCTTGAATCCTGAGGGTCCCTGGGGTCCAACTAGCCCACCAGGTACCTCCAGTAAGCGCCCTGAGCTGCATTGCAGAGAGGTGTAAAAGGCGTGGCCTGGACCACCTCTCTGCAGCGCAGCCCTGTGGCACTTACTGGAGGTACCTGGTGGGCTAGTTGGCCCCCAGGGACCCCCAGTATTGAAGGGGAACTAATTCCCCAATTTAAAGCGCGCCACAGGGGCGCGTTTGCAGAAGTGTTGCTGGGAGGGCGGGGCCCTACGGTGCAATCAGTGTTTTTTAAATAATTTTTTTTAGAAGGGGGCTGTGTGTGCCCCTTCTTCTACCCACGGGCCCTGGGGACACCATCCCCCAGGGCCTGACTCTCGATAAAAAATATATATATATATATGAATGGGAAGGGGGCCGCGTGGGCTTCCCTCCCGTGGCCAATTCCAGCCCGGGGACCCCATCCCGGGGCATGGCCACATATATTTTTTTATGGAGGGGGCTACGTGGCCCCCACCTGAGGCCTCTATTGGCCCCGGGGACCCCATCCCCCGGGCCCGGCCTTTGTTTATTTATTTATTTCCCTATCCGTTGAGGACCGTGGGGGGGAGCCCAAATGCCCCCACGGTCCCGCCGGCTCCTTGCATCCTGCAGGAGCCGGCATTGCTTTTCCACACGGGGAGCTGCTGACGTGTGGAAAAGCAATTCTGCTTTGCTTCATTGAAGCGAGAGCAGGTTTTCCTGCTCTCGCTTCAATGAAGCAAAGCAGTTTGCAATGACAGGGCGGGAGCCGCGCCGCTCCTGCCCTGTCATTGCAAACAGCAGTGTCGCGGGGTGGGCACCCCGGGACACTGCAGGAGCTGGCCCTGGGGGGTGGAGGTCCCCAGGGCCATCAAGGGCTCCAGGAGGGGTGCCACATGGCCCCCCTCCCACCTATTGCACAGCCCGGGGAGGTGGTGGTCCCCGGGGCTCGGCAGTCCGTAACGGACCCCCGCATTTGAATATGAGTGCCCCGGGGAGGTGGTGGTCCCCGGGGTGTGTGGGGGGGCTCAAGTCCCCCCACACAGGTGTATTTTTTACAAAAATAAAAGCCCCGGGGGTGGCGGTCCCCGGGGCAGCGGGGGGGCCGTGTGCCCCGCAAAATAATTAATAAAAGCCCCGGGGGGTGGAGGTCCCCAGGGCTGCAGGGGGGCCGTGTGCCCCCGCAAATATTTATGGAAAGCCCCGGGGGGTGGCGGTCCCCGGGGTTGCGGAGGCCTCCCTGGGCCCCCGCAATTACATTATTGCATGCCCCCGGGACTTGGCCCACCCGGGGGCTAAATAATAACGAAGCGCGGGAGTCCGCGCTTCGTTTTCTTTTTTTGGCCAAAATTCGGCTGGGTGCGCGAATCTCGCCGATTAAAAAAAAAAAAAATGCTTTTTGCCCTGGGGGTCCTTGTGGGACCCCCTGAGCAGGCCTAGGGGGTCAGGGTGTTTCTACCCTGCCCCCTTTTCTTGATTTTCGCGTTTGTTTTCTCTTTTCTTGTGACTCGGTTCTACCAAGTCACAAGATGGCTGCCAACACTTCCTGGTTTGGAGTGTTGACAGCCAATTAGAATAAAGCTCGTGGTCAGGAGGGTCCGCGGAGCCTCCGTGCCTCTAGATATCAATATTTTTATTTTTTGATTTTCTCAGCAACTACCAAACGGATTTACACCATTTAAAAAAAGGGCGCTTTCTGAACCAAGCACTACCTTTTTGCCAAATTTGGTGTAATTCCGTTTAGCAGTTCGAGCTGTAGCCGTGTCTAAAGTTTCCTATGGGAAATTAATTTTTTGCCCTCTTTTTTTTTGAATTTCTCAGGAACTACTGAACGGATTTACACCATTTAACAAAATGAGTTCTTTCTGAAACAAGGGCTACCTTTTTGCCAAATTTGGTGTAATTCCGTTCAGCAGTTCGGGCTGTAGCCGTGTCTAAAGTTTCCTATGGAAAATACAATGGAGAAAACACGTTTTGGGACCCCCTTTTTTCTCGGCCCCTGCTTACCGAATCACCCCGAAACTTTCAGGATAGGAACTGACCGGAGTGCCCCACAACTTTTGAAAATTTTGCGAAGATTCGTCATCCGGCGCCAAAGTTATTGGGAAAACAAAAAACGCTTTTCCTATGGAAACTAGGTCCTAACTATAACTATCTACTGGTGACCGCCAGTAGATTATATATATATATATATATATATATATTAAAACATTCTTACACTTTTTAGAAACACTCACACTCACTGGATGATGTCATCAGTGATGTTATTTGAGATGTTATCATTGATGTCACTGACCATGTCATTTGTGATGTAATATGTGACATCATCATCAGTGCATTGTGGGGGCGCAAGTTATAGTTAGCTCAGCTATGTATATATATATATATTATCTACTGGCGGTCGCCAGTAGATAGTTATAGTTAGGACCTATTTTCCATAGGAAATCCGCAACATTCTATTTGAAATAACTCTTGCGTCGGTTGACGAATCAAGGCAAAATGTTCAAACTTTATGGCTCGCTCCTACCCTGAAAGTTTCAGGGTGATTTGTCAAGCGGGGGCCGAGAAAAAAAGGGGGTCCCAAAACGTGTTTTCCCCATTCATTTTCCCATAGGAAACTTTAGCCACGGCTACAGCCCGAACTGCTGTACGGAATTACACCAAATTTGGCAAAGAGGTAGTTCTTGGTTCAGAAAGAACCCTTTTTGTTAAATGGTGTAAATCCATTCAGTAGTTCCTGTGAAAATCAAAATGAAAATCACATATATATCTATGGCCGCGTCGGATTCGCGCACCCTCCCGATCACGAGCTGCATGCTAATTGGCTGTCAACACTCCAAATCAGGAAGTGTTGGCAGCCATTTTGTCCCTCGGTAGAACCGAGGGACAGAAACAAGTGCGCAAAACGCACAAAGGGGGCAGGGTAGAAACACCTTGACCCCCTAGGTCTGCTCAGGGGGTCCCACAAGGACCCCCTGGGCATAAAAAAGCATTTTTTTAAAAAAAAAATTGGCGGGATGAGCTTAGGGTGCACGGATCCCGCCGATAAAAAAAGCGGCGCGGTCTCCCGCTTCGATGTTTGCCCCGGGTGGCCCAAGTCCCGGGGGCATGCGGGGTCTATTTAAATAATGCTGGGGGCCTCTAAGGGCCCCCCAAGCCCCAGGGACCGCCACCCCCCGGGGCTTTCAATTTAAAATGGTGCGGGAGGGCACTCGGCCCTCCCGCAGCCCCGGGGACCACCACCCCCCGGGGCTTCTTTTTAAAAAAAAAAAAGATTTCCTGTGTGGGGGGGCTTAAGCCCCCCCACACGCTTCGGGGACCGCCACCTCCCCGGGGCACTAAAAATGTAAATGCGGGGGTCTGTAACGGACCCCCGAGCCCCGGGGACCACCACCTCCCCGGGGCTTTAAAGACAGTGGGTGGGGGGCCGCGCGGCCCCTCCTCATGGAGCCTGTGGTGGCCCTGGGGACTGCCACCCCCAGGGCTGGCTCCTGCAGTGTCCCGGGGTGCCTACCCCCGGGACACTGCTGTTTGTAATGGCAGGACGGGAGCCTCGCGGCTCCCGTCCTGCCATTGCAAACTTGCTTTGCTTCATTGAAGCGAGAGCAGGGAAACCTGCTCTCGCTTCAATGAAGCAAAGCAGAATTGCTTTTCCATAAGGGGAGCTGCATGTCAGCAGCTCCCCTTATGGAAAAGCAATGCTGGCTCCCGCAGGACGCGGGGAGCCGGCGGGACCGTGCGGGGATTGGGGACCCCCACGGTCCCCAACGAGTGGCCAGGCCCCGGGGAATGGGGTCCCCGGGTCCATTAGAAGCCCGGGAGGGGGGCCACGCATCCCCCCTCCCAAAAAAAGGAATTAAAAAAAAAAAAAAAAAGGACGCAAAGGCCGGCCCCGGGGGATGGGGTCCCCGGGGCCTTTAATGGCCTGAGGAAGGGGGCCACGCAGCCCCCCACCAAATATTATTATTTTTTTTTAAAAAAGAGGGCATGCCCCGGGGGATGGGGTCCCCGGGGCAAATACAAGCCCAGGGAAGGGGGCCACGCAGCCCCCTTCCCGTTTATAAAAAAATAAAAAATAAAATAAAGGAACAGCCTCAGGCCCCGGGGGATGGGGTCCCCGGGGACAAAAGTGGACGAGGGAAGGGGGGCCACGCAGCCCCCTCCCATTAAAAAAGAAAGCCCCCTCCCTGCAGCACTCTGCAAACGCGCCCCTGGCGCGTTGCAAAAGAGGAAGTAATTCCCCTTGAATACTGGGGGTCCTGGGGCCAACTAGCCCACCAGGAACCTCCAGTATGCACCAGGGAGCTGCGTTGCAGAGAGGTGTTCAGAGGCCACGCCCTTTTTACACCTCTCTGCAACGCAGATCTGTGGCGCTTTTGGAGGTACATGGTGGGCTAGTTGGTCCCCAGGAACCCTCAGGATTCAAGGGGACTTAATCCCCAACTTAAAACGCGCCACGGGCGCATGTTGCACAGTGGTGAAGGGAGGGGCGGGGCTTCAGGTGACATGTGTGCAAACAGGCCTCGTGGCGCGTTTTAAGATGGGGATTTAAATCCCTTCAATCCTGAGGGTCCCTGGGGCCAACTAGCCCACCAGATACGTCCAGAAAGCGCCACAGAGCTGCGTTGCAGAGAGGTGTAAAGGGGCATGGCCTCTGAACACCTCTCTGCAACGCAGCTCCCTGGCGTATACAGGAGGTACAGGGTGGGCTAGTTGGACCCCAGGGACCCTCATGATTCAAGGGAACTTAATCCCCCAACTTAAAACGTGCCACGGGGCGCGTTTCCACAGTGTTGAAGGGAGGGGCGGGGCATGTTATTGTTAGAAATTAGCATTTCAAAAACCTTTGAAATTCACTTAAAAACCATAGGTTTCAGGCACGTTATAGTTAGAAATTAGCATTTAAAAAACCTTTGAAATTCACTGAAAAAACCATAGGTTTCAGACACGTTATAGTTAGAAATTAGCATTTAAAAAACCTTTGAAATTCACTTAAAAACCATAGGTTTTAGGGACAGTTATAGTTAGTTGGACATTTCACTCTTACAAAACCATAGAAATTCCCCGTTATAGTTAGTTCACGTAACTATAACTCGCGCCCCCGCAATGCACTGCTGATGACGTCACATATTACATCACTCATGACATGGTCAGTGACATCACTGATGACATCACTGAAGAATGTGCTAGTATTTGTATGAGTAAGTGAGTTGGTGTGTGTATAACTGTATTGGTGAGTAAATGGGTGTGTGCTTAATTTTTGCATGACTGACTAGGTGTGTGAGTACCTCTATGGATGAGTGGCGGTGTGTGAGTGTTTATATAGGTGTATGAGTGCATATAATAGTCCTGTACTGAGTGACTATAAGTATGAGTGACTGTACGGGTGAGTGAGTAGATGTGTCTGTTTTGACCTAAGAATCAGTGAGTGTGTATATAGTAATTGGTGTTGGAGTGTCTATGGTTTTGACAATGGCAGTCTGTAATTTACAGTGGGTGTATCCAAAGTTATATTAGGGTGTGAAAAGATGCATCAAATTATCACATGGATGATGTCATCAGTGATGTCATCATTGATGTCATTTGAGATGTCATCAGTGATGTCATCAGTGATGTCACTGACCATGTCATGAGTGATGTAATATGTGACGTCATCAGCAGTGCATTGCGGGCGCGCGAGTTATAGTTACGTGAACTAACTATAACGGGGGAATTTCTATGGTTTTGTACGAGTGAAATGTCCAACTAACTATAACTGTCCCTAAAACCTATGGTTTTTTAAGTGAATATATATATATTTACATACAATTGTTTTTTTTTTACAAATTTATTACCTGACAAATATCTCAGCCTAGATGATATCACTGGCCTGGATTAGTAACATAAGGACATAACAAGGGACAATGTTACTCAACAGGTTACTACAATTTTGTTTTATAATTTAGTTTTAAAAAAAGAGCTATTCTGTTTTTAGTTTTGAAAATACGCTTGTGATTGATTTCTCAAAATTGGGTTACATCAAAAAAAAATGAAAAGTCACAAAAATCCTTTTTTAATGTTTTCATATCCATACAGGTCAGCTCCCATCAGAAGTAGGATATTTGGAAGGCCATCGCCATGAAAGTACGGATCCTGACGGTCTAAAAGTGGCGCGGCATCCACTGCTGCATGAGATGGGAGGACCTACGATGCTGGACCAAAAAGCCAGAAGAAGTCTAGCTCGGCCAGTTATCCCAACATTTTAAGCATGAGCTGCACCCTCACCCCCCCAATGGCCCACATACTTGGGGTGACTTATCCCCGGCTTGATGGGCAGCTGAATGCAAGACAGCAGCATGAAGGGGGTAAGGTTTTTTGGGATTTTCTTTTTAAATTATTATTTGTTGTTATAGCAACACAACTTGGTATCAACATAAAGGTTGACACATGACCAATGCACAAGAAGAGTTCTTGAAGGTGCCAGTTTTGCACAAGGTGTATCATAATGTGGTTTTTGAAAAATGTGTTAAAAATGTTGCCAAAATATTTTTTATCATTTACTAAGGACTGTTTTGAGCAGAAACATGCATGCCCAAAATAAATTAAAAAATATTTTGTTAGATTTTAAAAAGGACAGTTGTCCCAAACAGGCCAAAAGTTGTATTTGTGTCAAGTGTGATACTCCGTGACATTTGTGAAGGATGTTATGTTACCCCCATTACAAGTGACATAGCATAACATGCATTTATGATACAGTGGATGTTCCAAACTTCACATTCATGAGTTAGCATTATAAACAAATAATATTAAACATGTCAGCCAAAACGACTTAAAACATACGATTAAATGGATACAATTTTTATTACAAAATATTGAAATTATTTTTTTAACAAAATAAATTACATTTATGTTAAAAATATTAATTTTGCATGATGTCTTACTCATTCACAAATGTGCTTGTAAGCCAGTCTGTTTATTGAACTATGGGGCCTATTATGATGATGGGCGGATCGCCACCGCCGGGCCGGCGCCAAATGACCCATTTTCACCCCCGCCATATTAGTATGGCGAGGGGCACCGCGGCGGATGGAAAGACCGTCCGCCGCTTTTCCACCGGTCGGATTGCCGGCCGGGCAGAAAAGGCACAGGTTATGGTGGCGGTACCTTGCAGGCACCGCCATCCATATTAGGATGCATGCCTTTCCATGGCGGAGACTCCGCCATGGAAAGGCATGTGGGAAATCACCGTGGGGGGCCATTGCGGGCTCCCAGGGGGTTGGGGGTGTGGGTGGCTGCACCCATCATTGCCATGCACAAGGTGGCAGGCACCGCGCAGTGCCTGTCACGTTGTGCATGGCAATGCACAACATGGGCTTTGTCATTGCGGCGGGTGCTTTTTACAGCACCGCCCGCCGCAATGTCAAAGTCGAGGATGCGCCCGCCAGTGTGGCGGTGCATCCTAATTTGGCTGGTGGGACCGCCGCAACTTCGGCGGTCAGTCCCGTGCTCCATTGCGGTGGCGGGCGGACAAAGTCAGCCCACCATCATAATAGGCCCCTTAGTGTTCTATAGGCATACATTTTTGAAAAACAACCAGACAGGAATGTGAACACATTAGTGACAGAGTAACACATACTATAAACAATAATTTTATGGCCTTGATGTCCAGATGAAAAATCAATAATGAACAAAAATAGTATAATTAAATGGACTTTTGCAGATGGAATGCTCCATCACAAACAAAACAGATATTGTATCCAACCTATTCCAAGGGCAATATTTTATAATGCACTTAGAATTTGACGGATGGAAATTCGGTAATATATATGTTGGAGTATCCCATCTGCACAACTCAAAATCAGGCACAAAAATATTTAAAATTCATCAAAGTTAAAATATTTGTAATCATAAATTGCATTTGGATTTTAAATTAAAAAATATAGATGAATCAATGTGTTTAAAAATTTATTGTAATATTGTACCACTGTTTGACTAAACCGAAAGGCAGAATGTTCTTTTTATTTTCACAATGGTAAAACAAACTAAAAATACATTGATATTTTAGAGACATTTAAAAAAATATTTATATATGTCCTAAAGTGGATTAAAATGTATCAAGCCCTATCTATCTACTTATGTTGTAGAAGTAATTTAGAACTAATAAAAAAATTATTTTGGGATTTCTTCAACAGCATCAGTAAATACTTAGGGGTTGATAATGATGGCTGTAGGACCACAACGGACAGCTCATCAGTTGTGGTCTGACCACCATGTGCTGCTGCAGTCTGACAGATGCATTACAATGCATGCTGTTGGAGGCAGCAGGTGGAGGGACTGTCCGATGGTTTCCGACGGGCTCAAGGAGAGTGTCGGAATCCGCCACCGGGTTTATAATGTCCGTTTCCGACAGCAATTCCATGTTGGCCTTTCCAACATGGAAAGGCTGTCAGAAAGCAACATTGGGGGCCCCTAGCAGGGCCCTCTTTCCTGGCCCTATGCTCTGGGGCCTGGAGGGCACCTATGGTGCCCCCTAAACATCACTGCACTATGTGGCAGGTACCATGAGGTGTCTGCTACATGATGCAGGGATGTTTGGAAACATCCATTCTTCAATGGAAGCTTGTTCTGCGGGCCTTTTCCGCCCGCCGCAGAAGCTTTCATTGAAGAATGGATGTTTCCGACCACCCTATGAGGATGCATTTCAAATATTTTTGTGCCTAATTTTGAGTTTTGCAGATGGGATACTCCAATATATATATAACAGAATTTCCATCCATCAAATTCCAAGTGCATTATAAAATATTGCCCTTGGAATAGGGTGGATACAATATCTCTGGTCAGTAACACTGACCTAAGGTAGGGCGGTTCCCAATCCACAACACTGTCCGTCCGCCCGACATCGTAATAAGTCCCACCGTGTGTGATATGTTAATAAGCAACTTAAGTATTGAATCCAAAAATGTAATTTTATCATTTAAAAAATGCTTAAGTTAATTAAAGTAAGATTTTCCCCTTGTAAAATACCCAACAAAACACGCTTTCAGCTTTTACAAATATTCATACAACATTACAGTAAATATTAACACACATTGATTCATATTTTTATTTAGAAACAAATCAGCTTTTTTTCCTTGTGTACACCATGTACAAAGGGATTTTTGTTTTATATTAGATTTTTGTAACATAAGTTCACTATTACCCAAGACCTGCTGACCTTCAGGAGGCTACTCAAGACCTGGCTGTTTGACCAGTAGCAGCACCCCCCTCCCCCCTTTTCTCTCCCCAGCGCCTTGAGACCCTCGCGGGTAAGTAGTGCGCTCTACAAATTCTGTGATTGATTGATTGATTGACTATTCAAAATAACAAATCAGAACCATTCAGAAGTGTAAAACAGTTCCTGGAGAGAATTGAAAATAGTTAAGAAAAATGATCAAAAATAAATTAGGAGCAATAATAGAAGGTTTCAAAACTGTGACCAAAGGGTTTCTGAAGATGCTCCCTATATGCAGGAGATAAAGATAATAATAAACCAAAGTTTATAAGCCTTGAAGCAGATGAAATCTAAAAATCTAGAAAATGTTTTGAGAAGAAACTTCATGTTCAGTTATATTTACACAGTTACAATAAAACTACTGTATATATCTTTATAGCATCTTCAAGAGCAGGTGAAGGAGATATTGGCCAAGAAAATGAGGAAGCAGCTGGCTACTGTGTTTCGGGTGGTGAAACATCAGACACCGATGGACACTGTGACACGGAGAGTGAGGGGGCTGGAACGGAGGCCACCACATTGTCATCTTCATTGGAGGCCTCCACAAATGACCTGTCCCTAGTTGTGGTGGACCCTACCAGAACTGTTACAATCTCATCCTTGTCCACCACCCAGAGGCACATCACCACCCTCCCTCTTGCTCCCCCCCAGTTGGCCAAACCCCAACCCCTAAAAGGGCTGGTATCTCCTTTGCCACAGGCACCTCACCCCCTAACCCTGTCACTCCAGCTGCGCTGAGTGAGGAGGCTATTGACCTATTATGCAGTATCTCTGTAGGCCAGACTGAGATAGTAAATGGCATCCAGGGGCTACCCTGAAAATGCAACAAATGGTTGAATTTCCGGATGCCATTGGCAGTTCAATGTCTGGCATGCAGAGATTGCTTGCCAAAATAGCAGCCTCTACACTCACCCCAACCTCCCAACCAGCCCAACCTTCTGTCCTAACTCAGGTCCCTACCTCAACCCAAATCTAAACTCCCACCCCAATCCCAAGCATGCTCATTTTTTTTGTAGGCACTCACTCCAACAGATGCAAGCAGCACAATAACATACACATAAACACAAAATTCACAGAGAAACACAAACACACAGACATCATACACTATTGATACTTTACCCACAACCACCGCAACCATCCCCACACCCACAACCACCACAAACACTGTCAAACACACCACAACCACCACCACAACCACCACACCCACAAGCACCACAACCACCACCACACCCACATCCACCACCACGCCCATAAGCACCATTCCCACCACCACACCCACAAGCACCACAACCACACCAACCACCACAACACACCCATCAAAACCAACACACTCAAACAAAAGCACACCTACTTCCAAAACAACTCCAAACACACACACTCACCAGAATATCAAACACCAGCCAAGAAACATGCATTCAAACATACACAACAAACACCAGACCCACATGCAACTGCCAGTCATACAGACACAAGCACATCATCCACTCCAGCTCCCTCTACCTCCAAAAGCCAGTCCTCTACCACCTTTCCTCCCCTTACTCTGCCTTCCAAATTCACCTCTTATCTGTTCTTAACCCCTACCAAACCTAAACCCACTCCTCCCAAGAAAAATCCTCGAGGTGCCTGCTCTGTGCCCAGTAGATGTTCCTTCCAGATGAGGATATTCTTTGGACTATGTTTAGGACACAAGTTATGGGCAGCAAAGCCACAAGGTGTTGTTGTGGAAAACCCTTTATTTAATTGAATAAAGGTAATGGGTGAATTATCTCAATTCAAAATAAAAATTTTTTTTTTTACAAAGTTTGTCCTAACATTACTATGCATTTACAATTCATTAATTATTAAAAATGTTAATGATGAAAATTTGAAATACAAATTCTTACTTACATTTATAGCAGAAAATAGAAAAGATTTTTTTAAATGATATATTTGTAAAGTCCAAACATTAGAAAAAAAGAATGTAATGGACATAAAAGGTTTGGTGCAAGCATTCATCATTATAATGGACACTTACATAAAAAAACAATTGAAATTTTAATTTTTAAGCATTTTAGCTTAAGTGAAAAAATAAACACATATTCATTACACCGTAAAAGAAATAATAATAAAATACAGAAAATGAATTAGAGAAGGAGAAATGTTACATACATTTTAAAAAATGATTTAAGATTTGAACTAACATTTATTTGACATTTATTTTTAAAAAAACATTTGACCTTGCATAGTGTAATTATGGAGTTATATTACATTTAAATTATTCAAAAAATGTGTAATGCATATGTTTATAATTTGATAGTTTATGAAAAATAATTAAACACAGCTGTAGGAACACAATATAAATCTTGATTAATGCCAATTATCATGAAGGAAGTTTGCACCAAATTTGAAGAAGAAAAAGTTAATACAGGATGTATTTCTTTAACACATTAGAAAAAAATAGCTTGTAAGAGAAATTTAAAAATGTACTAGTCCAGAGCAAATGTAATCAGACAGTTCAAAGAAAATATGTTGTTATATTTCATATAGGTACCCCGATATAGGTCTAGGTAACATCATAACCCTTCATCTACATTAAGCCTGGGCGTAGTTCGCGAAGTAGCGCTACGCGAAGCTACGCAAAGTGCAGTTCGCACTAAGCGAGCTACGCGTAGCACTACGCGAACTGCGTGAGTGCACTGTTCGCAATGATTGCACAGTGCCGGATGCTTGTCCGCACTGTGCAATCATTGAAAACAGCATCTTGCACAGTGCGAGCTGTCTTTACTGCCGCTCGAGTAGATCTTTACTCGAGCGGCAGCTTTCTCAATGCGGACTGGTAGTTTCTCATCGCGAGCGGTCGCGAGCATACGCGACCACTCGCAATGAGAAACCTGACCTCCCCGCGTTGAGAATCTCGCCGGAGGTTTATTTTCCACGCTCGCGATCGGCAACTTGATGTTGCAGATCGCGAACGAGGAAAAGTCTCGCCGGGATGTCATTTTGCTTGCTCGCGGTCGCCAACTTGACGTTGAGGACCGCGAGCAAGCAAAAATGACCGCTGCACTACACTACGCTACGCTACGTGTGTTTGCACTGTCCTACGTGCAATTCGCGTTGTGCGAAGTAGCGCAAACTTCGCAAACTACGCGAGCGTAGCGTAGTGCTTTGCCCAGGGTTAATCTACATTCTCTCCTATGCTACATACATAACGGATTTGAAGGACTGACCTTTTACCCAGTTACAATACTACACACAAGTATGTAGGGTTTTTCCCTGGACACTGGCCTCATAAATTATGCATGAGGATTCTTAGTTTCTTGGAATCACAGCAGGACCATCATCTCCTGCATAATAACTGTGTATAAAGTTCATTCCCGACATCATCCTAAGTCCGACACTGGCACAGCAAGGTAGAACCCCTGGGGATACTTTAGGGTATATAAACACCACATCTTGCTGAGATAGGAAAAGGAGATCAGGACTTCCTGGCCGACACACTGACGCAAGACGCTAAGGTTCCTGCATGCAGATACTCCAGCTCGCAGTGGTCTGACATCCCTTGCGGGGTGTTCAGCTCAAGACCAGAACGGGGTCCCGCAGTCTCACATCAGGTAATGGGTTGGCTTTATCCTAGAGGGGGTAAACAGTCTAAATATCGAGTTTTTTATGTCGACTTGCACTAATATCGAGTGCAGAATATTGTGATACAAAAATATCGACTGTCAGAGTATCGTGGTCAAGAATATCGAGTCTAAGGTAAGTAATATCGTTTTTAACAATATGGAAGTCATTAATATCGTTTGCAAAAATATAGTTGTTAAAAAACTCGTTTTTTTAGTTAGTGTTATGTATTTTAGTCTGTATTTTAAATGTATGTGTTCTATTTTTTTGTCTAAGTATTGCATTTGTTTTTTAATATATATGTGTTAGTTTTTTATAAGTTATTAATTTTATTTTAAGTAAAATTTGCGTTTTAGTTCCGTAGCGGGTTGTGGGTTTATAGGGGAATAGGGTGGGTAGTAATTTAATTATAATTTAATTATAATAAATGTATTAATGTATTAATGTATAAATGTATTAATAATTTTTAGAAGTTATTAATGATTAATTATTAATAATTACCAATTATTAATTATATTTTAAGTACATTTTGCGTTTTAGTTCCCTAGCGGGTTGTGGGTTTATAGGGGAATAGGGTGGGAAGTAATTTATATATAATTAATTAATTTATTAATATTTTTTATTAATGAATATTTATGTATTTAACATTTTAGATTGTTAATTGTGGGAATTCATTTATTATTAATTATTTATTAATTGGTTGTTAATTGGTTGTTAATTATTATTAATTAATTGGTAATAATGTTAATTGTGTCATTTTTTTAGGCGTGGGTTGTGGGTTGATAGGGAAGTAGGGTGGGAAGTAATTTAATTATAATTAATTAATTAATATTTTTTATTAATTTATATTTATGTATTTAATATTTTATATTGTTAATTGTGGTAATTAATTTATTATTCATTATTTATTAATTTGTTGTTAATTGTTATTAATTAATTGGTAATTATGTTAATTGTGTCATTTTTTAGGAGTGCATTGTGTGTTGATAGGGGAGTATGGTGGGAAGTAATTTAATTTTAATACATATTTTAATATTTATAATATAATATTTATTTAATGTTATTTTATAGAGTTAATTGTGTGGATTAATTTATTATTAATTGTTTTTATTTTGCTTGGTAATTGTTATTAAATAATTAATTAATTGTTAATAAATTATTTTAATTGTGTCATGTTTTATGACATTAGTGGTGGCCTTTATAGGGGAATATGGTGGGAGGTAAAATATTTATAATTAATTAATTATTTGTTAATTAATGCTAATTAATTAGTTACATTTTAAATATTCTAATTGTGGAATAATTTTGATGTGTGAGTTGTGGTGTTTATAGTAAATTTTGGGAAGAATTTTTTTTTAATTAATTAATGATTTGTTGTTAATTGTTATTAATTTATTAATGTAAAATTAGTTATGGAAATTGTGTAAATATTTTTAGGTGTGTGTTTTTGTGTTTATTGGGGTAGAGTGTTGAAAGTAATATACTTTAAATAAATGTATCATTAGTTGATCATTAATATTTATTTATTAATTGATAAATATTGATGGAATTTGTTTTGTTTTTATTTTGTTTGGGGATTTAGGTTCAATAGCTGTAATATTTTGTTTTATCCCCTCCGCTATACAACACTTTCCCTACCGTTGCACTCATTGGAGTGGGAATAGTAATTTATTACCTTCCGCTAGCCAACACTTTCCCTATTGTTGCACTCCCTGGAGTGGGAATAGTAATTTTTACCCCTACGCTATCCAACACTTTCTCTAACATTGTATTCGTTGGAGTGGGAATAGTAGTTTTTACCACTCCGCTATCAAACACTTTCCCTACTGTTGCACTCCCTGGAGTGGGAATAGTAATTTTATCCACTACGCTATCCAACACTTTCCCTACTGTTGCACTCAAAGGAGTGTGAATAGTAAATGATTCCCCTCTGCTATCCAACACTTTCCCTACTGTTGCACTCGCTGGTGTGGGAATTGTAATTTTTACCCCTACCCTATCCAGCACTTTCCTTACTGTTGCACTCCCTGGAGTGGGAAAAGTAATTTTTACACCTCCGCTATCCAACACTTTCCCTACTGTTGAATTCGCTGGAGTGGGAATAGTAATTTTTACCCCTACGCTATCCAACACTTTCCCTACTGTTGCACTTGCTGGAGTGGGAATAGTAATTTTTATGTCTCCGCTATCCAACACTTTCCCTACTGTTGCACTCGCTGGAGTGGGAATAGTAATTTTATCCCCTTCGCTATCCAACACTTTCCCTACTGTTGCACTCATTGGAGTGGGAATAGTAAATTATTTCCCTTCGCTGTCCAACACTTTCCCTGCTGTTGCACTCGCTGGAGTGGGAATAGTAATTTTTACCCCTGCGCTATCCAACACTTTCCCTCCTGTTGCACTCGCTGGAGTGGGAATAGTAATTTTGTCTCCTCCGCTATCCAACACTTTCCCTACTGTTGCACTCATTGGAGTGGGAATAGTAAATTATTCCCCTCCGCTATCCAACACTCTCCCTACTGTTGCATTCATTGGAATGGGAATAGTAAATTATTCCCCTCCGCTATCCAACACTTTCCCTACTGTTGCACTAGCTGGAGAGGGAATAGTAATTTTTACCCCTGTGCTATCCAACACTTTCTCTACTGTTGCACTCGCTGGAGTGGGAATAGTAATTTTTACCCCTACGTAATCCAACACTTTCACTACTGTTGCACTCGCTGGAGTGTGAATAGTAATTTTTACCCCTCCGCTATCCAACACTTTCCCTACTGGTGTACTCCCTGGAGTGGGAAAAGTAATGTTATCCCCTACGCTATCCCACACTTGCCCTACTGTTGCACTCATTGGAGTGGGAATAGTAATTTTTACTCCTACGCTATCCAACACTTTCCTAACTGTTGCACTCGCTGGAGTGGGAATAGTAATTTTTTCCCCTTTGCTATCCAACACTTTCCCTACTGTGGCACTCATTGGAGTGGGAATAGTAAATTATTCCCCTCCGCTATCCAACACTTTCCCTACTGTTGCATTCGTTGGAGTGGGAATAGTAAATTATTCCTCTCCGCTATCCAACACTTTCCCTACTGTTGCACTCGCTGGAGTGGGAATAGTAATTTTTACTCCTCCGTTATCCAACACTTTCCCTACTGTTGCACTCGCTGGAGTGGGAATAGTAAATAATTCCCCTCCGCTATCCAACACTTTCCCTACTGTTGCACTTGCTGGAGTGGGAATAGTAATTTATTCACCTCCGCTATCCAACACTTTCCCTACTGTTGTACTCAATGTAGTGTCAAATGTCGTTTTAAAAAATTATTAATATTTTAATATTTTAATTTATAATATATATATATATTTTTTATTTTTATGTTACAGGTGTATGTATATATATATATATATATATATATATGTATTTATAATTTTTAATACATTTCTAACATTTTATAATTTATTAAAATAATTATTTCTTAATTATTATTGACTAAGGGGTCGATTCCGATCTCGGCCGGTAGGGCACCGAATCGGATTCGGCTTAACGCAGTCCGGCTCCAAGGAGCTGTCGGAGCCGCACTTTGGGGGTTCGTGTCGGACACCCCTGGAAGCGTAGGCGTGCGAGTCGCACACAGGGGGGACCCATGGGTCCCCCCTACACGTGCATGTACGGCGCGACCCGCATTGACGCAAACACGCTGTAGGGGGCGCCCTTGTTCGCGTCGTGCCCATTGAGTCAATGGGAGCCCGTGTACGCGTCGTACGACTGGCTCCCATTGACTTCAATGGGAGTCCGACCGAATCGAGTCCGATAGCATACGTGCGCATCGTACTCGTTCAGTCGGGCTGCTAGGGTCCGATTCGGTCGGAAATCTCTCCGGGTCCGGCTCGGTCGGGGAGATTTCGGCCCCTAAATATATATATTACATTTTATATATGTATGTTTAATTTATTTTTACATTACATTTATTATTTATAATTGTTAGCATTTTCTAATAATTTTAAATATTTTCTTTAAGTTATATTTATTATTTAATATATTTTACATTATTTTTTATACATTTAAAAAAACGATATTTTGTACTTCGATATTCTTAACAATTATGGGGCTGATTACGATGGCGGACGGAAAAGCATTACGACCGCCGTGTTAGCGGCAAATCTCCGCCCGCAGGTACCGCGGCAAAACCGCCGGCCAGATTAGGATGCACCGCCAGAAACTCCCTACCGCGGCGGTCGGATTCCAGGATTCAGCGGCAGAAAAGCTGAAAATCCGTCCGCGGCGGTCGGATTTGCTGCGGAAAGGCCAAAGACCGCCGTTTCCAAAGTGGACTGGAACACATGGAGCTATCCGCAGTATTGCCACCGCCATCCTCAAATGGCCGGATTCTCTGCAGCGGTGTGGTGGGCTGTTTGAGGCATCGTGATTTGACCGGCGGTCGTGACCGCATTCCACATGGCGGAACCTCTCTTTTGGCTCCGTCCGCTACCGGTGCCGACGGAGATTTCTGGCGGATCCCGAAACACCGCAGAGGACGGGAAATGGGCTATCTTTGCCCATCGTAATACGGCGGACGCAAGTACCGCCGATGGAGTGCGGAAAAGGGCATTTTCCGCCACTGCCAGCACTGCGGATGTGCCATCATAATCAGCCCCTATATTTTTTTTCTCGATATTTTAGTACTTACCATTATGAAGATAGGATGTCGATATTGTTGACATCGATATTTATGTCCCGATTTTTGGGGAACACGATATTTTGTCTCTCGATATTTTGTCAGTGATCCCCTAGAGGGATTCTTGGCTTTACACCAACTCACATGCTAGGTACATTTAGGTACATCTAGTTAGGGTGCATCATAGGAGTACACATTTTAATGCCATGTATTTTATATACTTGCCTGTAGTTATGATTTTAGCAAAATGGTAGAAACCTACCATCTGTTTAATTTCTTAGTGCTGTTACTCATTTATATATGCTACTGTCTACTGGTGGTTTCAGTGCAATTATTTTACGCTAGAATAACGACTGTTCAATAAATACTTATTGAAAACGTCCCAACCGTTTATTCTGTGTATCTCTGAGAACAAGTGAGCACGAGTGACTGAGCAAAAAGTAAGTTACTGTTTCCACGGTCCTGAGGGATCAGGGTGGTCATGTTCGATAGTTGCCACAAACTATTCTCTCCTTGGTAAGAGGAGGTTATAGTGGCATTGCGAGCTAGCTGGTACACAAGCCAACATACCCGGTGGGGGAGTCTGGAATCAGTCTGGACACCAGTCCCGCAGTGTATGTTGTCTAAACGCGCAGATCCTATATAGGTCTAAAAGGAACTACACGACATGTCGCCACCAACATTGGTATTGGCACCTATTTAACAGACAAATCTGAGTAGTTCAGTCGTGCTATTCTCAGAGACCCCTACTCACATTTCCCCAGAGACTTCTGGAGTGGGAGGGAACAAAATCCGCCCCAGATGAGTAGGAAAATTCCTATGTATTGGCTGTTGGTTTAATCAAGCTTGAATGATACAGTGTTCCTAATTGTGCATAACACCTTATCTCAGTTCCCTTGGAACGCTCTCCTTTCTAAAAATAATGACTGAGCAGGGAGACGTTGATGAAGGGGATGCACTAAACTTCACAACAGAGGAAGATGATGCAGATGCAATACACATTGCAGACAATGTTAGAAATGCCGTCACCCTAAAACTAGTAGCATACGGTGTTACAATTAGGGGTGGGCAAGTGACTTTCGTGATTAAGGCACATGAATCATATAGAACAGAGGTATTCTACTCATGGATTATATTCCCACAGGCAAATGCTTTGACAATAACATTTCACTACTATGTCGAAGATGACATACCAGATGAATATAGTCCATATGAGGACATTGAAATTCCACTAACTTACCACAAACATTTTTACTGGTTTAAAGGCGCCCTCCCTCATACAAGAAATAGAGTAAGACTCAGCCCGCTCGGAAGAGACAGAACAACTTGGCCAGTGCTAGCGGCCTACACACCACATCCTGACATTGACACAATGCCAGGAGGAGACTTACTAGTACAGCATAAAGAATTAATAAGACTGTACAGAAACATGACACAGTTTGTGATGAGAACACTCACACTTCAGCCAACACCGGCTACACAACCAGGACCAGTCCAAAATAATACAATCAAAATTACACCACAAACACTGCACGCAGAGATGGGTAAAATGCCCACTAAACGTGAACAAATGCCCTTCTGGATAGCACAAAAAATAACACAGCTGGAGACAGTGGGGCCGATTCCGATCTCGGCCGGTAGGGCTCCGAATCGGATTCGGCTTTACCGGATCCGATTCGGAGCCCTGTTTCCCGACCGAACCGTACGCGGGTCCGGCCCGAGCGAGTACGATGCGAAATCGCCGACCGACTCGTCCGGGCGTCCCGACCGCTCCGACCGACTCGCACCGCGCAATGGAGACGTTTCCCGGCCGGGTAGAGTACGATGCGCGCCGCGAGCAGTCCGACCGAGCCGCGCCGTCCGGCTCGGAAAGAGCAGTCGGAGCCGTGCTTCGGGGTCCGTGTCGGACCCCCCTGTATGCGTAGCCGCGCGAGTCGCACACAGGGGGACCCATGGGTCCCCCTACCTGTGCGTGTACGGCGCGAGTCGCTTCGCCGCGTACCCGCTGTAGGGGCGCCCTTGTCCGACTCGCACCCATTGAGTCAATGGGAGCCCGCGTACGCGTTGTACGACCGGCTCCCATTGACTTCAATGGGAGTCCGACCGACTTCGAGTCCGATAACATACGGACGCATCGTACTCGTTCGGTCGGACTGCACGCGGTCCGGTCGGTCGGAAATCTCTCCGGGTCCGGCTCGGTCGGAGAAATTTCCAGCCCGAATCGGAATCGGCCCCAGTGTTTCCACACACTGGTCCTAAGGAAAAACATAGAATACTGATGATTTGCTTGCCAATGGGGATAGCTCCCTTGTACTTCTTGGGGTACAGTTTTCGCTGCAATATATACCAGGAATCATGGTATCCATTCTTTAGCGGTAATACCAGATGTATTAAGACAAATACAGAACGAGTATGGAGCAGAACCTGCTCTAAACTTAGGGATGAAGTTGTTAAATAACTTCGCCCAGGTATCTGCGATAATATTAGCAAATATTAAAGGGAAGCAGCATCAGTGGCAATACGCCAACGTCTGAGAGATTTTACTCCATCACAACAGGAGACAGAGCTACCTAAAATAATTGAAACTGCTTATGCAGAATTAGGTGGAGACAGTCTGGGAACTAGACCTGTAAAACCTCAACTAGTGGGAGGTACAGATAAAGAACAGGCAAAGCAAACACTGGTTTCTTCAAAAAAGAAATGGGACAATAATAAACAACAAAAGAACAGATCTCACTCCAGGGGAAGGTCTCCTCAACAGGAACCCCAGAAAGGAGATATAATCTTAGGAATAGAGATAACATTAAAAAACCTGACAGGTATCAGGACACTGATACACGTTCCTCTCGTTGCTTTCAGGGTTCCTCAAAAACTCAGAGAGGAAGGACGGTCAGAACAGAGACAAGAAGGGCATACAAAGCCCAGAGACAGGCAACGCACTTCGGACTACGCTTCAAAGAAAGAAGAAAATCCCAAAGCAAAACCTCCATTTAAAAGAAGAAGGTAGCAGGTCTCAAAGTTAGACATGCCCAGAATTCTGAGGACTCAACTACTGAACGGGGAATGGGCTCTGACGATGCTAGATAGCGCAGCAGAAGTAAAAATAGCTCGCCGGAACCTGATGGAATTTCTGGTGACAGCGGAGTTGAGTGAGTATATCACAGTGGAAACACCTGATACTAGGGTCAGTGTCCCACACAGGTTACATGAATTAACACTCCAAATGGAGGGAGACAAGCCCAGACAAGTTAAGGGTCTCTTTTGGGAGAACCTGACTTCTGGCTACGACATCCTATTAGCAGAAAGAGATTGGCTGCCTACTATTGTTATGGAATGCCCAAAGGGGGAAACCGTAATTTTCCAGCTTTCTCCGACCTAGTCCCTGCACACCTAAGACATACATATGCGCAGGAGTGGGCGGTAGCCCTTGCTCCAGCATTATACTGCAACCATGTAGGGTGGGATGAAGAGTCACCCCACCACGTAATTCCAATAAAAACAAACCCAACTCCACAGAGACAGTATCCCATAAAACAGGAAGCTAAAAAACAGGTCGGGGAGATCTTAGATCAACTTGAATATCAAGGTGTAATTGAACAATGCACCTCATCAATGAATAATCCTTTGTTTTCCATAATGAAACCCGACAATTCATATCATCTAGTTTTAGACTATAGACACAAGAACTCATGTACAAAGACATTTGCGGTTCAGAATGCACACAATGCCGCATTAATGAATAACATTGTGCGGAAAAAATACAAAACAACATTAGATATCTCAAATGGATTTTTCTGCCAAAACATAGCACCTGAAAGCAGATATTTGATAGCTTTCTCAGTGCTAGGTTCCCAGTGTCAATTTTGTCAACTCCCCCAAGGGAATAAGAATAGCCCGGGGTTATTCTCAAGGAGGGTAACAGAGTTACTGCAGAATTTGGATGAAGAAGCATTATCCTATGTAGATGATATTTATCTGACGGATGATGACTTAGAGGAACCTTGAGCAGTGTGAGCACCATAATTTTGGGTTTCGCCTCTGAGGGCTACAAATTTAATTTTAAGAAATCAAAAATAGCCCACCTCAATGTCCTATTTTTGGGATATGAGCTTTCAAGTGAAGGCAAAAGCCTGGCAGACCATTTTTTAGAAAAGTGTGCATTGCTACAACCTCCGAAATCATTAAAAAATTTACAGTCCATACTGGGATTTTTGAATTTTGGCAGAACATACATATTGGATTACGCAGAGAGAGTAAAACCTTTTTACGACCTAATAAGACCTGACTTTTCAGTTAGACAATGGACACAGGAACACACAAACAGCCTTCATTCCCTACAAGCTGATATGATATCATCAAAACATTTACAGACATGCGTAAACGCATGCAACCTGGTGATGCGCATAGTCGCAGGTCAATCAGGGTACACTTACTTAACCTTCAATGAAGGTGAACCGTACCAATTGCATATAAAACGCATTTGTACACTAACGCTGAAATGCACTTTGCACCCACAGAAAAAATCTAACAGCAGTACAGACTGCTGTAGTGAGAGAAAGAGCACTGGCTCAGGGGAAACGAATAATTGTCGTAACCCCGGTACCGGCCTTAGAGGCTGCCACAAAGGCAAGCGTCCCAAATGCAAAAGCGTTACATCCAAGATGGATACAATGGGCTAATTCTCTCACTGCAACAGATGTAGAATACAGATATGACCCTAGTCTAAAAACACAAGCATTCCTGCAATATAAACAAGAAGATCCTCTACCAAATGAAATAATGCCTCTAGATCGGTATGAATACATTATTTATACTGACGGATCTGCTCAACCGGCCATAGGGAGTAAGCAACAATACAGTGCAGCATGCGCTATTGTAAAAGGTAAGGTACAGGACGGCAAGTTCCGTCCAAGCTGTACAAAAACGCAGTCTCTCAGAGACTGCACGGCTCAGTTGGCAGAATTAAAAGCACTACTCCTGGCACTGATAAATACGGATCCAGAATTCCCCACACTGATAGTGTGTGATTCCTTTTACTGTGTCCAGTCATACAACGAATACCTCCACTATTGGGGACAAAATGGGTTCAGAGATTCAAAAGGTGGCACAATTAAACATAGGAAACTATGGGAACAGGTAGAAGAGTTGAAGAATGAACTACCAAGGGCTCACGTGATACACACACTGAGTCATCAACGTGATGGCATTCACGTTGAAGGGAATTCATTGGCTGATGAAGCCGCGAAGGGGGCAGTACTCACTGCGTCTGTAGCTGCAATCACCCGTTCAAAAACTGGGGTAGACGGTAGCACAATGGTAGCTGTGATTGCTTCGCGCAATAACAGCAAAGCACTACCTAAAGGTTTTCCACTCAAGTACTCCTACAAGTTAGATGCAAACACCATTCCATTTGCTCAGATTCCTGGAGTGGGGGATAGAGTAATACCAAACATGGATTGCAGGTTAGGTTTAATCTTGGCTGCACACAAGGGTCTGGGTTCTGCTCATACAGGAGTTACGGCTACAGTTTCTTTACTGAAACAACGCTATTGGTGGCCAGGGTTAACAAAGCAGACCAAAGACTTCATCTTAAAGTGCGATATCTGTCAATAGATAAAAGGGTCCACCGTAGCTCGCTCAGCGCAGACACCATTGTTAATATCAGACAGACCACTCGCGTGCATTTGCCTGGACCACTGCGGCCCCTTACAATCTGATGGGGCTTACAAGTATATCATGGTGGTAGTGGATTCCTGTTCAAGATTCTTATGGGTTTGGCCCCAGCGCTCGGCTGATGCCCGAACTGTTATAAAAGATTTGCAAGTCTTCATAGGGACATACGCAGTTGGCACATTACATTCTGACCCTGGCCCCGCGTTCAGCTCAGGGGCTTACAAGGAAGCCATGGGAAGTTTGGGTGTAGCATTGCGGTACTCCTCTCTGTACCATCTCGAGGGAAATTTGGTTGTGGAGAGGGAAAACCGGTACTTAGAGCAATCTTTAACAGCTAGGGTATTAGGCTCGGGTGGTAGTTGGGTCAATCATCTATATGGGGTCCAGTGAGTCCTTAATAATCAGCCAAGAAGCTCTCTAGGGGGTGCCACTCCTTACGAGGTCCTGTTTGGACAAGAATGTGGATACCTGATCTCGTTTGTGAAGGCACAGTGGCGGATGAAAAACCGTTTGACATCAATAAACGTTTGGCTGTTTTACAGGATCTGAATGAATCCAGAGCCTCCTTAAGTAACGTTGAGACAAAAAGAACCGCCACTGGGGAAGTCAAGTCAGCCACGGCAAGACCTGCCTGGATCGCTAAAGTTGGGGATCTGGTCAGAGAAAAGATTGTGGACAAGAAAGAATTCGGGCCATCCTATCGAAAGCCTGTACCTGTCCTGGTCGTTGAAGGATCAAGAACTGTACTTCTACCGCCTCTTGCCGGAGAAGAAAAGAGATTCATCTCAATCAATCTGATCAAACCACACTATGTGGCCGATACTAAATAGTAGGCCTCGTGGGCTCCTGAGTAGCCGACTTCCTCCTCTCGCTACAATACAGGAAGTTCAAACAGAAAGACTCATAACATTTGAAGAGTCACCTTTACAAAACAATGGAATCAATAACAATGCAATGGAACTAGTTCCACTTGACACGAACTTTCAAAATCAAAATGAAAGACACATTTCAATTCAACCTAATAAGGATGTCTACGCCAACATGCCTCCTCAAGAGCAATCTACAAGTTCAACAAAACCTGCTGAGCTACCAAAAATAGATCGGACTGCATCTGGCTATTTCATCGACTTTGATACCTTTTCATTGGATCCAAGTGAACCTGAAACGACGCCAGCCCAAATTCTTCGCAAACAATGGATCAAAGACTTTTTTAACTTTCTTAGAAGGACTTATTTAGTATCACCTTGGCTAGAACTTTGGAAAATCACCAGTATATTATTTTTTCTTTTCTGGTTAGGATTAGTAATCACTTTCCACTTGCTCATCAATGGAACTTATCTTCAACAGAGCTTTGAATCGTCAGAAGTGAACTTAATTTTAAAACCTCATGTTTCATCTCATCGTGAACAAAGAGACTTGTCCTTCGTGAATATTTTAGCAGTTCCTATACCGGGACAAAGTAAATTATGATATATTTGGACCGATCGAGCTTTTAAAAATTCTACATTTGTTTAAAATTTCATTGAACAATATCATTACCTCCAGTACATTTTCTGATGATTGGGATTTTTAAACTGTTAATAACTTATTGTCTGATTTGGAATAGTCTGTCGCATTTCCTAGCACTGAAATGTTAGAGGACACATCAGATTTTGACAAAATGTATTGATGCCAACATTATGGTCATCATTTCTTGCATAAATCTAGCAAACCTAGAAATATTTTCACATACCACCAGTGGGAACATTGCCCTACACCACCGAAAGGTAGTTCAAAAATATTTGCACAGAAATTCTCATATTTTTCCAGGGTTTAACACTTCTGACCCTACTTCGTACTATTATAAGGTTGCACCTATATCTGCACAGAAAAATATGTTAACAAACACCAAACAGATTTACTCTGCTTCCTTTATTACCCAACTGTCTGAACAGGGTTTTGACTCATGGATGGACACTGTAGACTTGAAATCAATCTGGGGTTCTAGGGACTGGCAAGTCCAGGGAACAGAAGCACTATTTAGAGCATGCCTCATTCCACAGCAAATGATTTTTCTGAATGACACTGTGCAACAGACTTTCTGTCTTGGAATAGCCAAGAATAAGGACTTGAACACGCCTCAAATTCCATCACCTTTAAACACCGAGGGGAATTTTACGTCAGAAAGAGCGGCTAAGTTGAATGACATATTGCAATCCAATAGATCAGACCCCATTTGGAAGGGATGGTTGGTTTGGCCCACTGACACAAACAGATGTCAGGAAAGATTCAGGGGTACCACCGAAGGGCTTAGTATCCATAGGCCAGACCCACGTTACGTACAACGAGAACATCCGGGGGTAGTGACATCATACAGTGTTGGGAAGTTGTGCCTTGATTGGCTAAAGACCTCAACACTACCCCAGGTAAAACAACACTTGTCCATACTCACAGAGGATGTGGACCTACGGGATTTTTTATTAGGTCCCAGAAAACCACGTCAGAAGCGTTTTTTGTATGCTGTCTATAATGAAATCTGGAAAATCACCCAACAAGAAGCTGCAGAGAGATTAAGAGAAATAGATAGAGTTATCCTAGAAAAGACGTTAGCCGTAGTTAACAATGGCATGACTACATTAACATCCAGGATATATTCACTAGGCAACATTGTATCTTCTGCTATCGATGTAATAGAACAGGATTTGTCCATATTACAACACGGACAGTCACAGTTACGTTCTATTATTTTATTAAGCTGGACGCTGCAGTCACTGCGCGCCAGTTATGTGCCTTGGCGTTTTGTCAACATTACGTCATTATTTTCTGCATACAATCTAACAGAAAAACAGATGAAAACAGCACAGAGGGGAGCAAAATATACAATGCTGCGTATTGAAAAACTGGATAGGTTACTCTTTACTGTGGCAGAGTCACCGTCCACAGAGTGGTTAATCCACGGCCATATAACATTACCGGTCGCAACTTTCCAGTTTCAATATTGCCTAGAACAACAACAGGCAGGCAGATATGAGAAGATGGGTAAGGAATTCATCAAGGAATCCTGGGATTTACCATACAGATTTTGATGCAGGAGTGGGGATCTGGAAGTGTTTCTAAGTGGAACTAACTGCGAGAACGCTTTAAGTGGATCTCTCATATGCCAGGATATTATGCTACACGGGGCTTGTAATGGGTCTGTGGTGAACTTGTCCTGTCATTTGAGGGGTACCCCGGCACCTGTGATTAATCTGGTATTCAGGCTTCTCTCGAATGGGAGTTACTTGATGCTGAATGATCAAGGTTGTTGTGGGATGCTTCCGGGCATCGCATATCTAGTCACTGTGAGCTCCGGGGTTACTTGCTGTATGCAAGTATTGTTTCCACCAACACATACAGTCAGGGAGGCGCCGTTATGGCCTTCGCTAAATGTTTCCTTTATACGGTTTGATACTCTGAGCAGAATGAAAGCCGTGGTTTTACAACGAACCGTGCCCTTAACCTCCGCCCGGGAGACTTTTGATCTCCACATCGCAAGGTCCTCGGCAGAGATACATGCACTTATACATACAAACTGCCCCTTCCATTTCACAGAAATGGTAAGTCGTATCTTTAACATGTCTGATACGACGGGTGTTGTACACCTATTTAAGACCACAGGTTCCGGACCATTAAGCACCTTTCAGACGGTCCTCGGAGTTATACCGAACTTTATACACTCCGTCCTTGGAAGCATTTTTGGAGGGCTTCCGCTGATCCTGTTTCTAATAGCAGGAATCCTGATTGTTACCTTTCTGCTACACAATGGATGTCCCAGGCACCAAGGATATAGCAACAGCTCTCATGGAGCGCAAATACAGTGATCGCATGGTACAACATCTGGGCACACCTCGCCTACGGGAATTGAGTGCCTCTTGGTTCCTGTCCTTTAGACCAGTCTGGATGGACTGTGTCCTACCTGTTCTCCGAAGACTGTTCTGCGGAGAAGAATGCATGTTGGAACTCTGTCTGACACTTCCCTCGGTTGTGCCACCGGACGTTGATGCTTTACTGGTCCCGATCCCGGCCCATGTTCTTCAGTGTCCTCAACACATTCCCATGTTGTTGGCAGCATTCTTAGAGCCACCACAGGTAGTTTCTGCTCCTGTTGCAGATACTCCAGCTTGCAGTGGTCTGACATCCCTTGCGGGGTGTTCAGCTCGAGACCAGAACGGGGTCCCGCAGTCTCACATCAGGTAATGGGGTTGGCTTTATCCTAGAGGGATTCTTGGCTTTACACCTACTCACATGCTAGGTACATTTAGGTACATCTAGTTAGGGTGCATCGTAGGAGTACGCATTTTATTGCCATGTATTTTATATACTTGCCTGTAGTTATGATTTTAGCAAAATGGTAGAAACCTACCATCTGTTTACTTTCTTAGTGCTGTTACTCATTTATATATGCTACTGTCTACTGGTGATTTCAGTGCACTTATTTTATGCTAGAATAACGACTGTTCAATAAATACTTTTTGAAAACGTCCCAACCGTTTATTCTGTGTATCTCTCTGAGAACAAGTGAGCACGAGTGACTGAGCGAAAAGTAAGTTACTGTTTCCACGGTCCTGAGGGATCAGAGTGGTCATGTTCGATAGTTGCCACAAACTATTCTCTCCTTGGTAAGAGGAGGTTATACTGGCATTGCCAACATACCCGGTGGGGGTGTCTGGAATCAGTCTGGACACCAGTCCCGCAGTGTATGATGTCTAAACGCACAGATCCTATATAGGTCTTATAGGAACTACACGGCAATGTAAAAAAGAAGCTTAGCCTCGATTCCGGTGACTATGGGGTAGATTTGATTCATGGTCAAGTAGCATATGGTACATACAAAGGAGTGGTCCTATTAGCACACAATCCAAGAAAAATGCAATAATTAATTTGCAATACAGGCGAGCAAAAACAGGATTATGAATAAATCACACTTACTGCTGTTTTGAAAAATCAGACCGAATTTCATATATCAAACTCGTAGTATATACAATATTCCTAGAGTTTATTCCATAGTGGTTGCTCCGAACAGAGAGAAAAGGAAAGTGATGATAGAAGTGCTCATGTGCGCAGTGAACAGAAATAAAAGTAGAAGTAATCAATAGCCCTTCACAGAGTAATCATCATTAATCATCAATGGCACTATGAAACATAAATTAGCCGAAGCCTGTCTGAATAATTAATACACTGGTATTTTTCCTGTTCCAAAGGGTGGTGGCTGAATCAGAAACACCCCTTAACAGTACATATATGGTCAATCCAGGCTCAGAGGGTTAAAGTTGTTGACGTTTCAACCTGACTGTTGAATGAGGAAAGTTAAACCCTTGCATGCAGGTCTTCATCAGGTCAGCGAAGGGTGGGGTGGTTTGGAAAGGGCGACCTAAAAAAGACACACTCAATTAGTTCTAGAGTGGGTCATATTAAAAGCATTTGCATCGCGTTTAGTACAGAACTGCAGCCGGACTGTGTGTCGTGGAAGGTGTTCCCACACATTACGCCATTCCCTCAGGATTAACAGTATGCCTTGTAAAGCCTTCCACGCCTCAATCTATGATTAAAAGAGGAGTGTAAGTGGCTAAAAATGGCCAACAAAAACTTAGGGGCTGATTACGATGGGGGGCGGATCGCCATCCACCCGCCATCGTAACCAGAATTACCCCCCACCATATTATTATGGCGGGGGTACCGCGGCGGATGCAAAGTTCGTCCGCCGCTTTTTTGCCAGCCGGCAAACATTACGATTGTCGGCTGGGCAGACTGGGGGCCTAATATGGTGCCTAATATGGTGCCTAGCAGGCACCGCCATCCATATCAGGATGTGTGGCATTCAGAGCCTTTCCATGGTGGCGATGCCGCCATGGAAAGGCTGGCGGGAATCGCTTTGGGGGCCCGTTGCAGGCCCCCGGGGGGTGGGGGGCTGCACTTGGGGGGTACCCATGGTACCCCCCTACATTTCCATGCACAAGGTGGCAGGCACCGCGTGGTGCCTGCCACGTTGTGCATGGCAATGCACAAAATGCCATTTTGGCATTGCCGCAGGTGCTGCTGTCAGCAGCACCCGCCGCAATGTCAAAGATGCAGGATGCGACCGCCAGGGTGGCGGTCGCATCCTAATCAGTGGTGCGGGACCGCCTCACGTCTGGTGGCCGGTCCCAGCACCGCTAGGGTGGCGGGCGGACGAAAGTCCGCTCGCCATCCTAATGAGGCCCTTAATGTTGTTCACGACCAAACATGCAAGGTACACCCTGCCATACAAGGCAACCTACCTCATCATGTGGGCGATCTCCTAAAGATTCAGCAAGTTAATTAGCCCATATCCATTAATGGCAGCTGTAAAATAAAGAAGCAATGATCAGTCTAGCAACGCCGCATAAATGGAGCAAATCAAGATAAGCACTGGAGAGTCCTCGCACTCACACAATGATAACAATTAATGCCAGGAATTTAGTAAAATTTCAGAGGAGGTCGCACAGGAGAGAGAAATTAACTTCACAGTGACTGTCTGCTTACAAGTTAATTGTTACAGGAACTGAAAAGATAATAGAAGAGAAGTCGTGAAGAGGCAGGTCAGAAGACACACACAATGGTACGAGTGTTCGGAGCGGTGAGCTCACTCGAGCGCTTACCTCTCCCGAAGCTCAAAGTCAGAGTGTCCGAGTAGGCATCAAGCTCACCAAGGACACGGGAAAAATAGCGCACACGTTGACTCCGGCGTGGAGCCGGTGACATGAGTCTTTCTTCCAGCCCTGCTAGGAAATTATTTGAGCTAAAATCCAGGAATGGATAAAAATGCAAAATATGAATTCCCTAACCGTTTGTATTGAGCTCCAAGTACTATCAAAAATTGGCATAGGTTTTTGAGCAAACTGGGAATGCAGACCCATCGGAAGTGATGGACAGTGAATTAGGGGGGTCCACATGTATTAGAAATTTCAAAAGGCAGTTGAATACAAACAATATTATGCAATACATACAGTGAATATCATCAACCCCGGCTAGAAGTTTTAAGTACAAATCCATATGGTTGACGTTGCGCAATATATGGGAATGCAGCCCCATTGGGAGCGATGAACAATGGATAAAGGGCAGTTGCATACAAACAATATTATGCAATACGTACAATGAATATAGACAACCTGTGCTAGAAGTTTTAATTACAGATACATAAGGGTAACGCCGCGCAATATCCACAATGGCTATTCTCAAAAGGAGGGAGAATAATAGAAATTGAAATATCTTGAAATATCTTTAGTTTGCAAACATAGGATATCATGCTTAGTGCCAAAATGTATAGCTGCTATGAAAATAGCATAGCATAACATTACAATTGGAAATGAGGCAAGTACAGTATAAACAATACCTTGTGCTTGTAGAGGTTATTCAGTTACAAAGAATAAAGAAACAGCAAGTGTGGTACATTGTTACAGTACATTGGTCAAGTACCAGCAGCAAAGGAAGGACTTGGACAATCAGGTTCATGATGGAAAGGAAGGTGGAAAAAAGAAAAAAAGATATGTTTCTACCTTAAATCCTTTCGAAACCGCCAACTCAGGTGTGGAAGTTTATCCACCACAGTTACGTTGATGGGAAGGCACATCTTAATTGGGCTGGTGGAAATATAGGCTGAAGTCCCTCCAACAGCTGCTTTTGCCTAGGATGCCATTGACGCGGGAGGAAGATTCTGTGTGCAAAAAAGTGTACATATTGTGATGCTTCCTCAACACAGGCAAACTAAGTATTGCATGTAAAAACAATGAAAAATATTAGATCTCTGGCACAATATCGAACACAACAATAGCAAGATACAAAAATATCATGTCAAAAATGTCGATTACAAAAATATTGTTTCCCTGAACTCCTAATGGTAAGTACAAAAATATTGAACAAATATATTGTTTCACACAAGCAATATATTTGTTCAATATTTTTATATATATAGTTTAGAATGGTATATCTTATTTATTTTATTATATAGCATTAATATAATGTAAAATAAATAAATGTAAATAATATGTAATACTATATATAGAAATATATACATGTATGAACACAAACGTATATGTGAGTGTATGTTTATACATATGTATATATAATGTAACACTATTATTAAATATATATATTTTACATTATATTAAGTTTTTTTATTTAATTTACTCCTATAAAAACTATATATAAATATATATAATGAGGTAAAATTTACTATTCCCACTGCAGTCTGTACAACAGTAGGGAAAGCACTGGACTTAGGTGGGGTTAAATATACTATTTCCACTCCCGTCTGTGCAACAGGAAAGAAAGAGTTGGACTTCGGAGGGATTAGGTTTTCCATTCCCACTCCAGTCTGTGCAACAGTAGGGAAAGCATTGGACTTCGGAGGGGTAATATTTACTATTCCCACTCCAGTCTGTGCAACAGCAGGGAAAGTACTAATTAACTTCCCACACTATACCCCCACAAACCTAACCGCCCACACTTAAAATATAACTAAAGTAAATGAGTATAGCACAATTATTGGAATTAATAATTAATTAAATACTTAATAATAAATTAATAATTAATTGACAACTAATTATTACTTAATTACTTTCCCTCCCTAGGCCCCTACAAACCCAGCAGCCCACATCTAATATATAACTTTTACAATATAATTATTACATAATTAACATAATTAATAATCAATTAAATAATGAATAATTGATTGTCAATTAAGTGTATTTAAATAGCTTCACACCCTATACCCCCACAAACCGAGCAACCTGCTACACCACTATCAATTACTATTAACAAATACATAAAAAATTATAAATCACTTAAAATTACAAACTGTATTTAAAAATATAATTAACAATCATACAAGCAATAATTACACATACAATTAAAAGTAAAAGAACTAAAACACATATAGATAATTAAAAAGCTTTATTTTTTACAGCTATAGTTTTGAAAACTGCATTAACAACAACTATATTTTTGACAACGATATTACTAATACTTACCTGAAAAATTGATATTCTTGATAATTATATTTCCGTATCACAATATTTTTTTATCAAGATATTTTATTTCTGTAACTTGATATTTGAAACTCGATATTTTGTCCAAATCCCAATATGTTAGGCTTTCCTATTTTCAGTGTCTATTTTTAGTAAATTCTGGTGGGGTTTTTTCAGTGCTTTCAATACCTTAACCCCTTCGCTGCTAGGCCTTTTCCCCCCCTGTGTTAAGCCTTTTTTTGACTATTTGGGGTAGTGCGCGCTTAGGCCCCTGTAACTTTTTGACCACATAAGTTATCCATGCCAAATTTGCGTCCTTTTCTTCCAACATCATGAGGATTCTAAAGGTACCCAGGGTTTGTGGATTCCCTGGAGGGGTCCCAGAAATTAGCCAAAATACATCTAAATTTTTTTTTTTTTTTAAATGGGCTGCAAATGAAAGCGTCTGGGGTTTTCCTGCAAATGTTATCAAAAAAGGGTTTGTGGGGCTGAAATAACCATTTTCCCAGCTTTTAGGGAATGACAGACTTTTGTCAGAAAACCAACATTTTTACACAGTTTTGGCATTTTTCTGGGACATAGCCTATTTTTGCTATTTTTTGTGCTTTCAACCTCCTTCCAGTTAATGGTAGAAATGGGTATGAAACCAATAATGGATCCTGGAAAGCCATACATTTCTGAAAAGTAGACAAAATTATGAATTCAGCAAGGGGTCATTTGTGTAGATCCTTAAAGTTTTCCTTATAGAAACTAACAGTTAAATGAAGGACAAATTGAAAATTAGTTGAAAAAAACAGCCATTTGTGTCAACGTTTTCACCTGTAACTTCTTCTAATTATGACAGCTATTTGAAAGCAATATACCGTTATATCCGCTGGACCTTTCTGGTTGTGGGGATATATAGGACTTGTAGGTTCACCAAGAACCCGACGAACCCAGAGCCAATAACTGAGCAGCATCTTGCAATGGTTTTTTATTATGTGCCGGGTATATAGCAATTATTTTGGGAAAATGTATACATGGAAAAATTGTTATGAAAGACACCTATGTATTTTTGAAATGGGAACAAAATGTAGATTTTAGAAACAGTAGATATTTGCACATTTCCGAAATTGGGAGTACCCATACTAGCATGAGAATTATAGGTCATTTTTCAAAATGACTTATTTTTTACACATTGTCTTTCATTTGGAAGGCAGAAATGCATCAAAAGTCAATAGGTAATAACAGTTGCTCTACAATTCTGTGTTACCCTAAGTCTCCCGATAAAAATGGTACCTCACTTGTGTGGATGGCCTTGTGCCCATAACAGGAAATGGCTCAAAATGCAACGTGGACGTACCACATTTTCACAATGAAAAATTACCCTTTTTTTGCAAAGTGCCTAGCTGTAGTTTTTGAACCCTAGCTCTGCGGGCACTTAGGGAAACCTAGCAAACCTATAAATTTTTGAAAACTAGACACCCAGGGAAATTCAGGATGGGGTGACTTGACTGGCTCTCACCAGGTTCTGTTACCCAGAATCCCTTGCAAACCTAAAAAATTGGTAAAAAAACACATTTTCCTCACTTTTCTATGGTGGAAAGTTCTGGAATCTGCGTGGATCCACAAAATTCCACTCACCCCGCGTTCCCCAAGGTCTTCCAAAAAAATGGTACCTCACTTGTGTGGGTAGGCCTAGTGCCCGCGACAGGAAGCAGCGCAAAACGCAAAGTGGACGCACCACATTTTCACAGTGAAAAATGACCCTTTTTTTGCAAAGTGCCTAGCTGTAGTTTTTGAACCCTAGCTCTGCCGGCACCTAGGGAAACCTAGCAAACCTATACATTTTTGGAAACTAGACACCCAGGGGAATCCAGGATGGGGTGACTTGACTGCCTCCCACCAGGTTCTGTTACCCAGAATTCCTTGCAAACCTAAAATATTGTCAAAAAAAACAAATTTTCCCCACATTTCTGTGGTGGAAAGTTCTGTAATCTGCGTGGATCCACAAATTTCCACCCACCCCGCGTTCCCCAAAGTCTTACGAGAAAAATGGTACCTCACTTGTGTGGGTCGGCCTAGTGCCTGCGACAGGAAACGGCGCAAAACGCAACGTGGTCACACCTCAATTTCGCAGTGAAAAATGACCCTTTTTTGGCAAAGTGCCTAGCTGTCGTTTTTGAACCCTAGCTCTGCCGGCACCTAGGGAAACCTAGCAAACCTATACATTTTTGAAAACTAGACACCCAGGGGAATCCAGGATGGGGTGACTTGACTGCCTCCCACCAGGTTCTGTTACCCAGAATCCCTCGCAAACCTAAACAATTGTCAAAAAAAACACATTTTCCCACATTTCTGTGGTGGAAAGTTCTGGAATCTGTGTGGATCCACAATTTTCCACCCACCCCGCGTTCTCCCAAAGTCGTACGAGAAAAATGGTACCTCACTTGTGTGGGTCGGCCTAGTGCCTGCGACAGGAAACAGCGCAAAACGCAACGTGGTCACACCTCAATTTCGCAGTGAAAAATGACCCTTTTTGGCAAAGTGCCTAGCTGTAGTTTTTGAACCCTAGCTCTGCCGTCACCTAGGGAAACCTAGCAAACCTATACATTTTTGAAAACTAGACACCCAGGGAAATCCAGAATGGGGTGACTTGACTGCCTCCCACGAGATTCTGTTACCCAGAATCCTTGCAAACCTAAAAATTGTCCAAAAACACATTTTCCCCACATTTCTGTGGTGGAAAGTTCTGGAATCTGCGTGGATCCACAAATTTCCACCCACCCTGTGTTCCCCAAAGTCTTATGAGAAAAATGGTACCTCACTTGTGTGGGTCGGCCTAGTGCCTGCGACAGGAAACGACGCAAAACGCAACGTGGTCACACTTCAATCTCGCAGTGAAAAATGACCCTTTTTGGCAAAGTGCCTAGGTGTAGTTTTTGAACCCTAGATCTGCCGGCACCTAGGGAAACCTACCAAACACACACATGTCTGAAAAGTAGACACCCGGGGCTTCCAGGGAGGTATGGCTTGCGTGGATCCCCCAACGTTTCCTTACCCAGAATCCCCTGCAAACCTCAATTTTAGCTGAAAAAATCACTTTTTCACACATTTTGTTTGTGGGAAAGTGTGGCATCACTTGCCTCACACAAATTTCCTACCACCCAGCGTTCCCCCAAGGTCTTCCGATAAAAATGGTGCCTCACTTGTGTGGGAGGCCCAAGTACCACGACAGGCAAGGGTCCAAAACGTAGTGAGGCGACATCAAAATTGCCTATCTCAAAATCACCTGGTTTTGAGAGAGGGTCACCTGGGTTTTGGCCCCGTGCTCGGCGGCCATCTAGGGAAACCTACCAAACCCACACATTTCTGAAAAGTAGACACCCCGGGGATTCCAGGGAGGTATGGCTTGCGTGGCTCCCCCAACGTTTTCTTACCCAGAATCCCTGCAAACCTGACATTTTGCTGAAAAATCCCTTTTCTCACACATTTTTGTGTGGTAAAGTTGTGGCATCACGGGGCTGACACAAATTTCCTACCACCCAGCGTTCCCCAGGTCTCCCGATAAAAGTGGTGCCTCACTCGGGTGGGAGGCCCAAGTACCCGCGACAGGCAAGGGCCCACAACGTATTGAGGCGACCTCAAAATGGCCTATCACAAAACGACCTGGTTTTGCAAGGGAGGTCCCATGACGTTTTGGCCCGGGGCTTGGCGGCCACCTAGGAAACCTACCAAACCCACACATTTCTGAAAAGTAGACACCCGGGGATTCCAGGAGGTATGGTTTGCGTGGATCCCCCAACGTTTTCTTACCCAGAATCCCTGCAAACCTGACATTTTGCTGAAAAAATCCCTTTTTCACACATTTTGTGTGGTAAAGTTGTGGCATCACGGGGCTGACACAAATTTCCTACCACCCAGCGTTCCCCAGATCTCCCGATAAAAATGGTGCCTCACTCGGGTGGGAGGCCCAAGTACCCGCGACAGGCAAGGGCCCACAACGTATTGAGGCGACATCAAAATTGCCTATCACAAAATGTTTTGGGCCCTTGCCTGTCGCGGTACTTGGGCCTCCCACCCGAGTAAGGCACCATTTTTATCGGGAGACCTGGGGAAACGCTGGGTGGTAGGAAATTTGTGTCAGCCCCGTGATGCCACAACTTTACCACACAAAAATGTGTGAAAAAGTGATTTGTTCAGCCAAATTTCAGGTTTGCAGGGGATTCTGGGTAAGAAAACGTTGGGGATCCACGCAAGCCATACCTCCTGGAATCCCCGGGTGTCTACTTTTCAGAAATGTGTGGTTTGGTAGGTTTCCTAGGTGGCTGCCGAGCCCCGGGCCAAAACGTCATGGGACCCCTTGAAAACCAGGTCGCTTTGTGATAGGCCATTGTGAGGTCGCTCAATACGTTGTGGGCCCTTGCCTGTCGTGAGTACTTGGGCCTCCCACCCGAGTGAGGCACCATTTTTATCGGGAGACCTGGGGAACGCTGGGTGGTAGGAAATTTGTGTCAGCCCCGTGATGCCACAACTTTACCACACAAAAATGTGTGAAAAAGTGATTTGTTCAGCCAAATTTCAGGTTTGCAGGGGATTCTGGGTAAGAAAACGTTGGGGGATCCACGCAAGCCATACCTCCCTGGAATCCCGGTGTCTACTTTTCAGAAATGTGTGGGTTTGGCAGGTTTCCTAGGTGGCTGCCGAGCCCCAGGCCAAAACGTCATGGGACCCCCTTGAAAAACCAGGTCGTTTTGTGATAGGCCATTTTGAGGTCGCCTCAATACGTTGTGGGCCCTGCCTGTCGCTGGTACTTGGTCCTCCCATCCAAGTGAGGCACCATTTTATCGGGAGACCTGGGGAACGCTGGGTGGTAGGAAATTTGTTTCAGCCCCGTGATGCCACAACTTGACCACACAGAAATGTGTGAAAAAAGTGATTTTTTCAGCCAAATTTCAGGTTTGCAGGGGATTCTGGGTAAGAAAACGTTGGAGGATCCACGCAAGCCATACCTCCCTGGAATCCCCTAGGTGTCTGCTTTTCAGAAATGTGCGGGTTTGGTAGGTTTCCTATGTGGCCGCCGAGCCCTGGGCCAAAATTCATAGGACCCCCATTGCAAAACCAGGTCGTTTTGTGATAGGCAATTTTGATGTCGCCTCAATACGTTTTGGGCCCTTGCCTGTCGCGCGTACTTGGACCTCCAACCCGAGTGATGCACCATTTTTATCAGGAGACCTGGGGGAACACTGGGTGGTAGGAAATTTGTGTCAGCCCGGTGATGCCACAACTTTCCCACACAAAAATGTGTGAAAAAAGTGAATTATTTCAGCAAAATTTCAGGTTTGCAAGGGATTCTGGGTAGGAAAACGTTGGGGGACCCACGCAAGCCATACCGTGCTGGATTCCCCCCAGTGTCTAGTTTTCAGAAATGTGTGGGTTTGGTAGGTTTCCCTTGGTGGCCGCCGAGCCCCGGGCTAAAACGTCATGGGACTCCCTTGCAAAACCAGGTCGTTTTGTGATAGGCCATTTTGAGGTCGCCTCAATACGTTGTGGGCCCTTGCCTGTCGCGGGTACTTGGGCTTCCCACCCGAGTGAGGCACCATTTTTATCGGGAGACCTGGGGGAACGCTGGGTGGTAGGAAATTTGTGTCAGCCCCGTGATGCCACAACTTTACCACACAAAAATGTGTGAAAAAATGATTTGTTCAGCCAAATTTCAGGTTTGCAGGGGATTTTGGGTAAGAAAACGTTGGGGGATCCACGCAAGCCATACCTCCCTGGAATCCCCCGGGTGTCTAGTTTTCAGAAATGTGTGGGTTGGGTAGGTTTCCTAGATGGCCGTCGAGCCCGGGCCAAAAACTCATGGGACCCCCTTGCAAAACCAGGTTGGTTTGTGATAGGTAATTTTGATGTCGCCTCAATAGGTTTTGGGCCCTTGCCTGTCGCGGGTACTTGACCCATCCACACAAGTGAGGTACCATTTTTCACGGAAGACTTTGGGGGACGCGGGGTGGGTGGAATTTTGTACATCCACGCAGATTCCAGAACTTTCCACCACAGAAATGTGAGGAAAATATGTTTTTTGGACATATTTTTAGGTTTGCAAGGGATTCTGGGTAACAGATCCTGGTGAGAGCCAGTCAAGTCACCCCATCCTGGATTCCCCTGGGTGTCTAGTTTTCAAAAATGTATAGGTTTGCTAGGTTTCCTAGGTGCTGGCAGTGTTAGGGTTCAAAATCTACAGCTAGGCACTTTGCAAAAAAAGGGTCCGTTTTCACTGTGAAAATGTGGTGTGTCCACGTTGCGTTTGGGCCGTTTCCTGTCACGAGCACTAGGCCTACCCACACATGTGAGGTGCCATTTTTCTCGGAAGACTTTGGGGAACGCGGGATGGGTGGAAATTTGTGGATCCACGCAGATTCCAGAACTTTCCACCACAGAAATGTGAGGAAAATGTGTTTTTGGACAAATCTTTAGGTTTGCAAGGGATTCTGGGTAACAGAACCTGGTGAGAGCCAGTCAAGTCAGCCCATCCTGGATTCCCCTGGGTGTCTAGTTTTAAAAAATGTATAGGTTTGCAAGGTTTCCCTAGGTGCCGGCAGAGCTAGGAACCAAATTCAACAGGTCGGCACATTCCGAAAAATGTCAGTGCCTAGTGGGCTCTCTGCTGCCCTGGGGAGGGGGAAATTAGGGGCTATTGCCCTATATGCCCCTGAGGGGGCAGAAAGACTGTGGCTATTCTTTTGGGGGTCGGGGGCATTGGGATGCCCATTCTGGTCAGCCCCCACCCCTGCGTATAAAAAAGCCAGCATAATCGCTGGCACATAGTGGGCTTTCTGGCCCCCGGGGGCAGATCAGGGGCTACTGCCCCCATCTGCCTCCTGGGAGGGGCAGAAAGACAGTGGCATCTTTTTGGGGTGAGTGGGGGCATTGCCATGTCCATTCTTGGCAGCCCCCACCCCGAACTTTGTAAAAACAAAATACCTGGTGGCTAGTGGGCTTTCTGCCCCCCCCGGGGGGTGCAGATAAGGTGCTATTGCCCCATCTGCCTCCCAGGGGGGCAGAAAGACTGTAGCATTTTTTTGGGGTGGGGGCATTAACATGCCCATTCTGGGCAACCCCCACCCCTACCTATATAAAAAAAAATCCCTGGGGCTTAGTGGGCTTTCTGCCCCTCCCGGGGGGCAGATCAGGGGCTATTGCCTCCATCTGCCTCCTGGGGGGCAGAAAGTCTTTTTTTTCTTTGGGGGTAGGGTGGGGGCATTTGCATGCCCATTCTGGGCAGCCCCACCCCGGGCCTATAAAAAAAAATCCCTGGCATCTAGGGTGTTTCTGAACCCTCGGGGGCAGAAAGACTGGAATTTTGTGGGGGCGGGGTGGGGGCATTGGCATGCCCATCTTGGGCAACCCCACCCCTAAATTTATTGAGGGAAAAAAACCCTGGTGTCTAGTGGGCTTTCTGCCCCCGGGGGCAGATTGGGGGCTACTGCCCCATCTGCCCCCCAGGAGGGGCAGAAAGACTGTACCTTTGCGTTGGGGGTGGGGGCATTGGCATGCCCATATTGGGCAGCCCCTACCCCAAATTATAATAATAAAAAAATCCCTGGTATCTAGTGGGCTTTCTGCCCCCTGGGGGGCAGATTGGGGCTACTGCCCCCATCTGCCCCCAGGAGGGCAGAAAGACTGTACCTTTGTGGCGGGGTGGTGGGGGCATTGGCATGCCCATATTGGGCAGCCCTCACCCCTAACTATAATTTAAAAAGAAATCCCTGGTATCTAGTGGGCTTTCTGCCCCCGGGGGGCAGATTGGGGGCTACTGCCCCATCTGCACCCCAGGGGGCAGAAAGACTAATTTTGTGGCCAGGGGGTGGGGACATCGGCATGCCCGTTTTGGGAAGCCCCCACCCCTAATAAATATCGCATTAAAAAATCCCTGGTGTCTAGTGGGCTTTCTACCTCGGGGGCAGATTGGGGGCTACTGCCCCCATCTACTCCCAGGGGGCAGAAAGACTAATCATGCCAATTTATAATGGGGGAGCAAAGACCCTTGCCCAAGGGGCCGCTCCCCCTCCCTGGTGCCTAGTGGGTGGATCCCTGCTTGGGGATCGCCCTCCTGGGGCAATCCCCAAGCAGGGATCCACTAGGGAGGGGTACCACTGGAAAGGGAGATTCTCCCTTTCCAACGATACCTCTCCTGAGTTTCTATGTGCTCAGGGGCTGAGATAGCCCCTGAGCACGTAGAGACTGAAACTGAAATGAGCCTCTTGGCTCATTTCAGTTTCAGTTTCACTGAAATGACATCAGCGTGATGTGCGCGCCGATCGTCATTTCAGGGAAACCAGGGGGGCCTCGGGAGCTGGGGAAGCTCTTCCCAGCTCCCGAGGCTTTAGGGAAGAAAAGGGAATCCCTCTGGTGCCCGCACCAGAGGATTTCCTGTGCAGGGAGTCATGACGAGCTGGACTCGTCATGAGCACATGAGCACTGTGTGCCATGACGAGTCCAGCTCGTCATGAGCACCGAAGGGGTTAAAAAATAGTGGTTATCAGTGGTTACACATTTTCGTGCCATTAAAAACAACAGAAGAAGTGTTTTTTCAGTGTTTATGGAATGTTTTGCTTTTAATTATTGCTTGCTTTCTGCACTGATAGTGCATGTGACTAGACAGCGTGTGTACAGGGAATATGAGGTCCAAATACATTTTTACAAATCAAACTTATTGTAGTACACCATACAATACTTCTTTAGTGAGTCTTTGGTCATGCATGCTCGCTCTTTCCTTCCTATGTGGACGTTTATCTGTGAAAAGACCCTCCCAACATTGGCACTTGAGAAGGGCAACGCCAAAACAGCCAGTACACAATTTGCTAACTCTGGCCAATGATATAGCTTTCCATGCCAATACTGGTGCACTTGAAGATTGTGATTCCCTAGGACATGTTCTGTAACATATGCGTTGAACTGGGCGCATATGCCCTCAGTTATTGAAGAAGTCAAAAATTAAGCAGTACTTTTCAAAGTCTGGTGAAAATTCAGAGGGGATCTAGAACTTGTGCAGGGTACCTCAGTGAGGCTTCATTAACTTCAAATGCCATGGTTGGTGAAGGGACATTTCTAGTAAACACAACAAAATTGTACTGTGTCAGTGATACACAAAGAACAAGGGTGTATCTAGAGCATCAGAGCATGGGCTCTGGTGCAAGTGTGCCCACTTTGGAGCTGAGACCTCAGATTCCTAACTTATGGGGAAGTCATCCTTAATGGAAGAGGAAACCTCACACACTTATTAGTGTCATGCTTCATCATAGGAATCCTCTCCCCACCCTGGTAGGACAATGCCACCCGGGCGGACTCGACCTCTTCGAAGACTGACTAGTTAGGAGGGAGTTCTTGCATAAATCTTGCTGGACAACTCCATAAAACAGATGAAAACTTTAAAAATATCTTATGGAACGCTAGGTAAGATTAAAAATGAAAAGACATTTGGGTATTGGAGTACAATGTCTCACCCCCAAATTATTGCCAACATGTTTCTGCCCACTAACATTAGCCTAGACGGTCTGGGGCATTTTTCAGGTCAACGGATCCCTAGGAAAATACCTATATTAGCTTCCAATTGGAACTCATTAGATAGAGGTGTGGTGGATTCCTAATTAAGTCCTATCATAATTACCTGCCTGTAGTTGGAACACTTGTTCTTGTTTCCCTTTAGTCAGGGTGCTACCATCCTCAAGGTCACAGAGGGGGCGGGGGTCCTTTATAGTCAAACATTCATCAAAAGGTACCTCCCGGCCATTGCACCTATCACTCTCCCACTCTGTACCGAAGGGACATTTCTATGCATCATTGCAAGCCATTTCCCATAGACTGTAAAATAAAATTTCCTGAATTGCTCCTCAACATTTCTTTGCTTACCAAGTGGCAAGAATTCTAACATGGAGCATGTTGCAGTGCCAAAGTCACTAAAAGTGTCGCCCAGCCTACTCTCAAGGAGATGTTTCACATCTACACCAATTACGCTGAACAATTGGTAGACAAGGGTGTTTTCAGACTCTAGTATTTTGATTATGCCCACCACAGCAGTCATGTTTTCCTGTAAAAACCTAAGCATGCAGTAGACTGTACTTTTTTCACATCACTATCAATAGGTGGCCAAAGATCATCAAATTTTCACTGAGCAAAAAATACTGTAAACGGTCGCCGCATGGATAATATAGCATTCACAGCCTCTAAGACTGAGAACCACCAGCTAAATGGCACAGTTAGGATGACTCTCTCTTTGGTGCCATACAAAGCACAAAATGAGAAATATTTGCATTTTAGTTCCTGGGCATAACGAAACAGTGCACCAGAATGGACTACAAAGTCAATAGCATTCTTCATTCACTCTGAAGATTGTCAAGATGCTTTCAGAATATCATCTAACAAGTGACAAGGATCTGTTACAGGGAAGCACTTCAGCTCAGGTATCGATTTTGACAGGACATCATACACATTTTTCATATTTGTAGCTGAATTACTGCAAATACAAACAATATCACTCCAATCTTTATTGAACTTGGTAGGAACATTTTGCAGCACCATTCCAAGTGACACTGCGTTCCATGTTTACCAAACGTCTGGGGTCATGTTTTCACCACTATCCCAGATGCTTGGTGACAACACTCTTTTCACATATACCTGTCACTACACCTTGCATTAAATGTTTAAAGCCTGGGGTGTTTGGCAATTCACCTACAATCAATACTGACTCGCTAGAAAAGGGGGCAGGTGTATCAAAGGATTTCACCCTTTCTCTGTCTTTCTTGCTGCTGCCTTGTATAACAAAGTACATTGTATTGACCCCTGCAGGAAGAAATAAAAATGACTCTTTCACTCATCTTTTGCTTTGTTTGAATGGCACTTAGGGGCTCATTGCGATGGTGGAACGATCGCCACCACCTGGCCGGCGGTGGTGATCGTTCTGCCATCACAATGAGATTTACCCATCGCCATATTAGGATGGCGGTGGGTATCACGGCGGACGCAAAGTCCGTCCGCTGCTTTTTCGCCGGTGGCAATTGCACCGATTGCCTGGCGGGCGGAGCAGGGACACTAATATGGTGGCGGTGCCTAGCAGGCACCTTCCGCCATATTAGGATGGGTCTGTGGAGAGGCCTTTCCATGGCGGCGATGCTGCCATGGAAAGGCTGGCGGGGATTGGGTTTGGGGGCCCGTAGCGGGCCCCCCTGGGGGGGTGTCGCTGCACTGGGGGCTATCCATGGTACCCCTCTGCATTTCCATGCACCAAGTGGCAGGCACCGCGTGGTGCCTGCCACGTGGTGCAGGGAAATGCGGTGTAGCTACCTTTAACATTACGGACGGTGCTGCAGCCAGCAGCACCACCCACAATGTTAAAGGCCCAGGATGCGCCCGCCAGTATGGCAGGCGCATCCTAATCGCAGTGGTGGGACCACCGCATGTCTGACAGGTATCCCAATCACCGCTACGGTGGCGGGCCGACCAAGTCTGCCCACCATTGTAATCAGCCCCTTAGTTTGTGATTGTGAAGGTGTTTTTTCAGTGTTTATTATGTTTACACTGGTGATGGCTATTTTCCTTTTGGTGGGGTTTTATCAGGTATTATAGGTTTAAACCTAAAACCAGATAGCCTAAATATAATAATCTTATCACAAAGTCATTTTATTAATAACATTATTGTAATACAAAAAAATGAAATGATAAATTCAACTACTCATCAAGCAAAATCCCATCTCCGTATAAGCTACTCTGAAAACAATGATTTATGGTAGAGTGCCTGAAAGTATATGAATCTTGAGCATTCCCAGAATATTTTGCCACGATGATTGTTAAACAGGATTCTAGATAAACAATTGCTCGCACATTAATGGAGCATGTGTGTTTTCTATTTCGATGCAGGTGAGCAGCTGCTGGTCCGAATTGTACATGTGTACAGAGCAATGCACGAAGAACATGCATGAATTGTGAAATCTAATAAAATCATTGCTTCACCAGTATTCATGTAACATTTTTGAAAAATGCAGATATACTGGAGTAATTTTCAGAATGGTATGTATCGTAGTTTGTAGGATAGATGAGAGGGCACTCTGTCTTTGAAATGTCCATCACTTTAGGCACATTTACTCTCAAAGGATCAAGATGTCAGAAGATGTAGTACAGCCAGAGTTTCCACATGCAACAGTAAGACATGTGAGTGGGCTCTGTTGGACTCTAAGTGGCAGATGTGCAACATTTTTTGCAGTCGCAAAAGGGAATTCGGCTTGTTTGTGACTGCAAAACTGGGTCTGCCCCAGGCACAAACCATATTTTGCGAGTTGGTAACCTATTACCAACTCGCAAAATATGGTTTGCGACTCGCTATTAGGAAGGGGCGTGACAATGCCTCCCTTCCTAATAGCGAGTCTCAATGCAATGTATGATTGTTTTGCGACCACATTTGCGATTGCAAAACACTCGCAGTTTACCACCAACTTCAAGTAGGTGGTAGACCACTCGCAAACGGGAAGGGGTCCCCAGGGGACCACTTCCCCTTTGTGAATGGATGCGAAAATATTTTCTAAGAGCAAGCAGTGGTCCCTGCTTGCCCTTAAAAAATGAAACTGAAAAGTTTAATTTTTCTTTTTTTAAATGCATCCCGTTTTCGGGCTGCATTTTAAAAAAAATTGCTTTATTTAAAAAGCAGTCACAGACATGGTGGTCTGCTGACCCCAGCAGCCCACCATCCCTGGGAGTGCTAGCCATTCCCAATGGCATCGCAAATTGCGCTTGCCTCATGAATATTCATGAGGCATGCAATATGCGACCCCATTGGGAATCGCAAAGTGTCTGAGACACTGTTGTACATTCACTTTTGCGAGTCGCAATACGACGCAATTTGTGACTCGCAAAAGTGAGTTTTCATACATCTGGCCCTAAATTATTTCCTAATTTATGTAATAGAGCCATGAAAATGTTATTAGGTTCCCATCCCTTTGGTCAATCATTGTGACACTGAGCAAAAAATCCTCTCCTCCCTTTGTCTTTGTCACATATTCAGTTGCTAAAGTTGTAGATTGGTGGGGAGAAATGTGGTTTCCATGGCTGTTTAATATCAAGTTTATTTCCATACTGGGGAGTTTGCACTGCTATTTTCCCGTACTCTGATTATAACTCATTTTCCACACAATCTGACAGTTACATTACACTGCTAGACTCTGTGTAGTTCCTCTCACCTTGCATTATGTTGTTTATGACCATCTATTGTGTGGTATTCCCCCAGATTTTTGAGCTTGTGTTGCCGAACCCTTTTTTGTTGGCCAAAGAACTCTGTGTATGTTACCCCAGCCAACTAGTGGTAAAGTTCTTGTGCTCATCTTTATAAACATGGTAGAATTGGCATACACCTAACCGTCACACTTAATTTACTTATAAGTCCCTAGTATACCCAGGGAGAGTATGTTAAATACTACTAGTGGGCTACGGAGTTCATTTTGACACACACTACGGTAGCCCTGTAAAGCATGTCTCCAGACCTGCCACTGAAGCCTAGCTTTGCAGTTTTTAAACTGCAGAATCGATCTGTGAAAATTAGACCATAGACAGGTTTAAACCTTCCTTTTTAAAATCTATAAGCCACCAGTAAGGTAGGCCTTATTGTCCAATAAGGCAGGGTGCATGGTATTTAAAAGTAAGATATGTAGAAATTAATGCTTTACATGTCCTGGCAGTGAGAAATCTCCAATGTTGTTTTTTACTGTGGATGGATTGCTTTACTATTGGAAAACACTGGCCTACATTATAGCAACCGTCCAGCACTATAGGAAAACACTCTTGTGTTTCCCTAAAATAAAGGAACACCTTCTCTGAACCAGCCTCCTCCTGATTCTCTTATTTCACTGACATGAAAGTTGAAAAGAAAACTCTGCACATGCTGTGAGATATCAGAAAAAGTGTGTATGTGTGTGTGTGTATGTTTATGTGTGTGTGTACACTCGCAGGGTGTGAGGCACTTGGATCGTCCCTCCTCTATGTTGGTGAATAAAGGGTCTAACTGTGTATCGCACACCAGCACAGGGTCAGACAGACATACATTCGTCATTCATTTGGCTTCTTCTGTGCTGGGCAGCCCAGCCAGAATGTCTCATTGTCAATGAGTCTCTTTTAGTATGTCTGCTTGACTCCATGCAGATGTACCTATGCCACCAGTACCACCTGCACGACCAGTTCCACATTTATCACAGTATTACCTTTAACAACAGTCCTACCACCACCAGTACTACTATTATCACCATCAAATGTAACACCATTACCTCCCCGACAGTAGTACCAGTATACCACCAGTACCACCACACCCACCAGTACCTCCACTGCCATCAGTACCACCACCATCACTGCCACCAACACCATCACCAGTATCACAATTACAACACAGTACCACCACCACCAACAGTACCACTGCCACCAGTAATACTAAAAGCACCACCTAAGCACCATAACTACAAGTGCCACAATCACCACCACCAATAACACCACCAGCACCACCATGAGCATTAGTACCACTAGCACTACCATCAGTGCCAGTAGCACGAGTACAAATAGAACCACTTCAGCACCACCACTATCAGTATAACCAAAACTAGCACCACCATCATCAGTACTACCAACACTAGTAACACCACCATTACCACCAGTACCACACCACCCGTACCACCACAATCATGAACAGTTCCACTACCACCAGCATCACCACCACATCTGACAACTGGCTGTCAATCCACTGTAAACAAACCCCCTACCTCGCTGCCACACAGATTCCCAGAGCCAAGGGTAAAGGGAATGGGATTGGGGTAAGAGGTAAAAGAGCGCTGGGCCTTGCAACGTAATCTCTTAGTCAAGTCATTAAAGATTTTTCCCCATTGATCATATGGACATTTGTTGGTTGACATGTAGCATTGAAAGGGAGAAGACACTGACAATACCCTTCTAACTTTTGAAGCCAATGTGACTCGACAATGAAGACCAGGAATCACTGAATATAGTTAAAGGGTTTTATTTGGATTGCCATTCAATCCAGTACATATGCAAGCCAAATGTCCGCCCACTCCAAGTAATTGAGAATACTTTCCTCTGTAATTTGCTGGGGTTCGGGCCAGGTACCCCTTCTAGTGGCACTGACGCAGAGCTTAAGTTTATCCCTAGATCAGAAACTATTGCTCTCAGGCCAATTCTCTATTGGGTAAGATCGGTAAGAAACCCTAAGACCATAGTTTTTTTAGAAACCCTTGAGGAAGTCACAGCCAGTTGCTTCAGTCGAGGCTATACATGGTCGTCACATGTACAAAAAATGAGGAAGGAATTACAGTTGATATCTCTGTGGGATACTCATGGAAGTGTTAGACAGGATACTGCAGCTTTGATTAAAGAACAGTACCACAAATATATGCAGATGAAAATGCTGGGAGCTAAAGCCAGGATCTTTTATGAGTAATTACTTCAATAACACCTATGGCTTTTCATGTCCAGAATACCTGGACATGCAATACCCTGAATTAGAGAGAACATAGTAGTTAAGATTCCGGCTAGGTACCCTCCCAACCAGGGATTTACTTATATGTATACATATGTTTGATGACCGATCCGATTGCTGTGATTGTAGTGTTGGTGGTCTGGATAATCTAACCCATTTTATGCTGTTTTGTAATAAATATGTAGCTGCCCGGCGGAGGTGGCTCTTTCCCCTTTTTAAACACTATGGGGTCAGATGTGTTAAACCAGAAATGGCACTATGTATTAAACCAGATGATATGAATGTGGTTACCTCTGTAGCGTAATATTTATGGGTTAAGTGGCCCTTCCTGAAAGAGTTGCCCTCCACTCTAGGATTATGTTTAAGTAGGTAAGCTTTATGAACTTGGTTGTTTCCTATTAGGGAATACATTATAACTTTATGCATAAGTGGATTAATTTTGCACTACTTCTATGCACTGCACTTTTACTCCCTAGGTGGGTTGAAAACTGTTTACAACTGAAAAAAGACAATTCCTAACTGTTTTTATGTTTTTTAAATAACAGTGATGTATGTGTTTTTTATTCAGGAGGCAGCCTCTGACTGTAATATGTACCTTTCCCATTGCACTTGCACTTTACTGTATCTGAAGAATTCAAACATGCTCTTCTTCTCAGGTCATATGCCTTCGATGAAAAGACACTTTTCTAGCATTTTATTGTCTTTGTAATTTAATTTTTCTCATTGAATTTATTGATAGATTGGTGTGCTCATGTTTGTATTGAGTTGTTCTTATATTGCATGTTTTTGTTTTAAATATTGTAAGGCTGTCAGTCGAAACAATAAATAAATATACTTAATTTCAATAAATACAGCAATACACTAGGCAAGCTGAAATATCTCAATAAGTTGAGGCGCAAAAGAATGAGATACACAATTGTTATAGCCTCAATAATACACAAACGAATTAAAGCAAACAGGTGTTCCATAAAGAAACTTCCCTTCTCTCTTCTAAACATAAGTCATTATGGGGTCATCTGTCTAGGGTCTCCAATTCGGGAGCATAGAAGGTGTCAGCATGATCAGTCTTCAGTAGAAGCCTTCAAAACGGGAAATAAGTGTTCAGCATAAAGCTTCACACTTGCAAGAATAAGGTAAACAGAGAGGTCAGCACCTCTCGAAGTCTAAAGGAATCTCTCATGACTCTAACTGTGTGAACGCCAATTTAAAAGTAACAGGCGAATCAGACATCTCCTTATCTCCTTTCACACCACCAGAGACCAATCAGACCCTTACTCGAGCGCATCTGCAAGATCACTTCATTTTCCCATCGCATCAAACTGAGACTGCAGTTCTCAACCTTGATAATTTTCCATCCTGGTACATGATGAATGGAAGGCCTCTTTCGATCATTGATTCTCCACGTTCACTGCCAAGTTTTCCCTCCAGGCCTCTCTATCAGCAGCCCAATACAGAAAATATGACGTTCTCTAGCTAACGAAAATCATGATAATAAATCGACAAAGAAAAAAGAGAACATGCTAAAAAAGCCTAATGCAATTCAACTGAGGCCTGTAGTCAGGCTAAGTTTAACTAAACATTTAGGGGCATATTTATCAAGGTTTTGCTTTGCTTCACACTTGTGCCACTCAAGGGGGCACCAGGGCGAAGCAGAACCTAAGTGAGATTTATCAAGCAATGCAAGGCCACCTTTTGTGGCCCTCCATGGCTTAATAAATCTAGAGCAAAGGTCTTCAAACTGTGGGCCGCTCCCCCCTGGGGGTCTGTGATTGCATTCCCAGGGGGGCTCAACTGCGTCGGCAAGGAAGGATTTGCAAATGAAGATGGCCTGGAAGCGGCGACATTCATCTGGCGCGTTGTCAGGCTGTCTTGTTTTATATGCAGAGGTTAAACTGCATAAAAAGTGTGCAACTGTAATCCTGAGTTTCGCTGGGCACAATCAGTGAGTAGTTTAATGGGACTCATGGCTAAACACAATTTACTGAGTAACTGTAATTTTTTCACCTTGAGATAACTGCATAAAAAAAAAAACCACGCACTCACAATAAATGAAAAAAACAAAGCAAATTAAACTATTTTTGGAAAATATGCTCTCTTACATTATAAACCTCAGTTAGCTAAAGCAATCACTGCAGATTTGGATGTATGACCAGAGAGTCACGAATTGAATCCTGGGGCCCGATTCACAAAAGTAATCTGAGACAAAATCCTAACTTTACGACTTTCGGTATTCACAAAAGTTTAACTTAAGTTAGGATTTTGTCTTAAGACCAAAACTTAAGACAAACTTAAGACAAAATCCTAACTTTACTACTCCTAAATGCCTTTTGTGAATACCGAAAGTCGTAAAGTTAGGATTTTGTCCCAGATTACTTTTGTGAATCGGGCCCCTGGTTTTTACAGTGGGGAATAGCAACTTGTGTATTTGTAGAGCAACAAGTTCCAAGCCTGTGGTAAAAAGCACTCTGACTCCATCAGTTAAAGCATATATTGAACCTCAGCAGCTTTTATGTTTTTGCTTAACCAGTTGCACACGGTCCAGCATCATGAGGGGCCGACTAAAGCCAGCGTCACTGAAATTATGTGGTGGGGGAGGACTAAATCATATGCCAGGGTTGACTAAATTATGTGGCAAGAAAAGGAAAATGATGTGGCATTATACAACAAATTTTGAGATACATTTACATTGTTATTTTTAAATTTTTACATTTGGTAACACTATCTGGGCAAAGGTTTCACCTCATTAATACCTTTTAATACCCAAATATAGCAACAAGCAACAGAAAGGTGACCAGTCAAGCTTTGCGAGGGCCTTTCACTGTGCGGCAGCACACAGTTATGACTGTCTCTAAAAAAAGAGCATGGGGTTAATTTTCCTTAGTAGCATAGAGATGAGAGCACCTTTGCTGCAAAAAGGCGGGGGCAACACATTGGAGCTCATTTTTTTCTAAAAGGGAGATGTGGCCTAATGGCGAGAGCTGCCTACTTTGGAACTTAGGGGCTGATTACGATGGCGGACTTTAGCACATCCGCGGTGCTGGCGGAAAATGCCCTTTTCCGCACTCCATTGGCAGTCCTTGCGTCCGCTGTATTACGATGGGCAAAGATAGACCATTTCCCGTCCGCTGCGGTGTTTCAGGAACCGCCAGGAATCCCCTTCCGCAGTGGTGGCGGACGGAGCCAAAAGGGAGGGACCGCCGATGCGGAATGCGGGTACGACAGCCAGTTGTATTACGATGCCACAAACAGCCCACCACACCGCTGCGGAGAATCCGGCCAATCGAGGATGGCGGCGGCAATACTGCGGATAGCTCCATGTGTTCCTGTCCACTGGGGAAACGGCGGTCTTTGGCCTTTCTGCAGCAAATCTGACCACCGCGGACTGATTTTCAGCTTTTCCGCCGCTGAATCCTGGAATCCGACCGCCGCAGTAGGGAGTTTCTGGCGGTGCATCCTAATCTGGCCGGCGGTTTTGCCGCTGTACCTGCGGGCGGCAATTTCCCGCTAGCACGGCGGTCAGAATGCTTTTCCTTCCGCCATCGTAATCAGCCCCATAGTTCAAGTCCTCACATCAGCTGAACTTTCTGTGATTCTGGGCAAATCGCCCAGTGCCTGAAAAAAAATAATAATGAATGATTCTGACCATGTGTTTGTGTAAATTAAATGGTGCTTATATAAAGTGTTCCTTTGCCCTTGGGCCGAGTCCAGCCTACATAAAATGAAGAAGAAGAAGGGATGGATAACCTCTTTCAAGATTGGAGTGATGGCCAGGCATAGTCGGTAAGTTGTGAAAGAGGCAGAGGAGATAAACTGCTACTTAGGCCCTCAGCTATCATTAGTGCAGTTGCATTGGGGCCCCGGAGTGTGAGGGGCTCACAATAACCAGATTATGGAGAGAACAGTTTTTTACTCAATTTCTTTTATTCTTTGATGATTTTGCCCAATTATATATTTAACATTTATTGTGGAATGTGAGCTACAAAAAGAGTATCCATGATATGATCTCAAAAGCTCCGCGTCTGCGCTCAGCCCTGCCTCTTCAGCTTCCCGATCCTTGCCATAAAGTTTTGCAGGGAGGCCCTGACTTCAAAACATTTTGCGTTGGGGGGCTCCAAGGAAAAAAGTTTGAAGACCTCTGATCTAGAGTAACACAAGGCAGCAAAAGTCCAGGGAGGCATTCCATGGGTGGAGCATGCATGTTCCCATGCATCTACAAATGGATTTTCACACATTCCCAGATTTACGATTAGTGGTAGTCCTGGGAATGCGTCAAAATGTTGCGCCTCCCCAGGTGAAGTGTAAAGAGTAGAAATATCTTTATTTCTCCTCGTTTTTTCCTCTTTCTATGTGTGCTGCATTCTGCAGAACACATAGAGAGAAGAAAATGCCTCTCAGGACTGATTTTGTGTTCCTTCGTGCACAAAAGCAATCCTGACTACAATGCAGGCACATTTTCACCATGATGCAAGGGCTCCTGCATTGGCGCTAAGCAGCCAAAAGTGCACCAGTGCTAGGAAAGGACATGAATGCACAGTGTAAAGTTAAATTCTGCACATTCCTGCCCTTTCCCTTTCACGCAGGCGGGACTAAATGTTCTAGGTTTATTATTTGCAGACTTCTCTCAAAAACATTGAGGGGCTTATGCACCCTTCTGAAAAAGTTTAGTCTCTTTTGCAAAGATTATGGCCTGGAAATTAACAGTAGTAAAAACAAATACATGGTGTTCAACCCCTGGAAAAAAGCTAGGGGGAATGTATTCCTGGAAGGCTCCATATTAGAAAGGGTCTTTACTATTTAGGGGTGAGACTCAACGACTCCCATAGATGGACAGCACAGATTGAGAAAAGCTCATTGACCCTAAAGCATAGAGCTGTGACTATTATTAGGTTTGCTAATTGAGGCTCCTATCTCACCAGCCCTGGAGATTTATAAGGTACAAGATTGCGGGGCAGCTTTGTACGGGGCAGAATTGTGGGGCTTTTGCAAGCTCGATTTACTTGAGAGAAGTGAGAATTCTTTTATTAAATCTTTTTTGAGAATTCCCACTAGTGCTCCACTACTTACACTACGGGGCAATCTAAACCTAAAATCAATCTCTAATATAGCTAGTTTGAAACTAATTTTATATTGGATTAGATTGTGGACAAAAGAGGAACTGGCACCCCATAAAGATTGTCTTAGGGAGATATTAGCTAACCATGTCACACACAATTTCCTGGCTATCTCATATAAAATCTTGGTTGACTAGGTTAGGACTGTGTGAATACTGGTTGCATCCTAACGTACTACCAGAAAGTGCCAGAGAAACTGTAAAATGTTGCTATTGGAACACTGTTTTAAGTACTAGAATATCTGCTGTTTCTTTGGGCTGTTTCACAGTCTGTTACTTGTCTTTTAAGTGTGCCCTGCAATTCAAAGAATTCGTGGATTATGTTAATCCCCCCACCAATAGGAGACTTATTTATTAAATTCAGTCTAGGAATTTTGCCCATAGCATCTTTTACTTGCTCATGGAACAAAAATGAGAACCTCACTAACCTATGCCCTACAGGCTGTTATGCTGTTGAGAATGAAGTGCATTTATTATTTTTCTGTTGCGCCTAGGCAAAGCAGTGTGCTTGCTGGACTGCTCCCCATTGGCGGCTTCTTGGGCTTAAAGATCAGCACAATGCCTTGAGAATTTATAAAACAGTGCAAGAGTTAATCTATTGTATCTAGTCAAAGTCAAACACCACCATACAATTTTTCACCAATGGATGTGATTTTATTTCATCACAACATTGAAATTAATCAAATTATAAAGTACAAACTAATTCATAGCTGGATATTTTTAGAACAACAGGTGCAGGAAGGGTGAAGTGATAAGTGCATGTAGGGATTGTGAAAAAGGACAGTAGTGCGCATATATATACATCAGCAAAAAAATAAATAACCAACTATCCCGACAGTTTCCTGCCAAATACATTAAATGTCAAATCATAACATAATTGCAGATATACATTCTCTGTCATATATGTCTGACAATAAAGTAAAGAAGTATCGACGTTTCGACCCCTAAACGAAACAACAAGCTTTGTGCATTGGGGGCGGGGTCTTCATCAGGACCGAGGTGAAGGTAGGGAAGTGGGCACCTATGGACAATAGGATGAAGTTAGTCGGGTGGTGCGTCAGAATAGAGAATTATCAAAAGGTCATGTCAATAAGGGATGAAGTACCAGTAAAAACAGCTAGATTTCTTCTGGCTGTGGATGAAAAAGCTGGGTTGTGCAGGCTCCTACGAAAAAAGAGAGGAGACAAAGGCACTAGCATACATATTCCTATTGCTACTGTGGAGTAACACTTATGTGCAATAGACTTGCAGAAAAGACTTGAAAGCGAACTTACTCATATTTCTTCATGGATGTTCTTAGAACGCGAAATGAAAGGCCCAGGTTGGTCAGTAACCTGTGGCTAAAAAAGTGATACACTGTGTCACAATATGTACAACAACCTTGTGTCAGAGGTCTTGGCAAAGCTTAATTAGAAACAAAAACACGAGCCAAAGAAAATGCAAGGCGAGCTTGGTGTAAATGGCACAAAAGCTAACATCTTAGTGATGCTCGGGATACTTCGTGCATTACGCATTGTGTCATAGTCAAAAACCGGGGATGGCTGTGCTTGCTAACAGCCTAAAAGTCGGAGCGGGTGTGTGGGCAAAACTAAGGTAGCTTACAATGTACGCGCAATGTGCCTCTCAATGGACGTCAGAAACAAAAGTCCAAATACGGGGTTTATTAACGATTGCAACAGTTAGAATTAACATCTGTCTAAGCGACAAACAAACCCGGGCTACTCTGGAAATATCAATTACCCTTTCAACTCGCCGACTAATACAGGCGGGGCAGGCGTATGGAGACAATTTTCGCCTGACGCGTGTTAAAAGGAGGGGTACCCTCACTGATAAGCAGACGAAAACTCAATATAGAGCTAAAATTAAAAAAAATTGTAAAAATATCATAATGTATGCAAAGTTGCTTCTAAAGACTTTGCGCCATTGTTCGAGATATGGACAGCATCCTTTTATATGGCCGCCTTTGCCTTTGAGCATTGATACCGTCTTACAAAGGATCTGAAATGTACCTAAAACGGCATTTATTCTTGGCAAGAACTTTATAATAAGTGCATCCGTGTGCTCTCCCATTTTCTCCTATGTGACTTCTGTTATTTATTTCAGGTTAAAATTATTGTCTGGTTTCGAGCGTTTACATGTTTATAAATCATCTGTGGGAACTAGTTCTGTTTCCTTATAATGTGCGCTGCATTTTGCAGACAGGCAGGCTCATTACTTGTAAGAAGAGTTTTCTCCTGTTTCCCCCGTGTCATTGCCCCAAATGAAATAGGTCGTAAAACCGGCATTCACGGTCCAATGTGCAGAACGAGCACATCTTTTCACGGTATTTAAGCCCGTTAACGGGCAAGATCACGGTGTTAGCTGTTTACCGGTTTTGCCAGCAGCCCACAGGTATGTCCCCCACTCTGGCCCCAGCTAGGCCGATGTGCATATCATGGTTATTTTTCGCACTGCGAGTTATTTGCATGATCTTTTCTAGAGACAAAAAGCCTTTTTCTTTCCAAGCGCGAAAGACTCATACTGCATACTTCTCCCCGGCCCGAGTTAGGACGTGTTTCACAATATCTTTTTATTTTAGCACTATATTGAGTTTTCATCTGCTTATCAGTGAGGGTACCCCTCCTTTTAACACGCGCCAGGTGAAAATTGTCTCCATACGCCTGCCCCGCCTGTATTAGTCGGCGAGTTGAAAGGGTAATTGATATTTCCAGAGTAGCCCGGGTTTGTTTGTCGCTTAGACAGATGTTAATTCTAACTGTTGCAATCGTTAATAAACCCCGTATTTGGACTTTTGTTTCTGACGTCCATTGAGAGGCACATTGCGCGTACATTGTAAGCTACCTTAGTTTTGCCCACACACCCGCTCCGACTTTTAGGCTGTTAGCAAGCACAGCCATCCCCGGTTTTTGACTATGACACAATGCGTAATGCACGAAGTATCCCGAGCATCACTAAGATGTTAGCTTTTGTGCCATTTACACCAAGCTCGCCTTGCATTTTCTTTGGCTCGTGTTTTTGTTTCTAATTAAGCTGTGCCAAGACCTCTGACATGAGGTTGTTGTACATATTGTGACACAGTGTATCACTTTTTTAGCCACAGGTTACTGACCAACCTGGGCCTTTCATTAGGCGTTCTAAGAACATCCATGAAGAAATCTGAGTAAGTTCGCTTCAAGTCTTTTCTGCAAGTCTAATGCACATAAGTGTTACTCCACAGTAGCCATAGGAATATATATCCTAGTGCCTTTGTCTCCTCTCTTTTTTCGTAGGAGCCTACACAGCCCAGCTTTTTCATCCACAGCCAGAAGAAATCTAGCTGTTTTTACTGGTACTTCATCCCTTATTGACATGACCTTTTGATAATTCTCTATTCTGACGCACCTTCCGACTAACTTCATCCTATTGTCCATAGGTGCCCACTTCCCTACCTTCACCTCGGTCCTGATGAAGACCCCGCCCCCAATGCACTAAGCTTGTTGTTTCGGTTAGGGGTCGAAACGTCAACACTTCTTTACTTTATTGTCAGACATATATGACAGAGAATGTATATCTGCAATTATGTTATAATTTGACATTTAATGTATTTGGCAGGAAACTGTCGGGATAGTTGGTTATTTTTTTTTTTGCTGATGTATATATATGCGCACTACTGTCCTTTTCACAATCCCTCCCACGCACTTATCACGTCACCCTTCGTGCACCTGTTATTCTAAAAATATCCAGTTATGAATTAGTTTGTACTTTTTAATTTGATTCATTTCAATGCTGTGATGAAATAAAATCACATCCATTGGTGAAAAAGTGTATGGTGGTGTTTGACTTTGATTAGATACAATAGATTAACTCTTGCACTGTTTTATCTGTTTCAATTGTTCTCCACTGTGACATTACCTTATTGTACCACTATTTACCCAGGTCCAGTGGCCATTTGGGTTGCCCCATTATTGCATAACTTTTTGAGAATTTATAAAACAGACAACAGGAGTAGCATTATCTACTCGAGTTCTAATTACTTGTGGTCAATTTGGCACATTAGATCCATGCTTGCTGTCAAAAAATAAAAAGCCCTAGGGGTGTGTTTTAATGTGTTTTAGTATACTCTGCACTTTAATTATTACTGAGCCCTAACAGCATTTTTTCGGGTAGCATGGCGGACCCTTTTTGAGTTTCTCTAGGCTTCTCCTTGAGGTTTTTGTTTATCTGGTAATTGTCATAGCACTGAAGTTCAGTATATTGTATTTCTTTTTCCTTTGAAAGAATGTGTTAGCACTCCAAGCTGCTTAGATCTCGCTAGTTTTGTAATGAACTTTGCATTTTAAAGCTGCATGTTTTCATAATATTTTATGTTTTTATAGTGTACTTTTATGGTTCTCTGAACCAAAATAAAGTTGGTGATAAATCTGCCCCTTAATGTGCACTTCAATTTCATCATTATAAATTTTTCTTAGTAGAATTAGGGCCATTTGCACTTTTGCACGCCACTGAGGGCTATTGAAAGAAAGCTCCTAGTATAGATAATCACAGGGCAGCACCCGTGGTAGTATTGTTTTATAAGCTTATTAAAGAGTGTTTTTCTTACTTCTCATGGAACAGAGAGTTTCACCATGTAGATGTTATCAGTCTGACACCTTTTTGGACCTTGGATTTGTTTGTTGGACTTTTTGACCTCCAATAGGAAGGTGGTGATGACCCTGTGAAAGATGTTTGCAGTGGTTGCTCGTACTAGGTATAGTTATTCAAGGGGCCATTTCTAATTAAGTGTCAAAGTAGCTGCTACAGAAATCTATACAAAATGTATGTTTTGTTTCTTTGGTCACAGTAGCCCTTACTTGATCCTTGTTGACCCCATTATTTTTTTTATCAAATATAAACGCTGAACATATTCTGACCCTGTCTCTGTGTTGCAATATTTGTGACTTTCAAGGCCACTATTTGTAGATGTGTGCAGTGGGGGGGAGTGGGGGGGTATCTTCTTCTCAAATGATAACACTTCGCAGCAGAATGTTGAATTTGTATTTTATGGGTGTATGGTGTTATTGACTTTCTCTCTCGTGCGATTTTAATGGAGTTTATTGTTTTGTACATCCTTTGCTCTACCCCAAGACAGATTCTGAAAGCCTTAAGAGAGGAAGGACGATACAGTAGCTTTTGAAACAAACACATGGAGGGTCAACTTAGTCTCTAGTATGAAAGTCTGTCTGAAGAGAAAGGGCTTCAATTCTCATCTGTATTTCCTGCATTTCCTAAACGTTGACGTTAGGAAACGGAGAAGCAGAATTTAGTTTCGGAGCATGCTGCACACCAGACCGTGTGTGCATGTAGCAAAACACAGGGGCATATTATCAACGGCCAGCGATAATTATCGCTGGCCGTGCTTAGCGATAGATTACTTATCGCTGGCTATCTCCGGAAATTATCGCCCTGGTAGCGCGTTATTAACAACACGCTTCTCCAGGGCGATGAAAATTCCAAAGATAGCGAGGTTATCGCCGTTTTGCAGGGAACATCGCTGGTTTTCCAGCGATGTTCCCTGCAAACGGCGATAACCTTGCTGATACGACTCTGTGGTCGTATCAGCACAATCCACCCCTATGTTAGGGATGGCTAAGTCGGGATAATAGCAGACGCAGAATTTGGCGAAAACGGCCGCTTTCGCCAAAATCTAACGTCTGCTATCATCCTGTGGGCTGCCTTGTAAATATCGCGATGTGCACATCGGCGATATTTACAACGTAGCCCATCTGGGGTACGCCAGTAACGCCCACTTTGCATCTCATTAGAGATGCAAAGCTGGGCGATAAGAGAAAGGGCGAAAAGCATGGATTCACGCGTTAGCGTGTCCTTGCTAATAAGGCGTTAAAATTATCGCCGCTTTTCGTCCGAAAACGGACGCTAAAGAGGCGATAATTGTATCGCCTGCCCTTGTAGATATGCCCCACAGTTCGTTGAAGGAAATATGATGTAGTACTTAGATTTTGGAGGGCTGGGCATGTGAAAGCTATCATAATGCTATAAAGGCAACTAATATTATTTTCCTTCTTAAACTGACCAAATATTAGCAAGCTTTGGCAAAGCATTAATGTGCTCACGAAGGGAAACAAACATGCACAAATGCAGTCTGTCTGCCGTAAGACATTCAAGCCAGGCCTATTGGTTTTGCCAATGCTTTTTGGTAATGTTCAGCAGTGTAATTTCTTGCAACAATTATTCAATATAAAAATAAAATTCATATCTTAAAACCATTTATTTCTTGTATTTTTATGCAACATTTTCTTTTGCCATTTTATATAGAAAACATTAACAACCTCTTTATCAAATAACAGAGGCGCTTCTTGCCAAGTGTTATTGTAATCATCAGTCCTGAGACATGCATCACCTAGCACATCAGGGCACGAACCTGTCAATGTAATCTTTTAACATTGTGCAAGACGCTTTTATCACTAGTCTTTCTTTAAAAGTGTTTGCTTCATGCTCTGCCGAGATGAAGTACAAAGTTGTTATGATAGAATGTTACGTCCATAGCGATTTTTTAGACTTGCAAATTCTTCAAATATTTCACTTCTTTGAGGATGTTTTAAAGAGAATTTCTAAAAAGGAGCCTCATATCTTTAACAAAAGTTAATCAATATAGAAAATACATATAAGAGGGTGCATTTTTAGCAACAAAGGAACTAGGGCGTATAAAAAAGCTAAAACATTATAATTTCAATTCTAGGCATAATATACGTCATAGCCACTAAAACAACTGTAAATGTGGAAAAATAGATAATTATGGATTTTAATTACATTTTTTTAATAACTTTATAGTTCTAAGTATCCTCAACAACCAAGAACAATGATTAGTGAAAAATGGCTCAATTTTCCTGTACTTCTGTTTTTTTAATCAAATACTGTTGACTATTTGACTATTATGCAGTATTTTTAGCCAGGCCATTTTGCATTTTTTCACTTTGAGTATGTTTTTCTCAGTTTAATTCACGAAAATCTCCAGTTCATGGAAGAACACAGTTCTATCCTGTATTTACTAACAGCATTACTGTTGCTTTTAATGACTTGGGTCACCCTGCACTTTTTAAATATTTCAGGCGGACATGGTACCTTAGTTTGAAGTTTTCCAATCAATACTTTTGAAGCTCAGACTTTGATTCAATTAGTCAGATTGTCAAGAAGGTTAGTCTATTTTACATTAAATTCTCAAAGAAATGAATGTGCCATTCTTAGACAAAATGGGCCACCAAACATTTTTGGTAGTAAGATACTACTGGTGGCAAGAAGAGTTTGCAGCAGTGTGCCCCCTTGCAGATTGCCAATGTATTTCCCTGCTGGTGAAATCCCATAGAAGAACAGCACAAATGAATATCCCAACCCATGTGAAGAACTCTTGATACTGCCAGTATAGTGATATTTCACAAGATGATGCAGGGGGTTTAGCGAGGTCAAGAAACGCACGAATAAGACTCACTGTGTGCTAGTCTTTTGAGGGTGTTTCTTTAACGAGAGTAGCATGAATATGACCCACTTGAGCACGGAGTCAGTGGGCTGCTGGGGACCCCGCATCAGCAATGAAAGAGACCTCGAAGGCACCAGGGCAACTCATTGACTCTAGTGCAATAAGCAGAGGACTCACTTTTGCCCTCCACACTGTTCTACCACCTGGCTGGTTGAAAATTATTCTGGATTTTATTCATAATTCTACTGTCTGCTCTCAGAAAGAATTACATTATATTATGTTGAAGCAAACACATTTTACACAAAAGTGATAAACAATAATAAGAAAGTAGGAAAATAATAAAGTAGAATATTTAAAAGTCGCCCTATGCTTCCTATAAGAAGTTCCACCATGTTGAGACCAAGACCTAGCAGCATTTCAACTGAACAGACACAGCGATGGTGAAGAAGCTCTACTAATAGTCATGTTGACTCTTTAATGTTATTTTACCATCGTGCTTAAATGTAGCCTATTGCATCCAGGTCTCAGCTAAATAATGTTTGGTAAACCAAGTACACATGAAAAAATACAATGGCATACATCACATATACAAATGCAGTGAGTATAACAATCTATTTATTACCATTGCTGAAGAAGGTGAGGGGCATCTTGGTCCCTCCCCACACTCAACAATAGTAGTAAATAACATATTGCCACTGTGTAGTTATTGTTAGGTCAGTGTTTCCATAGTAAGAATGGTTTTTGTTTTGCTACTAACTTTGGTGTCATTTGACACATATTCACAAAAACTTTCCAAAAAAGTTCATCCACCTCAGCTCCTTAATGGAAGGTTTTGCACCGATCCATCAAATGTGTGGGTGTGGGGACGGACAAGTTAACATTGATTTTCCATGATGTTTCCCATAGAAATATTTGGCCTCTGATACGGAAAAAACAGCTGAAAGGAATTGGACCGAATGACGCAAATAGTTAAAAATAAAGGGTGGTTTGTCCTGCGGGTGTTTCACTGAACTGAAAATTAAGAAATTGGGCCTTCTGATTGGCCAAGAGAGCTTTTTCTTCCATTGGACATTTTGGTCCTGTGGGACCGGTCCCGGTCCTGCAGCAACAAACGATCAATTGGCTGGCAGCTAAGCTAAACAAGATGTTGCGGCCACCATTACAGGACTCAAGGACTATGGGGCTCATTATGATGGCGGGCGGGCCGAAGGGCCACCCGCCACCCTAGCGGTGCTGGGACCGGCCACCAGTGGTGCGGCGGTCCCGCACCGGCGATTAGGATGCCACCACCACCATGGTGGTGGCATCCTCCATTCCCAGCATTGTGGCAGGCGGTGCTCACAGCACCGCGCGCCACAATGCTGGGAATTCACTGTGTGCATTGTCATGCACAAGACGACAGGCACCGCGAGGTGCCTGCCACCATGTCCATGCCAATGCAGGGGGGTACCATAGGTACCCACCATGTGCACCCCCACCCCCCCAATACCCTGGGGGCCCGCAATGGGCCCCCGAAAGCAAACTCTGCCTGGTTTTCCATGGCGGGGTTTGCGCCATGGAAAGCCCTGCTCCGCTGCCCATTCTAATATGGATGGCGGTGTCTAGCAGACACCGCCACCATATCCAGCCCCTTTCCGCACGGTCGACTGGTCAACCGGCGGAAAACTGGCTGACGGTCTTTCCGTCCGCTTGGTCCCCACCGCCATACTAATATGGCGGTGGGGAAATGTTAGGCGGGTGGTGGAAAATAGCGGGCGGATCGCCACCGCCATACGGGCGGTGGCGATCCGCTCGCTATCCTAATGACCCCCTTTGTCCCTCTCTACTCAAAACGTTTTGACAATATTTATAAGGGGCCAGGGTAGAGACAATCTGATGCCCTGGCACTTGTGTGGTTACCCAGAGGCCAAAATATAAAAAGTTGTGTCATCAGTATGATGTGGCCCCCGTCATGTACTATGGTACACACTTCCACCCCATGGTACCAGAGCACCATGTAAGCTTCACCAAAGACCCCTCAAAAAATATGTGAAAAAAATAGAGAAAATGTGGGTTGGCAAAATGGCCTAATACCTTAAAGCAATGCTTACAATACCAGTGAGAGATAAACCACCTTTAAGTGGTGCACCGCTATAATAAGCTTTGTTCAACAATCTCCAACACCTCAGAATCTTCAGCAAAGTTCTAGAAATAAACATCCACACCTTATAAATGTCCGTGCTTCATTGAATTTGTCTATAGCACTGTATTACAATTATTTTCAAGGGGTATGGGGCTAGATATCCACTGATGGATAATCTATTGTCAACAGAAGCTTTGGCCTTTCTCACAGATTTTTTGGGCTTTGACTTTAAGCCACAAGCTACATTCGAACATAACCTCTGCAATCCACATCAGGTGCGATCAGTATTTACCTTGTATATCATGGAGTAACACCTGCACCCCAAACTACACTGATTTGTAAATGGTGCACCATATAACTTTCCCCATGATTGACCAAACCTGCTTCTAGAACGTATGATATTATCATGCTTGTAGGAAATTGGGTTATTAGTTGTGCAGGATGTGAGGCCTACGCAAGTAATAGGTTCACAATTTCCCTTTAGTGGGAATCAAGCAGCCCATTGTAGCGATTGACTCTCTCGGAGAAGCAGAGCATTCCAAGGCCTACAGAGGGGAGGTGGTGTGGGCTAGTAATCACCAGTGGCTGGCACGCAATAATAACACTCAATAAATTATTGTCCAGTCAAGCATTTTCTTTAGAAAAAAGGATACGTACATTTATAACACACACATTAATTTGCAAATGTATACATTAGGCAGATGGAAAATTCCATTGATGACATTGGGTGATCACCTTTGGCCCCTTAAAGGATCATACAGACATATAAGATAAGTCTAATTGCTTAGTCAAAGGTTGAAGATATTGACAAACCACATGATAAAAACACCATCATTCTGTGCATAAATGTAATAATGATGTGTAAATGCACTGAATATTAATAAAGCATAGTCACCTCGATCAGTGGTCACTGTCAGCATTATTATTAGGGTTGGGTGATAAAACTCGCTCCGTCAGCAGAGTTTGCAGAGTTTTGCGTGCTCTGCATTATGTTTGTAATGTTGAGTTCTGGCAAAACTCCACCAACCGCCACATAACCAGAGTTTTTTCGTTAAGTTGGCAAGCACGAGCGAGAATTGGCATCCCCCAGCATGAATTTCAGGTGCTAGGAAGGCACCCAGTGAGATTTTCTCAACACAGGCAGTAGTGGGTAGTCGCGATCGTTTGCGGTGAGAAAGCTGCTGCTCTAGTAGAAAATCTACTCAACCTGCAGCAAAGAAGCAGCACCATGTGGCGCACCGCATGGTGCATTTGTGCTGATTTTGAAACTTTAACAAGCTTCCGGTGCTAAAAATCAGTGTGATGTGCCAATTCCGCCCCCTCGCGGAACTCCGCAGAATCTTGTGGAGTTTTTACAGTGTTCCACCCACCCCCAATTATTATGTCAATAAAGCATTTTAAAATGAACATAACATGTGTCTGTTTGTTTTTTATATACTTTCCAACCATAAAAATGCAATCATAAAAACAACCACTAGTGGGTGTCACTTTCTGATCACATAAAATGCACCCATATATTCAGTCCCTAGAGGGTGCTTCACCCCTTCTATCTTCCTCATACACCTTTTAGCCACATTAAATCCAGTCATAAAACAAGTCCCTTGAGAGTCCTGTACTCTCAGCTGTAATGCAGAAGCTCCAACCTTGGGAGTGTTTTAAAAATTATGTGAAAAATCCCAGAGGGTCAAGTATTCCTTGACCCCAAAAATGTAGGGTTAGTTGTCTAAACATTGCTCCTAGGGGTCTCCCGTCACTCCTACAGCCCCCCACAATGCTTTCTGAACTTGTTGGGGGTGCTGGTTCCCACCCTTTCCCCCACATGACTCCATTTCCTGGGAGTAGCTCAGGAAGCCCACCCCTGGCTGCCCTTGCTGGCTCCCTGCTAGACAAGAAGTCTTCTGAGCTGCCATGAGAGCCGGCAGCACTTCTCCTCTGCCCAAGCCTGTGGGCAGTGAGTTCATCTTGTGGTGCCCACCCCACTCCCCTCACAGATGGGCAAAGGGAGTGAGAGAAGGCAGCTCTGTTGGGGTGAGCACAGCAGCACTCAGCGTTTCTTTGCTTGCCCTCAGGGAGATGGGGGTCCCCAGGGGTAAAAGTGGATACTGAGAGGGGGCTTCATGCACATTCCCTCTCAGGAGCAAATTAATAAATACATCCTGTGCTGACTCCCAGTCCCTGCACCACCCCAGGGGTATTTGTAGGCGATGAGGCTGAGTCCCACACGTTCTGTTTTCAGTATAAGGTTGCCAATCTTGAAAATACCATAACTCAGGCTCATTGGAAGATCTTGGACTCATTTTACTCCTGGTGGCTTGCTCTAGCCACCAGGGACAGATTTAGCAAACCTCCTCACCTCCAAGGTAGTGTACTTCACAGGGGACTGGTTCCACTGGCTCCCAGCACCAGCTATCCTCCTGGTCTTTTATATCTGGGTGAAGGAGCCCAGGGCTTTCCACCAACTGATTCACAGAGGGTGCAAGGCTGCAAGTCTCAATGGCCCTCAGTGAGACCCATTTGTCCTGGGGTCAAGTGGGGATGAGTCCTTAGTCCTTTTGAGAATCAGGGAGTTTTTCCTTCCAGTTGTCCATTGCTGTCGCAGTTCTAGTGTCCAGCGGTGAAGAGAGAGTCTCCCCCTTGCGCAAGAGTTTTTAAAGGAGGGTGGAAGGTTCTAGAAGCCAGACACCTCTGGCAAATCCTGAGGTGCCAAATCACCTGTCCACTTTTGTCCTAACCTTCTTACAAAGCAATCTGGGACAATTCAAAATGGCATCACCCAGGAGTCACTGGTCACATCTGCTCCCGGGGTCTCAGCTCCACCCCTCGCTGATATCACTGCCAGGGACTTTCCAATAAAAGGTTCAAAGAGTGGGCACCCTCCTGTGTTGGCTCCAGTTGGCCGGGCTTCTTCCTTTTTTCATAGGGCCTGGGCTGTCCCCATCCCTGGTGCAATGTGGCAAGTAATTAACAAATGCAGATTTTTATGGCCACTCTTTCCTGCTCAGGAAGCACTGTTAATTACTCGTTTTGTGTGAGTGGCCTTTGTTCATGCTGCTGGATGTAATTAACTTGGCACAGCAGGGTTCCAAAAGGCCTAGGCTCTGATCCTGAGCTGAGCCAGAGAAATATGACAATCCTGGATGGCCCATAGGTTGTACAGATATCCTCTTGGAACTCTCAGATTTGGTTTTCTTATACATGTTCCACCCCAATTCTATATGTCACAGGACTTTGGAGACCAAAGGGAAGCGAAACTGCACTTTATGGCAGTTTCCCCCCTATGTGTATAATAAAGTGCCACTACAGACTAAGCAGCAAACCACACTGTCTTTCCCTATGAGTGTACACTAACATTATAAGGCCTACCCCAGGTCAGTATTTAATCATCTGCAGTCCGCTCTGTGCCAGGCTACCTGTGTGCAATTGTCAGGCTGTGCACAACAGTAGTCACACACACGCAGCTTGCACACATGTGCACGTGTGTGCACATGTGTTCATGTGTAACCGGCCAAGTGCCCCTTACCCTAGCTGTGTTTCAGCAGCCTTACCTTAAAAGATGGACACTGGTAATTAACATGCGCAGTCCATTTGCCATGTGATTAGCGTGGGTGAGACACATGTAGTCAGACTTACTCACAGTGAAAAGGTAAAAAACTGGGTGATCCAAAAAACAAAAATTCAAACGTACTCAATGGGTGGATCACAGTTGCAACAATGCTATGTATGCACACATGTTCATACAGCATGTGTATGCAGTATATGACAGTGGTGTTTGCAGTGATCTCATCAGTGATGTTTAAAATGATGTCATTAGAGAGGTCATCAGTGAAATCATCAAGGATGTAAGTTAACATGTCATGAGTGATGTAATATGTGAGGTTATAAGCAGTGAATTGAGGAAGGTACTAGTTATAGTTAGCTCAAGAACTAGAACTGGTGAATCATAATATCACTTTAGCCTTTGTTTTTTTTAGTGCAAAAATATATATAACAGGCCTAGACTAGGGGCCCGATTCTGATGCGGGTTGGAAAAGCTTCCCGACCGAGGGCCTGATTCTGATGCGGTTAGGAAGGCCTCCTAACGGCATTTGCTCCTTCCAAATCGGATCGGGAACGTGTCTTCCCGACCGAGGGCCCAATTCTGATGCGGTTAGGAACAAATGTTCCCATTGAAGTCAATGGGAGTTCAACCAAATCGTATCTGGAAGCATCCGGATTCATCCTACTCCGCCGGTCGGACTTTCCCGATCCGAGTGGGTCGGACACCATTTCCCAACCGATTCGGTCGGGAAGCTTTTCCAACCCGCATCAGAATCGGCCCCAGTGTGTAAATTATGCAAAAAAGGAAGCAGGGAACTGTGGGCAGTTCCGAAGTTTTGGTTGAGAGCAGCTCCTATATTGAGCACCCTGCAACACCACCAACACTCTAAAACTGCTCACCTTGAATGTCTGTTTTTCCAGCAAACGTTTGCTAGCTCTCATCCCACAGGGCCTGCTAGCAGCAAGTTCTGCTGTCCCTACTTCAGAGAGTGTGGGAATGGAATACACATGCGATTCCCTCCCTGCTTTTTCCTAGGCAGGGAAACCAACTTTGCTCCTTCTCAGGCAGCGGCAGAGAAATAAGCTGCTCCTGCCTGGGCAAGATCAAAGTATTAGAGCCGCCACCCAGTATGGTTGCTGGCTGGAGAGGTGGCAGGGGCTACTTGTGTGGCTTCCAGTGACGGGGTATGTTGTGCGGGCCCTGGGTGGGCACCCACAGAAAAATAATGGCTGGTTTGTGCTTGCACCCATTATGGGTGCGGGATGGGGAGCCAACAGGGTCAGCAAAGGCCCTGGGCTCCCCCCGCGAGCCCAAGTTAGCCCGATATGTATATGTGTCCTAGGTGGGACTGGGACACCAAAAAATAAAGAAAACACAAATAAAAGAATAATAAACAAGTGGCAGGAGCCCATCATTATATTTTGTCACTGCTACAGCAAGGAGCAGCCCATTCGGGGGCCTTATAGGTTCATTTGTGAGATTCTGGTGGTGCCCTGAGAAGGGAAAGGGGCACCACCAAACATTTGTTTTTAATGTTGTGGAGGGAGGAAGGGCGCACAGCACCCTACAAGCAACATTAACAAAAATACAGTGAGTCTCCTGGGTAATTGAATCCATGACCCCAGGACAGCATACCATATTTTTTTGAAGCACTCTGAGCTAGAGCTGCATGCTCTTCAGCTGGCGTGGAGGGACTTCTTGTGGTTGTTATTTTAAAAAAAATATTCTTTAATGAAAATATTGTGACAATCACTATTATTAAATATTGCAACATGTGAATTCATGAAATATACATTTAGTTATAGTTGTAGTCATTTTTGATAAAGCCAATAGGTCTGCTTTATATGTCCTGACCCTTTGATAAAACCAATAGCCTCCATTTTATATTTTGGTGTGCTGACCCTTTGACAAAGCCAAAAGGTCTGCCTTTCTTAAAATGAAACAATGAAATGTAGTTACATGACATAGCTAGATGTACATGGCAGTGAGTTGGCTGCCCACAGGGGGTTGGGAGCAGATCCTTGCCACAGGCCAGGCCCTCCTCCCAACCCCACAGAGGGCACGGTTGAAGGTCATGTGAGCTGACAGTGTGGGCACCCACTGTGGGTTGGGCTCAAGGCCTGGCAGTGCGTGATTTGGGATCGGTGCTTGTGCCCAGCACCACGCAAGGACATGGACATCTCACTTTACTATAAATGAAAGTATACACATTCACTGAAAAAAACAGGTTAAAGTAACGTTATAGTTAGAAATTGCAATATTGTACATTACTTTAGAAAAACCTTAAAAAATTAATTAAAACAAATGTTAAAAGAATGTTATAGGTAGGTGAACATGTTAGTAAAAACATAGCATTTTCAACAAACAATACCACTAAAATTCACCAGTTATAGTTATCTCAATCAACCTCAGCTAGTACCCTAAAGTAACTATATCTCACGCCCCCACCATGCACAGTGTTGTCCTTAATGATATCATATCAGATGTTGCAGTGATGTTATCAATGATATAATAGAAAATGTCATGAGTGCTCTAATATGATAGGCAGTGCACGGTGAGGGAATAGCTTACCTCTGTGTCTTATTTTTACTTTATTGGCAGCAATACAAGTACATTGAGACCATGAAACCTTTGCTTCTTTCCAAGTATTCTCCTGTTTCCTAAAGAGATATGTCACAAATTAGACATGAATCAAACACTGTGCATTAATTGTTCATATTCCCTTTTAGAAATGGGGTTTCTGGTTGGCTAAGGTATGCACCCCAGCCAGGCAGAACCCACCACTCACGTATGGGGAAGTCAGATACACACCAAAGATAACCTGTGCGCACCCTCTGGTTGCTTGGTGCAGAGCAGGTAGGCTTATCTACAGATACAATGTGTAAAGCATTTGAGCAACACACTCACACAGTAACACAATGCATACACCACAAAAATACACTCCACACAAGGTTTATAAAAATAGATTACTATATTGTAAACACATGAAGGCCAAAACAAAAGAAATCATATAAGTACTTTGCAAGTAATGCTGGATTTTTAGAGACAATCACATATGTTGCAGTAATCTTGCAAATGAGTGCGTCAGGAAGAAAACATAGAGCACAGGAGCACCTGCTCTCCGATTAGACTTTATACTGTAACTTCTGTGGGCTCCCGAAGAGACTGGATTCACATTAGGCTGTTCAGTTTTCAATGGCAGCTCCATGCCACTCTCGGGGTCTACCACGGGGGTTCCACCCTGCCACGTAAAAGAAGACAAATGCCTCCACATGCTGACGAGCCCGGAGCCCTTCGTGGCCACCCAGGCACGTCCTCTTGAACAAAAGAAACAGAGTTGCCATTGAATGAAGGGTGGGACAACTGCAGTACTCCCCCGGACCCCCACTCATCCAGGGTGCTTCTTATGGGAACAGGCCTTCTTGGGGGGCATTTGCTGACCAAAGGGCACTCTCCAAAACAGTGCTGTGGCAGTGCACCCTCAGATTTGTCAGTGGGTTCATAAACGGGCCTGCGGCATCCAACTGGGCCGCCCTCTGGGGGCGGATTGCAGCATCAATGACATCGACTGGCATCTCCTGGATTGTCCGGTTACCTTAGTGATGTGTCCCTGAGAAGGTGGCACTCTGAGTCAGCCCGCACTGCCTGTGCAGAATGAGCATGTTGTGTGACATGCTAGGGATTAGGAAGAAGGTGATCTTTGGTGCTGCAGCACCGGATTAAAGAACCCGGTCCAGTCACCAGCACCCACCCTCTAGTCCTCCCAGGCACACGGGGGGGTCAAGCCAAAGCCACTCGTTGGTGCTATGGCATCAATTTCACCACCCAGGATGCTCAGTCCTGACGAAAGTGCCTGCACCTCAGTGCTTCTCCAAACATGCCGGGAATCAGGCAGCATGAAGCGATGTGCTGATACATTGAAGCGCTGGTTGGTTTGAAGTTGTTTTAATTGCCAGACTCAGAGTCCCACAGCAATAACGATGGTGCAGAGTCTTTTATGGTCCTGAGACAGAACAGGGGGCAAGCCAACAAGCCCTTGGAGAACACTTGGGGGCACAAAAGCAGGTAGCAAGTGTCAGCCCAGCATATCCATACAAATTGCAGAGTAGTAGTCCCTCCTGTAGCCCAGCACTCAGCAGGCATCACAGCAAGGCAGTTAGCAAGAATGGCCGTTCCTCCTGGCAGTTCAGCAGCCCTCCTGGCAATGTGCAGATGTAGAGCTAGCAGCGTCAGGTTACAGGTCCCACGCATTGTCTGATTAGATGGGGTCAGAGGCTCAGTACTTATACCCAAAAATGACTTTGATGTAGGGGGTGAGTTCAAAAGAACTCTCTGAAGTGCACAAAGATCCCTTTCAGCCCAGCCTTGGCTCAAGACTATCAGTAGGGGCTAAATCAGCCCTTTGTATGAGGAGAGGACCCAACCTCTTCAAATGTAAGTGTGAACCACTTCTCCCTCTCCCTGCCCAGGAAGACTATCAGTATGCAGATGAATGCAGATGTATCCCCTGTCACATCCAGCCCTTCCTGTGTTGTGGCTGTCTGGGGAGAATGCACCAAGTATAGCTGTCACCCAGCCCAGATGTGTATTGAAGACAGCCTGGAAAGCACTAAATAAGCACAGAGAAATGAAAGTTGCATTTCTAAAATAGTAATGTGAAATTCAACTTCACCAGTAAGTAGGATTTATCACTACCATTCTAAACATACCGAACACGGTAAAGCTACTCCTTTCTTATCAGGAATTACCACTTAAAAGCATATAAGGGAATTCTCAATACTAGCCTATGAGAGGAGTAGGCCTCCCAGTAGTGAAAAATTAAATAGGCTGTTTGTCACTACCAGGATATTCGAAACGTAAAGTACATGTCCTACCTTTTACGTGCACAGCACGCTGCCCATAGGGCCTACCTTAGGGGTGACCCATATGTAACAAAAGGGGCATTTATGGCTTGCTAAGTAGTTTTAAATGCCAAGTCAAAGTGGCAGTATACTGCACACACAGACCCTGCAGTGGCAGGCCTGAGACAGGTTTGAAAAGATACTTCTGTGGGTGGCACAATCAATGCTGCAGGCCCACTAATGCAAACACAAGGAGATGATGGACGGAGTGCTGAAACTTTTCAGACACTCCACCCAGTCACAGATCTGGGTTGAATCCATCATCATTCTTAGGCTCACTTTGCCACCTCAGTTCAGACCCAGCCATATGCAAATCAGTCTTGACCCTGTGCCTCATGGGAACAGTCCAGCCCGAACTGCCAAGCCAGGTCTTCACTGAACCGGAAACAAGCATCCTAGGACCGGTTTCTGGGTAACACCCTTCATCAGCCAGGCTAGCATGAATCCAGTGGCAAAGTGAGCAAGGGACCCACGTCTGGGCATACCCTGCCAACTTAGGGCGAACAAAGCAAACACAAGGAGATGATGGGCGAACTTAGACCCACTAATAGCATTAATTTACAGGCCCTGGGTATATGGTACACCACTTTACAAGGGACTTACAAGTAAATCAAATATGCCAAACAGGTGTAAACCAATCATACCATGTTTAGGGGAGAGAGCACATGCACTTTAGCACTGGTTAGCTGTGGTAAAGTGCCCAAAGCCCTAAAGCAAACAAAAGAGGGTCAGAACGTTTTGGAATAACCCTTCAGAAAGGGCCAACTTCAACATTACCCTTATTTGCTCTATACATTAGCCAACCAAAACTGCAGTGAAGTTAGCAGATCCAAAATGTGTGAAAATCTTAATGTTTATCACTCTTTCTCTTTCTGTATTTCGTACAAAAATATGTACTCTAGGTGTGAGTAAAAGTGGGAGTGAAGATGTACAGAGTAACAGTAAATGCAGCATTGACTTGGAAATTTGGTCTCTCCAGACACTCCTCGGTTTGTCACCATAGTTTCAACAACTTTTTTTTAAATTGCATAGTCTCTTTACTCCCATTCAGCTTATATTCATTAGCATCTTAAAATAACAACATCAATTAATCTCCTAACTGGTGCCTCCTGAATCACCCTTCTAGATTCCTCTAGGATTTGACCTTACAAAATTTACATAGTTTCAATAGCTATCTTTTTAGAGTGTCTTAATCATCATGAGCAATATTACCACCTACACCAGAAAGTGGTAAACTGTACATATATTGGGAAATTGAAGCAAGCTCTGCTAAGAAATTCGAAATTTGTTCTCAGCAAATCCATCTCATACATTGCTAACACATCTGGGTTATGCCTCTAAATGTATTTTAATATTACGCCATTTTGAGTTCATCACAAAGACTGTCACATTCCATGAAAGTAGTTTCATCAGAGATCTGTCACATCTGATTTCACCAACACTTATCATTCTCTACCTGCAGCTTCATCCGTCAATCTCTAAGACAATTGCATTTTGTTTTTGAATGATCATGAAATGTGCCCTATACAAGAAATCCATATGAACTCACTTCAAACCACACTTCCTTCAGAAACATTTATAAACAACAACCAGTTTAACAAAACTTCCAATTGACCCCTTCCCTACCCTCTCTTTAATTTTCCTTTCAGTACAGAAGTGAAAGTGAACATATGGACTTAACACATATACTCAAATCTCAAAGGCATATTGCACAGTTTACAGATTACAGCAGTCCACCTCTATACTCTGGGGCTATGACAGTAAAATCAGTTCCTATATCGAATTCCAGAAAATAAGGGCACATCTTTTTCGGTTAATTTTCCATCAGTGACACCCCCTACACACTAAAGTGGAGGATACAATTGCAGCTTGCTATCACTTGAGATAGGTTTTGATGAATCTGAAGAATAAGGGAATTTGATCATGACCATGCCTGCATGTGAATTGTCAGCTTTTTGACTTTGAGTATCCTTCCAGTTTGCCCTATGTGAAAAAGTGGTTCAATCCAGTGCACTATTAAGGCAGTTTGGCTTAAAACTGTGTGCCCATGACTCTACGTTCTCTTACTCAGTCACATGGAAACTACTGTGTGCTAAGATGACTTTAATATTCTAGAGTATACCTTGAGTTTATTACATAAAAGGAATAAAACATTACTTATCATCACTTCAAGAAGTAGCTCATTACCTAAACTTTTATTTTATTTGAAGATTCAATAAAACTGTCACATTTGATGTCTGCAGTGTTTTGTCTAGGGAGTTGGTCAGATTATTCTGATTTGTCAGTGCTTGAACAAGTTTATCCATCTCACCCTTTTGGAGTGTCCCTCATCATTGCTTCTTGCTGATATTGTATACTTCTGATTGAACACTTCAGTTTCAAGCCTCCTATTCAAAGGAGAATGCAATATAATCATGCCTAAAGAACCTTATTTTTAAGTTGACACTCCGTCTGTGGATTCTCTTTTCATTGATGTATGAACCACTTGGAGTCTCCAAGTACCTTACTGTGGATGTTTTTATTGTAGAAATTACTGCATTTAATCCTTAAGAAGGCAATTTTCTCCTGTGTTTCTGTCTAGTGGAGCTTCTCAAACCTGCTGCTTGCACTATGTATCCCAAGGGCCAGAGGTACTTGTTGTAGAGTTACTAGGCCCAATCAGTTATTGTTTTCTTATATATATATCTCCAAATAACGTTTGTCTCTGTTCTCTGTCAATGATTAGTTTTCTCCCTCTTGGTCCTCCGATGGATCTTGATCTGTGCCGAGAGGGGTTGGATATAAAGGGTCCCAAAATTCATCCAATGAGGACCAGGAATTAGATTACTGAACTACGAACTAGAAATCCAACTCATGCTGATTACTCTCAAGACAACACTATAAAGGTAAAATATTTCCACGGCAAGCCCAAATCTCCTGAAGAAACTGAGATGAGCCAAAATCATACATACTAGGAGCTCTGTTAAAGCAATGCCAAATAACAGCATTAGTATTTGATGTTCTGAGATCTCTCTAATATGATCTCCTCTGGTCATTTGTCACAAATTAGGAATGCACATTCAATTGAAGAGGAAAAAATCATGATAACTCAGTCAATAAGTTAATTTAGTTTAGTTTATAAAATGTAAGGTAAACAAGTGCATCAGAAACTCAGGTTATAGTCAAGTTTTTTAAAAATCTAATAGGATAATTGAAATAAGATACCAAAGCTCAAGAGTTCAGGGAGGGGCATGAAATATGACAGTTCATGCAGTCTCCCAAGAATGAAGAGACCACTAAGTACACACAGCGTATGTGCCAGTTCATAAGGGACCACAGGTGATTCTGCATCAGACAAACCAAGTTTTGCCAAAGAAAGTTCTGCAAAGAAATAGTGAACAGCCAATCCGTCACCATCCAGCTCCAAAAACTGCTCTCTCCGCCCGCTCACTGCCCATTAAATTAAACAATATTATATTCTTTAGGTTCTGGGGGTGACACCTCCTGGGATCACCTCATCTGATCAGACCACTCAGTCCATTGCTCAGTTTATATAGGATGGGTATCAGGGGACATAAAAAAGACACAAAATGTGAACAAATAGGTGGGACAATTACACAGTCCTTAAACAATCCAGTGTATGAAGTGTTAAAACAATGCTCCTTTAGAAAAAACACATAGGAGAGTTCAAGGGAGCAGTTTCCCAGGCAGCTGGTTAGGATTGTGACAAATATTGTAGCAAAGTATCTCATACAGTACATAAGAACTCAGGAAAGAAAACACTGTTTCGTGTTATTTGTCTACTGAGGATTTCTCTCACGAACAGTAGATTCAGCAAGTCAAGAAACTTCACATATTCAGTTTGGCCTACATTAAATCATGCTAATATAACGTGAAATGTATAGAATTATTAAGAATATATTCATAAGAAATATAAAGATGTCATGATTCTAGTATGACTTTGATGCACTTGAAATCATTTAGTATTGTTCACAAATAATATGTGTTAGTATGACAGACTTTTACTTTTCGAAGATACTAACGTGTAAATAAATTTTAGATCTTAATGTATTTGACTCGCTCTATGTGTATGATATTAGTATAGATATGAAATACAATCCATGAAAGTTTCATGAAGGAATCATTAATTATGAATGTGTGGCACCTACTTCTCTTTTGTCATTTCGGTGCTCACGTTTACACAAGATAGATACATTTAATTGAAGTCGTCATCATATTCAAGTTAAAATTGTAATGATGAACTAGTTTACATTAGTTGTACACACATATGAATGATAATAAAGTATAATTAGAGTTAAGCTCCATAACGGTAGAGGTCAATGTTTACACTTTTCTAGAGAACACGTTTATAGAATATAGCTGTTTTCTTTTAGTAAATCACAATCTATATTATTTATACGAGTAATATCATCTAAACTACACTTTTTCTGCATGCTTTTATGAGGCAGTAACTAAATTCTCTTGTTTTTATCATCTTTTCTATAACATTTAGTTGATGCACATTTATTAATTTTCTCTCAGAAGTGTTGGAATCTGTTTTCTCAATGGCACGAAAGTTTAAATGTAATTTCCTCTCCATCATATTAATTTGATGCAGTGCAGCAACCAAAGTTGCTGTGCTGCATTGCATCAAAGACAGAGAGCAGAACAGCACTATATCTATTATAGCCTTGGAGCCCGCCGTAGCTGGGTCTACCGGCCATTAAAGTCCTGCTCCAGCGTTAAAGGCCAGAGCCGAAGGCGAGGTCCTTTAACAAGGTAGTGAGCCTTTAATGGCTGGTAGAGTCCGCTACAGAGGGTTCTAAGGCTATTAGAACATTTCGCCCCTAGAAGGCAGAATGTTCTAATTTGAAATCCCCTCGGGCTCCATGAGGTCTTTTTTCCACAGAAACAGCTGTGAGCAAACATTGGAATGTTGGAGCTCTGGGCTTCTACCAGCCATTAGATGCCCGGAGCACTCCAATGTTTTCAATTGAGCTCCAAACATTCCAATGTTCTAAAGGGTTTTATATGTAAATATGTAACAAAAGATGCAACATTTATATGTTGTTACAGTTTGATTGTGTTGTGACGCAACACAATTTTGCTCAGGTTGTCATACATTGCCATCTTTAACCAGCCCATCTTTACAGTGATAAAGCTTGTCCATTTCACTAAGGTTGATAGCTGGGAGCTATGCCTGTGACCGGTAATGAGACAGGTCATGTGTATTAGATAGCGGTGCACTCCTGTCATGCACCGCTGAGACTCCGTGCTCCACTTTCCCTCCTTTATCTCGAGCATGGTCCAAGAGTCTTTCCCTATGCTGTATGGGGATGCTGTACTGCTGGTCTCTTTTGAGGTGGAGATGGCAGTGTCAATGGCAATTCTGGATCCGGGCTTGTTCCTGGCATGGCAGTGAGAGTGCTGGTGGGGCATTACAGCCAAACACCGAAGAGAGCAGCTGCAAGGTGGAGGCAGGGCGCCAAGTATTTTCTCTCTGTGGCCGTGATGTGTGTTTAATACCTCTTAACAGCGTTTCGGTCTTTTTATGCTGCATCTCTGTCTCAGTCAGGGCAGCAGTGGCCCTGAGCCTGTTTGCTGGAGCTAAGCTGATTGGAGCCTGCACTATTGACTGCACTATTGTCTAGCAGCAGAGGCTAGGCAAGAATCAGGAGTGCCAATTGCTTCAGCTCCAGTGGTAAGTGCTCTCTTGGTCACAAGGAGTTTGGGTTAAGGGGCAGCTCTGACTGGTCTCCTATTGAAACCCTAGTTCATCTGGGTGTAGTGTACTGGCCATATATATTTCAATAATACTGGTCTCTCCAAAAACCAGCATAAAAAATGCTCAGATTTACCAAGGTGAGCAAATTAGAAGAGAGGCCAGCCTAAGGTTTTTCCACTTCTTCATACTAACCCGGTGCACTGCAGATGAGGGATTTAGCAGGAAATATTTAGTTAAAGATATTGATATGGCCTCTGCCACTCTAAGCGCCATGGTGCTGGCTACCTCACATAGCACTTCTTTACATGAAGAGGACAGGGCTCGTCTTTCAATGGGGTTGGTTTTGGAACCTAGCTTGGGAGACTTCATGGGTGCTGGCTCAGGTTCTGGGGTATCCCAGACTCAGTTACCGGTAGCAGGAGCTGAAGCATTTTCAGTACAAACCTATCCATTATTTAAGAACTTTCAGTGCCAAGATATGCCATCTGGCTTCTAAGTCTATGGAGAAAAAGCACCTGAGTGAACTCTAAAGCACTGGGTATTTGGAAGCATCTAAACCTCTTCAGAAAATTAAGGGAGGGAAGATTTACCATTTTCCTGCTCAGAAAAACGGGTTGAACCACATCCCATTGATAAAGAAAATGCTGTATCAGACTTTCTCAACCCACCACTACCCTCCATCCAGCAGCTGGCATTATCTTTGGTGGATACCCAGCCTGAAATCTCTCCTCCCAGTGTGCTTGCTGCTAACCAGTGGTTTGAGATTCTTTTAGCAGTGATAAGGGACATCAAAAAGTCTCAGTCACAGGCTATTTCATCTCTTCATGATCATCTAACTTGGATTGATTAGAAGAGCTCACTTTTTTCTAAATAAGGGAATCAGCTTGAGCAGCGGATCTCTGATTTGGAAGACAACATGAGTAGACTTCAAAAGAGGATGCTGGTTAAGAACTTTCCATGCTGAAATCAAAATTAGATGAAGTGGAAAATCACTTGAGGCATTCAAATTTAAGGTTTGTTGCTATTCCTGTGGGCATGGAACTCGGGAAGGGGAGCAGCACTCTGATTGAACCTTTGGTTAAAAAGCATGTGCATATTGACTCCTCAGCTGATTTTTCAATAATGCAGGGCCATCAGGTCCCTTTCCATAAAAGCCTGAGTGTAAAGCAGCCACAAACAATCTTGGTAAACCTTTCCAATTTCAGGAACAAGAAACAGATCATTTCCAAGGCCATCCAGCAAAAAGTGTTTGCATCGGTAGATGGTAAAAAATTCAGATTTCAATGTAGGAGAGAATTCAAGGATATGATCGGCCAGTTATAAGCAGCTGGAGCTCAATCAGCTATCCATCAACAACCCCAACTAAAAATAATTTATAAAGGTTGCTTCTAGTCCTTTTCTTCAGTCACAAAAGCTCCTGATTTGCTAAAACAAGTCCAGATGAACACAGTTTAATGATGTAACTGGTTTTATTAATAATGTTTTTTTATGCTCCCTTTTTTTTAACTATTGAAAGGGACACTATTTTTTACCGGCTGTTGTTTATATTTAGTGATTTTGGGGAGTGAGGGTGAGCTGGAGGGTTCTTCCCTAGCAGAGTCCAATGTGCCATTCCAGGGCACCCACCAAGTCAGGGGAGAAAGGGGGAGGAGGAATTGAACTGGGGATTTTCTTCCAGGAGGGTTTTATGTGCAAGGAGGTGGTGGTCAAGGGAAATGGGAGTGATAGGAGGAGGGGGATGGTGAGGGTCAGGATGCATGCGATGAGTTTTTAGGTAAAATGGTGTACCATTGAGCCGAGTTTCTCTTACTGTATGAAAACACAATGCAAATTATGTCTATGTATATGGCAACAGAAAGCTGTCTATTATATGCGGTGGCAAGGTCAGTTAAGGTTATTACATGCAATATAAATAGTCTAGTTAATAGATGGAAGTACTTGGCAACAACCACTTGGTTAAGATCTCTTCATCCAAGTGTGTTTTTTTGGCATGAGACTCACCTGAAGTCAAACACTCCTATTTTTCTAATGCTATTTATTCCTCCGTTGGGGTGGCATGTTGGGGGGAGCTATTTTGTTTCCCTAAAATCTTTAAATTTTGAAATTAGGAGTATTAAAAGAGATAATCGAGGGTAATGGCTCTGGGTGAAAGCATGTTTCAATGTATAGATTTTTAATTTTTAATAATTCATATAGTCCAATACAGGACTAGACCTTACCTTGACAGCAGATCAACACACTATGGTTGGAGGCAAGGGGATTGATTATTATGGATGGTGATTTTCATTTGCTTCAGGACCCGGGTACAGATGCTTCTCTTTAAAGATAAAAGCCAGTTAAAACCTTAATCAGTGGGTCTGATAGAGAGGCTTAAGGAAGATTATGGTCTGTCAGATCCTTGGCGTAACGCAAATCCAGATTCTAGACAATTTACTTGCTTCACAAAGCATTTTAAATCAGTATCAAAGACTGGTTTATAAAACATCTCTTCCTCCTTTGCTAGGCTAGGTTCTGATATCTTTGGGAATAGGTTTTCAAATCATTCAATAGTCACTGGTCACCTTGGGATGGGCTCGACTAAAGACATAAACAATAGATGGAACTTTGATAGGTTTCTTTCCTCTCATGAGAGATGGAAGCATGATATTTGGGTATTTATTGAAAACCTTTTTAGGATCAGTTGTAATTTTTCCCTTACTCTAACTATTTTGTGGGCATTTACAGTCTGTTTTAGGGGCCAGAGTATCACCTTTAATTCAAGTTGATTCCCATACAGTACAGATTAGGAGACTACAAGAGAATGTTGAAAAGGAAAACCAGTTTGAGTTTACGATCTTGCTCTTCTTTTCCTAGTTAACTACTTATCCAGGCCAGACAAGAGCTTTGTGACTTCTTCTTAAAAGAAAAAACTGCATTCCAGAGAGTGTATGAAGAGAGTGAGAATCTAGACTGAGTTTTGGCATGGTCTGCAAAAACAAGAGCAAATTTGAATATGATTCTGGAAGTGATGGATCAAGCTATGAATTCTACCAACACCTGTGGTGATGCCAACCAAAGGATCTTCTTTAAGCAGTATTCTGCACTTTATCATGTTCCAGCAGAGGCATTTGAGGATGCCATCTCAAAGTTCCTTGCCTCATTTTCTCTTCCTAAACTTTCAGAGGAATAACAGGTCAGTATTAATAAACCAAATTCTTTTGCAAAATGTCAAAAAGCTCTGGATTCTATGTGTGATGCTAAGACACCAGGAATTGATGGCATCCCAATTGAGACATACAAAAAATTGTCACGCTCCTTCGAGATTTTATAATTTGACTTTTAACAGAATAATTGGTTAATTCCAGCTTCTTTCACAGAATCTATTGTTTTGAGTTTTTTTAGCTAATCGCATAGCTCCTGTGACTCAAAACCTTACTCACAATGATCAGAATGGCATTTTTTCCCCATAGTGCAATGGCAAGTAATACTAACTATTTGATTACGGCAATTGATTACTTTGAAGTGATTAGAACTAAAGCAGCTATAATAATGGACTACACGAAAAAAGCGTTCAACCTAGTTAGATTATGCTGTCAAAGTTAGAATTTATTGGACACGTGGTGGCTTTTACCTTTATTTATTGTAGTCAGAGTTGCTTTAATTAAAATTACATTCAACCCCTATTTTATTCTTATTTAGTAATGTTCTAATTAAGCTTAGTAAGTGTTATTTTAACAAGATCGATAGCTTAGTTAGGAAGTTTCTATGGAAGCATCAGCGTCCACATATTTAACTGAGCAAAGAGAATTGGGATTGGCATTACCAGACTTTTATTTATATTATCAGGCTGTCTTTATTGATTCCCATTCTTGTTTGCTCGTTGACCCATTCTATTCCGATAATTTTTTTTCAAGAGCAATGGTGAAAGAGTTAGGGCTTCAGTCCTCATTCTTCTTAAACACTTGGAAATGAGCCAAATAACAGATATAAAATTTTAAAAGAAATAATTTTGCGAAAAAATGAAATTGGTCTAAAATATAAGGTATTTGATTGTCACCCTTGTTTTTCATTGCATGATTGTAGTAGTTTGAGGTGAAAGGTTCCGGAACATCTCATCTCAGTTAGTTGTGTCAGTCACACAAGATGTGGATCTGATGGCGGAAAGGTTCCGGAATTGCTTATTGGCACTGATGGGCTGGATGAACTCGAACTTTCTGAAACTAAACACGGGTAAAACCGAGGTTATAGAGTTCGGCCAGAAACCTTCGGTCTGGAGCGAACTCTGGTGGCCGTCTGAAGCCGGAACTTACCCTGTCCCGGCACCGAAGGCCAGAAATTTGGGGTTCATGGTCGACAAAGATCTAACGCTTACTTCTCAGATTAACCAAGTGTTTTCGGCCTGTTTCTTCACACTAAAAATACTACGGAAGATTCTTCCATTTATACCACTCTCATTAAGGAAAACAGTGGTCGGTGCATTGGTGTCTTCTAGAATTGACTACTGCAATGCGCTATACTTAGGTGCAGGAGTCAGGCAGCTTTCCAAACTACAGTCCATACAAAACGCGGCTGCAAGAGTATTGTTAAACTTACCTAAACACCACCCCATTTCTGCGAGCCTAAAACTCCTCCATTGGCTACCAGTCCGCCGAAGAATAGACTTCAAAGCGCTTTGCTTAGTTCATAAAGCCATATATGGAGGAGGGGCGGTAGACATTCAACGCTTGTTCCCGCGATATCTGCCTACTCGATGTCTTAGGTCTGCAAACACCGGACTGGTTCTTATTCCCAGGATAAGAAGAGCCAGATGGGGCGGTAGGGGGTTCTCTCACCAAGCGGCCAAATTGTGGAACTCCCTCCCAACACATCTGAGACTGCAGAATAGTAGGCCCCTTTTCAGAAAGCTGATAAAAACTTGGGTATTTTCCAGGACCTAGGTCAGTCACTCAGGTTGGAATGTTATTATCTCAGCGCCAAGACGCCTCGGCAGTAGTGCGCTCTATAAATACCTCAGTCAGTCAGTCAGTCAGTCAACATCTAGTTAAGTTTTGGAAAAGACATGGGTTTGCTATATTTCTAGATATTATAATAAACAACAAATGGAGGATGTGACAACAGTTAGCACTGCAGGATAATTAGAGTGCCTCTGCTCAATGGCTTAGCTTTGCACACATTTCCATTTTTTTGAGGAACTATACTCCTGATGTATGGTATTTTACTTTTCATTTTCTAAAACAATTTTTCAAAAATAATTTGTTAGGGCTTGGTAATTAGTATTAGGGGCTAAATCAGAGGATTCAGGAGGAAATAACGCCAAAATGTCTTCCTAAAGTATCATTGGCAATGTGGAGTGTTATTCGCCCAAATCAGTGAGCAGATATTTCCTACTTCGGTTATAACCTTTCTAGAGCAGCAAACTTTAAAAGAATTTAGTTTTTCTAGATGGATGCTCTATTAACTCCTCTCCCCATTCCTGCACAAATATTTTCCTAGTGTCCCTAATAATTGTTTCATATGTACCACATCAACAGAAGGAGATCGGTCCCATATTATTTTTACTTACCCAGTTTGGCAACCTTTTTTGGGTCAGATATTTCAGTTATTAAGCAAATAGCTAGCCAAAAAAGTGATACCAGGTTCATTATTAGTTCTTTTTGGGTTGCTGGGTAATAATGGGGAACATACATTTATGCTTTTTAGCTGTTTCAATTATTAGGTTATTCTTCAATTTTAGAAATCATTAAGGTGCCATTTATTGTTTTGGTAGCAAGCTAAAATGATTATGGTCAATTGGAACATGCTTATGCCAAAAAGAACAATCAATTGAGGAAACTGGGCAGCTGTGGCATGAGGTCATGGAAAGTTGTTGTGGCGAGGGGGAGGGTTCAAGCATTCGCTCTTTAGATTCTTCTTTTTTGTAACTTTTTGCCAACACACTTTCATAACTCCATGTTCGCACAGGCACTGTAGCAATTTATTGGTATCCTTGCACTATATACGATTGCACTTTTTTTGTTTGTAACTGCATTTCTGTTAATATTTATAACATCAGGACTGTAGCACTTTATTTGCGTTTTTGCATTAAAAATGACTGTTTTACCCTTGGGAATGAAATAGAAGGAGTACTATTGTGCTTAGTGATATATCGTTTTTTGTTTTTGAACTAGTGTATTTTATTCTTGGCTCTGGTTGTATATGAAAATCCCTTTGCTGCTTTGTATAATTTTATCGAGAGGTTATGAGAGACTAGCTTTCTCTGTCACATTTTTGTCCATCTATGTAATATCTAAATGTTTAAAATAATTATGTTTATTGTGAGCTTCATTGTAAAGAAGTGATTGTTTGATTGATCGTGCCACTTAAATAAAAGGAAATTAAAAAATGTATATTGTACAGTAATTTGTTTCTGGAGCACCCATAGGGAACACATCAGACCCCCATGGCCCTTCCTGACCTGTCCACATCAGCGAGAATGCTACATCGAAATTCATGTGTGGTTTTATTGGAACATCTATGTAACATCCGTGGTAACAACTCTTGACACAATGTAGGGTAAAGTGGCACAAATGCTACTTTGCATTACTTTAGGGCTACTTATGGGCACATACAAGTTTGATACTGGAAAGTAAATCCCAATTCTACAGTTTGCACTAGTTTGCATCACTTGTGACTCAAATCTGGGGCAAATTGCTAGTAAATCTGATTGTCTAACCCACTCATTTTATTTAGTCTTCGGCTATCAGATTCATACTTGGTTGCTGCATTTCTCTATCTTGAGACCATTACTGACTCATCTTGATGCTTATATCAAATTTAATTTTGTCACTTTAATCATCACCCAAAGGAGCTGATCACTTAGCAGCCAGAAGGAAATCTTCTTGTGTGAGCAAGTTCTGAATGTCTCCAAATGTGTTTATAACTAACAGCTTTAAGACTCAAGCAGATGACCAGAGTATGTGATAATATGGCAACTGATTCAGTTAGCAAGAATACCTCTTTTTGCTGATAACATTTTGGCAAAATGTTATTGCTTTTGATTTGATTGATTTTGACATTAGCAGAGCGTAGAGGCTTCTTATCTCACCATTAATCAATGGTCAGCGCATAGGATTGTAGTCTACCTTTTCTTTCAAAGCATCCTTTCCATAGGAAATGTCCCAGGGACAGCAGTCTGTCTTTCAGTTCTTATTTCTCTATTGTTATGTCTATTTCAAGGATTTGGTAATTTGTTTCTTATTTAAATATGAAGTAATCACTGCGTGTTGTTGTTGAAATAAAAAGATCAATTAAAAAAAGGAACTCATCATCCCTGAGTCACATCACATTGCCTGTGCTTCCTGCATGGTTGTGTTTTCAGATGGGACATAGAGCTACCCATCACTAATTGTAAACAACATATGTCAATACGGTTGTTATTACAGGAGGTTCTCCTTTCAATACACTTGTGTTAGTAAAGCCACAGTCTTCTTCAATAACTGGTTTTAGACTAGGATGTGGAAGGCACTTTTTCAGAGACAGTATAAAATCCAATAAGGTCTTCTGCCTGCTTTCTCGATCCTAAATACTCCAATTCATTATATCACCAAGAGTCTACTTTGGATTAAAAACATATGATCAAGGCAAGTGACCATCTGCCCCCATTATTTGTTCATAAAATAATGGATTTCTTTGACCATGGCTTAAGCTGGTTTGAAATTCTAAAGTTTCCATGAGGTGCTTCCAAATTGATGCATGCTCGACAGGAGAAACCATAGAGTATACTGTGGTTGTATCCCTGTAGTATGAATTGATTTCCCTCTTTGCTGCATTCTGGTGGACAAACCTAGGGTCTTTGATTTACCTTTGTCTGACTGCAATGTGATTTTTGGTAACTGTACTGACCAGGATTACAAAATTATCTGATTAAATAAATGTTAAGATTTCCATTCCAGTCATTGCAGCAGTATTGACACAAGTTCCTTGCAAGACTGGGAGAAAGTCATTGGTGTACAGATTTAATAGGGCCAATTCCTGATAAATAAAAAATATCACTCCACTGCTGGGATCCTATTTCTTATTAATGAGTATATGGAGCAGAAACCTGCAGGTGCCATGAGATTACTGTCAGTCAGTAGTGAAATGTTATCAGTTGAGAATCCAAGTCTGTTTTCCTCAGCTTTCTACACAGCATGTAGTGATTCACCAGATTAAAAACAAAAGAGAACCTGGGGACAGTGGAAATGAGGAGCATTCTTTTTCAGGAGGATAACTGTTGCCAGTTGATTGGAGTATGAATGCCTAGTTCACCATTGAATTGTTAGTCCTAAAACTACCCTTCGCAGTTTTCATGATGTTATGGTTATCTAGAGAGTTTTGAAAATTTGCAAGCAAGATTCCACAACATATTTGAAGCTGATGATTGATTTGTAATATTTGCGATCCTCTGTATTACACTATTCAAGAGTGGAATCAGTGCACTCTTTATCATGGGATCAGACAGGCTTTATGTTCTAGCAACATTCTAGAAGATTTCTTTAGGACCACTCAGCAAGGGTCTCTGGTTGCTATTTCACTCCACCCTACTAATATATGGACGGATAAATGACTGCCAATCTACCTAGTTGATTCAATTCAAATGCTCAACTAAATTCTGTATTATTCAGTGTTGATGTTAATGATACATATTTATCCTCACTTCAATTTCACTGTGTGAGGTAACGTTATCTTGGTGGGAATATCTAGAACTTGGTTGAGTATCCAGAAATTGTTGCAGTTGTGCTTGGTGTGCCCAAGAACTGAAGTTACACTGATAATGCCCAGTTAGTAGCTATGTCACCTTTGTTCTGTTGACAATGGATTTGACCTTGCAGTTGGGGCTGGACTGTTTCTTTAGGTGGGGGATGGGGCGAGTTAATTTGCTGTTCGTTGGTTGGTAGGAGAAGGATCACAGAATATTTTTGACTGACACTAATTGTTTTCCTTGATGGGAACTTAAAGCAGTGTTTGGGAACACCAGATTTTGGTTAGTGTGTGACAAGAGAGTCTGTGAATATTTGTTGTGTAGTTTTTTATTGTACTGGTGATGTGTTATTTTGCTTTTTGTGCTGCAGTGTTTTTGTAGTGCATTACTACACTGAGACGTTGTGTTGTGTAGTGGTTGTTGTTTTGCATTCTGTTTTGGCTGCTTTGTTTTGCTGGGCCCTGTTAGGCTTTAAATGTGTTGTTATGCTGCTTTGTGTAAGCTATTATAAACAGCTGCGGTCCGTGCAGGTAACAGCTGTGGGGCGGTGGTGCCGGGTAAAGGGGTATTTCGAGAGACAATGCAGAGGGGAAATTAAATAAATAATTAATTTTCCCTCTGCATCGTCCCTCGAAATCCCCCCTTACCCGGCCCCACCACCCCACTGCTGTTAACTGCACGGACCGCGGCTGATTATGAAATGTTATGTGGTTTACATTAGATATGTTAACAAATTTCCAGTAAAAAAGCACATACCTTTATGGTTCCTGCTGCAAACAACCATTCTTCACTGTCTAAGGACATAAAATATTGCTGTTCTAGTTCTTCAACTACTTAAGACCAAAATGCGAGACTCATCTTAAATTACCACTTCCAGTGCTCACTTCATGTGATATGTACATGTGTATTAAATTTGCACCTGCAATACTCATTTATTGTGACATGGCCAATGATCTATCGGAAAGTTGCAAAGGCATATTGGCAAATCTTTATATTTTCAAACATTTAACGTTCCCAGTTCTAATTAAGATGGTACATTATATATGATAGACGCAGTGTCTGTGCTCCCGTTCTCGTTCCCATTAGTAACACAAAGGAGCTTATTTGGTCTCTAGTTTTACTTTGTGTTCTCAGAACCCTAAAACTCTGTTACTCATTTCCTGTTTGATCAGCAACACCAAACGAAAACCACATGCAAACACAATACTTACTCATAGTAAGAGCAACATTTTTTTCAGACGGTGAGAAGTTGTAATTTTTCATAAAGGTTTTGAAGCCAGGACATTTATTCACATTGTAGATGATTACAAGTGAATACTCAATTTTAGTTTATTTCGGTGGATATCCCTATAAAAACAAACAATACACAATTAATAATCATAATTAATACTCGTTAAAAATACATAAGCATGGGGGGCGTGGCTTGGCCAGCAAGCATGGCGGACGCAGCTTGAATAAGCTCTGTGCGTCCACCACATAAATCCATCGAATATCCTACTCCAACTGACTTTGGTGCAGTCCATCCGTGGCGCACAGGACGGAGAATACACTCGGCGTGCCGGTGTGGAGCCGGAGAAGGATTACCGCCATGGGATCACGGGCGGACATGAGCACTGCATGGAGCGTGCTGTGGCCGAGGCCCAGCGTCCCCTTGCCTGCTGCCTGATCGTGTGTGGACACGGCCGCGTCCTGGGCCTGGACCAGCTTTTGGACCTGAGGCGAGGTGAGGGGGATGCCGGGGGGGCTAGCAGGGGCGGCCGGTTGTCACATGCCCTCGCCTGTCTGGGTGACGGTCTTGGCCTTTGGTCAGGGTCCGGGCTGAGGGGGAGCCCCGGTGGCCCAGCTAGGATCCCTGCTGTGGTTGCGGGGCTCGTCCGGGCCGGGGTACTGCCCGGCACCAGGGACCTGCTGCTCTAGGGCCTTGGGGGCGGGGGACGGTGATGCCATGTGCCACGTCTGTGGAGCCCTGCCGGTGCCGCATGGAATAGAGCTCCCTCGGGGAAACACCTGCTTGCCTGGGGCTGGGGCGCGGCCTCCCGCCTGCGGTGGAGACATGCTTGCCTTCCCCGGGGCCGGTGCAGGACGAGACGTCCGCTGGCGGGCTTGGGTTTGGCGGCTGCCTTACGGCACAGGCTTGGGTCCGGGGCCTCGGCGCGGCTTACGTGTGAGCCACTATCTTGGCTCTCCCTACAGCCTTCAGTGAACAGGCATAGGCCCCGCTGGCCACTTCATCCATTCCGCGCTGCTGGTTCGTGCTCCGTGGCTGGAGCTTAGGAAGCCGTGTGCTCCCTTGTGGGGCCCCGTAGACCTTGGAGATACGCTGGGCCCTGAATTTTGCACTGCTGGAGAGGATGCTGTACCGTGGCGCGGGGGTGTCGGGGTGTGCCGCGTGTTGGTGGTCTGGCGAGCTAGGTTCCTTTAGAGGGGCCTGCTTGGCTGTTCGCTGCTGGTTGCGGAGGCGGCTGGATTAGATCCAGTGCGGCTTGTGGCCTAGCGGTGGACGGATTCCGAGAGGACTGGCCACAGTGCGCCCTCTGGAGAATCCCCTGGGTGGCAGATTGGCGCCCCTGTGACCTTGTGTGCCTCACCAGGCCAGGATCTGCCCCCAGTAATAACCGGTGTCATTAATCGGCAGTACCATAATGGGGAAAGACAAACCTGGTGCCACCGGCCCGAAACAGAGCACTCTGGACCAGTTTGCAACGTCCGCACGTGGGGGCTCTCCACCTGGCCCCATTCCAGATAACGCGGCCTTGCTAGCGGCCATTACGGATGCAAGAGACACGCTGGAGGCCAAGATCGGCGCACTGGGTACCGAAGTCTCATTTCTGCGGCAGGACCTGCGTAAGGCTGTAGACCGCATCACCGAGGCTGAGATGCGGGTGTCATCTGTGGAAGATAATGTGCAGACCCTCCAACAGCAGGTCAATAAATTAACTGTGATTTCCCAAGAGCTTGCTGCCCGAGCCAAAGACGCAGAAGGCTGCGCCAGGTGCAACAACCTCTGTTTTGTTGGTTTTCTATAGGGCTGTGAGGGCGGCTCCATGAACCGCTTTCTCACCTCATGGCTTAAGGACATGCTGCCAGCAGACAAGATCTCAGCGTGTTTTGTGGTCGAGAGGGCCCACCGGGCACTTACAAGAAAGCCACCCCCTGGAGAAAATCCACAGCCGGCCATCGCCAAGTTGTTAAACTATGCAGACAGAGACGCAGTGCTGCAGTATGCCCGGTTGAATATAGATAAGCTTGTTTTGGACTCTAGCCCCATCATGATTTTTCCGGATTACACCCGGCTGGTGCAACAACAAAGACAGTCTTTTACAGCAGCAAAACGGAGGCTACGTGAACTCAACATCTCTTACATGTTACTTTATCCTGCCAGGCTCCGAGTGATTTATAATTCCAAAACTTTCTTTTTCGATTCGCCTTAAGCAGTTTTCGCCTGGTCTGACGAAAGGGCCCACCTGAAACCACACTCCCCGCCGCCACTGGAGTCTGACTCTTCTAGGGGCTCGCAGCGGAATAGACCATGCAGGATGAAATCAAAAAGGCGGCATCGCTCCGGTTCTGACCGTCGATCTTCCAGCCCTGAACGAGCATCTTGACTGACTCATGGCCTGTGATATTCCCTTTTGCACATAATTGAATGTTCATGGGTTGGACTTACCCTGATTATTCTGCACCAAGTAGAGGTGGATGCTATGCACGGTGGCTGACCTGCACGGTCACTAGTTCCCCACGGTTCATGTTTTATGGGGTAGTTGGGATCCATTGGAGGGGGGGCCCTGGGATCGAGGTTGGGGTCCTGGGGTGCTCCTCACCGCGACAGATGCTCCTAGTTCTCGGCAGTATCAGGAGGGGGGATACCGGAGGGGGTGGTTCCAGGAATGCAGAGTTATGTTATTTGTTGTTTACATACGCAGACACACATCCCATTCTTCATTAGGCAGACCATTACTCTTAGACCCAGACTAGATATATGGCTTCACAGGCAGCGGTTTCCCATATTGGTGAACTGACGGTGGTGACGTGGAATGTCCGGGGGCTGCTCAACAAGGTCAAATGGGGGGCTGTCCTTAGGCAAGCTAAACGTTATGGGGCTGACATTCTTCTTCTGCAGGAGACTCATCTCCTGGGCAACAAGGCTCCATGTCTAGCTAGGTTCGGGTTCCAACAGGTATATCATGCGGGTTTCACTAGGGGCTCCCGTGGAACCGCTATTCTTATCCACGGTTGTGTCCCCTTCCTCCATACTAAACACTGGGTGGATCCTGGGGGTAGATATGTCCTCGTGACGGGAACGCTTTATGGTGAACCGCTCACGCTGGGTAGTGTGTATGCACCCCCGCCCCTTGGGACCACTTTCATAGAAGGTTTGACTTGGCTGTGGGGCGAACTTCCAGAGGGTCTATCCCTCCTGGGTGGCAACTGGAATGACACTATAACACCACTCGATAGGAGACGGGGATCGGGGGTGGTTCCCCCCGTCGATACCTCTAAATTATTGTCACTTGCAGGGGCACTGGGTTGGGTTGATCTATGGTGGGAATGCCATCCCGCCGAGATAGGCTACACATACTTGTCAGCGGTGCATGGTTCCATGTCTCGACTTGATTACTTGTTCACGCCCCGGAGTTATGTCCACAGGTTTGCCCAGGTCTCACATCTTCTGAGAGGGTTTTCGAATCACTCTCCAGTCACGGTGAAACTCCTCTTAAATTTTCAAAGGCCCCCTCTTAGATGGCGGATGTCCCCGTGGCATATGCGTTATCCCGATTACCAGGAGTGTCTACACACTGCGATCCAAGATTATCTCACCCTGAATGCCGACTCCACACCCTCTAAAGTAACCCTGTGGGAGGCCCTGAAACCTACCATTAGAGGGGTAGACATTAGTTATAGGACTAACGACAAACGCAAGCGCTCCGCTCAGAGGGCCGACTTAGAGGCCCAGTGCATTTCCCTTGGAGACGCAATACACGCTAGAGCCCACTCCGACTCTTTGGAGAAACCTGTCCCTTGCGCAACAACAGCTGCATCTTCATCTCACAGAGGAGGCAAATGAAATCTGGTTGGCGTCTCAATATAAAATTTACCAGTGGGGGGACAAATCCAGTAAAATGCTACATAGATTATGTCAAGCCAGGCAGGCCCCGGCCACAGTTCCCACCATCAGGGGTAGTGATGGTGCCTTGCATACAGCTCCCACGGAAGTGGAGGAGGAATTTGCGCATTATTTCTCCACGCTGTACACCCGGAGGGAACAGATCTCGGGTGATCTCATCGCAGAGTTCCTATGGTATATTCCCCCCCCAGCAGCTCTCAGATCAGATGAGAGACCAATTAGACATCCCCATTACAATAGACGAATTAACTGCTGCATTAAACGTGATGCGCCCAGGTCGAGCTCCAGGGCCTAACGGGTTCCCTATGGAGTTCCTTCGATCTCATATGGCCACGCTGGGCCCGCACTTATTGGAAACGATTCACGAGGCCCCTTGAGCAGCAACTACTGCCTCGGGACTGGCGGCAAGCTGAAATTGTCCTCTTCTTAAAGCCTGGCCGCCCGCCAGAGGATCCGTCCTCGTACCGCCTTATCTCCCTCATCAACTTTGAATCCAAGCTACTGGGGAAAGTTCTTGCGGACCGCTTGCGGTCCTGCATTCAGGATCGGGTTCATTTGGACCAATCTGGCTTTATGTCGCATCGGGCCACCCGGCATAACATTCGTCGGGTTCACAACGCCATGGCTCTGGCGCTGGAGCTGGGACGCCCCGCGGCCTTACTCTTGGCAGATATAGATAAGGCCTTCGACTCCCTTAGCTGGGAGTACCTATTCCAACTCTTAGGAGCGATCAATTTCGGTCCACGTTTTCTAGCGTACGTGCGCCTACTCTATACAGAACCTATGGCCTCTGTTCGCATCGCTGGTCATCGCTCTCCCTTCTTTCCCATTGGTCGAGGCACACAGCAGGGATGCCCCCTGTCTCCTCTCCTTTTTGCCTTGGCGGTGGAGCCCCTGGCAGCGTGGGTTCGTAGGGATCCGGTGCTCAGAGGCTTCGATTGGCCACAATCACAGCCAGACCGTATTGCGTTATACGCAGATGATGTCTTGTTTTACATGACCGACCCTTGGATCTCGGGCCCACGTATTCTGCAAATTTTTCGGGTCTTTGGCCAGACCTCTGGGCTCCACACTAACCCTGCTAAATGAGTGCTGTTCCCAGTATGTGGCCCTCAGGGCAGGAGCACGTGGGCATCTCAGCTGCCGCACGCCACGGAGGGCTTCCAATATTTGGGAGTGTTTGTGTCTCCCTGTCCGCAGATTTCATGGGCACGCAACATAAATCCGCTCCTTGCCAACCTTCGCGATGCGACTACTATTTGGTCTTCCCTACCTCTCTCGCTATATGGACGGTCTGCCATCTTTAAAATGGTCTCTCTCCCCAGGGTGCTCTACCGTCTCCAAAATTTCCCATATCATATACCGCGAGCGTGGTTCGCGCAAGTTAACGCCATACATAGCAAATTTTTATGGGGGAGGGGCGATTTGGGTGACACTGCAGACCTGTGCACAATCCACCTATTGCGGAGGCATCGCTGCTGCTGACGTATACTCCTACTACGTGGCGGCTCACCTTCTAGTCATTAACGACTGGTGGTATAATTCACCTACAGATCCGGGGTTCACATTAGAACACACAGCCATGGAGAGGACTCCCCTCCTGCGGTTACTTTATGGTGCACAGAATCTTGACTTCTTACCACACGCCAGCCAAACAACGATCAGGCTATGGCGGTATACCGTCCGGTGAATGGGATGGCACATACGGCTGACGCAGGCGACGCCCTTATGGCAAGGTAATTATCTACGTCAGGTGGTCGCACTGAAGGGATTCCACCAGTGGGACCAGATCGGTATTTCCACACTGAGGGACATTATGCGGGGCACCGTTCTTAAATCCTTTCAGCGACTGCAGGAGGAGTTCCATCTCCATAAAACCCAGTTCTATAGGTACCTCCAATTATGACATGCTTTGACCCCCTCGCTCGCAAACCTAACCAACCTCCCTGAATTTCATCCACTAGAAGGCCGTCTTCTTATGGGTGATCTAGGCTCACACAAAATAAGACAGATATACCAGACACTGATGACGCACTCCAACACGACCCTACAAAAAATGAGGAAGGTGTGGCAGGATGACATCCCAGACCTGACGGACGATGACTGGGCGGAGGCAATAGCTAGTCCTTGGGGTGCCGCTGTAGCCTCCAGATACCGTCTTATTCAGTTTAAGTATGTTCATCATGTGTATTACACACGTCTTTGTCTTTGGAGGATGGGAGTTGTGACATCCCCCCAGTGCTTACATTGTGACAGGGAGGAGGGGACATTTCTCCATACGGTATGGAGTTGCATGGCATTCCAGCCTTTCTGGCATAGGGTATCAACATGCTTTAAAGAGGTGCTGTCCTGGGACCTTCCACACGATCCCCGACTGTTTCTGCTCCATAGCACAGAAGACATAGGTGGGAACCGATATAAGCAAAGTTTACTCTTTCTCGCCCTTACAATCGCCAAGCGTGATATTGCCCAATTATGGAAGGGAACTTCTCCACCGACAATAGGGAAGTGGCGAAGAGATCTAGACAAATGCATGGGCGCGGAGATGGCGGTATTTCAAGCGAGGGGTTGCCCACAAAAACATAGAAAAATATGGTCTTGATGGGCTACATACCGGGGCATCGACCGCCCTCCTCTTCCTTCGCAATCCCCGTAAGCATAGCTTCATGGGATGCTTGCGGGCCACAATGTATGATGTATTGTTTTATCTCTTTGGGTATACGTGTGTATTGAAATTTGCTTGCCAATGCGGGTGGGGTGGGAAAGTCTGCGTACAGTTTTCTGTTTCTTCTCTTTTGTTATGTATATGAACTGTAACCATTGATACCTCCACGGCTGATAACCCTTCAATATTTTGTCTTCATGTGGACTATGTTGGGCTCTCGCCCAAGTGGTGCTTTAAAAATCTAATAAAATATGTTTAAAAAACAAACAAACACATAAGCATATACAAAAATATTAAAATTTCAATCTAGGAAATGTTCGATCGACTCCAACATGCGAAAAAAAATATTAGTGCTACTTGGTGGTGCCTCACTCCCAAGATCAGGCATAGTGGTCGAATCCAAATTCTTCTAAGCCCTAGGTAAGTAGTGCAGAAGAACGGAATGTGCCTCTCTGCTTCGGGCAAGTTTGCGCAAAATTGGCAACAGGCGGAGTCCTATGAGCCTATAATCCATTTTCACAACAAAGAAATAACATATTAGGGGACTACATCATCCATAAAAGGTTTATATTTAAGTGATCACATTGTTAAAGGCTTGTAAAAAGGATCATACACTCAAAATGTTAAAACATTTACGACTTTGTTTCATTTTTCCCTGTTTAAAGTTTTTTGAACAATTTTAAGCATCTCAATGGTGCAATTTCTGTACCTTTGGTCTTGCGCTTGGGCAAACGGCAAATCAAATATTCAAGTGATCACTCTTTTTCTATTATTGTATTTCTATTACTGTCACTGATTCTTTAAAGAGTAGGCCACATGCTTCCATAAAGTAAAATCTACTCAAAATGGGAGGTGGATAGTGCACTTTTACTTATGTGAGTGCACTGATTTGCTCTAATAGGAGGTGCCTCATGTTTCACAGCACCTATTTATATTTCTTAAGCTTCAAGTCTAGAGAACACACTGGCTATCAAATTTGTTAACATATATTTATAATGGAGTGCACATTTTCTTCAGACTCCTTACATAAATGTTGCCTTTTTTTACAAATCGGAAATGGCAAAACTGGTTCGTGAGCCCTGAACGGGTTCCTTAATATTTCAGTTTTTCATTCTTTAGTAAATCCAAAACATATATTTCCATTTTGATCTTAGAGCTAGGAAAGAGCTCTGAAAGCCTGGTAATAGGTGACACAGTTGGAATATAAAGTATGCTTCATCTTTTGAAAAGAATTCTCAGTGAGACAGATGCCCTTCTGGGCCTGAAATAATCTTCACCCTTCTGAAATGAAAGTCGAACCCGCATTGGAAGATACATTTTAAAATGCATACTGAGGCTTTTCACTCTCCATATGGTCCGAAATGCACGCAATTTGTTAGGCTGGCTTTAAATATGTAAAAGAAAAACGAAGGAACTTACCTGAACTGTTTATCAATAAAATGAGCCTCACCTCATCCACTCCTCCTCCCCCCCCCTCCCCCCCCCCCCCACCAATACATAACAGGAAGAGCTGCGCCCCAGGGAGGTGCAAGGAGAGTATTTCGGTATTGCCCTACTGACGTTTATGTTCAGGAATAAGCAGAAGTGAGTTAGAATGCCTACTGTTGACATTAGATTTGAAAGATTTGACCCCAACTCTCTGGCAGTTTTTAGACGTGTTGACCGGTCACAAGTCCAATTGATGCCTGGTTTCAATCGACCAAAAGTGTCTGTCACAGTGCCATCTTCTGGAGGTAGAGGGAATTGATATTCAGCATTTGGTACAATGGCCATTGGTTTATTAGGTCGAGCCTGGGCAGCGCATTCGCTGTTCTGCAGCATGCTGTATTGGAGTATGGAATAGAAGCCCCGCCCTCTCTCCGCCCACATTTGTCATTGGCTTGTGTCATTGCCCTTCGTAAATGCTTTCTTCTGCTTCCTTAATAGGCTTGTTAGTCCCTCCTTAGTACTGCATTGTCTTCATTTGTAACCTTCCATGAGGACTGGCCCCTTTACTTCGGTTGTTACACGGTATGTCTTTTTTAGTCTGTAAGCACTATTTTCTTTAATGAGTTTCTCCTACTGCAGGAAAGACATTCTTTCCTGCACCATTCAGCACGCCATGCATGCTTTCACTTTCAGAGTAGCCCAGGACAATGGTGGCTGCTTCTTTGAATAGCTCTCGCATTTACAAGTGTTTGAGCTATTGGCATTGTAAATGACAATGCCTTTTATTTATGTGCGCAAATGCGAGACCTATTGCATTGCAAATGCTTGTTATACAGACTGTTTGAGAAGAACCTTGGACTGTTTTCCTGCTCCAGGCATTATAAAACTCCCAATAGGCTCCTGTCTTGCAAGACGCCGTGCATATGCCTGCCAATAAACACCCAAAGAAGATCAGGACACTTTTGATTTATTGAATGTTGGAAGTGTAGAATCAGGATGCAATTTGATCTGGTAGTAGGCAGCTTCAGCCTCGCAAAGGAAAGGTAGTACAGAATGTGAAAACACCAATGCCAAAAGAGTGAAGCACCTGTTCTGGAATGTATGACTTGGAAAAAAGGTGCATTGCGATTACAGATGAGAGCCATTTTGAGCTGCAAGTTGTTCTCACCCAAGAGAGTGAACTGAAGGCAGTGACAGTTGCTTTTGTGCCAAGGCAATTAAAAGGACTAGAGATTAAAAAAAGTGTGAGAAGTTGGCCTGGTATATGCTGTCCACTAATTATAGTGGGCACCTTGCACCAGTCCAAACAACCCCTTTTTGGAGATAGGTTAAAGACAACCTTTATTGAAAGCTATCCTAGTGGTAGCTATGGAGAGCAGCCTTCAGGCTAAGTCTTGAAGGAATGTCAAGCAGCTTGTTTTACCAGTCTATAATCTCTTGAGTGACCAAATGAAAGAGGACCACACCAGGTATATATTCAAAATATATGTATTTATTGCTAAACACACCCCTCTAGTCTCTTTATGAGGCTAGAGTTCGAAGTACATAAGTTATAAGTTAGTTATCAACAGTAATAGCACAAATACACGTTTGAGCTCAAGGGGCGTACCAAACCATATACCAATAAAGTGGTATAAGAACCACGACTGAGCTAGACACAAGGCCTAGAGCCTGTAGAAGTGCTTGGACCACAAGGAACCACCCAAGGTAGTGACACAGGGGATCCACGGGGGACGCGTGCAGTGTGAGAACACAGCCGCGAATCGCCGTTGACTTCTATGGGGAAAGTCGCGGTTGGAATTTTAAAGAAAGGGGACACTTAGAGGAGGACTTGGAGCAAACCCCTTTAGAACTGGGTTGTTCTAGAGTCTATACCCAAGGGAGCACCGGAGTACTCGAGTTACCTCACCCAGGGAAGCCGGGTGCATAGGTGTCTTTCGGGGTCGGGTTTCCTCGTCGTTTTCAATGGCGATCTGCTGCAAAGTGCTGCTGGCGGCCAAGTCGAAAGTGTTCGGGTAGATCCAAAGGTGGATCGAAGATCTGAAGAACCTGAAAGCAGAGGGGACAGAGTCTGGGTCACTAGCCAGTGACCAGGAAGGCGATGAGCGGATGCCCACCGATGTCGGGTGCTTCAGGTAGGTTGACGGTCGTCTTGACTCTTCAGCCACGAGGTCCAGGAGGTGTCGACGACAACCAGGAGCTGGATTCGAGCTTTCCCACGACGTTTGTCGATTGCAGGGGTGTCGGCGACCGGATTGGACCCAACAAGCCTTGGCAACGGCAAGTCTCGTGGAAATAGAAGAAGGACGGTGGTGCATACCAGCAAGGTCTGAGGGACTCACCCAGCAAGGGTAAGTCAGGGCACGCCTGGAGCAACCAGGGAAGCCCAAGCAGAAGAAGATTGGCCTACGGGAGGGCCCACTAGCCAATGGACTAGCGACTGCAAAGGAGCCTCAAGTGGACACACTTAGAGCTGGCTCACGGGACACTCGTGGAGTGGAGGCTAGTGATCTTCGGTGCAGTCGGTGTTGGAGGTGGGGGCTACTCGGAGCCCAAAGCACATTTTTGTGGGATACCAGGAAGAGGATGCACTTGCAAATGTGCTTGGTGTCCAGGGGTCACGATTCCACGTTACCCACGACAGCTACGGGCCTCAGCTTTGCTGGGGACTCAGGGCAGCCTCAGGAAAGTCTGGAAATCCACCTCTGGTGATGCAAAGACTTCGGCATCCGGCGGGAGCTTCAGCGATGCAGACCGGACAATTGCTTCGTTGGTGCCTGCCAAGCAGGGGAGTCACTCCTTGACCCCAAGGGAGATTCTTCAGTCCTCTAATCTTAAAGTAGAGCGTCAAAGGTCCAGGATTCTGTATCAGAGTTTCATCCAGGTAAAATCTAAAGTCCTAAGGACTGGGGTCCCATACTTATACTAAGTTAGGGGGTTGGACATACTCTGGGGACCCACCTATGGGAGGGTCAGGGGAGAGGGGTGGTTACAACCATTCCCTTTGTCCAGTTTCGTGCCAGAGCAGGGGCTGGAAGCCCCTGAACCAGTTTGAACTGGGGTATGCACAGGGACACCAAATGTGCCCCCAGTGCAGGACTTCAAAGCACCAGAGAGTGCTCCCGCCCAGCCCCAATACACATTATCCTGTCTGGGGAGGTGGTTACACCTCCCTGGGACAGGAAACCTATTGTCCAGGCCTCCCCTGCCGGAGTTTCAGTCAGCAGCAGGAGGCCAGACCCGTGTCTGTGGCAGCGACATCCATTTTGTGATGCCAGGGCTTGGAAAGAAGTTACCGGGCAGGCCTGTGTGTACATGTCTCTCCCTCTAGAAGGGTGGAATGCTACCCCCGCCGCCAGAACTGGCGGGGGGTAGTATTCCAAGATGTTTGACACCAAACACGACATGTTTCCGTGCAGCCATCCCAAAGTTAGCATTTAACGCGAGGTTATAATGCGCTTAAGAGTATATGGTCAGGCTGCACTACAAACAGCATCAGAGAAGGGTCTCCGAATGCTGCAGAGGGGCTCTTCTCATGCAGGGGCACCCTCTCACATAGGAACCAAGCACTCTGCCTTCAGGATTGACAAGGCCTGCCATATGAGTGACTTATAGGTTTATATGTGTGTATGTATGTAGTGATATAGGTAACCTATATCACAGTAAGGGGTGCATGCACCACCTTACCCAGGCTGCAGTAGCAGACCTGTGGTGTCATTTTGGATGGCCTTCCAGGGGTGGCACAATACATGCTGCAGCCCCTGGTAGGCCTCTGAGGTACCTATGCCCTGGGTACATAGTATACCATATACTAGGGACTTATAAGGGCACTCCAGATTCCAATCAGAGATGTGCTTAAGGCACATGGAAACCATTTTAGAGAGGAAGCAGCTAGGCTGGGGTTCTGATTAGCAGGGCCCCAGCCAGACTAAAGTCGAAAAACAGTGAAGCATCAGCAAAAAGTGGGGGTACCCATGTGAAGCAGATCCTACTCTCCTACAAAAAGCGTGAAAAAGAATTACACTAGAGAGTGATAATGAAATTATGTTATGTAATCAACATTTGATATAGCGCAAACAGCTCACTTCAACAGGAGTATCCTGGCACTTTAACCTAATACAGAGGGAGGCAAATCAGAAAAGAGGACGAATGACTAAAATAGCAAAGTTGTTAGCAACTTTTTGAAAACAATGAAATTGTCACAGGAACAAATATGAAAGGACAACTTATTCCAGTGGTAAGGTGCAGGGTAAAAAAAGGGTGTCCCCCATTTTGAGTAGTTCATATGCGATGGGGGGAGACTAGAGCAGTGTTTAGGATCTAAGTTTCCTGACTGGCTGGTAAAAACTGATCTTGTCCGAAGGTAGTCTGGTACCTCACCATACAAGGGTCTATGGGCATGGCAAAGGAGCTTAGAAATGCAACACTTCCTAAGAGGCAGCCAATGAAGGGATCTCAGAGCAGAATCTTTTGAGGTGGCAGAATCATGATGGCAAACCAAATGTACAATGATGTGCTAGGTGAGGCTAGAAATAATTTCCATACAAAGAAAGGGTAGCCTATGACAAAGGAGGTGACGAAAGAGAGTGGTAAGATCGAAAACTAGATATAAAAATGTTTGAGGACCTTAAGATGTGAAATTTCTCTTAGAAAAAGGAGGCATTGCATTTCTCCTAGCAACTATCATTATTTTATGAATAGTCTGTCATTAAGAACAATTGCATAGAACCTTTAACTCTTTTTCCCAGGCATTCCTGAGCTGTCAATGCGCTCCTGTTGTGTGAGAAACTGGCTGTGCTTGAAACATTTTAGAGTATAACATAGGAAGATCAGGACCTGTGTCTTTCTGCTCTCATTGAATGTTAGACAACATTTCAACTGTCAGCATATTTCAGGTGCAGACAGTGGTAGAATAAGCTCTGTTTGACACCACACCAGAGGGGAAAAGGGCCCAAACTGAAACATCAGAGATCAATTTTGTGTAATGACCACCAAAGGTAGTTGAAAGGGGTGAACAAACGTAAGTTGATATTTTCAACCCTTCAATCTGCCTCTTTAAGGGTACAGAAAGACTTTTTGGTGCCTGGGGTAATGGGGCTGTATCCCATTGCCAGGACAGGAAGCCCTGCACCCCGTTCCTTTTCTCAGTGTTTTCCTCAGAGGTCTTTCTGCACTCCAGTGTTGGGCATAGGGTGGTATAAACACTCTAATATCCCCACCAAGGAGTGCAGGAAGCCCTCGAGATCATTAGAGGGGAAAAGAAAATGGTATGGTGAGAAGAATGGCTGCCCTATTCATGACATGACAGGGTAGGGTCTTAACCCCCAATCTGCCCACCCCTGTCTTAATATTGGACCCCACCCTCAGGCAACAGTCTTTCTGCCAACGGATTGAGGTAGAATGGTGGTTAACTCCCTCTCTGATAATCCTACAAACTTCTCTCACATGTTATGGGTGCAGTGTTCAGGCTTGGGATTGGTCGACAGCCAGGAAACCCTACTAACCATTGGCAATTCTGAAAACTAAAGGTGTAGAGACATCCTAAATGGTGTGGGTTTCATGGTTGCCAGCAATTTAGTTTGCTCCGAATGCTATATGAATGCAGAATCTAAGGTTAAAATCATGATATTTCTGTTCTCTATTCATGTGGGGTGGCTGCAACATTTGGCTAGCTATGGAATCCTACCAACCCTGGACACTTCTGAAAAATATAAACCCAGTGAAATTCATTGTCTTCAAAGTACAGGTGAACACATTTGTCTTTAAAAACAAGTTATGGGACAGAAACCTTAGGCACTTCCAGCAAATGACAAAAGTCTTGCCATCCTGCAGTCCCACGTCATTTGAGAAAATCAGTACTCAACATTTGTGTATAGTCCTAACACACATGAGGAATGGCACCAGACTGTAAACAGATGAAGTCCACATTGAAATCTCCTTAATTTCACATGGTACAGGATTTGATCAGTTGCTGTCCTGTACAATAGGTCTACCAAGCAAAGTTAGTGCTGTCTTCAATCAGTAAAAAGTGAGATTGCAAGAAAGTTGGACTTTTGTTGTTGGCTGCATGCTGCAGAATTAACTATCACATAATGAGAAAACTGCGGAATAAATTATTTTTTATCACCCATACCTTGATAATTAGTGGGAATTCTTGCTATGAAAAATTAGGGAGAACCACACAAGCCTCACATCCTAGATCATCCTGGGAGTCTAACATTCACTGATATCGGGGTTTGGTAGGTTTCTCTGGTAGTTGTCCAGCCATGGGCTCAACACTGCAGCATTGCTGGTGTAATGTATGAGGAAAATGGAGTTGTTTAGACATTTCTATGATACCCGCAGGTCATTCTCGGTAAGAAAATGTATGGGATTCACACAAGCCAACACATCCTTGATTCCGCTTGGACTCTAGTTTTGAGAAGAACTCATGCTTGGTAGGGTTTCATGATTACAGGCTGCCCATGGGCCCACACACTAAAACCAAACCCTCTGGACAGTGAAGTGAAGTTGAGTGTTTTAGGGATAGTTGTGATGTTTGCAAGGCACTTTAGGTAAGACATGTTCATGGAATCCATACAAGCCACACCACCCTGGATTCCCACAGTTGTCTAGTTTTCAGAAATATCTGGGACTGGTAGGTTTGTTTGGGTGCTGGCTGAACCTGGACCAAAATGCCACAGCTGCCAAAATAGTGTAGGTGTTATTTGTTGTACCTGATAAATAACAATCCCACAGGGTATGTTATTTATAGGGTGCCATAAATAACACCTATTAAACGTTTGAGGGGAATAACGTGGATTTTGGTGTTTAACTCACAAGAATCCGCATGGTACCATATATACCATATTCATTTCAGCAGGTTAGGCCTGATGAAATTTAATGACAGTTGAGGTATTTAATGCATCAGATAATTATCGGAATGAGTTAAATACAGCTAAACTCGTAATTTTGAAAAGTGCGTAAACAGGTGTTTGTGCATAGGATGGAATTACCAACCCACTCGTAATCAGGCAGTAAGCAGCAGAATTTTAGTTGGTTCTTACAGATTCCAGAACGTTCCCTCAGGGGAATGTAGGGAAATTCTGTTATTTAAGCCAAAGTTTGATATTTGTAATTTCTTATAGGTAATGGTTGTTTTTATATTTAAGGGTTGATAGGTAGGGTTCTGTATAGTGTCGGGAGTTTTGAATTGCAAGAAAAGAATACTCCGAAAATAAACGATAACCCTGTTTTAATTCGATATATGTTTCCTATGTGTTTTCAAAAAAATAGTTTTTCTCCTATAAATTGTTTCAATATATGATGTGTGTCTGGTAGGATCAATGGACCCAGTACATGCATTGCGTTAGTGCATGATTGTTACTATCAGCGCCTAAAGGCCAGCTTTATGTGTTTATGTTTTACTAGTTGCCCCATCCCCTTCTAACTAAATATTAAAGGGTACCTCTTATTTTTGGTGTTTATTTTAGCAACATTCAAACTTTTTTTTCAGGTCCATCCAGCAGAAACCACAAAACGTGGTTACCTGCGCAATTCCCAAAATGTGAGGAAAAAGATGCCAGTTTGGCCTGAAAATCTTTTGTCCAAAAATATGAAGGCTCAAGCATGAACTGCCTCTTATATAAAAAAATGAATAGTGTCCTGCATCCAATCTAACAGTTATCCTATTACACCCACATCCCTGTAAATAATATACTGGCCATTAATAATGTTCCTTTGATCGGTCAAAAACAAATGTGAGATGACAATTAATTTTAAATGATTAGTGTTGTATACATATGAGTGACAAAACAGTAATGCATAGGTAACTCTCAACAGAAAATTACAGTACATATTAAAAATGCTAAATTCTCTTGTGTTTACTTTGCAGAGGCCACATTTATATTAAACAAACTTTAGCTGTCGTGCAAGTTTGAACTTTGTAGTAAATCCTAGCATTCCTAAATATGCATTCATATAAGATACCATCAATCTTCTATACATACTCTACCACACATTATGGCCTAAAGCAGCAGTCTATTGTATTTCTCTGAAGACTGGTCAAGAGATGTTGTTTTCTTTGTGACAACTTTAAATAATGACAACATTGTCCTCTACTTCATTCATTTGACATACTGCCTTGTCTTACTACATCTAATAATCCATCTGCCGAGCCACTGAATAGCATAAATTACAATATCTGAATTACAGTTGGAAGATCCAATTATGTAGTGTGTAAAATTACCATGCGTAAATTTCTGGATTTAGGAAAGACGTTGAACGCTAGTAACCACCATGCCTCTGTGAGATTGTTGTTGCTATGATGAATATGTCAAGTCAAGCCAAGTCAACTTTACTGTTTCAACTTACAAATGTAAGGCATACAATACACAACAAAAGTCAAGTTAGAATTGCCCATAAAACGACATTTAAAATCACTACATTATCATATGCCACGACAAAAAATGATATACTTGCTGGGCCATCCTCAATCTACTCAATATTAAAAAGAAATATATAATTCACAATGAAAGCTAAATAGTAAAGTGCAAGTGCTGATACCTTGTGCCTGATAATGGCATTTCCACATGTGACATACTAGCTGAACAAAGGACGAATATGATGAATGTCTGTACACTCTTACTTATATGCCCTCACTACGCCATCTCTGAGATGTCAACACTGTTATAGGCCCACATTGACCTCTGCCGGAAGAGTTTCTGGATTTCAAATCTGTTGGGGCCAAGAATCACCGCTAATCAGTACCAAGGTATTTTTCTGTCTTCATTTACTTTCCTGAGTGCAAACGTTTATGAAATGTTGGCCCTCTAATAATACAAAATATAGTTGATATAGATCATATATTTTCCTCTGAATGCACATATCCATATCATTAAAAACATACAGTGCAATAGCTGTTCCCAATAGCAACAGTTAGTGTTAATGAACGTAAAGCGCAAAAACACACCCAAGGGGTCAGTGTTGCGTTTTTTTCCCCTAGAACATTCCTTTTCAAGCAAATTCATAGCAGACATAATCACCAATAAAGTGTTTTTTAATCTAAATTATTGTTTAAATGTTGATGCCCTCATATATATGCAAGTGTCCCAGGCTATAACTGGTGTATATTGTTTTTTTTCAATACCCACACCTGCAGAGCCGAAATCACTCACATAAGAATCTAGAATGAAAACACAGTCCTGATGTGGAGACTCTACAATAACGTGTTGAGCAGAAACAACAAACCACTAGAAGTTAATTGAATGCATTCACAGGCTCCCTAGTGTCTCTTTGTGGTGAGATATATAAAGATCATCATCAAACAGTTAATCTTTTAATAACAGTAGATGGCACCCTTACAACATTATTTTTTACCATAAATTTGTATTAGAGAATGATCACCCATAGGTTGACCACCTCATAGTATTGCCAGCTTTATCCTCATTTATACTTGTTTTCTTTCTGTTCATTGTCACCCAGGTCTTTCTTTCCATCCCCCCCAAAATAATCATGTATTCTTTAAGAAACCCACAATCTAACTGTTTGATGCAAGACAGTGTTTATCCTTTGTGCTAGAAATCTCTTCTTACCTTGATTAATGACTCTCATCTTTTTATGGTGTCTGGGGCTAATTCCATGAATAGTAAAACACTGTGTCCTTAATACTGATGATTTCTTTGGTCCTGGCAGCTGCCTGGATATGTTAATTGTCCCTTAACTCAGTTACTTTAACAGCAACATTAGGCCATAGTCCCATCTCCAGGAACATGTGTTACTTGGTTTAGTTCTATGGTATTTGGTCACATAAAAGTGATTACTTTTTCTACCCGACTTCAATATTTTCATAATCCAGTCAGCCGTGAAGGTGGTAAGCTGTGTTCCTTTGAGCCTGTTGAAAATCTGCCCTTTTGGTGTGGTCACTCAGATTTTTTTCCTTTTGCTGGACCCTATATCTTTGCTTGCTTTACAACTCTGTACACTTTACTCCTGCTAACCAGTAGTAAAGTACTTGTGATCTCCCTTAAGGACTGTCCAATTGGCAGACTCCTAGTTGGCATATTCCTTTGTATATGACATAAAGGGGGATATTCTCAAGAACGTGCGATAAACATCGCCAAAATAGGCTAACACAATTTTTCATATCGCCGTCTATCGCGGGAAAATAACTCTGTGTCAACGTCGTATTCTCAACACGGCGGTAACATGCAATAGTTTCCCTATAACGCCTCAAATGTCCGCGATACAACTACCGCGACGGCGATAAAAAAGGAAACCCGAACGTGAAAAAAGTTGCGATGGGCCCAACTGCGATAAAAATCCAGCGAAAAGCAGCACCAGGCCCGCAAGTCCCACAAGTAAGGTGGGAAAAATCACTATAAAAACGGCAACAATGAAATACAAATAAAACACAAACAACTGCGAAGCACCATGGAGGTAGCCGGAGCAAGCACAGAGGACAACCCGAACCCCACAAGCCCCACGGAGGACCAGCCTGGGACCTCGGGTCAGGGAAGGGCAAGGAGAAGAAGAAGAAGAGGAAGACTCGGTTCAGTCCGCAGGAAAACAGGATCGTGATTACGGAGTCTGACAGAACACCATCAACAACTGTTCGTCACCTCCACTGTGTCATTGGCAACAAAAAATGGAATATGGCAGTCCATCGTGGACAAGGTGAATGCAGTCGGAGTGCTGAGGAGGACAATGGAAGCGGTCAAGAGGCACTGGAATGATGTTAAACGCAAAACCAAGCTGAAACTCGCCAACAACCGCAAAGCAGCAATGCAGACTGGGGGTGGGAGTCCTGCGCCATAGGAGGAGCTGGATGAGATGGAGGAAATGGTGTCCACAGTCATCAGTGTGGAGACGGTGGCAGGAGTCGGAGGACCGGACACTGCTCAACATGACCTGACACAACAGCAACAGGGTGAGTAACCACCAGGGACTGGGGGGACGGGGGGAGATGGGCACAATGGCACACATGCACAAGTAAGTACAGCACATCTGCAGACAAACCATGCCCAAGAGTCACAACTCCGACCAAGAGCCCAATTTACCCAAGTCTGCAACAGCTCAGCACTGTATAAGCACAGAAGTGAAAGGCACACCGCCTGAAAGGGATAAGGGCCAGCCAAATCAGAGCTGAAGGGGCAAATCACCCACAATGCAGCACGCACACATAACACTCAGAGCACTTCAACATTTACAACAAAGTGGACCAAACTGCAACACTTTCACAACAGAACAGAGGACACAACTGCTGCCGCTTGTGTGTAGAAAATGGCCATTCGCATTTGGCATAGCAGGAAACTGTGAGATGATAATGGACAAATACAACCTCACATCCGTGATGGTGGCGAAATGTCAACTGTCCAGCATTAAATAGGCATCTCCACACAAACAGTCACAATGTACATTGACATGCAGTCTGTTTGTAAACTTGGCCAATGCGTCAACATACATGTGAACACAATGTCAAACTGCATCTCCCCTTCACATTGCAGAGGGAGAATCATCACCTCCTGCAGAGCAGACTGTACTCCTCATCACCAATGATGAAGAGGACCTACACACCGTCGACCCTGACACCCTCCAACAGCTCATGGACACCCTCAGCACCCCACCCCCAGGAGCAGGGCAGCCCAGCTGCATCGAGGAGAACCCACCCCCAGCACAGACCACACAGCAGGAAGCATCCACAACCACGGCCGTCTCCCAGGATCTACATGAGCAACACATGGCATTCCAACGCTGTGTGTCGCAGGGCCAGAAGGGGATGGCAGAGCAGGTGCAGGTGGGGTTTGACCTCATGGCTGCCAAACTAGATGCCATACGTGGGTGTCCAAGTCCCATCTGGGACCACCTACAGGCCCTAACGAACACCCACAGTCCGCTCCATGGTCTCCAACAATCCATGGCTGACATCGCCGGAGTCATAACTCGTAGACAAGAACAACTGTCTAGTCAGAGTAACTCCAGCGATCTCAGCCGTGAGTTGGCCAACATGGGGAGGAACATGGAGAACATGGAGTAGATGCAGGCAGGAAGAATGGATGCCACGGCTGCACACCAGCGAGATGTAGCAGGGATCTACCATGCCCTGCAGATCCTCATCATGGCAGTGCGGCCACAAGGCCTGGCGCAGATGAATGCTGCTGCCACTACTCCCTCCACATCACCGCCCCCTGATGTGTCAGTGCCTCACAGTGCGGCTGACAATCCACCTCCGGCCCTTGATGTGTCACTGCCACACAGTGCCGCAGACAAAACACCACCACCCACATGTGAGGCACATCACACATAGGAGGACGATGATGAGGATGAATCTGCCGTTGGGCTAAGTAGGAAGCAGTAGCATTCATCTCTGTCATATGACCTCTTTCTGCTTGGTTCTGACCTCTGCATCATGCCCAGGAATAACACCCTCCACTGTCCCCCTTAACACTCTGCGACACTCACCTTGGCCGCCGACATGGACTGCTACATTTGTTTAGGCAACCAATGACACAGAAATCAGACTGCGGACTGAACTCCCTCTCCTACGATGTACTTTTCCCTCCCCAAAGGACCCTGGCTGGCCCTCCACGGGGCAACATTGTAAAGTAGCGTGTGCATGGCCAGGTACTGGTCCACCTTCACCACTCCACCGAATGTGATTAAGACATTCAAATTCACACAGATGAGTCATGTCCATGATCAAGCAAGTATGAAAGTATGGATGTATGTAGGGGCAGTGATTCCAAACAACGGTGCTCCCTGGGAACTGATTTCAATGCGCATGTATGTCCGTGACCCAGATAGACAGTGAGATGACTGGGAATGTGTGAACTAGCTATGGGTTCATTGCTCCAAAACAACAATCTCACTATTTCCAAACTTAGCCCCACGCCAATGTATGAAATAGGGCTGTGTGTCACAAAGGCAATGTTAAAGTTATGTGGAAGCCACAGCTTGGAGCAATGATTTTTTTGAGTGTGGGGCGCTTGGACTCCTGGGATGGTCGGTGCGTAAGTGTGAAGGTCATACCATGCAAGTGAACTACGATCAAGGACTCCTGTGTGTGGGTTGTGTATACGTTGGTCTCTGGTTAGCGCTGTGCATAGTGTGGGAGCGTCAGCAGCTGCTATGGCATCACTCAGGGGGTGCCGGGCACATGCATTCCCAAGGTCGGAGGTGCAGATGTGCTACCGCCTTCTAGTTCAGACAGAGGGGCTGTCATCCACAATGTTAGTTTGTCATCTGCTTGCATTCTGGAAATGTGATGGGTATTGGGTGGGGGGGATGTCACTGCTTCGCCTTCCGGCATGGTGGAACCCTTACCAGCCATGTACGTGCCCTCACGGTCAGTATTGCATGCTCTGATGTAGCAGTGTTGTTTTGCAGCAGTCTGATAGTGATGGGTGCAGGTAGCTGTGAGGAGGTGGTTGACCACTCACCTTGCACCTATTAGCTGGCACTGTCCTCTACTCTTGATGGATGATGTCTGTGTACACATGTGACCTGTACATGGCACATTTGACCAGGGGACACCTTGGTGTGTTCCACGCAAGGTGGACCTGCTGACTTCTAGGCTGGTGTGCATCTCCCAATGTTGCTGAGGTGTCCACTGTGCCCACATCCCCCTTATGGCCATTTTGTTCATGTTGTGGGACTCGACACACAGGGTGTATATTTGCATCAGGCAGGAACATCTCTGACCACAAATGGCACCCTGTTGTCTTTTCCTGAACACCAATGACGGCCTTCATGTCATGTTCATGTACACGTGGGACGCTGATGAGTGGCATGATGTACTACATGTGACACCCTGATATGGCATATCAAATACGTGATGCTCTAAACAGCCTCTCGGTACAGAGGTGACATACACACCATCTCTTCTTGCAACATATGCGAATGGTTGCACTCAATGTTGCACTTACACCCATCAGAGTAATGTGCTAATGCAGAGGACTGACATGCACACGGGGAATGTGTGTTGCTAAGATTTTATTTGCACATGCTGGTCATGTGGTCATCTTGTACTGTGCCACGATTGCTGTGGACAGTCACAATGTGACGTGCTCATGCGAATAAATTGTTGATGATTGTGTTCCTTCGGGCTATTCTGCTGTGGCTGCAGTGGGGTGTGGTCCACCTGCATCATCTTCCTCATCATCGTCCGGTGCTTCTGAGAGTTGGATCCTTGGGGCATTGGTGCGTACACATATGTTGTGCAATATACAACATGCAGTGATCATCTTGCACACTATTTCTGGGCTGTACAAGAGTCTTCCACCGGTGATGTCCAGGCACCTGAAACGTGATTTCAACACACCAAATGTGCGTTCAACAATGCCCCTGGTGCATTTGTGGGCCACGTTGTACTGCCTCTGGGCCGGGGTGTTAGGGTCTCGGAGGGGTGTCATCATCCACGGGCAGAGTGCATATCCTTGATCACCTGTGAGAGGTAAGTGAGATTAGTGTTAACTGGTGGTTCTGCATGCTGTGTTGGCAGACATACAAGTTTCGTGGTGTGTGATTTGTGTGACCTTGGGATTCATGTTAGCCATGTTTTGCTGCTGTCAAATGTGGTAGGACAATGTGTATTATGTAGCCTCACAGCTGCTCCTCCCTCCCACCAAGCCTATTTACTTGTGTGTGCTGCGCGGTTGCATCACTTGCACTCCTATGGCACACCATTGTCATGCCTGACTGAGCATGTCCGCAGGACTGACAGCAAGACTGTAATGTTGGCCGTTGAAGGTGGGTGGCCACGTGTGTGTAGGCCTATGGTAAGGATAGGGCGGACACAGATGTAGAGTTCTGGCCTGGCTGAGCTCGCGCTGATATTGAGGCTAGGCCTTCAGTTCAGGCTGCGGCAATGTAGATACACACACATCAGTTGCCATGTATGAGCCGAGTCCCTGAGCGGTCTCGCACTCCTTTATTACTCCATTCGGGCGAGGCCGCCCTCCTGGTGCATGCTACATTGCAACATTGTCGATTACAGGCCGGGTGGCGCAGACACTACTACGGAGACACACGCCATAGTCACTTTTGCGGCCAGGCCGGAACTGAACCACGCCCAGAGCCCAGAACTGAACCACGCCCAGAGCTCCGGGCCATTTCTCTGCACTCCTCACACGCGTGCGCCGCCGCCACGGCGCTGGGACATTGTGCACTTCGGAGTATGTCTCCAGACGATCTACCCAGGCTTACCGGCGGCCGGCCTGGGACGGGGGTGGCCCCATGACTGTGAAGGGCTCCAGTGGCATTACCGAGGACATGCTGTTGGCTACTGTAGGCGGACTTGTGGGGTAGCCCCTCGGGACAATGACTTGCGGTGCACTGAGTTCGGCCCACCGGAAGAGCTGAGCGGGTGTGCAGCCTGCGATGATGCAGCAGGCCTGGTGGCTGGACGGTGACTTGTGGTGCACTGAGTTAGTGGCACCTGAGGCCCTGCGTCCGGCACGGGCCAACCGCCACGTGGCCATGACTTGCGGTGCACTGAGGTAGTCCCACCGGAAGAGCTGAGCGGGTGTGCATCATGCTATAATGCTGGAGGCTGGATGGTGACTTGTGGTGCACTGAGTTCGGCCCACCGGAACAGCTGAGCGGGTGTGCAGCCTGTGATGATGCAGCAGGCTTGGAGGGGTGGACTGGAAAGGATGTGTCTGTTACTTGCTGTACCGCAGTGTGGTCAGAAGGCAGCAGTAGCCAACTTGCAACTATGCGGTGCGGTGCCACTGGGGGAGCTGGGGTCCTGTTGCGCAGAATCCAGCGATCGGCTGAGGAGGCTGCCAAGCTCGCGGAGCCCAGCCTCGGAGATTGCACCGGCACGTGGTGGGCCCTCTTGGAGAGATGCCGGTGGCGGCAGGTGAGCAGTGAGGCCTGGGTGCGCAGGGGCGGGCATTCACCGCTGGGTGCAGGTCGGGTCTGGGGATCAGCGGGCTGGGGTGCGACAGGTGCACAGGATCGCGTAGGCACCACCGGTCACGACGGCGGCCTCGTGGCAGGGTGAGGGACGCCACCCTGGCAGACACGCCACTGCAGGCGATGACGAGATGTGCACCGGGTGGCCTGGGACCTAGCCACCTCGTCGCCGGTGTGACTTTGCCCATTGTAGGTTTTCGGCCATGTGTGTGTAGGCCTATGGTCAGGATATGGCGGACTCAGAGCCACACGCAGTAGTTACTTCGGTGGCCGTCCCGGAAGTGAACCACTCCCTGAGCCCCGGCCTATTTAGTCACTCCTCTACGCTGGACTGGCGTGCGCCGACCCTGCCCACTACGCTTACGCTTACAGGGGGCCGACATGGCTACTTGTCCAAGGTGTTCCCCACTGCCTGTGATGACATGGTTGCGTCCACTGTCCACGACACTACAGACTCCAGCAGTATGTGTCCACATGGACATGTCTGTGCTCTGCATACTCAAGACTGTCCAGCACATCACCGCCACACTTGGCATTGTGTACATTGTTATTCATAGGTCCATTGCCTCCTTTGCACAATCGTGGTTCTCACCTCTCCCCACATTCTGCAAATGTGTGGCAGAGGGGCAATGCCTTGGTGTATGGTTTGTCCACATTTCTGGCCCCTCTTACCACGGTTACTTGTGTTGTCATGTCTGGCAGGTGTGCATGTTGGTTGGCATGTTGAATGTGATTTTGTTACGTTTCCATTCCCACAGTTGTGCGTTGTGTGATTGTGGAATTGAGGTGTGTGGTGTGTTCCGTTGGTACTTACCAACGAGCAGTCCATTTCCATAGGTGCCATCCTGAAAGCGCTGGTTGATGATGGACTATCGGAAGATGTATGAATCATGCACACTGCCTGGGAAGTTGGCGACGACATTGGTGAACAGTCCCCGGTGGTCCACTATTGCCTGCACATTGATGGAATGCATGTGCTTCCTGTTGCGGTAATTGTGTGCAGTGTCGGCAGGGGGCACAAGTAGGACATGTGTGCAGTCGATTGCCCCCAACACGTACGGGAATCCAGGTATGGCGTAGAAGCCTTGCTTGGTCTCCAGCTGTTCCTGCGCAGTGTGGAGGAAGTGAAGGTGCTGGGGTATGAAACTGATGATGGCATCCAGGGCAGGTGTGATGGCCTTTGATAGGGCTGGCTGTGAGACTCCTCCGACTCTGGCAGTTGTTGGTTGGAAGGTACCAGAGGCCAACAGGTGCAGCACAGCCAGCAGCTTTGTCTGCGGAGGGATGTTGGTTGTCCACTGTGTTGGTACCGTCAGCCTGTGGGCAATGTGGGTCATGATGCAGAGGATGGTTGTCCTTTTGAGAATGTAGTGGGCAATGACATCCTCTGGCGTTAAGTCTGTGAGGCTGATGCATTTTCGGAAGGTCCGCTGTCTTGTTCTGTGCTGCCTCGGTGGTGGTCCGGGGGTGTGGTCCTGGGGTTGGGGGTGGTCCTGGGGGTGGTGTGGGTGGGTGTTGTGGCCCTCTTGGGTCTCCAAGCTGCATGATTAGTAGCTCCATGGCATCTGTTGGTCTTCAGATGTGGCTCTGGCCTGGGCTCCCTTTGTACTGCAGGTTTTCGTCCTACTTAAGACCAGTAAAATGCAGGTGTTAAGTCCCTGCTGCTAACGCGCCTTATCACCTGTTTTTGTCCGGCATCGCAGATCTGGCTGGTCGTTGAGAATATCGCGAAGTGGTGTTTGCATGTGTTTTTGCATGGGAACGCCTACTCTGCATATCATTAGCGTTAATTGTCGCTCTCATCCGTGGCGATGTGTTTTGCGGCAGCTATCGCAGGAAAACTGGCGATGTCGGCAGTTTGCACCAGCTTGTGAATAGGGCGATAAGTCTATCGCCACTTTTGCGGCGCTAAAGTTCTGATAAATCGGCGATGACTCCTTGAGAATATGCCCCAAAGTGTACCAATGGCCTTAAAGTCCAATGCTACCAATAGTTTCCAGCACCTATTTCGTCATCCACTGCAGTTGAAATGAAGCCACAGCTCCAGGCCCACCATGCGTAGACTGGCTGTAGCAGTGTAAAAACTGAAATTTGACCTGACAAAATAAACCCTCTCTTTTCAATAATAATAAGCCAACACTTTGTAGGCCTTGTAGCCCACAAGACAGGGTGTTGGACTTGCTCCCTCTTGGATCCTGGACAAAGAGGAGAACGCCAAGGGTCTTAAGACTGATTTCCTGTTCAAGCTACTGGAATACGACAAGCTACAGGTGCCTTTCCTGCAACTACCCATCTGGCCAGTAGAAACTCAACCTGGGCTGGATCCTGCTGTTGCCCTTCATCTCTCAACCTGTGAGTTGCTAAGTGCCTCTTCTGAGGTCCTAGGGGGGCTTTAGAAGTGTACTGTTTAGGTGGATTGGGGCTTAAAGGACTAAGTCAGAAGGTAAAATATTTGACCATGACAACATTGGCTGGTGTATCCGACCCCCGCTCCATGGCAGACACCCTCAAATTGCACCTAGGTCCCGGTCTAACATGATCATTGACTACCATTGGCACTTTGTGCATCTTGGTGCCATTCTTACTTAAACTTTAAACATTCCTGTTTCTGGTTCCCTTTATTGGATATATGTAATTTGGGTGTAATTTGTTTTATTAAATTTCACAGTATATTTCTAATTCAGTTTGGGATTGATGTTGTTTTGCATTTTGACCTTATTACTGTTTTGGTACTGCATAAATAGTTTACAAACTTCACTAAATTAGGCCTGTCTGCTCTTTGCTATAGCTACCAGGTTGTTGAGCTCAGATTAATTTAGTGACTCTGAGGGTTCAGTTTGACAAGGGTTGTGATTATTCCTTGTGATGTCTAGTTCACCACCGCAAATTACAATCCAATTTCTTATAGGCCCCTGTTTGGAAGACCTAGAACCATGAATTGGTTTAGACGTGCCCCATTTTCTAATGTATTTTTTCTGAATGCAATAGTTTTATTCTCCTTTCTCAATAGCTGCATCTTCATGTTAACGCTGTTAAATTTAGATGATTCCCAAGGTCGTGGCATACTGGGCTCTCTAGGACCTCTGTGTTAATCTCCATAGCAATGATCCTCTTGTTTAATTTGTCTAGTTTCCTTTCAAATCTGTAAATGGAGTACTCAATTGTTTCTAGTGCTGCAAAAATAAGGATTTTATCTGATTCTCTGGCGAGGCGCCATAAGCTGGTGTGGTCCAATTTTCCCAATTGTGTCAGCCATCTTGTAATGTAATGTAATGTAACAGTCATTTATAAAGCGCTCTGTTACTCTGAGGAGTGTCCTGGCACTATGCACCCAAGGTGGAAAACAACTGAGGGACCTCACAATTAGTTTTGATTAAAAATCCAAGTTTTCTGTTTCTTCCAGAACTGAGAGGCGGCTGAGATGTTTTGTAACTCAAGAGCGAGTTTGTTCAATGTTTAAGGTCCTAAGAACAAAAAGGAACTGCCTCCCATCCTGAACCACCAGATCCTTGGAATTTTGCCCAGATAAAGGTTGGCAGAGCGCAGGCGTTTGGGTGGAACATGAAAGCCGATTCTTGCCCTAAGATAGACAGCACCAGAATGATGGAGAGCCCTACGTACTAACAGCAGCATCTTAAAAAGGATCCTCTTCCTTATAGGAAGCTAGTGCAGTTCCCTTGAATAAGGAGATACGTGTTTTCAAAGGCAAGCCGAGAAGAGTCCGGGCTGCTGCTTTTTGGACCACCTGAAATTTGCTAATCAGGAAGTCAGGCATGCCTAAATACAGTGCATTACTGCAGTGAAGCCTAGATGTTATTAAGGCTTGAACTACCTGTTTCCTTGCTGAAAGAGAGAGAAAGTTCAAGAACTTTCATAAGACATGCAGCAGACCAAAACAAATCCCAACCACAGCATTGACCTGGGGGAAAAAGGACGGCTCGCCATCAAACTTAATGCCTACATTTTTCACCACACTCACCTGCCGTAGTGGAGGTGGAGCATCCACCAGCGAAAAGGACTGCCAGGGCTCTTGTGCCCTTACACAGAAGAAGAGTATTTCTATTTTTTCCACATTACATTTAAGCTGATGGTGTGTCAGTCATTGAAAGACCGCTGTTAAGCAGATTCAAATTTTTTCACCCGGAAACATCTCATCCCTGCCCCACGAAAATAGTTGTTGGGTGTCATCAGCATAAGAGATAGCTTTTGCTCCCAGGGCCTCTGCCAAAGAGCAAGGGGGAGTGAAATAAATATTAAAGAGATTCGAGTTCAGAGCCAAGCCCTGTGGCACTACCACTTGCAGCTCACTAGACCCAGGCGAACAAAGTGGAGACATATCACAATAAGAGAAAAGGGACTTGTGCTTAAAGCTGCTATTTTGGGGTTAGGCAACTATGCTTGGGTCTTGTAAGTAACTCTGCAAGCTATTCTTCAAAGTTTGAGGTGTGTCACTGAAGACACAGGAGGGTGACCTCCAGAGGCAAATGTATGTAAATGTGTGTGGATATTTATTTTTTCTTTATAAAGCTAGTGATAGCAAGTCAAAAGTTTAGGTCCCCAGGCTGAATTTGTATTGCCACAAGTATTCCCTGTCACAGAAGAAAATACTGAATCAGAAAGTGGTGTTTAACTGCCAGGTAAAAAGAAGAGGGGTAAATTAGCAAAGTGTCACAGGAGCTCAACTTCTGTTACACCTATTAGTTGCACCACTTTCGTATTGTGGAAAAGGCTGAGGAAGTTTGTTAGGCCAGATCTTTAATACTATGTGCTGATGTAAACACTGTGCTTTTTTTCATTTTGTGTCCCTTTTATTCCTATTTAAAATGCACGTTAATAGAAAATTAGGAAATATTCATAAGTACATGCATCAAATGCACCTGCTTTTCAGCATCGTTTTAATATGATAAATGTATTGGCCAAACATGATAATCAAGCTGACTCATTCGCATTAATGTTGTTTATGATTCATGTTGAGTTTATCATAACAACTTGTTATTTTCAAAGTGCCTGTGATTTCCTCCATCATTGTTTTCTAATATCAAAAGCAACATAATAACATTACCTTTTAGCAGTTAATGTAAAAACCTTTCAACTAAACACCTCTGTATTTATTATTTGAAGTAAAGGCTTTGCAACAAGATCTCTAACTAGATCCTAAAAAAAGCCCTGGTATTAGGCTATAGGTTAGACAGAATGAGCTCCGTGCCACTGCTATCGCAGATGAGGACACACCAGAATTCAGCACTCAATTAAGTTGAAAGCAGCAATGAGTAGAGTTGCCTTCACCGGTCATTGGGGTATATTCACAAGAACGTGTGATAACTACCGCAAGAGTAGCGTAACACAACTTTCAATATTGCAGCCCATCGCAGGAAAATATCCACGTGTCAACGTGGAATTCACAACAAGGTGGTACCATGAGATAGCCACCAGATAACGGGTCAAATGTCAGTGTCAAAATCAACGCCACGCCGAAAAAATGCGAAACGCCAGAAATCATGCGATGAGGCCAATCGCGGTACAGAAATCAGCGAACACCAGCCACAGGTCTGTAAATCCCACGCGGCCGGCGGGAAAAAGCACCATAAAAGAAAGAAAAAAAAGAGCCCAAAAACAATTCAAACTGCGTAGCAACACGGATGCACCCGGACCGAGTGCAGAGGACAAGCCGAACACCACAAGCCCTACGGAGGACCAGCCAGGAACCCCGCCTTCGGGGAAGGGCAAGGACAAGAGGAAGAGGAAGACCGGGTACAGTCTGCAGGAAGACCAGATCATAGTCACGGGGGTGACCGAACACCATCAACAACTGTTCGGCACCTCCACTGCGGCACTGGCAACCCAAACCGAAATATGGCAGGCCATCCTCACCAAGGTTAATGCAGTCGGAGTGTCCATGAGGTCCCTGGAGGAGGTCAAGAGGCACTGGCATGATCTGAAAAGGCAGACCAAACATGAGCTCGCCGCCAACAGGGAGGCAGCAACGGCGACTGGAGGTGGGAGTCCTGCGACACAGGAGGAGCTGGAGCAAATGGTGGCCACAGTCAGCAGTGAGGAGACGGTGGCAGCATTGGGGGGCTGGACACAGCACGATACAACGAGACCCAACAGCAACAGGGTGAGTAACCACTAGGGACGGGGGGACGGGGGGAGATGGGCACAATGACACACATGCACAATTACGCACAGCACACAGCACACCCACAATGGAACATGTCCATGAATGCCTTGGCACACTGCAGCACACAGAGAAACGCCAAGTAGGCCCCCATCCACAATGTGCACAGAGGGCCCCCCCATCACCAATATCACAACCGACCCGTGCACATGTGCTGAATCCAGCAAAGCAGCTGCTCCGTGACCCACACTGACTATGCAAGTAACACTGCATGTCCTATAGCACAGCAGCTGCCCCAAAAAAATGACATGGCCCACGAAACGACATGGAGGTAGCCAAGTGCGGATCACATCCGTAAAGGAGCAGGTCACACTCCGACGTGTCCACGTGCACCCACAACCCATGCCTCACAATACACGCAGCAGACGAACAATGCACCAGGCCACAAAAACAGTCCGCGAGCACACATGACCCAAGTCAAAAGCAAATCAGGCCCCGAAAAGCACACAATTCAAAGGCACCCCGCCTTAAAGGGAGAAGGCTACACGAAATCAGACCTGCAGGGGCAACTCACCCACAATGCAGCACACACACATAGCAATCACAGAACATCAGCAATGAAGGCAATGTGGTACAAAGTGCAACACCAGCACCACATGACAGAGCCCACAACAGGTTCCGCACGTGTGTAGTAACTGTCCACCCACATCTGGCATTGCCTGACACTGTGTGATGATAATGTATGGGTACTACCAACTCACATCCGTCATGTAGTCGAAAAACACACTGACTGCCATCAAATAGCCAGCACCCCCCAAACAGTCACAATGTACATTGGCATGCAGTCTGAATGTATACATCTGCAAATCATCACCATACATGTGAAACTCTGTTAACCTGCATCTCCCCTTTACATTGCAGAGGGACAAACAACACCCCCTGCAGAGCACACCACACATCCCACCATTGATGATGAAGAGGACAACCTGCACACATGTCAAGACACCCTCCAACGCATGTTGGACAGCCTCTGCACCCCACCCCCAGGAGCAGGCCAGGCCAGCTGCCTCGAGGTGACCCCACCACCTGCACAGACCACACAGCAGGAAACACACACCACCACGGCTGTCTCCCAGGACCACCCCGACCAATACATGGAATTCCAACGGCATGTGTTGGGTTGCCAGGTGGAGTTGGCTCATCAGCTGCAGGTGGGTTTCGAGCTTGTGGCAGCCAAACTCGATGCCATACGTGGGTGTCTGAGTCCCATCAGGGACCACGTACAGTCCCTATCGGACACCCCCTGTACGCACCATGCTCCGACACAGACCTTGGCTAACCTCGCTGGTGCAATGAGTCTAATACAAGCACTGTCTGGTCAGACAGGTGCCAGCCATGACAGCACAGAGTTGGCACAGATACGGAGGGCAATGGACACCATGGAGCAGATGCAGGCTGGAAGGATGTCCACCACGGCTGGACACCAGCGAGCAGTGGCTGGGAACAGCAACGCCCTGCAGTACTCCAACTTGCCACTGAGCCCTTCCCAGATGACTGCAGCGGGAACATCGACACACACAGCTCCGACCCCTGATGTGTCCGTGTTACACTGTGATGCTGCCCCATCACATACGCAGTCTGATGTGTCAGGGGCACACAACGATGCAGCCATCACCCCGCCACACACACCGGACACAGAACCTGTATCAGTTGAGTGAGAAGGGGATGGGAACTACTGTGTGAGGAAGGAGGCAGTAACATCCATCACCGCCATATGGCCTGTCCCTGCCTGGTCATGACCTATGCATCATGCCCTGGGAAATACCTCCTACTGACCTCCGGAACACCCTGCGACATTCACCCGGACCCCGACACGGACTGCCATTTCTGCACCGCTGGCCAATCACACAGCAATCTGGCTGCGGACTGCACTCTCCCTCTTCCCAATCACTGTGCACTCCCCAAAGGACTCTGGTTGGCCCACCACTGGGCCTCCATGTGATGTGGGCTTGGATGGCCAGGTACAGCTCCAGCTCCGTTAATCACCTGAATGTGAATAAAACATTCTTAATCACACAGATGTGTCATCACTATGTTCACTCACGTATGGAAGTATAGCTGGATGTGGGGAGGAAGATTGCACATGAAGGTACACCCTGGTAACTGACATCTATGCGCATTTCTATCCCTGAGACACATGGCCAATTGGATGACTGGGAAGGTGAGTACTAGCTGTGTCCCCATTGCACATCAACAGCAATCTCACAACACCCCAAAGTAGGCACACGTCCATGTGTTGAATAGGGCCGTGTGTAGGAGTGACCAAAACAGTGGCAGGCCAGGAGTGGTATCTCACACCACGTGTGACAGAAGAACTTCACGTCGCAGACTGACTTACACACATCTGTGTGGACACACTCTGTTGTGATGTATGACATTGCTCCACATGGTCAGAGGTTGGACACCATACACACATAGCTGGAGTCATGTAAGTGCACATGTCGTCCAGCACCTATCCGAAAACAATGTCTGGCTCACAGAGGCGGAGCTTGCCAAAGGGACACACCCCCATTGCACATGCGTCAGTCAGTTCCTCCCTGTGTTGTGACGAGGCTCATTGTGGCACACAGTTGGACAATTTAAACAACAAACCTCACAGTTAGACACCAGTGGAGTGGCATAGGCTTTATTGGCATGTGCGTGTCAGTACGGACGAGGCAAAGGCCACAACAGGCAGGGACATGCTTAAGACACTTACACGCAGCATGGGTACATGTCGAGGTTCAGTTGATGGTGGGGCTGAAATGGACAACATTCATCACGGATGGCAACGCTCACAGCCCACCTTGCCTTGCTGGATGAGTCATGTGTTGTTTGGCGTCTGCACATTGCCCCGTGTGAGGGGGCACGACTCACTGCACGTGGGGTCTGAATGGTACTCTGACTCCGGGGTGCACCAATTGTCTGCTCTGCTGACAGTGATCAGGTGTGAGGGTCCGACAGGTTCACATGTCGTGCTACATTGCCATGTGTGTGCTCTCACCAACCAGTGTGTCCGAATTGGCAACGTTGCCAGACGACGCTTTGTTGCTCCGACCATGGACCTGCGTCACCTTGCACAGGTGTGTGTACACAGGCGTTATTCCACGCACATGCATCCAGAGCCCGACCGAAGGCAGACGTGTCCTCTGTTGTGGTGGGATATGTGAGCAATCCCCACGATGCAACAAGTTATTGGGCCATGTGCTGTGGGTGGCAATCGGATGAGGCTGCAGGAACGTAGTTACTCGTCCATGAATGCCCGTGCAGCTTCATGTGCAATGTGTTCCAATAGTATGTCGTTGTCGTGTTCAAGGAACACCAGGGTGAGCCAATCCATTAGGTGGTCCGGGCAGGTGTGCTCAGCCCACGCCGTCTCACCGATCCGCAACACAGCCCAATAGGAGAGCACCTCGATGTGGTCACTGCACACGAGAAATCGTGCAATCTCTCATGCACAACTACCAACACATACGCAGTATGTCAAGGCATCCCATGCACGGCTGTCTCTGTTACACTCCTGTTCGTGATCCAACAGGGGGCGCAGACACAAGTCATAGTCCAATTCATCAACAGTTGTGTTGGATAGGCAGACATCCATGGGACACTCGAATGTGCATGTTCGGCAGTGGAACCAAGGCTCGACGCAGGTGACGTGGGCAATGCGGAAGCTGAGCCTGTAACTGATCCGCAGCACTGCCAGTGGCAGTGCACCCAGTAAATGCAGCATACGTGCACGGTACTGTTCCACGTGACGGGGGTTGTGCATGTGCCCGGTATGGCCTGCCATTGCGTTGGTGCGTCTCGTGAACAGGCACTCTTCTGGACTGCGGCAGTTGTGTGGAGGATATGCCACAGCTCTGAGCAATGATTCGTATGTGTGTGCAACATTGTGGGTTATGGCTTGCTGTTTCTGTGAGTGTCAAGGGCATCCCGTGCGGGGGTACCACAGGCAGGGGCTTCTATGTGTGGGCTGTGGATGAGTTGGATGGTTCATTTGTGGAATGCATGGTGTGGGAGTCGTCCCCATCTGCCATTGCATCTCTATCAGGGTGTTCTAGGTGCGTTCTGGACCAAGGTCGGAGGTGCAGGTGTCCTCCCGCATTCTGCATTAGGACAATGGTGCTTTCATCCCTGATGTTTGTCTGACTACTACTTTCGTTTTCAGAATGTGATGTGGGGTTTGGCGCTGAGATTGGGACACGGCCTTGGGCTCATGGTGTACGGATGGCGATGCACACACACATGTTGGCATGTGGAGCCAGGTGCCCGAGCGGCCTTGCGCTGCTTGTGCTATCTCACTCCGTCTCTCTCCCTCGCTCTCGCCCTCTCTTTCCTTTGTTGGGCGCATGGCACACCTTCTTCTCTTGGATTTGGTCTTCCAGGCTGTGTGCTATGGATTGTCCAGTGAGGAGCAGCTAGGACTCATCCTAAGGGTTGTTTCTGCTTTTGTTTGTATGGTGTTTTGTGTTGGTGATTGCATTGCTGTATGACTGATTCTCCATTTTCTGGCCACGCATGTATGTTTATTTTCCTGCTTGTGCAACATCAAGCAAAATGTTTGTTTTTGGATTCGTGGTGTTGGTGTGCAATTTCTTATTCCGGGGTTGGGGGTGGTCCCGGGGGAGGTGTTGCGGGCCTGGGGGTGGGGTGTTGTGGCCCTCTTGGGTGTCCGGGCCGCATGATGTGTGGCTCCATGGCATCTGTTGCCCTTCGGATTTGGCCCTGGGCTGTGCTCCCTTTTGTGGTGCTGGCTGCCGTCCGACTTTACACCAGGTCAGAGCTGGTGTAGATTTCCTGGTGCTAACGCGCCTTATCGCCTGTTTTGTGTTTTTATTGCGGATGTGGCTGGTCGTTGTGAATGTTGAGGTGTGCTGTTGTCTCTGCTTTTGTCACGGGAACGCCTACTCTGCATCTCAATAGCGATATTTGCAAGGGTCCTCTGTGGCGATGTTTTTTGCGGCTGCTATCGCGGGTAAACTGGTGCTGTGGGCTGTTAACACCGGCTTGTGAATGGGGGGGGAAATTTATCACGACTTTGGCTGCGATAAAGTGCCGTTAATTCGGAGATAGCTCCTTGTGAATATGCCCCATTGTGTTTTTTTGCAGCGCTGCACAGCTGCTATATGAAATAGCCTTCTTGGTATTCCTAAATGATACAACAATTCCTGTTAATCTATAAACAAGTATGTTGTGCGCGCTACCTCCGAAAATCAAGCTCGCGTAGCGCTTAGAAGGTGTGTTAGGACTGTAAAACCCAACCTTAAACAAAAGTAACTCAACAATGATGATAGAATGCTTATTTTTCTTTTCTTTATCCATACCCTGGTCCATTGCTTTACTGTTCATAGTCTGTGAAGTTACCATTCACCTTTTATGTACTCTTCTGCCATGTACGTGATCTCTGGTGCCTGTGGTAGAGGATGCCGTGACATGTAGTCAGCTGGGTTTTGTTCCTTTCCAGGTTTGTGCACTATCTTGAAATCATCATCAATTAGTCTTATTCCCCATCTCTCAAAGTGGGGTGGAATTTTTGTGTTGGGGTTTCCATATAGTGTTACTAGGGCTTGGTGGTCAGTTACAATGGTGAACATTTCCATATATGAACATGTGGTAGTGTTCACAGGCTCATACAACTGCTAAGCTTTCCTTCTCTGGTTGTGAGTATGCGCATTCTAAGTCCAATAGGCTCTTGCTTGCATACGTAACAACTTGCCTGGGCGAGTCTTTTCCGGGTGTGTGTTGCACTAGATTTGTTCCTAGCCCCACTAGGCTGGTGTTAACAGTGAGCTCGGTGCATATCGACGGGTTGAAGTATGCAAGGTGATCTCCTGCTGTGACTGCACATCTGATGACCGCAAATGCCCTGTTGCATTCCACGGTCCAGATCAATTTTTTGCCCTGCTTCGTTAGTTCTCGAAGTGGGGTGCTCACTGTGGCAAAGCCCTTTATGTATTGTTTTTTTTTAATATCTTTTTATTGCAATCCACAGCCACATAAATAAATAAATACATAAGCATCTTGTATCACATCGCAGTGTGAGAAAAAAGAAGGACAATTCATGTCACACTTGACATAAATGAGTTTCAGTCTTTCATATGGTCAATAATAGGACCCCATATATAAATGCCAAGTTTACGCCTTCTTAGCCCCTTAACTGAGTACAGACTATACTCCAGAGTGAAGATACTATAAAACCTGGCCCGCCACATTTCAAAAGATGGTGCATCCGGCTGCAACCACATAGACGATAAGCACAAGCGTGCAACTGCTGTGGCTATAAAAATTAGGTAATGGAATTTATAAACCAGCAACCCTTGCCGCAAATCTTCCCCAATCCCTAAAAGCATCATAGAATTTGAGATTTTTATGCCAACCCCTGTTACTTCTGACAGAAACCTTTCAATACGTTCGATAAAATGTAGCAATTTTTCACATGAGTAAAAGATATGTACAATATCAGCGGTATCTGCACCACACCGGAAACATTTCCCGTCATTGACTCCACTTCACTTCAACATCTTTGCAAGGGTATGGTACAGATTGAACACTGTCTTAAAGTGCTGTGCTTTTAGATTAGCCGACAGTAGGATTTTCCTTGCTATGTCAATCGCTTGCTCCAAAGACACGCCCTGCTCTCCCAGACGATTTCCACATAAGATTTTGCCTGTCGAGATCGTCCATCCTAGTAGCTAACAACAAATTATATAGTGCCCTTACTTTATCCTGACACCTAATAGCTTCCACGAATTTATGTGGTTTACTCATAATTTGCCGTTTGCCCAAAAAATCGCGTATTTGTAGGAACTTAAAACATTGATTATTAGGCAGCTGATACCTATCCGCCAATATTGAAAAGGAAGAGCACAAACCCCTTTCATCATAAAAATCCCCGATTTGCGTAATGCCTTTAAGTCTCCAATTATCTACCGTCTGATCCCAAAAAATGTCAGGCAGTATTGTTGTTGCAGAGGGGGGCGTGTAATACGACAGCCCTTCAATACTGAAGGTTTTTCCATACTATCTTCCACACCTTAAAGGCCATAACCAAAACTTAAAAACAAGTTTTTTATAGTAGCTGCCTTCCAACATTTTAAACAAACAGTTTTTAACTTCAGTCCCCAAGACCATCTGGTATATAGATGGGGTCTCAGCCGGGTTACCAACCTCTTCTCCAGTCAAGAGTATACACATGGTCTGCAGTATGCAGGCATAATATTAGAATGCAAAATCAGGGACTGCCCACCCTCCTCTCTCCCGAGGAAGAGTCATGAAGCGTATCACTCTGAACGGCTTCCCCGGGGCCCACAAGAATCTACCACAGAGTGACTATAGTTGTTGTAGTTGCTCTCGAGATAGTTCCAATGGAACTGACCTAAAATAGTACAGAACCTTGGGCAATATATTCATTTTGAGAATATTACATCTGCCAACCAGTGAGAGATGTAGGCAATCCCACCTTTCCAGAAGTTGCCTCACATTGGCCATAATAGCCCCCCAATTAACCTCGACCAGTTCCTTTAAGCATGCCCTAATCTTGATACCCAAGTATGTGACCGCTTTAACTATTCTAGGATCATTGACCGCAGTTTGGTTCGCACAGATGATCTGCATTTTGGCAGCGTTCAATTTATAACCTGAAATAGAGCAAAACCTATGTGCTAGATGTTCAATTTCTGGCATAGCTGCGACAGGATCAGATGTTACGAATCCTATGTTGTCAGCATATGCGAGAACACAAAAACGATCATGCCCTATGGTAACAGGTTTAATCCCAGCTCTTCCCTCCAACATATTTAAAAAGGGGTTAATGTATAAAGCAAACAATAGTGGAGAACAGGGACAGCCCTGCCTCGTCCCGCTGAAGATACGGACTGGATCAGATTCAAGCCCCATTGAGCATATCTTAGCCACGGGAGATCGATATAAAACCAGAATAGCCTGAATGAACCAAGGACCAAACCCCATCTGCTGTAGGACCCCCCATAGAAAATCCCATGACACACGATCAAAAGCCTTTTCGGCATCTAACAGGATCAGCCCAAAATCCCTAGCTTGAGCCTGTGCCATGTCAAGTAGTGTCACAACCCTGCTGATATGGTTGACAGTCTCCCTACTAGGTATAAAGCTGTGTTGTCTTTGTGAAACTAGCGGGGAGATAACTTTAGCGAGTCGATTTGCTAAAAGTTTAGCGTATATTTTCCCATCGCAGTTGACAAGGGATATTGGTCGATAGGACCCAGGAAGATCTGGTGATTTATCTTTCTTTTTAAAAACAACAATATTAGCATGATCCCAGGATCCCGGCGCCCACCCAGTTTGTGCTGCTTGAAATACGGCCAACATATCAGGTTTGAAATCCTGAAAGAAGGTCTTATAGACCTCCGAGGGAAGCTTATCAGGCCCAGCAGCCTTGCCAGTAGTCATGATGTTTATGACCTCTTCTAATTCATCTAAAGTAATGGGGCTATCCAGGAGCCCTACTTCCTCCTGGCCCAGCCGCTCATATACTACATTTTGAAGCCCCAACTCCATAGTCCGTCCCCCTACCTTCTCTCCTGTATATAGCTCTTCATAGAAGTTATGGAAGACTTTTAAAATCACCTGGGGATCATATACAAGATTGCCCTGGGCGTTCTTCATGCGATCGATTCTTTGCAAAGCCTCTTTTGAGCGGAGTCTTTGTGCAAGGCAACGTCCCGTGGCCTTGTCGTATTCATAACAATCCTTCTTATATAGCTGGTATTTAATCGCGTTCTCCTTGCTCCACAGCAGATTAATAGTAGCCTTACACCTAGAAACATTAGTTTGCAAATCCCTAATGTCTCTATCTGCCAGGGTCCCCTGGACTAGATTTTCTTCAGCTGTTTTGAGGTTGGAATATAGTTCCTGAACAACTAGCTTAGCTTGCCTTTGTTTATGCAATCCATAGCTCAAGACTTCCCCCAAAAACCAGCTTTAAAGGCGTCCCAAACAACCCAACATGAGGTAGAGCAATGGTTGTTCTGAAAAAAGTCCTTAATCCAGCCCTTCATGTGGTCGATAAAGATACTGTCTAGTAAGAGCTTCCTATCAAACGTAAAATCTCTCGGAGCCATATGGGTGCCTAACGCAGGAATATCCATCACTACTGGCCCATGGTCGGGGGTAATCCTGGGAAAAACTTGCATCTTGGCTCCTGTAAGCAATGCTGGGGATACAAAGAAGTAGTCGAGTCTCACTAGCTTACTATGCGGGTGGGAATAAAAAGTGAACCCCGGATCCGACTCATGGAGCGTAGCCCAAACATCGATCAAACCATGATCAATCACTAAATGGTGCAGTGCCTTAAAGACCTTAGGCCTCCTACCTTTATAGTTTTGTATGCCCGGTTGGAGTTCCCTACCAGCCAGATGGATATTAAAATCCCCGCAGAGTAGAAGTGGGGTGGGCCACAAAGCAAGTTCCAAATTTAAACCCTCAAGGACTGAAACCTCATCAAGGTTAGAACCATATACGGTGCATACCGTAAAGTTAGCTCCCCCCGCAATACATTCCAAAATGGCCCACCGACCTTGTTTGTCCACTAACACTCGTCCTGATTGCTGAATTACTCGTTTGGCTAACACTGCAACCCCCCGAGTCGTCGTCGATTGCTGTGAAGATGCCAAGACCGCATAGCCTAATTCTGTTAAGCTTTTCAGCTTACCCCAGGGTATGTGCATTTCCTGTAAACACACTAGGTCAGGCAGCATCACCCGCAGCTCTGCAGCAACTCTTTGTCTTGTATTATTATTATTTAGCCCACAAACATTCAAAGAGCAGATACGTAACCCTAGTTTAGCCATCTTATCTCCCAATTAAATATGGGTGCTCCCCCTTGACAGATGCTTCTGCCATGTAATACCAGATCCCTCGTCTTTGTGACATTTACCATGCTGTGGATTGCTTTTCTTTTTTTACCCCCACTCACCCACCTCAAACCCCCTACAAGCCCCACCCACCCATACACCCCCATCCGACACCAAAGCCCTATCCCCACCCCAGCAGTGAGGCTTTAGGACCAATGGTCCCTGTGATAACAAGTGCCACCGGGATGCTCCCCCCCACCTGTACACCACCCTATGTTTATAGCATCGAGACCAAGACACCCCAGTGCATAATACCAACAGTGTAATGCCAAGCAGATGATCTTTATACATATAAAAAGAAACAACATAGGCTGCTATAGAACGGAAAAAAAGGAAAAAACAAGAAAATGCCCACACCAGCCAAGAGAGAAAGTAGAGAGAAGGAGACTGAGGGTCCCCGGAGACAGAAACACCAATTTGTATGTAGTTAATCACAACACACAATATCCAGCAGACTCAACCACCTGCCCTTGCATCAAATAGATTGTAGATACTCTTTAGCTTGCACCTCAGAGATGAAAAATTGAGTATGCTCTTTATATAGCACTTTTAGCTTAGCAGGGGTTAAGAGAAAAGCTTGTGCCCCTTTGGCCTGAAATGGTGCAATAAGCTGACGTAACTGCCAGCGCTTCTCTACCGTTTGATGGCAGAAATCTGGCCTAGCAAAAAACTCTAGCCCTTTTCCTGCCCTCTTTCTATCAGGGCATGCCAGCTCAGATACAGCTTCGCGGGCCAGAAAAGTATTGAATGATATTAATATCGCTCGTGTTCTAGATGTTATTTGTCCTGGTCTTGCACGAGGAGAAAACGGGAATCGGTGTGCCCTTTGGATCTCTCTCTGCCATTCCCACTGTGTCAATTCTGGAAAAGCCTCCGAGAACAGCTCGATGACAAACTTGCGAGGATCCTGGCCTTCCGCACCCTCTGGAATTTGCAAAACTCTGAGGTTGTTCCTGCGGAGCCGGTTTTCCAGATCAGTCAATTTCCATTGAGTATCATACTTGAGGGACCTCAGGGCTTCCGTTGCCGCCTTCTGAGCTGCCAGCTCGTCCTCCAGGTACGAGATCTGGGCTTCCGCTTCATTGAAACTTGCGGTGAACTCGGTACATGATTTGGCGATGCGTCGGACAGAATTCGGCAATTTACAACACGCACTCTGTGTCCCCTGGCTCTCTGTAAGTGTTTCTTCCCTATGAGTCATAATGGTTTGATAAATCAGGGCTAGTGAGATCTACTCGGATCTATCTACTGCATTTTCTTTAGTGGTCTCTGAAATACGCCCGCTGCCGGCACCTATCGCTGCTGAAAAGGAGTAGTCCCATTGCAAAGCATTGCTACCATCCACCTGCGTAGCCCCTTCTCTCACGTCTAAATTCTTGCAGACCGTCCACGGGCTGGCTTACGGGGTATCTCCACCCGTGTCATTGGGGTGTGTGCTGCTAAGATCACTGTCACCGCTGCCATGCGAACCACCCCTAGCCTGAACCTTCAGGATTGACTCCAGCTCATCGCTGGAGGAGTCCGAGTGATCCGACAGGGAGTAGAAGTTAACACCAGATTCTATCTCCTTCGTTGTAGTCTTCGTTGTAATCTGGGAGTCACCCTTCCTCCTAGCACCTGATACTTCTGCAATTGAAGAGGCCAACATCTCCAGTCCAGCTTTAGTTTTCGCGGGGCTACATATACTTAATGAAGTGCTATCTTGGCATTTGCCCCCCACTGTACCTTCCATCGTTGGAGTTGCATCTTCTATAGCTTGTAACCAAGTGTCAGTATTAACTACATCCAATTAACCAGCAGCAGGGTCTCGCTCCCCGGGGCCGCGCTCCACCGCAGGGTCAGAAGTTTTGTTTCTCTCTGCTGGTAATTGCAGAGTAGCTTCAATCTGAGGGGAATATGCTGTTTTCTTTTTTTCTTTTCTCACAGAAAACAAAGGAGGAATAATACGCTTACCAGTGATTTCCTTTGGTGGGCAGTCCCGCTTTTCTCCCAATACATCGCCAGCGGTGTCATACTTACCGACTTTGATCAATGTGACTGTGTTGGCAGAGCTCTTGACAGCTCCGGCGCTAGCCCCAGCCGTGTCAGTCAGGGTGTGAGACCTCCCTCTCCCAACCTTGGGAGGCATCGTCAGCCCAGCACCGCCCTTCCCTCTCCGGCTTCCGTCTGCCGTCGTGACCACGGTACACCACCAGCGCTGACTCCACGGTGCTCTCCAGCGAAACCGACGAGACACTGTTGCAACCTGCATATGACCGCTGCGGCCCGATTCCAAACATGCCGGGTGGGCCGATTTTCAAGTGTTCGGTGCGTTTACATCACTTGCCGCATATCGAATACGATTTTCCCCGCTATGACTTCGGCCGCTATGCAGGTGGGGAGCCCGGGAGCGCCAGCTCACACGTCTGAACCAGCGGACGCCATCTTGCCTCCGTCAGGTGCCACTTGCACCAACCAAGACGTGTTTCATCTTTGGGTACAGTCACCCACGTCTTCTTCAGGGCTAGCAGAATCTTTAGGTCAGCAAGGACTGATAAGACTCGATCTTGGAGTAGTCTGCACGCTGTAAAGTGTAAAGTACCACCACTATTCTCTTTTTCGCGGCACTCTTTGATTCCCCTTAATACTCTAGCGTATGCCCTTTATGTATTGAGTGCAGTAGCTCGCTAGTCCAAGAAATGACCTCACTTCCGCTACATCTGCTGGAGGTCTTGGTTTTTTTTAGCGTTTCCACTTTGCTGGGATCTGGCCTCATTCTTTTTTTTGAAAATATGTGCCCGAAGAACACTAGTTCTCCCTTCCCCAGCTCACATTTTCCTCATTTAAAGTCAGGTCGGCTTGTTCCAACTGACTGCAGACCTCTGGTAGGGCATTGTTGTGCTCCTCATCTGAGCATCTGAAGACCAAGATATCATGTTTCTTGAAATATTTTGCCAGCCAATGTTGTTCCAAAGCTGAGTCGCTGGTAGAGAAACAGACCCATGTGAGTGGAGAATGTCGTGATGTATCGTGATTGTGGATCAAGCTCCAGTTGATAGTACCCTTTGCACAGGCCTAGTTTTGAGAATCTACATGCTCCAGTGAGACAGCTGATCATTTCATTTAAATGAGGCCCTGGGTGTCTTTCCCTCTCAATTGCCATGTTTGGGATTCGCATGTCAACGCAAATGCAATTTTTTGACGTGTTCTTTTTGGGTACTGCGACTATCAGAATTACCCATGGAGTTGGTCCATCTGTCGGCTCTATGATGTCTTGCGCCAGTAGGCTTTTTATCTCCTCTTCCACTTGTGGTTGCAGGTGTATGGGCACTCTTCTGTGATGCTGAGCAAAGTTATTTGTGTGTCTCTCAGTTTTCCTTGTCCGTGTAGTATTGCCAAGTGTTCTCTCAGAATGTTGTGTGGTTCTGACATGTAATATGTCATGACTAGGAGATCCATCACCTGTGCGGTGACATTGCTTAGTAGACACGGTGCTGGTATGTCTCTGCGTAGGACATGTACTTCTTCTTTTATCGATCTTTCTTTGACGTTAGTGTCTCTACGAACATCCCCATGTTCACCACTGGTTTCCTTGAGCCTTATGTGAAAACATCAACAGTGGATGGTGACAGCGGCAGTTTCTGTTTCATCTTTTCATATTTTGACATGCACATGATGTTGCATGTGGCACCACTGTCTAGTACAAAATGTATGCTGTGATTTCCAACCTCCATGTTCACTGTAGCTGTTTTCTTTATCTGTTGTTTGTCTACTAGTTGGATGTGCTCAGGTGTGCGACCCTGTCTTGGTATGTCTGACATCAGATACAGCCGTTCTGCTGCCTCTTGCAGATTTGCTCCATCTGACGGACTGCGGTGTTGTGTGTCCATGTGCTGTGCATACCTGCTTGTTGCTGTTCGTTGTTTTTCCGGTCTCCCTCGCTCCGTTTTGAATTGACCGCTCATGAGGGCACTCGAAAAGTGGTTTTCTCTGTTGCATTTTTAGCACTTATGACCCATCGCTGGGCAGGTGCCAGCATGTGGGAATTCGAGTCCACAACGATAGCATGGTCTTTCTTGTTTCTGCTTCCAGGGCGGCGTTGTTTTGTCACGTTTTCAGGCATTCCCAGCCATGCAATTGACCTGTTCCATCATCCGTTCTCTCCTGTTTTCCATTTGTCTGGCATGGGCTGTTGCTCTGGCCTCTGCACGGGCCAGTGTTAGTATTTTTTCCAATGTGTAAGGTTCTTTTAGCATTTCGGCACGAAACTCCACTGACTGACAGCCTTCGAGGATGCGCAGTCGTATCGCCTGCTCATTGTCAAATTTATCAAATTTGCAGTATGCGACCAGTTTGGGCAGTCTTGTTGCGAAGTCTTTGAGGGATTCCTCTGCCAGTTGACATGTGGTGTTGAATGTATATCTCTCAAAGTCCACATTTCTCTGAGGGTCAAACTTGTCAGTGAGCCACTTCATCGGCCGTTTATATGTTGATATGTGTTCTGGAGTGAATGTTACCAGCAGGTCTTCAACCTCATCATCCACAAAATTTAAAAACAAGTCTATGTTTTGTTGGTCTGTGTACTCTTTGCATGTGCCACGCATGTAGCGTTCGAATTGTCTAACCCGTCTCTTCCAGCGAATGCCTTTCGTCTAAGAGTACGACAGGCTGAAAAGAAGTGGTCTGCGGAAAATTACATTTGCGGTGGTGCTGTCATTTTCTTCCTCCGTCATGATTGTTGTTGCGCAGGCCTGCTCCTCTTTAGTATGCTTGCCTTTCTTTTAAAAAATTTAAATTCCTCTTTATTTGCTCTATTTTCCGCTTTATTTGCCTTTTTTTCCTTTGATTTTCACTTTCTTTATGTTTTTGCCCAAATGCCTGACTTCAAAATGGCCGCTGGTACTTCCTCGATGCCTATTGGCTCTTTTGCTTGACTTCAAGATGGCTGCTGACGTCTCGTGAGAGCAAGATCTCCTGTTTCTGAGATTCGCCTTACTTCAAGTTGGCCGCCGGTGCTGCCCTGCTTGCTATTGACCAGTTTTGCCTGACTTTAAGATGGCTGCTGAGTTCTCACAAAATTTCGACTCAAAATCTACGCGGGAGGCTCAGGGCTTTCTCTTTGTTCTTGGGGCAGCTGCGTGCACCGCTTGTTGGCGGGTGGTCGGAAGGGGGCCTCTTACCTCTTTTCTTCACTCGATGTGACCGGGGTGGGCCCCGACGTCACTGTACTTCTTTTGGCATGCGGACCAGTTTGGGCTCCTGGCTCCGTTATTGTTCCTGCAACCGGGGTAGGCTCCCAACGTCCCATTTTCTTTGGCAAGCAGACCACGGTGGGCTCCTGGCTCCGTTTCGTCTGTAAATCATGGGGGACACCGACACTCGCGTCTGATGGTGATTTTTGAACCCCACCTTCTTGTCCCCAGATGTTGTGTCTCGCATATGCCTCAGCCCCCAAATCACACCAGGACACAGGTATGGTCATCTATTTATTTATTCTTCTTTTTGTCTTGTGTGCTACAGGCACGTCCTCCTTCCTCCCTGCTTGCCTGGGACTGTGCCCCTTCCCTGACTGGAAGTGGTGTCCGGTGGTTGGCCCCACCCTTCATTCTTGTGCAGGGTCCTAGTGACCTCTGCACCACATCAGAATATCGATGACTCTAGGGGGACCTTAGATAACCTGTAAGTGTATGGAAGCAGAGTAGCACATCTACATTTAAAAGTAGGCATTCCTTTATTTCCATGGTGGTGTGAGATCATGTAAATGAGGTAACACCTTTGCCTGTGTACCACCACTATATTATAGATGCAGTTTTAATAACCAAGATGCCCTCAAGGGACATAATAATTAGGCCACACAAAAGCGTGTGAACAATTATTGCTTTAACCTGGTGACACCCTTTAGAAGAGGACGAGGAGTCTTCCAGAGTCCTAGTGGATCTCAACATGGGGGACTGTCATTCCAGACTGCACCCATATAGGGGTGTCTATTTTCAACTCTAGTGGGCACATTGGTCTCTGCAAGTGCACTCTGTACCACCATTTATATGCTTTAATGGATGCAACTTGGGTCTGCCTCAAAGCTGAGGTGCCACTTGCATGATAACATTGAGTAGGAAATTAAATATTGTTCTTTGTATCTGCTACATATATGCTAACTTAAATAATTAGGTTTTAGAGTTTGTCATGAAGCCATCTCTGATTAACTCAACTCTGAGGAAAAATCCACTAATAAATAGTGACACCTTGTGCATTGTATGATGTGTATTGCATCTTCTGCATCACTTCCAGTGACTCTCCTAAATTGTCCAGTGGGGTATTGGTGCACAGAGATGGACAGGTGTCACAAGAATCAATATAAAACTACATTTTACTACTATGCTGCCCTGATTTCCAAACTCACATGCGCCCCTAAAATCTGCAGTTTATAGCTTGTCCTCTGACTGTTAATTCCTATTAGGAGTTTTGCCACCATAGAATACTATGTAATTAAAACCTGGTCTTCTGCCACTTCAATATATTTTTCTTTACTCTGTCTCCATTATTGTTCGAGTACCAAAAACAAACTGCTGTTCTGGCACATTACCCCACATCCTTAGGTCTCTCTACCTCCCCCTTCAATAGTAAAAACAACGGGCCTGTGCCCTGCCACACCACAATCAGAACGTACTTGCACTCTGTTGTCTTATTACAAGCAAAGAGGGAATAGTCAAGGTGACAGTGATTGAGTCAGACTCACATAACTAATGCCATTGGTTAACAACTGTTGTCTTTAAGGCAAAAGAGAAAATATGAAACTGTGCAAAGTGTGATGACATTTTCATACATACAATACCTTCCTTTTTTCCTTTCACTTTGTATACTTTGCAGGCATTGCAGAGATGGTGGAAGCTGGCCCCATTGTCAAAGTGCCTCATAGGTTATTTTGGGAAGCAGTCGACAAATAATTCTAAACATTTTTGATTGCACTGTGGGTAGTAAAATGACTATTGTATATGTCTGTTACAACATGCAGTTTTAAGAACTTTCACACCTGCCTCCTTGGAAAATATGTGTTCCATACACACAATTAGGTTGTTCGCTGTTTTATAATTTAGCTGTAGTATACAGTGTTGCCCCCAAAACTAGATTAAATAATCAAATTGAATGAACACTGAAAGGGAGGCTAGACAAGGATATAACCACATGAAGACATTTAATAAATAAAGTTGCAGGACAATCTGTCTACTAGTATGAATTTATAGATTAAGCTTACCTGAGGCCATGGTGGGAGCTAAGATAAGGTACATGGCAGATGTCTAGTCTTGAAGCTCCCGCACTGATGACAAAGTCCACTCTCAACCCTGGATGTGACAGTTGCCTATGCAATTCTAAACTTCAGTCTAGAGGAGTGCTAGACAAAGGCACTTCCACAAGGAAATTATTTTGGTGCTTCATGGCTGCATTGCCAAGTTTAGAGTGTCTTGTGCCTGGCACTTAGATGGCAGCTTAAATAGAGTTGCGCAGCCCAGTCCTCCTGGGTGTTCACCAACAGCACTGTCAGAGGTGAGGTGTAGTGTGCACTGGGTCCTGGCTGCTGACTGTCTGCACTGTTGGCAGAATTAGAGGGCTTGGGGGGCTGGGAGGGGTCCCATTACCGGTCGCTGTTGGGCTGGTTGGAGCCCAATGGAGCAGTGGGGCGAGTTGGAGGTCGTGCCCGGCTTTGAGCCTGCACTGCATGAAAGGCCAGGTGGTGGGATAGGCCATGAGAATGCTTCATCATTACCACCATGCTGCTATGGATGTTGAAGGAGATGGCTCTTGTTTCCAGTAAGACCAATGAAAATCATTGTATGTGCGAGAAGGAATGGGGCACAAACCAGTTGTACCTAAGATCATAATCAGAAACTGCTTTTGATAGGTATGCCAGTTATACGAGATACTGTAACAACTTCTCCCTTATCTGGAGGTACCCATTGCTATATCCTCGCTCTGCACACAACAGAGGAGCATTCAGGAGGCAGGAGCTGAATTGTTTAGAAAACACGGTGCGCCCCTCCAATGACCTAAGTTGCAATAACTCAAGCAGTGGCCTGAGGAACTGGGGACAATCCACTTTGCTCATACTTCCTCACTGCAATTGTTTACCTACTGTCGTTTGGTGCTACAATGGACTGCAAGATTTAGGTCAACCCTGATTCATGATGACTCTGTTAGCTATGGCATCAGGAAACACTTTACTTTCTAATTATCGTTTTGGCCACGCAAGGCTTGTGATTGACCATCCTGCTATTGCACCGGCAGATACCTCTGCTTTCCATTTGCAGCACAGGCTACAGGGATATTACTAGGAGCCACATCTTTCTGTACAGGTGGAAAGGGTTTGTTTCCCATTTCTGTTATAGAATATGGCACAGATTCTCTGTGTGAGAACTGAGAATCCATTCAAGGGATACATGCACAATGTTTACAGTGCGTCTGACATGTGCCAGACCCCACAGCCAGAGATGGTAAACTCCCCACCAAAACAATGAAATCCAGCCCCATAAAGGAGGCCCATACAACGGACTAATCACTGATTTCATGGCTGCGAGGCCGATTATATCAGGCAAGCCACTCCCATCGACGCTGGATAAATCAGATGTAATATTGCATGCCATCTTGGACTTGCCACTGCCCTTGAGCAGAAAATCAATGGATGTTGGGCTACGTTGTGCTACCCACTGGAAGCTTGCTGACAGAGTTGCAGAAAATGAATCCATATCATAATGAGACCATCAGTAGCAGAACTACAAGTTCAAATGTCGGAACTGGAGAAGGAGTCCCAATTGTGCATGATAGAGCAAAGTATTCAGATGGTTGATCCTGCCATAATATTGTCAGTATTATAGGACAGACTGAAAAGTGGGAAGGCCCCTCTGCTGAGTTGTTCACTGAAGAATGGCTTCTTGAAAAGGTGCTTCAGGGCACACACTCAAAGTTCTTTTCTGTGGAATGGGCACACAAGCTCACAATACAGCCACCACACCCTGACATGCCCCCATGTCCCTTGGTAGTGAGATTACTAAACTATTGAGACAGAGCAACATTCTCCAATTAGCTCACAAAAATGGTCCATGGGAACTTGAAAACCACAAAAATCTTATCTTCCCATATTACATAACTAGTACATAGACAGAGCTTCCTGGAAGTAAAGTGGACATTGGCACTCCTCAACATATCCTTTGAATTGATCTACCCGGCAAAACCGAGGGTGGTGGCAGAGAACAAGACTTACTTTTTCATGCAAGGGGAGCAGGTTTGAACATGGCTGGAGGCTGCCAGTCATGATGTCACTAAAATGAGGCACCAATCTCAGAAGGCCCTGGGACTGAGAGTCAGATGGTGCCATGTGTTGTGCACTGCAGGAGCTCCCACCAAGGAACAGGCTGCAGCTGCACAAGTACACTGGTTTGAGATCTGAGGATGAGGACATCAACAACACAACACAGATTCAGTGGTACTGATTTTCTTGACATAGGATCGGAGTCCTGATCCTCCGGAGATGTGCCTTTGTTTCAGAGGGGCACTATTGTCCCTACAAGTATGCTTATTAACTCATTAATACAGGAAGTGAAGGATTATTCCAATCCTATGGAACCCTGGGGGGAGGCTTTTGTGATTTGCAAGGTGTTATGATACTCCTGACTACTAGACTGGCAACCCTCTGAAGAAGCTGAGCGGGCACCCAGAGCATCAGTTGAAAGCTTTCTCCCTCCACTATATTTTTGCAACATTGCAGCAATGTTTCCTTTGAGCTTACTATCCATTATTTTTAGTTCTATGTTGTTGTTGGGCTGGTCAGAGCACATCCAGCAATGGCCGGGGTTAATAAGGCCACCATAAACTTATCTATACATTGTCACCTCTGTTAAACTGTTGAACTATTAATTCCTAAGGAACAACAGGTGAGGATGGCTGATTTGCACAGATTAACACAGCTGCCCCTCTGCCAATATTTACGTTGCCTTTCCCACATTCAATCAGAAGTTCTGGGGCCTCTAGGCACCCCAGGTTCTGAATAGATCGTTCATTTATTTTCATGAGTCAGAGTCACATATTTCTATCATGTAAGGTCAGGGAATGGCCACTCCCATGGACCTGAATTGCCTACAATCCTTTCTTAGACAGAGAAAAATACATACAGCTTGTTTACAGGAAACGCACCTGACATTATCCGTACTCCATACATTAGATAAAAGCTGACAAGACCAAATGTGCAGCACTACATATTCTACCATCTCCAGAGGCTCACTCATATGGATTAACCCAGGTGTACCATAACAAATAACGTCCAGAATAGTAGATGAAGACGGTGGGTACATGATCATTGACGGTTCACTAGATGGCAGTTCACTTACTATTGCTAGTCACTAGGCACCCAACATTGGTCAATTGCGCTTCCTCTAGAAATTGCCCCAATACTTGACTAGAACGTTAGGGCCTGCAAGCTTATGGGGAGGGGATTATAACTTGGACTGTAGTTTTCAGCAATGGGCTGGACAATGGGGTTTTTATCACTTCTGGATGGAACTTCACCCAACTGATATGAAATACTCCTATAAATCCCTACACAACATACACCATGATTAGACATGTGTATGGGGACAGCGGTCCTGACAGATAAACTTTATAATGGAGAATATTTATGCTGCATTGACTCAGACCACGACCCATTGATGCTGGCAAAGAAGGGAAACTTTTCATGGTGCCAGCATAGAGACTACAGCCTGATTCACTGCTTGATCCTCCTTTTCGGTTAACAATAGGTGAGGAGGTATATCACTGTTAGAGCTGACATCCTTGGCATGGTATCCCCCAAACTGTTTGCCTTCACACCGCCTGTTTGCTGAATTTGGTTTTTTTTGGCTTTAGGACTTTGTGCACTTTACCACTGCTAACCAGTGCACAAGTATTTTAAAGTGTTTATGCTCTCTCCTTGAAGCATGGTAAAATTTGCCTACACCTAATTGGCACCTTAAATTTACTTGTAAGTCCTGGGTAAATGGTAGTACAATGATCCTGGACCTGTAAATGTAATGCTACTAATGTGCCAGCAGCACTCGTTGTGCCACCCACTAAAGTAGACCTTTAAAAACATGTTTCAGGCCAGTCACTATAGCCAATAGTGCAGTTTTAAACTGCCTTTTCTACCTTGCAAACTAAACCTTTTGCCTGGACTAAAACGTCCTTTTTAATACTTCTAAGTAGAGTAGGGTAGGACATAGAGGTGCTGTGATAAGCTCTAAAGGTGCATAGGGCAGGGTGCATTGTATTTAAAAAGCAGGATTTGTGTGCTTAACTTTTAAATGTCCTGGCAGTGAAAAAACCCTAAAGTTGTTTTTCACTATTGTAAAGCCTATCTCACCCATTGACTAACAGTGGGTTACCTTATTACATTTAATATGTGCTAACTTTAGATTAGGATGAGATATATATGTGTTGTTTGCACTCAAATGATTTGCAATTTAGAATCCTCTTTAATGGTAAAGTCAGTTTTTAAGTCACAATCCTGAAAATGCCACTCTTAGAAAACCGGCAAATTATTTTCCAAACCATATTAGCCATCTGTCAGTATCCTGGGTTACATGCTGTGAATGACTTTGCTATTGTGGTTTGTGTATTGCTTCTAGACAGTAACACAAAGGGCGCTTAGGTGTGGACCAGATAGGCCATCCTGGCAGTATCACTGGGGAGGGGCTGTACCCAGCATCACTTATACTTCAAAGGAGTTTGCCTCCTGCACATACAAAGGAATCTGACACCAGGCCTGTCCTGCCCTGTGTCATTCCCAGGCAGATTGGATCCTCAGGGGCAAGGGAAGAACTTTCCAGAACTAGATGTGGGTGTACCGAGAGTCCCCCCATAGAAAGGCTGGCATCAGATATAAATTTTGAACCTCCAGAGCTACTCATCAGAACAGTCCTGGACCTGTGAAAGTTACAGAAGAAAGACTGCTCTGCTGCAAGAGGACTACCTTGCTGCTTGAAGGACTGCCAGGCTGTCTGAGAAGGAAGATTGGATCTGCATGCCTTAATTCCAGGCTACCAAGAGTGACTCCAATCAGTTGGCTGACCTCTTGTGTGAGCTACGGAGGCAAGCTACAGAGGCCTCCCTGCAACTGCCCAGCTGACCTGCTGCAACTGGAAATGCCTGAACCCTGCTGTTGGCCTCTGCTGGAGTAGGATATAACAAACTTCAGAAACCTCCCTGCAACTGCCCAGTTGACCTGCTGCACCTGGACCTGCCTAGACCTTCAACTGGATCTCCCTGAGTCCCGCTGCTGGCCACTACTGGAGTAAGTCCTGATCCCAAAGAGTTGTCTCCCAGATCCTCTACCCTTGGCTAGTATCAGTGAGAGCTCCTCCTAAGTGAAAAGGTGAACATTCTGATTTTCGACTCCTTGCAATCACAAATAGGCCACTTGCATCAAGACTCTGCCACAGGCTACAACCCCAAACGTGAAGTTCTGGAGAGACCTGCTCTTCGCATGAAAGCGACCACCAGCAATGACTGGCAACACAAGACCTGCACTTTGCGGCCTCCTGCACTGTTAATGGAACTCTTCGTGACAGACTTAGAAGGTAACTTTTACAGTGGACAAACCTGGTCCCTGCATCCCACGCTTGTTCCATAGAGGCCAGCTTGAACTTGTGACGGTCCTCCACTGTAGCAGATGATCAGGAGTGGTTCTCTGTGCTTTTAGGTGCTATTTTCACCTAAAACGTTGAAATTGGATCTCTGGTTCTACTGATTGGATTTTTGTCATTCTGTTATTATTTTATTTATTAAAATGTACTTTATTTTTCTAAATTGCTCTGGAATTTTCTTTGTGTTATGTTTGCACTTTATTACTTTATTACCATTTGTGTGCTGCATAAATACTTTACACATTGCCTCTACGTGAAGCCTCACTACTTTATGCCAAGCTACCAGAGGGTTAAGCACAGGTTAATTTAGACACTTCTTGTTCACCCTGACAAGGATTGTGGTTGTTGACAGAGTGGGGCTTCCACCCCCCTCAACCAATAACCCAATTTTACTTCACCTATAGAAAACAACTTGCTCCACAGCTTCATGCTATGTATATGGGAACTTATAATGTGGGGATACTTCCAGAATTGACCCAAAAACAATAATAACAGTATTATCCAAACTGGGCTGTAGACTTGGTCTCAAATCATACAGGCCACTCTCATTTTTAAAGCAAATAATGAATGGCTGACAAGGGGATTATTCAAACTCTAACTCATTAAATATAAATAGATTTGATGAATTCAACATTCGTGTGCATACAAGAAAACAAATGTTTTTAACTTATAAGGTCAAACAACAAACATAAACAAAACTGAGGGGTTACACAAATTCCAGCTTCCAACAGACTGATGGCCCAAAATTGTCTCACGAAGTCCATAGATAGGGCCAAAAGTACTGTTGGTCCACTCTCACAAGAAGATAGTTTGACCATGACCGAATCCATTGATAATGAAATTATCATGTGTTGACCAAAGGCAAACTGGTTTTAAAGAAGCGAGTAGTGGACAGACATCAACGTTTCGGTCTCTTATATAATTAATATGTGAGACCCTCCTTAGGACAATGCTTAGAAAAAAAATATCCTATAGATTTCATTACTGTATTAAAGAGAGAACAAAAACAAAAATGCCTCCAGAAACTGAAGTTAAAATAAAAAATGTGTGATACCCTCGTCAAGTTATACGGAATAAGCACAAAACCAAATTATTTGCCACTCTGTGACCAACTAAATCCATCCGCACTTAATCCAAACAGTATAGCTTGGTAACATGAACAAGTCATAAGTTCTAAAGTGTAAAACAAACAAATATATCTTTCACTTACAATTTAGACTGTATCAACATACCAATTTTGTATCATTTGTCTTTGAAACGTAATTACAATTTTATTTGTTTTGAATTTGAGCACACTACAATTCTTGGAATTGAAGCATGAAATGCTACCGTAATAGTTTGAGAGAGAGCAACAGTAAGTAGAAATGCAATACAGTAAAAAACCTTAAGGGCCAAGAAAGCAGCACCAAATTGCTTACCAATTTAACTTGGAGGAGTGATCTCAACAATAGAACACAAAACACGATCCTGTGGATCTGTTCCAGAGTACCGACATGTTGGAAGCTGGCTCTGTGTATACTACACCCACACGAAAGTACGGTATAGTGTGCACAGAGTCCAGTGGACCTCAAAGGTAGGCAGAGGTAAAAGTAGATAGCATCTTACTCTCTATTTGTGGTAGTGTAGGCAAGCAGTAAAGCTTTATCAGAGGGTAGTGTTAAGCATTTGTTGTACACACTCAGGCAAGAAATGATGTCACACACTCAAAGACTGAACTCAGACCAATTTGCTTGTATCAAAAATATTGTTTAGTTATTTTATTTCTAGAACCAAGCCAAGCCTGGTGCAGGTAAGTGAAATAATACTTTGCAAAACTCTTATGCAATGATTTACAGTTGAATGCGGGTTCAAATGCAGTTGGTCGAATTACAGGTAAGTCAACGGCTTGAAATAACTTTTCAGTTACTTTACAGATTACTGTGCACGTTACTTATTGGATTACTTTTAAGTTACTTTTGCTAATCAGTGTGATATGCCTAGATATCAAACTGAAACATTGCCTAGACAAAAGGTGAGTAATTCAGTTTTTACACGTATGCAGTTTTTCAATATTAATGTTTCATACAGACCAACTCCACACAGAAGAATTTTCAAGGAAAAGCAGTCAATGCAACCCTATGGGAAGAAATGAGGTTATCGGTTTGCCGGAAAGTACTAATTTCTGGGAGTTGGTATTCTGGGGTTAGAACCATTGTTCCCCCAGGGTCGAGGATGCACTCTCAGAACACCCTCAGCCACACTAGGGTGGCCGGGTGCTGAGTGCTGAGGCCCAGTGTTATCCAGTGGAGGATAGGGGGCCTCTGGTTGGTGGCTGCTCACAAGCAGGCCACAAGGTTGTGGAAGCAAAGCGCCTGGTGTTAGGCTCAGGGCAAAGCGGGATCCGAGTTAGCACCCAAAGTGCACCCGCAGCAGCACTGGGGCGGCTTGGTGCAGGGTGCTGTTTTGGCATTGGGTGCTCTGTTGATTTCAAAGGGGATTCTCCAGTTGCAACAAACACTGCAGGCTCAGGGACGAAGATCTTCCGGAGGTGGCCACTGGTTGTAGAGGTAAGTTGGAATGCCTGGGGATGCTGGGACACCATCGGTTGGGCCACCCAAGGCCGTGGGACGTTGGGTGTAGGGGAGTCTTTAGGCATCGGGTTTTCTTACCAGCTCCGGACGCCGTCGAGGGGGGGGATCCTCCAAAAGTGGCTGCAGGCACTGTTTGGTGATTTGAGGCAGGTCAGAGATCATAAGATCTCAGGTCAGGATCGCCGGGAGACCTCCTCGTGGTGTTGGGCCACTCAAACTCGGGCCGTGGGCGTCGGGTGCAGAGTGGTACAGACTCGTGGATTTGGCCAAAGCCAGAATCTGTGGGTGAGAAAATCCGGTGCTCATGGGAGACAAAGTCTTGGTTGGGGAAGGCAGGGCTGGTCCTCCGGGTTCATGGGGGCTGCTGGCTGCAGGACACGCTGGGAGTTTGCTGGAGCAGGTTCGAGGTGGGGACAGGCTGGGAGGGCTGGGGCCAAGTCAGTGGGCATACTCCTCTTCTTAGTTCAGCACAGCTTCTTCATTCCTTCTACTTCTCTTCTTCTGGCCAGTTCTAGTCTGAGGAGGCAAGGTTCGGGGTTGCCCCTAAATACTACATTTAGGGGCGTTACAGGTAAGTAAAGGTCAGGACCAATGGGTCCCTTCCTTAGGGTGTGTACACCTCCTATTATGCCACCCTCCAGGGGGGCGGGGCATATGCCTCTCTCTGGTTGGCTGGGTCCCCCCATCAGCAAGATGGCAGGGACTGAGAGTTGTGCTTCACCTCGCCTCTCCCACCTGAGGGGTGAGGTTGGCAAAGGTGGGCACACCTCCCTTCCTCACTTGGTTTTTCCGCCTATTCTCCCGCCCAAAGTGGGGGTCAGAACCGGTGGGGGCCAGTTGCTGGAAGCATCAAATGGCTGGGGTAATTCACAGAGGTGGCAAGCCTTTGAAGCTTCCCCTTTGTGGACCCTGCCCATCCCAGGGGAGGAGGCTTGGCACCTTGACCCAGGATGTGCATTGTTTCAGATCCCCGAGAGCAGAAGGCTCTTGACCCAGGGGTCCAGAAACATGTCTGGTGGTGGCAGCTAGTGAGAAGCCACTCAGCCAGGACACTCGAATTAGGTTGTTTTTCAGGGGGCATCTCTAATATGCCCTCTGAGTGCATTTTTCATTAAATCCCACACTGGCATCAGTGTGGTTTTAATGTGCTGAGAAGTTTGATACCAAACTTCCCAGTTTTCAGTAAAGCCATTATGGTGCTGTGGAGTTCGTAATGACAAACTCCCAGCACCATATACTCTTAACGGCATTACTGCACTTACAATGTCTAAGAATTGGTTTAGACATTGTAGGGGTACAGAGCTCATGCACCTGTACCCTCACCACTGGTATAGTGCACCCAGCTAAAAGGGTGGCTCACCTATTCCAGGGCAGTGGTTTGTAGGCAAGACACACAGGGATGTGTGCCATGTCGACTCTTCACTTTGTTCTGCAGCAAAACACACAGCCTGCAATGGCAGTGTGTGTGTGTGTGTATAAAGGTACAGGGCCTCTAAGGATGGCACAATAAGTGCTACAGCCCTTAGAGGCCTTCCCTGGCCACAGTGCCCTTGATACCTATGTTACCATTTACAAGGGACTTACATGTGGCCAAAGAGTGCCAATTGGGTTTTGTCTCAATGCAGTTTAGGGAAAGAGCATAGTCCCTGGGTACCTGGTTGTCAGGAACCCAGGGTGCACTCAGTCAAAGTGCACAACAGTTTGGCAAAAAGTGGGGGCAACCATGCAAAAAGAGGGCACTTTCTTACATGATATAAATGGCTAGAACATGGATATTGGCAGCCATTTTAATGTTGCAAGTGCAGTTAAACAATTAGACCGCACAAAGTAATACTTATCTAATGTATTTTACATTCATGGCGGCCATTATTAAATGGAATAGTATTGTTTCTTTGGCCATATTGCTACAGCTAAACAATATATCTATCATTTGAAAGGGAGCATAATAATGAATAAAACAATGCCAATGTAAATGGCTGCTCCCGGACATTGGTAGCCAATTTAAGGCTGTAGTTCAACAACTCAATCAATCAATCAATCAATCAATCAAACATTTGTAGAGCGCGCTACTCACCCGTGAGGGTCTCAAGGCGCTAAGGGGAGGGGGGGAGCAGCTATTGGTCGAACAGTCAGGTCTTGAGACGTCTCCTGAAGGTCAGCAGGTCCTGGGTCTGACGCTGGTGGACGGGGAGGGTGTTCCATGTCTTGGCGGCGAGGTGGGAGGATGATCTTCTGCTGGTGGTCGTTCGGCGGTTGCGTGGGATGGTGGCTAGTGCGAGGTCGGCGGAGCGAAGCTGGCGGTTCGGGGTGTAGAAGGACAGTCGTTCGTTGAGGTATGCTGGTCCGGCGTTGTGGAGTGCTTTGTGAGCGTGGGTGAGGAGCTTGAAGGTGATCCTCTTATTGACCGGGAGCCAATGCAGATCTCTCAGGTGGGTGGTGATGTGGCTGTGGTGAGGGAGTCCGAAGATGAGGCGTGCGGAGGCGTTTTGTATGCGTTGGAGTCTCTTCTGGAGTGTGGCTGTGGTACCTGCGTAGAGAGCGTTGCCGTAGTCCAGCCTGCTGCTGACGAGTGCTTGGGTGACCGTTCTTCTGGTTTCAATGGGGATCCATCTGTAGATCTTGCGGAGCATGGGGAGGGTGTTGAAGCAGGAGGAGGAAACTGTGTTGACTTGCTGGGTCATAGAGAGCGTTGAGTCCAGGATGACTCCCAGGTTGCGTGCGTGGTTGGTGGGTGTCGGGGCAGCTCCCAGCGTGGTCGGCCACCAGGAGTCGTCCCATGCGGAGGGGGTGGAGCCAAGGATGAGGACCTCCATCTTGTCCGAGTTCAGTTTCAACTGGCTAGTCTTCATCCACTCTGCGACGGCCTTCATTCCCTCATGGAGGTTGGATTTGGCGGTGGCCGGGTCCTTGGTGAGGGAGAGGATCAGCTGGGTGTCGTCGTAGTATGAGACGATGTTGAGGTGGTGTGCTCGGACGATGTTGGCGAGCGGTGCCATGTAGATGTTAAAAAGGGTCGGGCTGAGGGGTGATCCTTGGGGTACGCCGCAGGTGATCGTGGTGGCTTCGGACCTGAAGGGGGGGAGGCGGACTCTCTGCGTTCTGCCGGTGAGAAAGGAGGTGATCCAGTCCAGGGCTTTGTCTCGGATCCCTGCGTCTTGGAGGCGAGTGCGCAGGGTGTGGTGGCATACGGTGTCGAAGGCGGCCGATTGGTCCAGGAGGATGAGGGCCGCAGTTTCGCCGTTGTCCAGTATGGTCCTGATGTCGTCAGTGGAGGCGATGAGGGCGGTTTCGGTGCTGTGATTGCTGCGGAAGCCGAATTGGGAGGAGTCCAGGACGTTGTTCTCCAGGAAGTGGGTCAGTTGTCTGTTGGCGGTCTTCTCAATGACTTTCGCCGGGAACGGGAGCAGGGAGATGGGTCGGAAGTTCTTGAGGTCCTTTGGGTCCGCCTTGGGTTTCTTGAGAAGGGCGTTGATCTCGGCGTGTTTCCAGCTTTCTGGGAAGGTGGTGGTCTCGAAGGAGCTGTTGATGATCTTTCAGAGTTGGGGTGCGATGATGGAGCTAAACAGCACAATGAAAATTCGTTCAGATATATTGTACACTCATGGCGGCCATTTTTTCAGTAGATAGAATTGTTTAGGCGGCCATTCATCAAGACTAAACTTCAGGTTCAAAATGGAGAATGTTTCAAATATCTAATCGTATGCATGACATTTGGAAATGAAAACAATAAGGAATGGAAAAAATGCTAACATATTTGAACTGTTAACTAGTAGGCTGATCTGGGCATACATTGAAGAATGAAAAGAGTTGTGATAAATTTCTCACTATACATATATAACATGGCGCTGATCTTAACAACAGTGAATAGTAACAAATATTCATGTAAACAGTATTCAACAGAGTAGCATTTATTATAGAGCTACATTGGAATGTGTGATTTGAAAGTAAGACAGACTGAAACTATTTGCAATGCAATCAGAAAATATTCCAGAGAAATTATACAACTCAGCAATATGATTTTCAATATTTGTTGTCTCAACCATAACATTGTTTGTATTTGTTAATGAAACAGTATCAATCCAACTAGAACAATAACTTAACTAGGATATTTCAGACACAATGTTCTTACTGACCAGCAAAGATGCAACACACCTGATCCTCAACTGGATATTACGTGTGCAAGGCTAAACTCTGCCACTCCACAGCCACATTTAGGCCAGAGTTAACACTGTCTATAAGTCATATTAATCTATTTTCGCATAGGTAAAGTAGATTTTCCAGGTTGTGTTTTCATACTGACTTTTGTGCTACCTGGATCACCCACCATTGCATACATCTAGGTGAATGTTTGTGGGTTATGTCGTGATCTACTAGTGGAGCATGAGTGACCTGGTGTCGAATTCTGGATTGATGTTGGAGGATTCGTTGTTGTATCTCTTATGTATTTTTTCCTATGTAAGGCAAACTGCATAGGCATTTAATGGAGTAGACCACATTTCTAGTCCTACAGTTTGAGAAGTGCTTTAAATGGGATGCTTTATCATTCAATAAAGGAGTACAGAGAAACTATTAAGATGTATAAGACCGAGATTAGAAAGGCTCAAGCTCATTATTTTGAAGAGAAAATCTCCTGGGCGGCAAACTCCCCCCGTGAAACGTTTCGTATCGCTAAAAAACTTCTAAAAACCCCTGTTTCCCCTGATATTCCTGAAGCATCACTCCATCGTTGCAATGAGCTTGCAGAGTTTTTTTTCAATAAAGTCCAAACCATCAGTAGCACATTTCCTATGACCGACTGTGACATAGACCCGCTTTGTATGGATTGTATTGCTCAGAGTCATGAATATGTGTTAGAAACATTTCCTCCCTTAAATGAGGAACTTTTTCGGACCATCTCTGCACTTGTTAGGAGTGGTTACTCCCACTGATCCGGCCCCCCCCCAAGATTCTGAAATCAGTGGTGGATTTAGTCGGTCCTGTTATGGTCGACCTGATTAACTCCTCACTCTCTCTTGGGGTGGTGCCTCCCTCATGGAAGAATGCAATGGTAAAAGCCTTATTGAAAAAGCCGAGCTCAGATCCCAGCTGTCTCGGTAATTTTCGGCCCATTTCTCTTCTTCCATGGGTTAGTAAAGTGACAGATAAATATGTGAACTTAGTGCTATCTAGGCATCTGGAGGATGGCAACCTCCTCCACTCGTCTCAAACGGGCTTTCGCCCTCGTCAAGGAACCGAGACAGCAATATTAGCTGTCGTTGAAGAAACTAGGAAAATTCTTGACACAGGAGGATCGGTGGCCGTGATCCTCTTAGACCTTAGCGCGGCCTTCGATACGGTAAATCACCGTATCTTGGTCCAGCGACTCCACAAATTGGGTGTGTCCGGTGTTGCCCTGAAATGGTTAAGTTCCTTTTTAGAGGATAGATCTTTCCAAATTTTTGAGGGTGAAGACATCTCAGATTCCCGTCCCCTGTACTGTGGAGTGCCTCAGGGTTCGTCCCTAAGCCCCTCCCTTTTTAATGTCTACATGGCCCCTTTAGCCAACAGTGTCCTTCCCTTTGGAGTGCAACTCGTCACCTATGCTGACGATACGCAATTAGTGATCTCACTGAACCACGCAGATAGAGCCTCTTCTTGCTTGCTGCCCTGCCTTGAAGAAGTTGCCAGATGGATGACGTCATCTCATCTTAAATTGAATGGCGACAAAACGGAGCTTATGCTCCTTGGCAATAATTCCCCAACGAAATAGACTCCATTTGGCCAGCCTGTATGGGTCCAAAGCCCACCCCAAAAAGGAAATAAAGAGCTTAGGCTTTTGGCTTGATGATGAGCTTAGCTTTAAAATTCAAGCCAGGAAAGTGGTCTCCATTTGCTTTGGCATATTGAGACTACTTCGTAAGGTGCTACCGTTACTCCCTTTTCAAGCTAAAAAATTGATGGTTCAAGCCCTTATTTTGTCTCGATTGGACTATGGAAATGCCCTATACTTGGCTGCCCCAGCTCGGTTCTGGCGAAACTCCAAATCGTACAGAACTGTGCCGCCAGAACCTTGGTAGGGCTCTCTGGCCGTCAATCGGCCAGATCTGCCTTAAAAGCCCTCCATTGGCTTCCGATCAGGGAAAGGGTCCATTTTAAAGCCCTGTGTATTTTTCACAGGGTGCTGAAAGGGAGGGGACCAGCCATTATCTCTTCTTTGGCCCATCCTTACCGAGCCAATAGGCGGCTCCGTTCGGATGATCTTTACTTAGCTTCGGTTCCCAGAATCCGCAGGGCTAGAAGTGGTGGCCGGCTGTTTTCGTACAATGCGGCCAAACTCTGGAACGCCCTTCCTCTGCGGCTCCGTGGGGAATCCAGTCACAATACCTTTAGGAAGGACCTGAAGACCTGGCTTTTTCCCATCTAACCCGCTGTAGTTGATCGGTGTCCGTCAGCGCTGGGATGCCTCCGGGTAGCTATGCGCTCTAGAAATGTTACTTCATTCAATATCCATTGTTTTATGGCACGGGTGGTATTACATGCCATACAATTACCCCCTCAATAGTGACCTACAGTGGGTTGTAGATCAAAACTCTGTGTCATGAGTCAATCTGGGATTCAATATATGCTTTAACTAGCTTGTCTCTTAAATTTGGCCTACTTTTGAAAGCAAATATCGTTTTGTTTGTGAAAAGTCTCTTATTTTTCAAAAGAGCGCCATTGCCTAATAATATTCTTTTTGATTTTGTTAGATCAGTCCTGAAGGTGGAGACAAAAATTAGTCTTGATTTTTTGGTTCAAGTTTTTTCTTTTAAAAGAGCCTCTCCATCATTATACCATGCTCTTTTCATCAATCTTTTTATTAATCTACGTTGATAACCACATGCTGCAAGTTCATCTGTGAGTGTGTTTTCTCTACGAAATAATCTGTTTTTTATTAACAATTGGGCCAAAGGTAAAAAAACTGACCAAATGGTAAATTGTTGTTGGAATTGCCCCTCTTTGCCAGGTTACCCCAATTCTTTTGCCTTCCTCCTCCTCTTTCTCTGACCTTGTTTTTGTTGACTTTAGTATTCTGTGCACTTTTTCACTGCTAACCAGTGCAAAAGTGCATGTGGTTTCTAATTATAATGTGGTAACATTGGCTTATCCAAAATTGGAGTATTTAATTTACTTATAAGTCCCTAGTAAAGTGCACTACATGTGCCCAGGACCAGTTAGTCAAATGCTACTAGAGGGCCTGCAGAACTGATTGTGCCACCCACTTAAGTAGCACTTTAAACATGTCTCAGGTCTACGACTGCAGAGCCTGCATGCACAGTTTTAAACTGACATGTCCACCTGGCAAGTTAACCTACTTGCCAGGCCCAAACCTTCCTTTTTATTACAAATAGGTCACCCATAAGGTAGGCCCTGGCCATCCCAGGTGCAGTATATTTAAAACATACACTTTTAAGTTTTACATGTCTTGGAAGTGAAATCCTCTTAAATCCATTTTCCACTAGTGCAAGGCCTATCTCTCCCATAGGATAACATTGGGATTGCCTTATTACATTTTATAAGTGTAATTTTTAATTGGGAAGAGATGGGACCTCCATATTGGGTGTCTCTGGGCACAATTTAAAAACACAACTGATGGTCAAGTTGGTTCTTAAATTGCAGTTCTGAAAATGCCAATTTTAGAAAGTTGAAATCACAGAAAAGTGTCAAGGGAGGTTTATTTTAAATATTCGCGTTAAACCTGAGACCACTAATTCTGAGGTTTTTGAGCATTTATTCTGCTTAGTTTTGATAATTCAAAAGACATTCATAAATCAATTGGACATGTCTTTTAAACGGAAACACCACATTAGTAAATCACACAATTGCAACACATTTATATGCGTGCTTTAGAACCATTTCTTTTGTGAGACAATATATACAACACATACATAATACCGAACGTTATTTATGACAAAAATATATACAGTAAATCAATGATCACAAGACAAACATCGATAAATTATGTGTGCCAGCCTGAAATTAAACCAGTCCTGCATTTGCACTGAAAACACAAGGCGGACAATTGCTCATTCAAAGACACATGTCTACTGTCCTGCCTGTGGGAGGGTGGGGATGCATATCCTACTTCAGGGTGTTGACAACCTAGGAAAAGGGGGAAATCATTTCTATTCAGTCCCCTCGTGGCACACCCATTGGTTTACTGTATATATTTTTGTCATAAATAACGTTCGGTATTATGTATGTGTTGTATATATTGTCTCACAAAAGAAATGGTTCTAAAGCACGCATATAAATGTGTTGCAATTGTGTGATTTACTAATGTGGTGTTTCCTTTTAAAAGACATGTCCAATTGATTTATGAATGTCTTTTTGAATTATCAAAACTAAGCAGAATAAATGCTCAAAAACCTCAGAATTAGTGGTCTCAGGTTTAACGCGAATATTTAAAATAAACCTCCCTTGACACTTTTCTGTGATTTCAATATTTGGGTGGTCCAGTCTGGGGAGTACAGGACCCAAGCCTTCCTTGTTTTCACTAATTTTAGAAAGTTGGCATTTTCTTACTTAAACCATTTGGTGCCTTCTGTCTGTCTTTGGAATACACATCTGAGGTGGGTGACAGCTGGCTTCCTGCCTTCCCTCTAGACAGCCACACACAAAGGAAGGGTAGCTGAGATTGAGTGGCCATCTGCATGTTGATGGGTCATCTTGAGCAGGATGGGAGGGAGGAGCTGGCACTTTACACCTGAAAGGGCTGTGTCCTGCCCCACACAAAGATTGCATACCCTCCATAAGTCATTCTGGAGCAAGGGCAGGATAGGCAGGGTCTTGTGCACTTCAAAGCTTCTCTTTGCAGTCTCCCTACTTCAAACCCCAACTGGGTGTAAAGTACTGGACCTCTGACACCACCAAATCAGAACTCTTCTGGAACTGAGGACATTCTTCCAGGAAGAAGGACTATTGTGCTGCCAGCAGGGACTGACACTTTGCTGGACTGCTTTTGCTGTGTTGACCTACTGCCTGTTGACTTTGTTTATTGGAACTTTCACTTTTAGGCAAAATTATTGCAAATTGACTAATCCCTTACTTACCCGGACTAGTACATCATAAACAATACAGTTTTGTACCAAGGAGGAACACACATGACAGTACACGTTTCTTGCTACATGTTATGGATCATATACACTTGACATTGCCACGCCCATTGAGGCTGCCTCGCTTGATATAGAAAAGGCCTTTGATACATTACTACAGCCATAGCTGTTCTTAGTGCTAATAAGATAGGGAGTGAAAGGTGGTCTGTTAGGTTGAATACAGCAATTTATATGCACAACCAATAGTGAGGGTACGTACAGACAAGATATATTTAGAAAGATGGGCCATCTGTAGATGTATTAGACTGTGGGGCCCATTGTCCCCCATCTTTTTTGTGAAGGTGCTTGAACCATTGGTATGTCTGCTGAGACCAAAGGGCATGAGAAGGGTGTTGCCATTTCTTGTAGGGTGTATGCTGCAGCCGGTATGCAGATGATGCACTGTTATTCCTTAGAGATCCAGGGGAGAGTATTCTTCAGCTGATCTTCTTACTGGTGGATTTTGGGGATGTTTCTGGCCTTCGGGTCAACTGGAACAATGCCTGCATATTTCCATTGCAACATCCACTCTCAGAGGACTGACTAACCTCTATTGAGGACTCCTTGAGGTGGGAATTGGAAACATTTAAATATCTATGTTTTCAAACATATCATACAGAAGGTAAACTAAAAAGGAGTAACTTGGATGAATGTGTTTCAGATATGAGAAGGTTGATTTCATTTTGGACTGGCTCCCCTGTCCGCCCGGGTAAGGTGGCTATAATTAGCATTATTGCTATATTTGTTTATAGCGGTCCCCTTGATATATATTGGGATCCTTCTTTCGTGACATTAAATCTTTCCTACCAGATCTGATCTGGGGAAATGAGGGGAGACAAGTTTCTCTAGACAAAGCAACCCCCCTATTAAATGCTGGTGGGATAGGGGTGCTGAATCTAACAATATATTGTTTAGCCACTTAATTGATAAGGATGGCACGTTGGATGACAGTGTAGACAGACATAGAAAGTCTGAACCTGATAACCTTTATTGGTAATGATACTTATTGCAAGTATTATATTGTACAGTGAGATTAGGTACCAAAGATCCTTGCGTACAGTTCAGATATGGCGTAAATATACATGTAAATTGGGGTTGTTTACCCCATACTCTCCTGAACTTCCATAATGGTCGATACCCAAATAAGCTGCTGTGGCTAGGGCACACAACACACAGAAATAGACACAGAATAACATACTTATGCTAAAGGTTCTAAATGAGGATGACACACATGTTCCTTTTCAGACACTAGTACATTTGTAGATGATTATTGGAATAATACTGGGCAATTCTTGACATATAATGCTATGGTTGATGCTATTAATATCGTATGGAAGGTTAGCCCTGTGGAACCTCCTGAGTCTGCAATGTTATATACTTTGCTCAAGCACGGAATAAAGCATTCAGCTGTGACAATGATACATCGTGCACTGTAACCCACATTTTACCTGCTCACGACAGTGGAAACAGCAGCGGGATGAGGAACTAACTCCTAAAGAATAGAAATGAATACTTGAATGCACCAAAAAAGTGACTATGAATCCTTGTTTTAAATACAAACAATTTAATTTTTGTGCAATACTTTTCCCCCATGTGCATGCCAGAATATACCCAGGGCAGTGTCTTCTTGCCCAAGATGCAGAACAGATAACACAGATTTATGTTTATACTGTACCCTTATTCAGCATTACTGTGCGACACTGATAGATATCTTAAGTGACATTATGGATAGATGATTAGATATGGCAACTTACCTATTTGACAGGTTCGATGGACCTAAAAAAGCCACAAGCATTCTAGGTTTATTGAATTTGTGTTGCTTTTAGGTACACACAGGATTGCAATGCACTGGAAGGCTCCCACAGCCCCTACATGGCGTAAATGGCTGAGGGATCTACTGAAATGGACAACTACAGTAATACAGGTACTGACACGTTTACAGAAGGAACGGCGAATGTGGGTGGGTGTCATAGATTGAGATGTTATATTGCGTGCAATACAAGCCAAGGTAGATGAGATACCTCCTGACAGGGACACAATATTTCAGGTTGTTACAGATTAGTTGAACACAATACACTGGTAAGATTGACTGAAACTGTGGGGATGAGCATAATGTACATTTAAAAGCGCTATATTGGATGTGTTATGGTATGGACAGGAATGCTGAAATGAGATATATGTAAACATATGCTGGTTATATATGTCCGTAATTGACGTGTGACTGATGATGACAATGGACGCATATGCTTACAACACAATGTGCTTACCACTGTAGTATTATACAGATGACACTCGGTCATTATTTTTCATTTTGCTTAACACATGTACTAATGCATATCATACATATTCATATATAATGTTTGATTTTGTGTTAAGTTTGATCAGAGTTAATGCTTCCCACACTATAGTTAACCATAGTTAAAGTGTGATCACTGTAAGTTGGACGTAGTTAATGTAGGCCTCAATTTCACTAGCTCATGCTAAGTTGAGAAGTGCATTTTTAGCTTTAGTGATTCTTTCACAATTATTCTCATTTCAAGAGCTGAACTTCAGTAGCTTAAATGTTTAAATGGTTGCAATTATTTCAGTTTCGATATGAATGGTTTATCTTTGAATGTTTCACTGAAAGTATAATGACCTTTCTACTTTTGTGCCTGGAACAGCCTGACTGCAAAGTATCATCCTGTACGAGATAGCTCCAGAAAGCGGTGAAGCTGTGAGCCTCCTTTGTGCGAAGCCTAAAAGGAGGGCAAAGTTACTTTATCAAGAAATACTGGATTTTGACTGGTCCCCACTCTTGGGAACCATATAGAGTTGTACTTTACTGTAGAAATTGTATGTTAAATTGTTCTTCGCTGTGGGTTAGACGTGTCAGCCTTAGGGTGGTCTTCCCCCACACTTTCTGCCTACTTACCCACTCTTTTTGATGATTCTTTTTGTTGGCCTTATGACTCTGAACACGTTGCCACTGCTGAACAGTGCTAAAGTGCATGTGCTTTTCCCCTAAACATGGTAACATTAGTGTATATTTTAATTTATTTGTAAGTCCCTTGCAAAGTGGTATACCATATCCCAGGGCCTGTAGATTAAATGCTACTAATGGACCTGCTGCACTGATTGTATCACCCACCCAAGTATCCCTTTAAACCTGTCTCAGGCCTGCCACTGCTGCGCCTGTGTGTGCAGTTTTACTGCCACTTCGACTTGGAATTTAAAACCCTTTGCCAAGCCTAAAACTCCCCTTATATTACACATAAGTCACCCCTGTGGTAGGCCCTAGGTAGCTCATAGAGCAGGGTGCTGTATGAGTAAAAGGTAGGACATCTACATTTATGTTTTTCATGTCCTGGTAGTGACAAACACTGAAGTTCGTGTTTCACTATTGTGAGGCCTACTCCTCTCAAAGGTTAACATTGGGAATTCCTTAATACACTTTTTAATTTGGAATTCCTGATTTAAAAGAAGTAGCTGTATCATGTTTTATATAATTTGAATGATAAAGTTGTTTTTACCATTACTATTTTAGAAATGCCACTTTTTGAAAGTGTTTTCGAAATTAGGGCTACACAATCAACCCTTGTGGGCTTGGATAATGACGGCTATTAGGTCAAGATGCCAGCAAGGGATTTTACTTAACAAGCAATTATAAATCTATAGATACTTGAGATGCTCCACTGTAGCATCATAAATAAATTATCATAAACATGTATTAAATCTCATTTGAACAAATAAATAACTCTAAAAAAAGCTGGGTGTATTGCTTCTTTCTGTGTTTATAACCTTTTACATGTGATTCCAGGGTACAAACGTTTCTTCAAGTACGTTGATGACAGATGTCCAAGCATTACATATAACATCTCATCCTAGTCAGCAATGTACCAAACTCATTTCTACAACATACCAAAAACTGGCCTATACATAGTGCCTAGATTACATCCAACAATTCTTCGACAACAATTGGACAGAAAATGGGTTGATGCATTGATGTTTCAGTCTTTCTTGTAGCAAATCAATAGGACCATCTTCAGGACAAAACAATCATATGAAGTTAAACGACTCTTCAACTTCCACTTATGGGATTTTTGTTGTTTTGGTCTAGATTTATTTAAACAATAATTATCTGTTTTTCTAACCTGGTGTGGGGTCTTTTGTGGTGTTTTCATTGTGTTACTGTGTCTTAAGTTTAGCCTAACCGCTCTGTGCCAAGCTACCAGAGGGTGAGCACAGGTTAACTTTTAGTGTGTATCTTACTTACCCTGACTACGATTGTGGTTACTGCTTGGACAAGGTGCATACTTCTGCCAACCAGAAACCGCATTTGTAACACTGGGCTAGTTAGTTCCAGGTGCTCTTATCTACTCCTTTTAGAGCAGATGCCCATTTCCACTCTCTTGAGACTGCATGCTTATTTGCCCAGCTCATGGGCTCAAACTCTGCAGCACATCTACTTTTCTTTGTCTGATTAAACCTTCATTTGTGTCTGAATTAGAGGCTTTACTTGCTGATACCTGCTGCTAAATTTACCCTTTATCTGAATCCGCAGCATAGTGGCAGTGAATTTCCCATCAGGAGAATCAAATCTTATTCAATTTGCATATGACTAACATTAAATAACTTGTCTTTGAATTTGCTATTTTGCCTTGCTTTGTATTATATCGTTCAATGCTGGTATAAGGTGTTTATTGGTTCATGACTAATTCAAATGATTTCAGTATGTACATTTTGCTAATCTGCTAATAAACCTTCATTGTTTGCAAATCTACTACTTTCTGTTGTACTTGTTGGGCCAAATGGCATTACTCATTTGTTGATATTAAGCCTCAATTCGAGACAAAGGTCCATCCACTCGAGTACAGCTTGTAGTTGAATGTGCACCAAATATTCGGAAGGTGCAAACCCTATACCTCATTGCTTCACTACCTTTTTGCTGATTTTAGGATTTTTGCAGTTTTTGGGGTCTGTTATTATAGGTTTTGAAGGTTTTGAACTCTGTGTTTGCCACATTATGCACAGGCAACATTACACTTGCATGTAATCAATGGAGTAAGAGAGAGATAAAAGGGACTACCCCTTGAAGACATACCCCCATGTTTGTTAAGGTTTATTTCAGACAGTGGTTTGTCTTTCTCAAGTAAAAAGGATCACGCACTCCCAGTATTCAAGAATTATTCCAAACGTACTCAGCTTGTAGCGTGCAACAGGGTTTTACTCTCTGATACTTGTGTGAGAAACCAATATTTCAAGCAGCGTTCCCCAATTGGGGTTCGTCCCCCTTTACACTGCCCAATTTCCCAATAGAGAGGGATTGTATGCGATTAATAAATTTTACTCGCAATCCATGAATCAAGTTTAAGTCAATGAATTTATTGATTGAACTTTCAATGGTTAAGTTGGGTACTTTTCATCCTTCCCAACATTAAATCATAAATCCTACATAACACAGTTTTCAAAAATTAAAGCATTAGTTTTCATGAGCAAATGAAAACCATCCCATCCCAATGCATTTCCGGCTGGAGTTGCCCTTCTTCAGGGGATAACAGATCTGCAAAGAAATTTGTACAGAAGGGTCACAACGAATATCAACCAACCGGCCAAACGTTATTAATAATTTCCGTGTCTCAAACAATAGTGTCAAACGTTTACCACTTCAAACCCAGAAGTGAAAACAATGTTCACAACCTCATCCCTGGAGGTACAAATCATGCAAAGTATATGCCACATATTACCAATCTGTGAACCAGTTTGATCAAGGTAAAACACAAACAGGAAAAAAACATACATCTGTGATTAATGGGTAATAATGAAACTCTAGTTCCACGTAGCTGAACCATGTGGATAATGTTACTCATGTTCCAACTAACTCCAATACCCCAAATATTAAAACATTCATACAAGCTCAAACACTCAAATGTTAGTACTGGTGGGTAAAACTGTGACATTTCTTGTTTGAATGCGAGTCATGCCAACGTTGAGATGTTCAAAAGGACAAAGTTAGCCATTTTTGACGATGTGCAATCTTGATAGACAAAAGGTTAGTGTACGATGCTAGTTAGGTTAATGTACATGCTGTGATGTTAAAAGAGCCGAATGGAAATCGTGTGGCATAGAATTTATGATCTCGTAAATGTGCAACATGCTGAGATCAAACGCATATAGCACAGCAGGTAAATGTTTGATGAAAACGCGTGAAGCACGGTCTATAACTGCGTTTTCATCATAAAGATGCCCATCGTGAATAGAAACTTATGAAAATGCACCCGGTGTTTTTGTAAAATAATCCCAAATATGCCGGTGTAGACTTACGATAACTCACAGATCAGTAAAAACGCATAGAGACACTTCACTCCATCGAGATTGACATTGCAATTACCCAAAAGCCTTCAAACTTCCATGGTTGGCTAACCCTGAAGGTAGGACTATCGTTAACTATGGGGGCCATCTTGAAATGAACTAGCGTGAGTAACAGGTGCAATGTGATGCATGCTTGATAAAGTGCAAATCAACTCTTAGATGACCTGTATTTTAGAGATAAAGCATAAAGTAAACAAGAGTGAATGATAGAGTAAAAACCAGAATCTTCCATCAATTCAAGTTGAACTTAAAGGGTGTGTTCTGTGATCACAGCAGGGTAAACAAACAGAAACCAAAATAAATCTCAATGTACATATGAATAAAACAGTTGGATGGTAATAGTAAAAACAGGTGGGGGCCATCCTAGAGTGTCCATAACCACATAGGTGAACCAGTAAAACATCCAATCAAACACCATGTGAGGATAACTGATAAACTAGTGTGTACTAATGGTAATGCATTAGTGAATCCCAGATAGGTTAAAGGTAGCAGCTGAATTCCATACTGTCATTTAAGCAGTTAGGCATGAGTGTGTCCAATCTTTTTATTCAGTAGTTCTCTCTTTGGAGGAGGTGTTTATGGTTGTCTCTTCCCTCCCTTATGTCCAATGTTTCCAAAATCATGAATTTTAGTTGACAGATGTTGTGGCCAAATTAAAAAAAATTAGCTGCAATCACAGATTTCAAATTTGTTGTCTGTATGCTACTTTTGTGTTAGTTAAACCTGGTTTTCATTTTTCTTTCAGTTTTTCCAATGTAGGCCAATCCACATGGACATTTAAGAAAATAAACAACATTCATGGAGTCACAACTAGCTGTGATTTTAAGTTCAATTTTATGTCCCTTCCTGGGATGGCAAAACCACCTACCTCTAATAATGCTGATGCAATTGTTACAGTTAAGACAGGGGACAGTCCCTTTGTGTGTCTTATTCAAGGTTCGAGATGATTTTTGTGTGAGTATTTCTTTGACATTCTAGCCTCTTTCGTAGGCGAACAAAGGTTGTTCTGAAAATATCCCCCTGAAATCAGGTTTGGTCTGTAACATCGGCCAATGTTTTAAGACTACTTTCTTGAACTTCATGCTCTTGGTTGAGAATTTGGAAATGAAAACCATTCTTTTACTTTGGTCTTTCTTGCGTGTGGGAACCAATGGTTCTTGTCGTATTTTGGTAGCACAGCGTTCCCTGGCTTTATCTAAAATCTTCATAGGGTATCCTCTGTTGTTAAATTTCTCTATCATGTTTCTGACTTGCTCATCCAGTGTATCTGGATTGGAAACAATTCTTTTAACCCTTAATAATTGTGAATATGGTAGATGAGTTTCCAATGTATTTTGATGAAAGCTGTTATAATGAAGCAAGTTGTTGCGTTCTGTTTCTTTTCTGTATATATTAGTTTTAAATTTGTTGTTCACCTTGGAAATAAGAACATCCAAAAATGTAATTTTGGTGTCCCTGATGTCGTAAGTAAATTGTATTCTCTAATTTACTGCATTAAGATCAGTCAACGCCGTTGTCAGTTCTTCATTCAACACCTTCCATACAGTAAAAATTTCATCAACGTATCTTACAAATAATATTGCGTTGTTTCTCCAAATGTCTTTCGTGAGAATATGATCCATTTCAAATTTGTGCATGAACAAATTTGCATACGATGGAGCTGCGCAATTGTGCATGGAAGTGCCTGTTAGTTGTAAATAGAACTGGTCTTCCTAACAAAAGTAGCTATGGTATAGCGTAAATTGTAGAAGTTCCATCAGGAATATTTTGAAATCATTATCCAAGTCAGAATTCATTAAAAAGTATTCAATAGCTTCTATACCTAAATTGTGAGGAATCGAAGTGTACAGTGATTTCACGTCGATTGTACATAGTAAGACCTTTTCATCAATGTTAGTGGTAATCTGATTGATTTTTAATAGAAAATCCATGGTGTCTTTAATATAGGTGGTCATGTTCAGGGCTTAAGGTTGTAAATGCTTGTCCAAAAACTTTCCCACAGGTTCATGAATGGTTCCCTTAGTTGACACTATCGGTCTGAATGGAGGAGGGTTCAGGCTTTTGTGAATTGTGGGTAACATGTATATGCTAGGACTCTTCAGATTTTCCTGAGTCAGAAAACGTCTGACTTCTTCTGTGATGGTGCCGTTATTCAGGGCACTGTCCAGGATGTTCTTCAATATGTTTGCAAAAAACCCTGGTCGGATTGTGGTTCAATTTAGAGTATGTCTGGGTGTTGGACAAATGTTCATCGACGCTCAGCTTATAGAATAAGTCTCCATAATAAAAAGGCTTTTGGGTAATTGCATTGTCAATCTCGATGGAGTGAAGCGTCTCCACGTATTTTTACTGATCGGAGAGTTATTGTAAGTGTACATCAGCGTATTTGGGATTATTTTACAAAAACACTGGGTGCATTTTCATAAGTTTCTATCTGATTCACGATGGGCATCTTTAAGCCGAAAACGCACGTTTATAAACCATGTTTCACGCGTTTGCATCAAACTTTTACCCGCTGCAATATACGCGTTTGATTTCAGCATGTTGCACGTTTACGAGATCTTAAGTTCTACTCCACACGATTTCCATTCGGCTCTTTTAACATCACAGCATGGAACATTAATCTAACTAGCGTCGCATACTAACCCTTTGTATAAAGAGATCGCACATCATCACAAATGGCTACCTTTGTACTTTTGAACATCTCAACGTTGGCATGTCTCGCATTCAAACAAGAAATTTTACAGAATGACGATTATCTCGAGTTTTACGCACCAGTACTAACATTTGAGTATCTGAGCTTGTATGAGTTTTTTAATTGTTAAATGTTAATTGTTAAATGTTACGCATACTTATAAAGCACACTATCACCCCACGGGCATCCTGGCGCTAGTGTAAATTAACTCGAACCACGCACATATATTGCAGTGAAGGTCACACCCAAAAAGAGGGCCTAAGCAGCACCATTAGGATAAAGCCAGGTCTTCAATTTCTTTCTAAACTGCAGAAGATCTTCCACCTGTCTAAGGCTGGTCGGAAGTGCATTCCACAGTCGAGTGGCTGCAGAACTAAAGGCTCTTCCTCCCAATTTTATTCTCTTAAACCTAGGTACCTTTACAAGTTTAGCTGCAGATGATAGCAGACTTCTGGTAGGAACATACCATGTAAATTTGCTCTGCAATGGTTTAGGCCCTAGACTGTGTAAGGCTTTAAAAACAATACAGAGAGATTTAAACTGGATCCTCTGTGACACTGGAAGCCAGTGAAGCTCCCTAAGGGCCAGGGAGGCTGATGATCGCCGTGGTTTCATAAGTGCTAGTTTAGCCGCAATTATCTGACTTCTCAGAAGTCTCTCGATCAGGTATTTTGGGGCCTCCAGTAGAAGGGCGTTGCAATAATCCAGCCGGCTTAGAACAATGCTTCTCACTATCTGTGCCTTAGTTGAAACTGGCAGCATCGGGAGGATCTTCCTTAGCACTCTTATCAGGGAAAAACTCGTCCCCACTGTTTTATTTACCTGAGCTTCTAAGCTCAACCTCTCGTCAATTATTACTCCCAGATTACGTACAGCCTCAGATGGTATCACTGTCTTATCCACTGGGATTGGCCAAAAATTTGCCGGGAGCTGACGTGGAATTTTCTGGGCTGCACAGCATAGGATCTCTGTCTTGTCACTGTTAAATTGTAAAGAGTTATTCTTAAGCAAATGTGCAGTGTCCTGCATAAATGTATGGAAATTGTCCAGTGAGAGTGATTGGTCCCCTTCCAGTAACAGGATGAGCTGAGTGTCATCCTCATAGTTCACCAGGCTGACATTATGGGACTTGATGACAGAGATCAGGGGGCTCATGTAGATATTAAACAGTATTGGACTAATCGCCGACCCCTGAGGTACACCATGCTGAATGTTAGTGAAGTCTGATTGATATGGGGGTAGTGCTACTGCCTGTTGTCTATTTGACAGACAAGATTGAAACCATTTTAAGGCCATGCCCGTTACCCCATCTTCATTAAGCCTTGCCAGGAGGATTTTGTGGTTCACCGTATCGAATGCGGCAGACAGGTCTAATAAAATCAGTATGACTGACTGTCCCTTGTCCGCTCGCATTTGAAATTCATCTAGGACTGTCACCAGGGCAGTCTCTGCTCCATGTCCCGGCTGGAAACCAAATTGTACATCCTCCAGCTTGTTGTTATTTTCCAAAGACAGCGAAAGTGTTTTGCTGACCAGACGTTCTATGATCTTCATGGGATACGGTAGAACGGAGATAGGTCTATAGTGTTTTGGGCACAAGGGGTCCAGAGTAGCTTTTTTCAAAAGTGGTGTTACTATTGCTTGTTTCCAACAGGTCGGTACTACCCCGATGCTCAGTGATTGTCCACAGATTTGTCGGAGCAGTGGGAAGAGCTCTGTACCTAGTTCTTTCCAGATCCTGTGTGGTAGAGGATCCATTGGGGAGCCTGAGGAAACACTTGAAGCTAGTCTATTAAACTCCTCCTCTGGAGGTGTCTCAAAATGGTCAAGAGTTACCAATTTACCCCTGCCTACCCGTTCCTCCTTCTGAGTTCGTAGTGGTGGTCCTTCACTCGTACTGCTAAGGTCCTCCCCTTTGTCTAAATCGCCCACTCTTAGGCCATCAATAATTTTACTGATCTTTTCCTCAAAGAAGATTGCCAGGCTGTCACAGAGGTCCTGTGTGGCGTAATCCTATTTTTTGTACAGTCAGGGTTGGCGAGATCCTTCACAATTTTAAATACACTTCTAGTACTGTTAGATGCTTTTAGAATAATATCTGCATAATATTCTGCTTTTACTATGGAGATTTCTTTCTTGTAGTTACTTCTTGCTTTCTTCAGGGCGATTTTGTCCTCATATATATTTTTTTTCTCCACTTTCGTTTTGCCTGCTTGCAGCCCATTTTTAAGTTTTTTAACTTTTCATTATACCACGGGGCAGCCAGTCTACTTGGTTTTTTATGGTTTTTAAAAGGAGTGATCTGGTCTAGCGTGTTACCTATTTGTTCACAGAGTACCATATAATTTTTGGCCACCTGTTTACTTATATCCAAAGGACTTTGCGCAGAAAATATCGGAGATAGCTTTGCTTTTTTCAAGAGTCCTTTCCAATCCCTGCCTAGGCGATTATTTTCCTTAGTGGTGACGGTGTCACTCTTTCTAGGATTAAATACCACCAATTTAATCAAATAATGATCAGACCAATCTATGGGTAAAATATTCTCCACTGCAATAGCATTTTCCACAGAGAAGATTAAATCCAATGTATGTCCTCCTCTGTGCGTTGGTTCTGTTACCCACTGTTGCAGATTCAGATTCTCACAGGATTGGAGAAGATTTTTAAAAGCTGAATCTAAATTCCCGTTAGGCCATAAATTAAAGTCCCCTAAAATAAGTAGTTTGGTATGGGTAAGTGCCATGTTACAAAAAGTATCAATGAGTGCCTGTTGCTGGAAGCTAGCAGAGCCTGGCGGTCTGTAGCATACTATTCCAGTCAATAGATGCCCTTCACGGTCTTTCAATGAGAAACCCAAAAGTTCTATTCCCTCCACATCATCAATTTCCATTGCGGCAAAGTTCCAATTCTCTTTAAAAATTACCCCTACCCCACCCCCTCTGCCACTCTTACGTGGCTTGTGAAAGGCCTTATACCATGTTGGGCATGCTAATCCTAATTCAAGGTCTGAATCAGGGCGCATCCAAGTTTCTGTCAGAAATATTTCATCCAAGCCATGTGTGCCTAACATTAATTGAATCTCCAGGTGGTGTTTCACCACAGATCTGGCATTCATTAATCCACACTTAAGCACGTTACCTCCGCTGACTTCTAAGGCTATTTTCTCAGCCCCTTCATATTTATGATCGCCGAAATTATCCCTCTGCTCACCTATATCTCAGAGCTGATCACTTGAATAGCAAATACGTCTGTCCCCAATATAATTTTCCTCCAAACTTGCAGCATGGCTGGCGCGGCCTTAGCGCGGACGGGCGCAGACCGGCTTGCCTTAGGCGCACCAGCGGAGCGCCCACTGCACGCATCCACTGCGCGGCCGTGCTGCGGCCGTACTTATGAAGCCCCCGGAAGTCAGCATCTAGACCGCTGACCGGCTTTCTCACCTAGAGTATTTCCTGTACTCCCGGAAGTGATGCGGGCTCAGAGCACTGAGATCACACCCCTAACAAAAGTGCTAGTGCAAAAGCTGCTAACCAGCCGGTAAGCGGATTTAAGTATCGTTTGTTCAGTTTCAAAATTAAATAGTGCAATACAGATTTTTAAAAGTGACTAAACACACTTTTTTAAAAGGTGGCTAAAAAACTGAAATTAGTTAGCAAGCAAAATGCAGCAGATCAAAAGGCATTCAGTTAAAACGAATAAGGAACAGTCTAAAACAATTTTAGCAGGGTAGATCGAAACATGCAAATGTGACCGTTAATAAGAGTATCTGTCACTGGGTTCACGCTGCGGCCGTGCTTATGAAGCTCCCGGAAGTCAGCATCTAGACCGCTGACCGGCTTTCTCACCTAGAGTATTTCCGGTACTCCCGGAAGTGATGCGGGCTCAGAGCACTGAGATCACGACCCTAACAAAAGTGCTAGTGCAAAAGCTGGTAGCCAGCCGGTAAGCGGATGTAAGTATCGTTTGTTCAGTTTCAAAATTAAACAGTGCAATACAGATTTTTAAAAGTGACTAAACACACTTTTTTAAAAAGGTGGCTAAAAAACGGAAATTAGTTAGCGAGCAAAATGCAGCAGATCAAAAGGCATTCATTTTATATTTGGGGTATTGGAGTTAGTTGGAACATGAGTAACATTATGTACATGGTTCAGCTACGTGGAACTAGAGTTTCATTAATACCTATTAATCACAGATGTATGAATTTTTTTGTTTCCCGTTTGTGTTTCACTTTGATCAAACTGGTTCACCTATTGGTAATATGTGACATATACATTGCATGATTTGTACCTCCAGGGATGAGGTTGTGAACATCGTTTTCACTTCTAGGTTTGAAGTGGTAAATGTTTGACATTATTGTACGGAAATTATTAATAACGGTTGGGCATTGGTTGGTATTCGTTGTGACCCTTCTGTACAAATTACTTTGCAGAACTGTTATCCCCTGAAGAAGGGCAACTCCAGGCCGAAATGCATTGGGATGGGATGGTTTTTATTTGCTCATGAAAACTAATGCTTTAATTTTTGAAAACGGTGTTATGAAAGATTTATGATTTAATGTTGGGAAGGATGAAGAGTACCCAACATAACCATTGAAAGTTCAACCAATAAATTCATTGATTGAAACTTGATTCACAGATTGCGAGTAACAATTTTTAATTGCATACAATCCCTCTCTATTGAGAAATTGGGCAGTGCAAAGAGGGACGAACCCCAAATGGGGAACGCTGCTTGAAATAGTAGTTTTTCTTTCCCATGGCTGGTACAGCCTCTCGAAGTTACTCATAAGATGAGGAAGAAGAGGATTTGTAGTAAGTAAACCTAGCTGTTAGTAATCATACCATGATCGGCACAAAGAAAATGACAACACTAAATACAGAAACAAATCAAAATGCATTGGGAGGCAATACCAAATATGACAACAAGTGTGGCATTACTGTAAGAAAGAAGTCATTAAGAAGGGGGGATGGGGGCGTGGCTTGCAGCCAAGCGGAATGGCCGCAACCTAGCTGAGCTCCGGCAAACACGGTGCAATCCCCCACTAATCCGCAGACTAATCCGGTCCAAATTGGACAGACGCCCTCTTTCCAAACTTCGGAACATTAGAGGCCCAGGTTGGCCAGGCTCGGAACGCAAGCGGTGCGATTTGGACGTTCTGCAAGGAGGAACGCCGGCGAGGCCTGCAGGACACCGTGAAGCAGGGACCTCGCGTCCACCACCGATCCGCGGCCGCGCATGCTTCGATGAGGCGGCCCACCGGCGAACAGGAGGTGAGCAACACCTGGCGATCTCGGCGCAGAATGCCGTAGCCATCCGGCACCCCTTGCTGGCTTGGCCCCCCCGGGACAGTCCGCCACTCGAACGTGAAGCGCCACAGCCGGGCCCGGCGGGAGAAGAGAACTACGCAAGGCCGGGGACTGGCGGCCTATGAGCTCCATCGGCGCCAGAAATAAAGGAACGCCCAGCAGGTCATACCTCCCGCACCTACACTATACCCGACCCGGGGCAGGGACAGGACCCGCCAGAATACAGTGGAGGCCCCGGACGCGGTGCCCCCTCGGCGTGCTACTGACCTGGGGGACCAACGCACAACCAGACGGTGCGCGCCACGAAGCAGTGCAGAGGCGAGTAAAAAACCTACCGGGCCCCATCGTGTGGACACAGCGCAGCACCGCCACCCGAAGTGTCTCCCCAGGGCACCGGGAGTACTAGGTGGCATCCTTGGGTGGGAGCGCACACCACGCGCCTGGGGTCCGTGGCCAAAGCGATACAAAAGGGGATGATGGACGGAACGTTTGAGCCAATCAAACACTCACCCCCAGTCAACTGATCTGGGTTTAATCCATCATCATTCTTTAGCTCACTCCACCACCCCAGTTCAGACATGGCCATATGCAAATCAGTCTGACCCTGTGCCTCATGGGAACAGTCCAGCCCGAACTGCCAAGCCATGTCTTCCCTGGACCGGAAACAAGCATCCTAGGACCGGTTTCTGGCATTTCAGCCGTCATCAGCCAGGCTTGCTTGAATCCAGTGGCAAAGTGAGCAAGGGACCCACGTCTGGGCATACCCCCGCCAACTTAGGGCGACCAAAGCGATACAAAAGGGGATGATGGACGGAACGTTTGAGCCAATCAAACACTCACCCCCAGTCAACTGATCTAGGTTTAATCCATCATCACCACCACGCCACAACCACCTGCACAACACTGAGGGACCCGGACACCGTTCAAGGGAGGTGGCGGGATCCACCCCCCCCGGACGCCAGTGCGAAGCACCAGACTACCAGTGCCCCTTCTGGGGGGGCTCCCATGCGTGCGGAGGAGGCTCAGCCCACGTTCGGCATACCGGGCAACCTCCTGGGTTGACAGCTGACCATGAAAACTGGGGTAACATTGTGAGAGATCCGCCACCAACGACTACCCTTTGGGCCTGACCGGGTCCCTGAGTGTACCTCCTGTGGCCCGGAGCGAAAACCAGAGACCTTCTCGGTGCGCTGGGTCGGATCAGTGACTCACGGACCACTGCGGCCCCACACACAGTGACGCAGGAAACCCGACAGGCTGCGAGTGACATCAGTCACAAGGCTCGCAGCGGTGAGTACTGCCCAGCAGCGGACCAGGTGAGGCGATCACCCCGGGGGCAAAACCCAATGGGGGGTCGGGGCCAGCGTACGACGCAGCAGGTCCGGCTGGACAAATATGCATACTCCAAAGACACTGAGGACGTGCCCGCTCAGCGAGCCGTAACGGACTCGGACAAAACGCCGAAGGGCAGCCAGGAGGTTACGCTACAGGACATAATGTCCGCACTAACGAATGTCCAAACGACAGTAGGGTCCATCTCGGCAGACGTGTCATTTCTCCGAGCCGACTTCCAGAAAATGGCGTCAAGAGTCACAGAAGTCGAAAAGACAACGGCAACCCTCACAGACGACACTACCACCCTCCAGCGCAAAGTTCATCAGTTGGAAGCCCAAACTCGACAGATGGCGGCCAAGCTGGACGATCAGGAGTGCAGATCCAGACGCAATAATGTGAGGATCACAGGAGTTCCGGAATCTGAGGGGAGACAGGCTATGGACCTCTACATCGAGGACCTTATCAAGACCCAGCTACAACCTCGGGGACTGTCCAGTTTCTTCTCGGTGGAAATGGCACACAGAATACCTGGCGGCAAACCCAAACCCGGGGCACCCCCCAGGCCAATCCTGGCTCGGATTTTCAACTTCAGGGACCGGGACGCTATCCTGCAAACAGCTAGAGTGGCCCCGCCCCTTCGTATAGACAACTCAGTGATCTCGTTCTTCCCAGATTATACAGCGGTGGTCACTAAACAGAGAAGAAGCTTCCTTGAGGTCAAAAAGGAGCTGCAACGCAGAGAGCTCTCATACTCCATGCTCTTTCCGGCAAAACTCAGAGTGGTGGCGGAGGGGAAGACCTGGTTCTTCGACCGGCCGGAGGACGCCTGAGAAGGGCTGGAGGGCTGGAGACAACCAAGAGGACCGAGGAAAGATCGTGAGCACGAGCACAGTCACCCACCGGAGGTGACTCCACACAGTCAAAGGCAAAACGGTGGGAAGGAGAGCTAACCACGGCCGGCTCTGTGGCATCAAGCCGACTGGATGCATGGGTGTCTGAGCTGAACTCCGGGCGCGGGGACCTCCGCGGACCCCCTGGCACAAATAGAGAACTGCACCACCCGCCTGGGATGACGCTGCATCGGACAACCTGGGCTACGATGCATAGACTCTATACCGTTTTCCGATGTTATATGTACCGAACTGGTTTGAACTTTCTATGTCCTTGAGCAGGGGGATGCTCGAAGTGCACTGGATGCCCTTACCCCCCCCCCCACACGCAAGTACTCTTTATGGGAAAAAAGCACTCTGCACAGTTGGGGTGGCGGGTAGTTGGGATCCCGTCTAGCAGGGCGGCAGGGAGGGGGGTGGAGGGGGGGTTTTCGTCAATATTATTGTTTACGTTACTGTTTACGTTTGAATTCTTTTTTTCATTTAGGTTGACTCGTAACACGCAGATGGCACACAGTTTACAGCTAGCACGCAGGGAACTCAATGATTTATGCATGCGGCTCCACTGCTGTACCGCCGCCCTAACACCATGGGAGACGTAATCACTGACTACACACTCCCGAGGTCCGAGTGCTCCCAAAAACCCAGGCCTCCACTCACGATAATATCCTGGAACGTCAATGGTCTAGGTGATAAAATCAAGAGAGGGCTGATATTACACTATCTCAAGAGGCACTCACCCTCGGTGGTATTCCTACAGGAAACACACCTGGTGGGGTCGGCCACTAAGGTGCTTGACAGATGGGGCTTTAAGATGGTGGCTCACGCCTCCTTCTCCACGGGATCCAGAGGGGTGGGAATATTGATTCGTAAGAGTTGCCCACTGACAATCCGTAACACCCAAGTAGATGATCAGGGACGTTTTGCAGCACTCTCTTGTCAGTGGGAGGGGTGAGCCTACAACCTGGTATCAGTGTACATTCCGCCCGCACTTCACAATCCAACCTTCATAGCCCTGGGCAAATTTCTGCTTTCCCTACCTCAGGGAGAGCTGATCTTAGGGGGCGACTTTAACGCACTAATTGACGCAGACTGGGACAGATTCCCGAAGAGGGACCATGGGACTTCCCCCACCCATCTACATGGCTTCATGGATGCGTTGGGACTAGTGGATGTGTGGCGATCACGTCATCCAATGGAACGACAATACACATATCATTCAGGAGCACACAATAGCATGTCCAGGATTGACTACATCTTTGCTTCCCCGGCAAGCCTGGAAGCTATTCTTGAGATCACACATCTCCATAGGGGGATATCCGATCATTCCCCAATATCGACCACATACACGTCACACCACACGGGGAGACGGCGCATTTATCCCATTTACCCAGGATTTCTGAAGGTCCCAACTATACAAAAACACATCCACAAAACCACGAAACACTATTTCCACGACAACGCCCACTCGGTGCCCTCCCCTACCACCTTATGGGAGGCGTACAAGACAGTACTGCGCGGTCAGGCAATCTCCCTCATTACCTCACATAAACGAGACAAAGTACTTCAGGTGCAGGAGCTTGAGCAAGCGGTGAACCAGGCAGAAATTGATCACGCCAGGGACCCGACGGAAGACTCACAACCTCACTCTTACCAGACAAGCTTACAGAGACTATACATGGGAAGAGGCTAAGGCCAGTGCCCAAAAAACACAACACACGATCTACGAGGTGGGAGACAAAGCCGGCAGATTACTAGCATGGCTGGAAAGGAAGGAGCGGGCCAGCCGGTGGGTGCCGCAGTTGCACTTGGCCTCAGGGGACGAAGTAACGGACCCACAGGCAATAGTTGCTGCCTTTGCACGACACTACGAGACGATTTACACATCCACCGCAGAGGCTACTGTGGAGGAGAACCTAGCTTTTCTGGCGGATATCCGTCTCCCCACGTTGACGGCCACAGAGAGGGACATATTGGAAGCACCACTGACGGCAGAAGAGGTGGTGACTGCAATTAAAGGGCTCCAGTCGGGCAAAGCACTGGGTCCCAATGGGATCCCAGTAGAGCTATACAAAAGAGAAGCAGGGACGATTGGGCCATACTTACTACAGATGTACAATGATAGACTCAAACTCGGAATACTTCCCAGGGACCAGAGAACTGCGACTTTGGTGGCAATTCCAAAGCCGGGCAAGCCCCCCCAAGAATGCACCTCATATCGCCCGATCTCGCTCCTCAATGCCGAAACAAAAATACTTGCAAAAATACTGGCGATCAGGCTTCAACCTTATTTGGCGTCCCTCATACATCCCGACCAGTCAGGATTCATGCCGGGTCGGAATACGGCGAGGAACCTGCGACGGCTCCATAGCGTACTGGCCCACATGCCGTCAATTCAGGAGGAGGCGGTACTCTTGTCATTAGACACCAGCATGTTCTTCGATCGGGTGGAGTGGTCCTTTTTATTCGCCACGCTCCAACATTTCGGCTTCGGCCCCAACTTTTGTGCTTGGGTTCGGCTCCTGTATACGCAGCCCCTAGCACAAGTGGTTATTAATGGCCGCGTATATGATGATTTCCCCCTGAAGAGAGGGACTCGACAGGGCTGTCCCCTCTTTTGTTCACCCTCGTGTTGGAACCACTGGCCGCCTGGATAAGGGGAGACCCAGTGATAAAGGGACTGCGATGGACTGAGGGATGGGAGGATCGCATATACCTCTACGCAGATGATATCTTGTTATATATGGCTTCCCCTAGTCGTTCAATCAACCGCCTGCTGGACATCTGTGCATCCTACGGCAAGGCTTCCGGATACATGATAAATTGGACCAAATCAGCCCTGTATGTCCTGCATGGCCCTCCTCCACGCTTGCCATGGGGAGTCACGATACCACTCGGGAAAGATGGGTTCAAATACTTGGGCATACATGTCACACCGGACCAGACTAAATTCTACGAGCGAAACCTAGCACCTCCCCTCTGTCGACTTAAAAATGATGTGAAACACTGGCACTCATTGCCACTGACCCTCTTGGGCCGTGCGGCTCTCTTTAAAATGATGGCCCTCCCTCGGTTCCTTTACGCCCTACAAAACACGCCCACTCCAGTCCCTAACGCCTACTTCAAATCCATTGCAGGAGAGGTGAGCCTCCTCCTCTGGGAGGGAAAACCTCCGCGCATAGCAATGACCAAACTTTGCAGTAGCCAGTATGACGCGGGTATCGCCCTTCCCAACGTACAATTATACTATTGGGCATCCCAACTCATAGTGGTAAACCGTTGGCTGCACGCTCCGCAGGACGATCCGGCCTTACGCCTAGATAGACATTCCCTGGGCATAGACGGACTACTAGGCTCGCTTTACAGCAAGGCCCAGAAGCGCAAACTGTTCGGCCCCACGGCACATACGGTACACACCTGGTTCGCGGCACAGCGACAACTCGGCTGGGAGGGAATAATCACCCAACTCATACCGCTCTGGGACCATCCAAAGCTAGGTACACTCCGAAACAGTAAGGGATTCACCCAATGGGACCGAATAGGCATCTCTAAAGTGGGAGACCTATGGAAAAAAGGGGAGGTAGTACCATTTGACCAACTTCGCAAAACATATCACATGGCCGACCTGGAACGCTTTCGATATCTCCAGGTCCAACACGCCCTCACCAAGACCATACCCAAGGGTACGGAACTCCCTGAGTCGTCACCTCTAGAAGACCGCCTCCTGACAGATAGCCTCACCAAACAAGCAATTTCCCTCATTTACCGAAAACTAATAAATAATCAGGCTGATCCAACACCCACTCTCAAGGCGAAATGGGAGGAAGAACTGGGAGACATTGTCGACAGGAATGGCAGGAGGCACTAGCGTCTCCAAAAGAGGTAGCAATCCCACCCCGTCTTCAACTGGTGCAATGAAAGATACTGCATAGGACCTATTTTGCTTGGACGACACTCCACAAGATTGGACGGACAGACTCTCCCTTGTGTCTGCGGGGGTGTGGACAGATAGGTACATTCTACCACACGTTGTGGGACTGTCCCAGTGTTGCACAATTTTGGGAGGCAGTGATGACTACGATCACCCAGGTCTGTGGTCTTGAGGTCCCCAGAGAACCACGTACTTGCCTCCTGAATGTTTGGGAGCCAACCGACTTGAATCACACAACGCAGACTTGGGCTACCCTAGGTATCACACTAGCCAAGCGCACTATCGCACAGCAATGGGGAGCGTCGGCGGGCCCAAGTCACAGACACTAGTGTAATGAGCTGGACAAAGCGATGGTAGCTGAACGGGCGGTGTTCATTCATAGAGGTTGTCCCAGCAAATGGGTAAAGGTATGGGGCAAATGGAATTCATATTGAGGCAATATTTGTGACCCCCCCCGCGGAGTCCGACATGGATATAAGCGACTAACCGACCCGACCACATGTGAAAGGGCAGGATTTAAAGAAAAATAGGTGAACGCGTGCTTTGATTGGGAGAGGTAGTCCTTCTTATATATACACAGACAGAAAATGCTCATATGTGCCCTGTAATGTGTACCCCGTACCTTGCATTTGTACTATACTAGTTTTGTGAATGATGTCTGCTATCTGCATAACTGCATAACTGTAAACGAAAATCAATAAAATAGTTTATAAAAAAAAAAAGAAGGGGGGAATGATCTATGGCTAAAGTTTTCATAGAGCTGTAACCAACAGTTGTGCACATTTTCAAACTACAACTATAGTTCAAACAATTTCATTTATATTGCAAAAGGCATTCTTCCATAGATATTTTCATATGCATCAAGACAAGAGTAATGCATTATAATCTTTTTAGGTAATCGTACTCAGCTTGTAATTTGTTCATGTCATTGCAAATTGCTTTGCACACTTTAAAACGTTAAGTATGTCACTGATGTAATAACAATCTTTTTCCCAGTAGATGAATGGCATGTATAATACAATTGCTTGTAAGCATTTAGCAGAAATGTGTCTCTTGTGTCTTCAGTGACAGTGCTGCATAACAAATGTGCGCAAACACACACCACACACACTTCTCTCACATTCTGCCTGTGCCCTACTCAGCGTCTGTAACGCCCTTTACTGATCTTTACATGAATATCACAGCTCACTGAATATGTATGAGCAAGGTCTGTTGTTCTGAGATTGTGTCAGAGAAAAACATGCACCCTCCTGGATGACAATCATGGCTTCAAAGCTGTATTTGTTCTTGTGCAAAAATGTGTTTGCACTGAATAATCAGTGTTATTTATGTTAGCAATGATAGATGAGACCAAAAGCGTCCAAATGCGAACAAATAATTTGCCGGATCAACTTTACAAGTAGCTCTGCTATTCAGATAGGGGTTGTTAACGTCCCTCATGCCTCCTAGCTACAAAGCAATACGCACCACGTTTGAGTTCTATAGGTCCAAGTGTTACTAATTCCCTGAATAAGGAAATAAAATCACTTCCTATTTTTATTGTTGTTATTAATTTTGCTGGTTGTGGTCTTCTTCCTTTTCTTGCTTTATATTTTTATTATTATTGTTATAATTTTGGAATTACTATTGCTGATATTGTTGCTCCTCTCTTTGGCCCTTCTTGCTTTTTCCCACAAGGGCTTGCACTATTGGCGTTTATTCCAGCTCTCCTCTGTGGATACCTCTTTTTCCTCAGATACCGTGTCCTCTCCCTCTTGATCCTCTGCCCCAGCCTTTTCCTCTCTGCTGCCCTGCCCCTCCAAGTTAAAACAAGCATTTTCAATGCAATAGGTCTCACATTTGCGAGAGTTAAAGCTATTGGCATTGTAAATGACAATGCCTTTTATTTATGTGTTGATAATTAACACATAAATAAAAAGGCATTGCCATTTACAATGCCAATAGCTCAAACATTTTAAATGTGAGACCTATTTAATTTCAAAGAAGCGGCTGCCACTGTCCCGGGCTGCTTGGAAAGTGAAAGCGCGCATGGCGAGCTGAATGTTGCAGGAAAGCATGTTGTGCATGCAGTAGGAGAAACTCATTAAAGAAAATAGTGTTTACAGACTAAATAAGACATACCGTGTAAAAACAGAAGTAAAAGGGCCAGTCCTCATGGGAGGTTATAAATGAAGACAAGATAGTACTAAGGAGGGACTTATAAGCCTATTACCAACTCAGAAGCCAGCATTTACAGAGGACAATGACACAAGCAATGATAAATATGGGCAGAGAGTGGGCGAAGCTTCAAGTCCATAGTCGAATACAGCATGCATTGCAGAGCAGCGCATGCACTGCCCAGGCTCGACCTAAAAGGGGGCTTTCCTTCATTAAACTGAGAACTGATGGAGAGTGACCTGCAAAACCAGAAGCCTTGTTACAATATAAATGGTAGAAACTTGCTATGCAAATACTAATAACAAAACACAACCTTTTGTTGTACAGGATATGCACATCAACTAATATACATACACACACATCAGCAAGGTAAATATATGTGGAGTTAGGTAAAGAAAATCTATACATACCTGTCAATATTTTGGTCCTCAAAATATTGGTTACGATGTTAAGGCACAACAATATTCCCTACTCAATATTCCTCACACACCGGCACATCGCTTTTCACATCATTGAAGAACAAGTTATTTAACTTCATTAATGGTTTTTCTGGTGTATACTACATGTAACTGCAGATTCCTCACCTTGTGAATTTCCCCAGGTGCCAGACTGGATCCACAAAACTTAGAAACAGTGCTCCTGCACAACAGTAAGTGGTGCCCCGTGACTACGTCCAAGCTGTTCCACTCCCGGTGTGATGAACAGAGCGACATATAAGCACCAAACATGCATGCTGACATCAATTTCTTTCATGATTTCTTTAGCGCCTGGAGATGTGTAGCCCATCAGCAAGTTTAACGAACCAGTGTGCAGATTCCTAGGTTGGGATGTTATTAGATGGAGGAGACCATACCACAACACAGGAAGGTTGGAGAGTGGCAAGGAATATACAGTTAGATAGAGAATCCACCAGAAATAGATTGGGCAAAATGCCCACCTCGACAGACCTTACTGTGGAGGCAGTAGTGCTTTGTGAACATGTGCACTGATGCCCATGTAGCTGCCTGACAAATAGCCAGGACAGGCACTGCATGGGATGGAGCGCTCAGCTCGGCTAAAGATATTTGCTGTGCACAGGCCCTGTAGGCTGGCTGGCCTGTGCTGCACATGTGACCTCAGGAGACTGGGTATCTTTTTAGCTTGCATCTGCTGAGGAGTGGAACAAGCCTGCATTTACCTGGATCAGAGGGAGAGCAGTCATCCATCCACATGTGCTACAAAGCACTGCGATGTTTGCAAAGTAACTGAGTGGTAACGGGAGTCAAACAGGATTGGGGAAATAGCACGCCCCTTATTATTTAACTAAACCACTGACCCAAACCCACCCCTTGCCCTGCACCACACACTCAACTCAGCGGCTGCTGGCATGAACATTGAGATTTTATCATTTTATTTTTCCTTTATTAACACTGCTTAAAGGCAGTTGGGTGATGCTCCTCCACCTTAGCGGAGGAGCCGCCACTGACTCTACTAGCTGTCAGTGTCATGCTTGAGCAGCTGTGTGTCTTTCTGCTAAGTTCCTGCTTGTGTTCCATGTTGAAGCAAGACCTTGACACTCCTTGGATGCTAGAGGCCATTGTGGGTCAGGACAGTGAAATGCAATGACAGTGAAGCAAGCTCCTTTATGGCTGTCCCGCCCTGGAGTGAATTTTCTTTTAAATTACAAGCACACTCCACGGCTGAAGCGCTGTGCGCTATCAATCTTGAGGACCACTAGTGTGTTAACAAAAAGGCAAATGAGGAGCATCACCTATCTTGTAGAAGAACATCAAGTCAGATATCACTACAACTAAGCAGTGGCTATTCGTTCTTTGTGTGTTTTTCACACGACCAGTAATTTACTAAATTAGGGTCCATGATGGATGCTCAAATCCATGTGCAAACGGTCAGAATTTGAAATCCTGACATAGCTGATTAAAACTTTCATACTTTCTCCTGAGGTGGTAAACTAAATAAATCCAGTAGCACTGGTTACAATGTTACAAAAACAGAAAACGACGTAGTAAGAAGCAATGTCTGAAAACAAAATAACAGCTAATTAAAATTGTCAATGTATACAATGTTAATAATAAAGTATTAAAATACACAGTCTTTAACTACTCTTGTAAAAATCAGGCAGGGATGAAATATCCTACTTTAAGGTCAGAGGTGCCGTGATTCCTGGCACCTAACTGCACTAACATCTCATCTGCATAGAGGAATCAACTGAAGGTTCCTTGAGCACTGCAAAACAGCATTCTTGTGTCTGATATTTATGTAACTGCTCATTTCTTAATAGCTATCTAAGAGAGGAGAGGATGTGGCATAACGGCTAGGGCCGTCGACCTCGAATCTGCTGATCCGGCTTCAAGTCTCGGCAACGACGCTAAACATCCTGTGATTCTGGGCAAATCACTAAATCTACCTGCGCCTAACAAAAAAAAAATGAACGTGTCTGTCTGTAACACAACTGGTGCTTGTCTAAAGCACTATAGTACCTGATACCTTAGGGTCAAGTTCGCGCTATATAAAACTCTGGAAAAAAAAGAGGAACTAATCATCTTTTACCCCATTGTCGGCCTCTCACTGTTTTGCATAGATATACTGTGGATTGGCCTGTTTGAATACTGCAGCACAAGCTAATCGGTTTTTTAAGGTCCATCTACTCAATAAGGACTATATTAGTGAGTCAGCAGAATGGTGCAGGCATGGAAGAGTCACAAGGCCTTCAAAGGGCTCAGTTAACAAAAAAGCTTTACCATAAATCTGAATACCTGTAACTTACCCAATTACTTCTGCATAGATTATGCAAATGGATAGTGATAGGACTGAACATTGCTGCAACAGTGGCTTAAGAGTAGGGAACTAGATCTTGTGGATTCCATCTGGATGAATTGGCTGCATTTGGGTAAAAAGTAAAAGAACTCCTTAAAAGCTTTGTCTCACCTGCCTGGTGAGAACAGGGGGTGTCGCTTGCTCATTGGTGGTGGTAGTTATTCAAACGTCCAAGGAGATGCACAGTGACCATTTTCAAACATAGAACAAGAAAATGGGATGAGTGGATGGTCTTGATTAATCTCAGTTACTGGTAAGTACACTGGGCTGAATCCCAAACCATTGTTTTTTGGCTCACCAAACCACATCAGACAGGAACCTACCATCTGCAAGTCAGCCTTGATCTTTTATGAACAGAACAGTGCAGCCGAACTTCCAGGCCAGGTCCTCCCTGAACCAGCACACAAGCTACCCTAGACTGGCCCACAGTTGCTTGTATTTCCAACTGGAGGGAACTTGGTATGGCAATTCGGGCTGAACTTGTCCTACAGGAGAAGACCCAAAGACTTATTTTCATACATGTGTCTCTGTCTAGAGTGGAAGAGTGGGTGAAAAGGAGTGGACTAGCACGTGGCCCAAGTGACTGCCAGAGGAAGAGATTAATTAAAGCACTCCTTCCATCACCATGTTGTTAGTTGCAGTTTATGGCCTAAGTTCAATGTGTATGGCCAAACGTGGGTCCTGTGCTCACTATGCCATAACACTCAAGTTACACCTCACTGTAAAGGTCTAAGAAATCGAAACTGGCCTGGTGTCTCTTGTATTCCCATATGGTTAGTTCTTGGCCTGGACTATTTTAACTGGAGCAATGCCAAGATTGTGTTGCATAAGGTGAGACCCCCTCCTTGATGGATGGAACCTGCAACCCCCCCCCACCCCTAGCGCCTTGAGACCCTTACGGGTGAGTAGTCGCGCTTTAACAAACCCCTGATTGATTGATATAGAGTGCCACAGTGGATATAAAAATGATGAACAAGAGTGCTGGGCTGGAATTTTCCTATTGGAGTGGGACCAAGACTTGTTTCCATAACATAAGTCTGTCTAGAGTGGCACAGTGGGCAAAAAGTGGTAAATGGAAGTGCAACCCAGAGTGATGTCTTGTAGCTGCAATTAATTTAAGCATTCCTACCATCGTAGTTGTGTTTGCTGCAGTATCAGAGTATTGTTAATGACTTACAAGGCAGTGGTGTTAGTTCTGCCCCGTAGTAGGAATACATATGTATAGACTTACCAGCCCTAATGATTTAGATGGCTTACTACTGGGCTTGGTGATTCTACTGCCTCCTGATTGTGATGCACATACATTCCTATGCCTTTTTAGGCCTTTGGCTGGTTTGCAATCCAGTAAGACCATGATGAGAGCCAGAGCACATGCTACTGTGTGCCCGTGTAAACACTGACATGCTTCTGGCTGGCACAGCCTGAATTTCAGCTAGCTGACAGTAACAGATCTGACTTTTGACCAATAGGATCTTCACTGTCAGCCTGCTGCTTCTGGAGCCAGAGGGTTCTGATGTCTTTGGTATGCAGAGCGCTAGAGCGTATCAGCACATCATCCCATTATTGAATTTACAGGACTACCAGCTCTACTCTGCATGCCCACTAGTGCAAGCTGTACTCTGTGCCCAGCTGAGGCTGCTGAGATGAATACAAATAAGGCAAGGATTGACACTTGTGAGAATTTCTTATTATTCAAATTAGTTTTTAGTGTGAGATTGAGGACACTGACACTGAGGCAACTGACTCTGAGTTTCACTTTCATATTTCTTTACATTTGTTCTCGCTGGTACTAGGCATAGGTGTAATTTAGAAGTCTGGAACTGGGGTATGAACGTGAGTGGCCAGAGAAGGCTGGCATTGGGCTTCAGGAGTGGGGAGTTGAACCACCTATGGACAGGCAGCAACTCTAATAAGGATAATTCCATAATTCCTGCTCAACAAGTGATGACAGTCCAGCAGGTAGAATGCGCACCAGGAGAAATAATCTGGATTTCAGTACAACCGGGTAAACATAGGGGGTGACGCATTCATTTTGTGCTACAAGGAGCCTCACTAATGCACGGAGCAGAACACACTGTAGGCAAGGATAGTGAAGGACCAATGGAGGGAAAGAAAGAAATGACAGTGGAGAGAGGAGGAGGATAATGATGAGGTAGAGGAGAAGTGCGAGAGGGTAGGTAAGAGAGAGTAAGGGGAAGATGACAAGACAATGAGACCGAGTGATCGATTCTATGAGAGTAGAAGGTAGTGCTGAAGGGACTGTGGTGAGGAAAGGAAGAGCACAAACAGGGGAGCAAAAGGCATAAGAGAGGGAAAGAAATGGAAGAGGACAGTTTTTATGAAGGAGAAAGAAGGACCAAGAGACGGAGAGAAAAGAATTAGGAGAGGCAAGGCGGAAAGAAAAGTAGGAATATAAAGGGGTAGGGCCAAGGGAGGGAGGGAGGGAGAGAAAGTGATATTGGTAGAGGGTGCAGGATAGGAAAAGCAACCTTTCCTCAAACATAGGCAGAACATGAGCAGTACCCCTAAAACATAGGTGCCATGCCTATGAAGTAGGAAAGCATGCTGTACATATCCTGCACTTATGGTATGGGGAATCTTGCTGTGTTTCCTGCACCCGGTTTAGGGATGCTTGTTCTGCCTAACTGCATACAGGGGACAGTACACATCCTTTCATGTACTTGTTGTATAGGCTAAGTGTGCATTGCTGACCCAGTGCTCTGGTATGTAGTTCAAACTTTGCTGTCCAGGAGCTCTGAGGTTCTTGACCTTCACTTCCACACTAAGGAGGTAGAAACAAACATTTTGACATAGGTATTACAGACTGGACAGTTACTGACCAAACCTCTTTTGCTCTTCAATGAAGTCCTCACTGACACACTGCTGGGCACATGAGACAAACTGAGCTCTGGTACCCCAGTCAACCAACATGTTGTGCACCGCAATTGACCTGGACTTCATAACATAGCATCCAACACCTGAAAGTCTGATTTACAGGTGTTGACAAGTAGAGTGACCCTAGCACTTTCCAACCACCCCCCTGACATTGTGTCAAAATGTGTAGACATATTTGGACAGCATTTGTTCTTCTCACCCAGCCATGCCTTGAGGTCGGTCAACAAAAGTTGTTTCCTAGAACACTACACCCATGCACTACACGCACTATAGGATATAGTGGGTGAGCTCTCACCTGTGGTATCAGATGACTTACGGGCTTCTTTAAACTAAACCATTCAAGATGGTCGGGATGCTACTAAATTTGTCATCCACTCTGGTCTAGACACCTTTGACTGTCTGGGTAGTGCTATGGAAACCAGTGTGATGCTTCAACGCCATACGTGGATAAGGTCCACTGGCTTCCCGGTAGATGTCCAGTTATCCTTGATGGACATACATTTTAGCTGCTCCTGCCCAGAGACAGATTTGACCCTCGAGTGTTTAAAGGAGAGCTGGCCAGGGCACGTTCCTTAAGTATTTCAGCTCCCATCAGGTATTCTCTGTACAATATCATTCCTTTTCAGGGATATGCCCAGGGCCTGGCATATTGGTAATGTTTAGGCCAAACTGCCCACACAAAAGGCCTCCAAGCCCTTTTGAAGTTGAGGCCCTGAGCCCCACACCCAACGACCTGGCTGCCAGGGCCAGCATTTATCCCAATCTTTCACCCTCTCCAGCCACAACTTCTAAGCCCCTTTAGTGAGCCCTTACAAGTGCACAGCTACCTAGTTGGAGGCATGATCAGCCACTTCTTGCAGGAGTGTCAAAAAATCACATCGGACAAATAGGTCCTGCAGATTGTCCAACGGGGCTATGCACTGCCATTCCTTTTCAACCCAACATATTTGCCACCTACTTCAGACCACTTTTCGGAGGGCCATTTGTCTGTTTTATGTCAGTAAGTTTTTTTTTTTTTTTGCTAAAGGAGTCATGTAGATGGTACTGGCTTTGAAGTTGAGACTGGGTATTTTTGCCTCTACTTCCCTATGCCAAAGAACGATTGAGGCTCTTTAACCTCTCAATGCTTTTCTGCACAAGGGCAACTTCAAATTGCTTGCCCTGGCCCAGATTCTCTCTGCCCTGAATCCTGGAGACTAGATTGTGGCAATGGATGGGCCTGCAGGACACTTATTTTCTTATCCCTATCATGCAGCCCTACAGACACTAGCTGCGATTCATAGTGGGCCATGAGCACCTTCAGTTTGCCGTGCTCCCTTTTGGCCTCACCAGTGCCCCAGAGTGTTCTAAAAAATGATGGTGTTGGCTGCTGTCAATCTTCCGAGGATGGGGAATACCAGTCTTCCCCTTCCTTGACAAATGGCTGTTGAGGGCAAGCTCATCACAGTTAGATGTGACTCACTGCCAGACCATAGCAAACCTACTTACATCTTGAGGGTTTTCAATCAACCTGCCAAAGTCGCACCTGACTCCTTCCAAGATGCTTCCCTTCAGTGGGCCATTAATTTAATGACATTTTTACAGGTGCCAGGAAACTAAAATGTTTAGCCTGCTTCTATGTTAATATGTTAATATAATGACATGTTTGAATGTATCAGCAAATCATAATGTTTATGAATATCTTTCTCTAAAATGAAAAAACAAGATATGTTGGCATAGCTTTTCTGAACTATATCAATATAGATTTTGGCATTCAGTTTTCTTAGTAAATGGAAACAGATTTCTGGCAATCTATCTGCACATACTGTGAATGTTCTGTTTTTTTTAAACTGTAGAGAAAGTGGGATTTTCAGATAGGTTACATTCTGCTGATTGAGTTATTTTGCTTAGTTTGATAAATGCCCATGTATAATTGTTTTTAATGAAAAGTAAGATAGGGTAAGTTGATGAACTTTCCATGAAAAGGGTTTACATTTAAGAATATATTTGTTTTAAGGAATTACTTTTAAGAAATCTTTCCATGATACATCTGCATTAAATGTGCTAATTAAGGCAGCATCTCCCTCTTAAATATGCGTGCAAAATAAATGTTTTCCTCGGCTTCAAATTGAACTATGACCTGACATCCAGGGGTTGTATTACAGAAAGTTCTCCAGGTTTGGTGGCAATTGCAAAGTATGTCCAGTTTGGTCAACCCCAGGGCACTTTGGTATTACAGAAGGGGCCGCAGATGATTGTGCATTCCCTTTGGTAATACAGCGAGCTGCCGGCATTGTGAAACACGGAGCAGCTTTGAAGCACCCGCCCCATTTTTCACTTGAATGACTGTCCCTATGGCAACATGAGTTTGCGGCTACCCCAAGGGCAGAGCATTCTCTGTAATATGGAGCACTTTCCCTGTTTGCGCCATGGTGCAAACAGGGAAAGTGTGCCCTTGTGGTAATATGGGCCCAGGTGTCAATGGCATTTTTATTAACAAGGTTTTAAATAAAATTCAATGGAGGTAGTCTACCCTTTACATGAGAATAGTGTTTGCACATCTCTGAGTTTGTTATTTTTTTTAAAATTTATTTATTGAAATTTCTGCAATGTACATGGGTACAGCATAATATCTATCAAGAAACAAGTTACAGATATTCGCAAGTCATTGCAGCAGACAAAACAAATTAAACCCAAATAACAAAGAATTGATACAGAGTACATCCGTAACATAAGCCTTAAACATCCCGGTCATACATTATACTTAAACACAGTGGCGGCTCGCATAGGGTGTGCTGCGGGGTGGTGGGGCGGGTTGGGGGAGGGGCAGGGTGGGGGGGTAGTAAACTCGGACATACGACGGAACGGAGGAACGTAATAATTACTTTCCTCCGTTCTGTCGTATGTCTGAGTTTACTACCCCGCCACCCTGCCCCGCCCCCGCCCCACCGCCCCACAGCACGCCCTATGCGAGCCGCCACTGCTTAAACAGTTTGTCAGCTATCAGCCAATTATTGGTCCATAGCACATGCATAGCCCCCTTTAGCTGTTGAGATTACCTCAATTGGATGTTTCGGACGTTACCAGCCCTGCAAACATTCTCCCATCAAGAGTCACCTCACTAGGTAAGTGCAGGCCAGTCATTACATGCATGTAACTCCCACCCTCCCAACCAGTATGTGTACATCGGAAGTAGCAAGGGCCAGCATGTATTTGTACTTCCCACCCCAGCCCTGTAATGATATTGTCTACGATTCGACATCTATATAGAGAAATTAATCAATCTCCAAGGTATGAGTCCATAAGTAATCTTTTTATGGCTGCCAGATATCTCTCTGGCATGCAGTCAGTGGTTGCAACGTGGCATATACCTCACTTGTGGTGTCGCAATGTATCAGATCACAGATCCAGGCCTTCACAGGGGGGGTCTGTGCACTACGCTTCACAAAAAAAGTTTAGGGAGGGTCCAAGGGAAAGTTTATAGACCTGCAAAGGATTGTATCCCCAATTTAATACTCACATACAACATAGAAATTCCTTGGGTCTAAAATACAGAGACAAACAGTCAGAGATACTGAAAAAACCACACAGAGATATCTGTGGGATGATCCCTTTCAGGACGTAATCCCTCACCCACCGAAGGTGGCATGCTTCATCATCTGGGATTCTCCTCTTGGTGGAAAACCCTAGTCCCACCAAGGGCTACAACCCCCTCTCTGAGAGGGAGGAGCTCAGGGATGTTTTATCTATCTACTCTATACAGGATATTCTAAATCCAACAGATGAGAGGAATAAGTTGGGTGAGGGCGCAGCACTACAGAAAAGTACTGTGTAGGAAGTGATATTAAAACTAGCTAGTGAGAGCAAATGATGTACTTTATTGGCTTGTTCTCACTGCCAGGATTAAAAACAGTGCACCTGCATTATGGATTTAAAACTGCATGTGTCAGACGAAACAAGAGGTCAACATGTTTCAGCCGTGATGACCCACATGGTGTCAAGGCTTTCGTCAGGACCTAAGGAGATTCTGCTGCAAACAAACAAGTGAATAGTGAACAAATAATAAACAGTATTGATACTGAAATACAAAACCACTTGTACAGCTGTTTTCAGTTCAAAGACTAGTGATCGTACCTATTAGAAAAAGATACAAAAGAAAAATCCAGGTAGATCAGTAACTCTGAGCATGTTTTCTGAGCTTTATATACATATGTGAGATCCTCATCTCACCACATCGCTAATGAAATTAGCATGTGTAATTGAAATAAAGTTTGCTTACCCGTCATGCATGGATAAGATACCTCACCTCTACCTGGCGACAGCGCAGGGAAGGGGGCACCGCGCTACAAAAAATGTGGATGTACAAGTGTCACAACCACATCGCACCAAGTATCAATGGCATTTAAGCCTTATAGAAACATGGAGAAATAATTAGAAGAAAAGATCAAAGAGAGACCCTGCTAACATGATAAACGACAAAGCGTAGACGCCTGAAACACGTTATCTATACCCTTCACATATAGACAACTTAAAGTCATAAGTATTGTTTATTAGGTGCTGAAGGTGTCTGTCAGTATATATCCCCTGTGGTGGAAACATATGCATTGTCCATAGTGTACCCTATTCTGCCAGATAGAGGACATAGGGTATCGTGAAACTGAATACCTATAAAAGCTATTCAGGCCTATCTCGAACTGTACAAAATGCGTAGTGGAGGTAAAGGAGTAAGGGCATGGTTAACCGGTGCCTGCATTGGCTAGGTAAAACAATGGAAAACACCAGAAGCAAAAGCAATGCTAAATGCTTGTGTGCTATTGTTAAGTAAGCCTACCTGAGATAGCACTAGAGGGATAATTTACAAAGACCTCTGCCACCCACTAAGACTCACGCGAACTGCCAAATGTTTGTTAACTAGCTGGCATCCTTCTCAGTGGGACGACAATATATCAAAACAACAATATATCAAAAACAGGGAATCTAACACGTGAAAATCGTGCAAGCCTCGAAAAAGCACAAGTCACGTACAGCCTAAACTCCGGACTCACCTCTCCGTCGGTAGCCCGGGCTGTGTCAAAGCTGCAACCGGAGGTGCGCGCGGAGGCCCGGCTGACCTCCTAAAGTATCGGGAGGGCAAGGTGATTAGGTGATCAAGTGCGTCCATGTGTGTTAGTGTCCTAGAGCATGTCGGGAATTGTAGTCTGAACACAGTGAAGGCGCACTTTACCGCGCGTGCCCCCAAAGAGGACAGACATTCCTATCGGATTGCTTATTTCAAAAAACGTTATTGTCCACGGGACGGTTGTGAAAACTAGTGTGCTATATTATTTGTTCACTATTCACTTGTTTGTTTGCAGCAGCATCTCCTTAGGTCCTGACGAAAGCCTTGACACCATGTGGGTCATCACGGCTGAAACATGTTGACCTCTTGTTTCGTCTGACACATGCAGTTTTAAATCCATACTGCAGGTGCACTGTTTTTAATCCTGGAAGTGAGAACAAGCCAATAAAGTACATAATTTGCTCTCGCTAGCTAGTTTTAATATCACTTCCTACACAGTACTTTTCTGTTGCGCTGCACCCTCACCCAGCTTATTCCTCTCATCTGTTGGATTTAGAATATCCTGTATAGAGTAGATACATAAAACATCCCTGAGCTCCTCCCTCTCAGAGAGGGGGTTGTAGCCCTTGGTGGGACTAGGGTTTTCCACCAAGAGGAGAATCCCAGATGATGAAGCATGCCACCTTCGGTGGGTGAGGGATTACGTCCTGAAAGGGATCATCCCACAGATATCTCTCTGTGTTTTTTTCAGTATCTCTGACTGTTTGTCTCTCTATTTCAGACCCAAGGATTTCTATGTTGTATTTGGGTCTGTGCACTTCCCCAATGTAGGGAGACCTGTTGTTTTGCAACTAGCAGGGCAATTGCAGCAAACCGTTGCATTCATTTCTTTAGAGGCTTAACATACGCCAGCAATGCCATCAGTGGCTCAGGGTGTAGTGGATATTCAATCATTTGGGATAACTGCCGGAAGACCTCCTCCCAATATGTCAATACGGGCCCACAATTCCAGGCTAGGTGAGAGAACCCCGCCTGCTCTGCAGCACATCTGGTGCATGTATGGGATATGCTGGGGTCCATCTTGGCAAAAAGATATGGTGTAATATATGCTCGATGCAGATATTTAAAATGTAACAATTTATGACGGTGGTTAATAGAGACATAGGGGCCGATTCCGATCTCGGTCGGAGGCGCACCCAATACCATTCGGTCGGGAAAAAGCCATGCGAAAGCCTGTTTCCCGACCGAACCGTACGCTGAGTCCGGCCGAGCGAGTACGATGCGGGTCGCCGACCGACTCGTCCGGGCGTCCCGACAACTCCGACCGACTCGCTCGGACTCGAACCGCTCCGACCGACTCGGTCGGACCCGGTTCGCACCGCGCAATGGAGACGTTTCCCGGCCGGGTAAGTACGATGCGCGCCGCGAGCAGTCCGACCGAGCCGCGCACTCCGGCTCGTAAGAGCTGTCGGAGCCGTACTTTGGGGGTCCGTGTCGGACCCCCTGTACGCGTAGCGCGCGAGGCGCACACAGGGGGACCCAAGGGTCCCCCTACCTGTGCGTGTGCGCCGCGAGCGCTTCGCGGCGTACCCGCTGTAGGGGCGCCCTTGTCCGCCTCGCACCCATTGAGGCAATGGGAGCCCGCGTACGCGTTGTACGACCGGCTCCCATTGACTTCAATGGGAGTCCGACCGACTCGAGTCCGATAACATACGGACGCATCGTACTCGTTCGGTCGGACTGCACGGGTCCGATTCGGTCGGAAATCTCTCCGGGTCCGGCTCGGTCGGAGAAATTTCCGGCCCGAATCGGAATCGACCCCATAGCGTGTTTGTTCGCAACAATAAGACCACACCTGGTCAGTCAGTGGTAGACTTAAGTCCTGTTCCCAGGCTTGGCGCGCTTTAGCACCTACCGCAGGGCGGAGTGCCAGGGAGGAATGATAAAGGCGTGATACCAAATGTGCCTCGTCTGATGCTGCGATAACTACTGTAAGTGACGGGAAGTCTGGTGGTTCCATTGTCGCAGTGGAGAGTGCCCCCTTTAAGGAGCATTGCACCCTGTGTAAAAGAAGTGTATCCATGTAGGTCGCGCCTCTACCCGAGATAAGGTCATCTATAGAGTGGAGACTCAAGTCTTTAAAAAGGTCTCCAACGGTGTGTAACCCATATCAGACTAGTGTATGTTTAGTAAGGGTTTCTGTTATGGGGGGTAGCCAGGGGTTATCGGCTAGGGTTATGTGCGGGGAGTACCAGAAGTAACCATGCAGGTATTGTTTTAGTTTGGACCATGCCGAACAGGCGGTGGGTAAGGTCTGAATCTCAGTCGGATTCCGTGGTAGGCCCTGTGGCAATATATTGGCAAGCGAGTTTGGGTATACCTGGGAGTATTCTGGCATTAGGTATTGAAGACGAGCATCCATGTGGTACCAATAATATGTAAAGTGGATTTGTGCAATCAGGTAATATAAATAAAAATCAGGGACACCAAACCCTCCACAGTGATATGGCATGACCAGAGTATTCCACCCTATGCGCTGCTGCCTGCCCGCCCATACAAATCGAGTAAGTAACGCTTGCAGCGTGTTAAAAAAGTTTGTGGTGAGTGCAATGGGAACATTTGAAAAAGGTACAGAAACTGCGGAAGCACCACCATTTTCATGATGGCGATTCTGCCGGCCATGGAAAGTGGGACGCTCCATTTGTGTTGTAAGGTTGTCTATTGCTCGCCCATAATTTAGGCAAATCACTTCAGGCGCATCGCAATGCAGAAAGATGCCCAGATATTTTGGGGGGTCAGTACACCACTGCAATGGGAAGCCCAGTTGACCACGAGACCTGAGTATACTCCAAATCGCAGCACCTCGCGCAATAGAGGAGGGAGGTTAGTGCCAGGGTCCCATACAAATAACATCATGTCATCAGCATAAAATGAGGCCACTTAGCAGACCCACAGTGGAACCGCAGTCCCCGTTGAATATGCCTCTCCTGGATATGTCGCACCAGGGTGTCCATGGCTCTAATAAACAGCAGAGGCAAGAGGGGGCAGCCCTGTCTAGTGGCTCGCGTGAGAGAGAACTGGGGGTTATCTCACCATTCAGCCTGAGACAAGCGGTCAGGGCAGCATGTAAAAGTTGAATTAAATTGGCGAAGCCATTCGGGATCCCCAGTTTCTGTAATACTGCATATAGGAAAGGCCATTCCAAGGAATCAAATGCCTTTTTGGCATCAAGTAGGATTGCCGCTGCCGGAATGGTGGGATCAAGCTGGTTAATGACCGCAAATACAGCACGCAAATTTACCATGGTGGAGCGGTTGGGGACGAATCCTGACTGGAAGGGGCATATGATCTTGTCAATTAATAAAAAGAGGCTGGTGGCCAGAATGTTTGCCAGGATTTTGTAACCTTGATTAAGAAGTGACAGTGGCCTATATGATGATCAGCTGTGCGACACTTTGCCAGGTTTGAGTAGAAGTGTAATTATAGCTTCTCGCATGGTAGGAGAAAGGGTTCCCACCTCCAGGGCCTCAGCATAGACCTCAAGCAAGCGGGGGCCAATATGTCTTTATAAACTTTGTAGAATTCGCTTGTCAGGCGATCCGAGCCAGGGACTCAGTTGTCGGCGAGGCCATTGATTGCTAGCTTGATTTCGTCTTCATCAATAAGGGGGGCCAGGAAATGACGTTGTCCTTCATCTATCCATACCATGGCAATTTCTTCCAGGTAGACAGCGAGGGCCTGCCCCAGCGGGGGGTCACACGTTGCATATAGTTCGGTGTAATAAGATAGAAAAGCAGTGGTAATGTAATTTCCCTTCTGTAATGTTACCCCTCCCTCGACCTCTAGCTGTGTGATATATGCGGACTGATGCTGGGGGCATAACAGCCAAGCAAGCATTCTACCATGCCTCTCTCCTTTGCCGTACGCTTGGACCCTAGCGTACTTGCCTAAATATTTTACTTTGTGTGCCACGCGATCCATGAATTCTGTCAGCAGTGCCGCACGGTCAAGCAGAGTTGGGGGGGTTAGTCCCTCGTATAGCTGCATCTATGTCTCTGAGCTTCCCTACCACCACCTCCAGTTCTCTCTGTATTGAGCGCAGCACTCCTGCCTGCTTGGATATGCATACCCCTCTAATATAGGCTTTAAAAGCATCCCATAAAGTGGATGACAAGTCTACCGTTCCTTCATTTAATTGGAAATATTACCGGACTGCCTCCCCAATCTCGCTGTGAAAAACTGAATCTAACAGCGCCCCAGCGGGGAATCTCCACAAGGACTGCGGTCGTGGGATAGTGGGCAACTCCATTGCAAGGAGGACAGGGGAATGGTCAGATAGTGTGCTGGGTAAATAGTCAATGGACTGGACTGCCAATAAAAACCGGGGGGTAGGGTACAAATGATCTATCCTTGACCAGGAGCCGTGCGGGGCTGAGTAAAAAGAGTAGTTGCGACCAGTGGGGTGGTGAACCTTCCAGGGGTCCGTCAACAATGAGGAACACAGAAAGGAATTAAGAGTTTGTACTGCGTGTGGCTTAGTAATGTGGCCCGACCCCGTTGTGTCCACCTTGGGATCTAAAGTGAGGTTGAAATCACACCCCATTAGTATATTCTTGGCCTCTAATCATGCAATATGTGTGTCAACCCTGGGGAAGAAATCTGCTACTTTCAGGGCATAGATGTGGATCAGCAAAAGTGGTTCATTACCTAGCTTGCCCATCACTAAAATGTACATGCCTTCCTCATCTGCCACCACCTCTTTCACCTGGAAGGGGAGTGACCGGTATATTAGAATGCATACACCCCAGGAATATGTACTGTAGCCAGCGAAGAAACGATTAGTACCCCAAGTTGATGCAAACCAGTGTGTTGGGAGTGGTGCGTAGTGTGTCTCCTGTAAGAGGGCTATTTGGATAGCATGTCTGGCCATATAGGCCAAGATTTGACGTCCTTTTCTGGGGTTAGAGAGTGCTCTAACGTTCCAAGATAGACATTTTGGGTCAGATGTACGACTAAGGATTTTGCGAGTCGCAAATTGCGTCACAATAGCAACTCGTAATCTACGAGTCGCAAATTTGTATGTACAACAGTGTCTGAGACACTGATTGCGATTCCCAATGGGGTCGCAAATTGCATGCCTCATGCATATTCATGAGGCACTCGCAATTTGGGACCCCATTGGGAATGGCTGACCCTCCCAGGTATAGTGGCCTGCTGGGCTCAGCAGACCTCAATGTCTGGGACTGCTTTTAAATAAAGCAGTTTTTTTTTAATGCAGCCCGTTTTCCTTAAAGGAAAATGGGATGCATTTAAAAAAAGAAAAATTAAACATTTTCATTTCATTTTTTAAGGTCTGGGACCACTGCCTGCCCTTAAAAAATATTTTTAGAGCCAGTCACAAAGGGGAAGGGGTCCCCTGGGCACCCCTTCCCATTTGTGAGTGGTTTACCACCCTTCTGTGAATGGTGGTAAACTGCGACTACGGTCGCAAAACAATCATACATGGCATTTGAGGTCACTATTAGGAAGGGAACGCCCCTTCCTAATAGAAAGTCGCAAATCCTATTTAGCGAGTCGCAAATAAATTGTGACTCGCTAAATTGGGTTTGTACTAGCCCTGGGCGTAGTTCACGGAGTTTTGCTACGTGGAACTCCGCGAAGTTACAAAAAAACTCTGCGAAGTTCCGCGAGTAGCAGAGTGCAGTGCGAACTGCAGTTTGTGCTGGTATTCCTGCCGCTCGGGTAGAAATTCTACCCAAGCGGCAGCTCGCGCTCGCGAACTTACCGTTCGCGATCGCGAACTTACCGTTCGCGATTGCAACCAGGGAAAAAACCCTGCTGCACATCGCGAAGCGGAGTTTTCTGCACTCCGTGAGCTCCGCGGAGTGCGGAGTGCAGAAAACTCTGCAAACTCCGCGAACGGAGCGAAGTTCACCGCCCAGGCCTAGTTTGTACATGGCCCTAACAGTTTTTGCATGAGGAAACGGGTCGCTAACCCGTTTGCGCATGCAAAAATGGGTTGTACATCTAGACCTTTAAGCTTAAACCCTTACCCAGTGCAACTGGAAGGCCCTGTGGCACACCGTAAATGTATGACATATGCACAATATTGAACTGCTGGAATATTACTCTGCATCACATTCTAACTAGAACAACAAAATCTAAGACAACTTTTCCCTTAACCTCCCACCCACATCGGATACACACAGAAAGGCACCCGGTGAATCCCATTAACATCCCTGAGAACTGGAACAAGGAAAACCTTTCAAGGGGGGTAGGCAAAACTCCAAGAGCTGACATGTAAAGTTTAGCATGATAAAATGAGTTCTATGTCGCCTCAAACATATCAATTGTATAGATAACAAAAGCTGCCACCATTCGACGATTGTTCCATGCTCACGACCCATAGACGTGTTTAATGTGTCCATCGTTTCGACCCCCTCAGCTGGGGACAAGTCTTGTCCGCAGTTAAAGTGGCCTATTGGGAGTCATTTTAATGCTCAGCATGTAGGGCTGCTAGTTGTTATGGCGACCTCGGTATCTCCTCCGCTCCATGCTGGCGGCTCTTCTTTGCATTCTGATGATGCTTCCGAAACTGCGCAGTGTCCCCAGGATTTTTCAGAAATGTGTGATTTGCCGTCGATCTGGATACGAAGCCGCGCCGGGTATAACATAGCATATCTCACATTTGCTTTTAGCAGGGTGCGCTTAATGTCTGCATATTTGCATCGTGCCTCTTGCACCTATTGGTGTAAAGTCTGGGTAGAGCGCCAGATTCGCCCCCTGGTGTGCTATCGAACACCGTTCACGGGCTAGTCACAGCGCCGTGTCCCGGTCCTGAAAGTTGAGTAGTCTCACTACTATTAATCTCAGGGGGGATCCTGGTACCGGGCGTGGCCCTAATGTTCGATGCGCTCTTTCCACAGCGAATGTACTGGAAAAGGCTTTTCTTCCAAAGATGTCCGCCAGTATCATTTCAATAAATTTGGCCATAGGGCCAGAATTCGCGGTTTCGGCCACACCAGCAACGTGAATATTGTTGCGGTGCGAGCATGCCTCGAAATCTTCGGCCTTGGCAGTCATTGTTTTAAGCAGGTGTTCGGTCTTCTCTAAGCGCTTGTGGATGGGGGTTGCGAATCCTCCAAGGCGGACACCCGCTGCTCTGTCTCATTAATAAGGGTGTTATGGCTTTTAAGACGCTCTTGTATATCATCCAATCAGGTGTTGAGGGTGTCTAGTTGCGTGTCAATGGCTTGGAAGCCTGCCCGAAATTCCGGCATAATGGCGGCGGTGCCATCCAGTGGAGGGGCCCCAGCCTCTGATGAATCTTCCGCCTCCTCACGTCGAGGAGTCTTAGTGGAGTCAAAGGACAATTGACGCTGTTTTGGATCCATTTGCCCCATCGCAGCGTGTGGCCCCTGCAAGTACGTGTTATGCAGGGAGTCTGGATCTCTTGTGGGCACTGTGCTTTACCACCAATTCGCAGACACAACGGTCTCAGACGCAGAGGCAGCCCACAACTACTGTGAGTATGTTGCCAATTAAGTAAGCCTGCCAAAGCTCAGCATGTGCCCCAGGCGCCTAGCAGTACAAGGAGAGGAGGGCATTAGTTAGGCATAAGCAGCAATCTGGAGCGGGGGAAATGGGGGGAGTAGTCGGTATGTGCGGCATAATTAGCGTACCTCGCACACATCCTCATTTGTGTCTCCGCAGCGCTGAGTCATATTCACAGCCATCAGAGTTCAACACTGCCGGAAAGCAATCAGCATATCCAAAGGGCACTATTTGTTTTAAAGTGTGCGTCCGTCGCTCCAATTTTGGGCACCCCCACACTCACTTCCATGTCCCGGTGTCTCCGGGGACTGTAGCGACAATACTATCCTTGCCCAGGCAGCCTGGCACCCTGAGTGATAGCGGTCAAGACGTCCAGGCCGGTGACCGCTGCCTCATCGTGCTCCCTCCGGGCCCCGCCCTCAGCTGACCCAAGACCTATGCCATCTCGGTGCCTCCGAAGGCCGCATCAGGCCCGGGGGAGTGAAGGCCACAGCTTCGTGAATACTGGGACAAACAGGGCCGCCTGACATGTCATTACGAAGCCGCTCGCTCGCGGCTTCTTCACCTTTATTTTTTGGAGCTGGGTAGCTGCTGGAGAGGTGGCAGGCAATTGCTGCGAGGTCAGTGGCTCTGGAGCTTCGGAGTCAGGCGGCCATCTTGGTCGCTAGCTTGGCCACGCCCACGTTATTTTTTGTTAATGTGGCATTGGAATGTTTAAACACATGTAACTCTTTGGTCTCTGTGAATCCATACAAACTACATTTTTTCCAGCCCATTCAGGACTATGCATTGGTACAAATCCCTCATCAGGGTCTCTTTGCGGCCAGAATACATAATGTAAAATGAGGAGATTTTTAGATATTTTGAACACAATTTTTTAATACATTGTTGCATTTATCAAATGGACCAAAATAAATCAGAGAATGGTAATCAATAAAATGTTGCCTTGAATTTTTGGAGCCTGGCAATACCAATTATAGAGCATATTTATGTAGCTTTCCAGCAGCGCAGCGGCCCACCTTGCTGTGCTGCGTGAAATGCACCATACAGCATACATGGAAAGAGAAAAAACTGAGGAGAAATAAACATATTTCTCCTAGTTACACCTAGACTGGGGAGACTAATCATTTTGATGCATTCCCATGTTTACAAGTGTTGGTAAATCTGGGAATGGTCCAAAATCCATGCGTGGATGCATGGGAACACCGACGCTCCACTCATGGAATGCCTCCCTGGGGCAGAGTAACGCAACACAGCGATTTGCGCTGCATTGCGTTACTCTCAATTAATCAAGCCACGCAGGGCCACGCAAGGTGGCCTTGCGTGGCTTGACAAATCCAGCTTAGGTTTTACTTCGCCCTTGCATGGCTCAAAGCTTCAAACTATGCCCCTATATGTGGGTTTTCCAATGGAATGTAGTCTGCCTAATGGATTATGTAATATTAACACAGATAACTACATTGCAGCAAAATCACTTTTATACAAAACTGTCCATTTGATGAACACTATTTATCTCAGGGCTACATGGAAAGTATAACAACAATGTATTCTCCAATTCTGTATCAGTTTAGGAATGTAGTGGACCAAGTTAGACTTCCCTCTCCCTAATTGGCTGGCTGATTAAATGCACGGAACATGACATTTGTCAAAATCTTTAGGCCGGGCAGTAGCCAAGACCTTTCAAATGTTTTAATATTACGTGTATAATATACTTGTATATAGAGGGGTTTTAGACAGTCCTCTTCGTTCATTTGTATACTTTTGTATCATTCGTATTTTACTTCCACCCACTGCCATTCTACTCATTGACAAGGAGTACAGTATATTGGGACTACCATCGCCATGTGTGTTTTAGAGAGCAAAAAAATATCTTTAGACAATTGTTTACTTAATATTTTATTTATACACAAAGGCTTAGCAGCTTTCCCAACAATATAGTTTGACAAAAATAGTCACAAAAGAAAACTGGCACCAACAAAGTCAAAAGGTTGGTAGCCAATGCTAGACCTATTGGCTTTTCCAATGCTTGTTAGTAATTGTTTCTAAAACATGGAATTCGATCCAGTCTCCCTCATGCAGGAACATGTCTTCCCTGGCAAGGCTTGACCACCAACTCTGTTCTGCTTCGTCTCCTCACTAATAAGGTTCCAGACATGTATGCTTATTTTTGATGATCAACAAAATAGAGAACATATGGCCACATCTTTTCCCATCAAAGAGTGCTTCAAGCTCAAAGGGGGCAGTCGCAGAATATCAAGATCAACTTGTAGTGTTAAAGGAGAAGAACACCAGTCCACTGGTCTTTGGGTGACCTGTTTTTGAAAACCGAAAACTGGGACATTTCGCGAAAATAGAGGGGCTTATTTACAAGCCCCTTGCGCCGCAGGTGCGTCAATTTTTCCCATGTTAAAAGTGACGCACTGGTGGCGCAAGGCCCAGAATGTCTTAAATTAAAGCGCTCATCAACGTAGAAACGCAGACAACAAGGCACTGAGGGAATAAATTAAATGCAACCCTTAAACCCAGTATCAAGAGTGTTAATTAAATTACTTTCTAATAAGAGCTGCTTACTAGTCCTGCCTTGAAACACATAAAAAGTGCCTCCTTCGGTTTTCAGTCAGCCCTTTCTGAAAACCAGGACATATGCGAAATTTGTGGAAATATACCAGCATAACTGGGGGACATCCAGGACTGTCCTGGAAAATGTGGGATGCCTGGTCAACCTACTGGTTTTCAATCAGAAATACATGTTCCATAATTTTTTTTCAAATTGAACTGGCACACCACAACGGAATAAATTATTATCTTAACAAGTTTCAGAACTCTTACAATATGTGAGTTTAAAATGTTATTAATTTGAGTACATGTCTACTATATCAATATGGAGCTCCATTTTGCTGCAGTTGTTTTTCTTCATTAATATTTTCTCCTGAATCCTGCCCAATATTACACTGGTTTAGTACACTGATCACAAGTTGCCACAGAAACAAAGGCGAGCTATGAGTGCACTATAGGCCTGGGTGGAACTTGTGAAGTTTCAAAAAAAGTCTGTAAGATTCTGCGAAATTAACAGGCGAAATAGGCATGTTGCGCGTGGAGCTCGTTCTGCACTGAAAAATCAATGTGAACAGACCTGTGTGGCATGTCAGAGGGCACAACTTCTCAAGTTGATTTTGCTGCTGCTCAAGTAGATTATCTACTCGACGGGCAGCTTTCTGTCCACGAATGGTCACGACCGGCCATGACAGCTCGTGTTAGAGAAATCTCACTGGGTGCTCTCGTAGCAACTGACCATCATGCCAGGGCATGCCAAATCTCACTGGTGCTTGTCAATTTACTATTTTAGAGCCATGTGTGAGAAAAAAACTCCGCCATGCAGCAGTTTGCGGAAGTTACAAGTATAACGCAGAGTGGCCAAAATTCCGCCAATCCCGCCAGTGGAGCGGAATATGTCGCCCACCCCTACTACTCCTCTTGGTAAGTTACTGCTTTCCTTATGTGGACTTTATTTGATGTGTAGGTTGTTGCCCCCCCTCCTGCCATTTAACTCATATTATGGGATCTATGCCCTTACTGTCTTGGGGCGGCTCGCTTCAAATAAAATAAAAACATTCCTTTCTCCTTATACTAAAGGTGTGTCGAGCATCTATTTTACATTTCAGGCACTATGTGATCTACTGGACACCCAGGTGCACTTTCCAGTGCATGACTGCTTTGTCTGGATGGGTCTGATTTGCCCAATTAAGGGAAGTATTGAGTTTCAAACTTATCTTTTATCTAATTTATAACTTACCGGAGAATCGTGCATGTTTTATGCTCTATGATTGTTTTGTGGATAGCTTTGCTTTGTCTACATTTTACCCTTTAATTTCTATACGTACATACTGGGGTCAAACAGCCATTCTTCCCTTTTCACACATGAACAAGACTTATTTCTTATGATGCTGGCACTACTCGTGTGCATTCCTCTTTCCATCCACTAGCAGGATGGCGGATATGCTGTTTATGTATTACCTATGTATAATAGAATTTTTACCCGCAGGCAATTGACCCATTGGTTTAGATCTAGTGTGCTTTTAGCTCACAATAGTTATTTCTTATCCAACTTTTAGGTTCTAGGGGCGTGTCAGGACGCCGACCAGGATGGCCATGCAGTCCTGGAGCTCCGCCGGATCAATTCACACACATGCACAGAATTCTCTTACAACCCCCTTCTGCTATGCCTGAAACAAAAGTGAGAGCGATGGAGCCGTTGCGGTGCCGGCCCTGATGGTTTGCGGTGCTCCTGTGGTCTTCAGTAGCACTGTTCTCCCCAACTGTGTGGGCACCGCGGGCAGAGCTGCTTACGTGCCCGGGAGGGTGTTCTCTCCCCTCTATTGGTGAGACGCTGTGAAGCTCACAAGGGTAAAGACCCCAATGACCAGCTTCAACCGGGGCAGCGGTCGCTCCATCAGGCTGTATTCTACATCAGAAGCCATCATCTAGCTGGGGAGGCATCTGTGAGCGGCAGCGGCGTTTCACGTCCCGCCCCGATGTAGGCCTCATGTATTACACAGCCTTAGCCTGCTTGCGCCCCTCGCGGCGCGTGATGGCAGACGCACTGTGTCGGGCCGGGTACCCGGGCCTCTCCGGATGCTAATTGCCCCTATGGCGGCACACACCATGGAGTTGAGCCGGCCCCTGATAGTTGCTGCCGGGGCAGGCGCCTTAGGAACAGTGCAGGGCGGCGCAGTGGCTTCACATCAATCAGTGCTGCCCCACATGTATGACCTGCAATTTGCTATCTGAAGCCTGTGCAGTGGAGAGGCCGCGCCCTTACTCTACTTTAACGTACCGGGGCACGGGAAGCCAACACCATTGGCATTATGCATATGTAAATGCACAAGGCCCCTGCAACATCAATGTGAAGGATAGTTCTTTGCAGCGCCCTGCGTGCCTGGGCCATGGCCGGTCTCCCTGTACGGCCGCCCAAATGGTTTTTCAATTGCCAATTCACACCAGCTTCCACTTGGCCTGTACTCCCCCCTTGAAGACACCAGAGCCAAAGATATACTTCATGAAAGGACATCAATTTAATGCCTGACTATCCAGTTTGAGGAACAAGTTGACAAAACATTATTAAGGATGAATGCCTGACCTTTTGTGGTGTGCCACTGTCCGGGTCCCGTTCTATCCGGTGTGTTATTGCATTTGGGGCCCCTTGTAAGACGCAGCATACATTAGAGGTGTGCCTTTGCCCTGAACACAATCCCTGACTGGGACTGCCTTATTGGCCCTGGTCGTTGCGCTGAACTAATATTCGGCCCCCTGCAGGGGCATTTAGCCACACAACAACAGTCCAGGCTACTGCACCCCGCCTGAACCCGGCCTGCACTTCCATGTCCAGTGGCTTGCCACTCACTGACCCACCTCCTAGACGCGGCCTAGAACATCACAACATTGCATCACGTGTGCTCATTATCAACAGCGGGCTAGAGCCGAGCCTATCCGGCCACCTCGGGTCAGGTGACCAGAAGCAATGCAAGATAACATTTGAGAGGGCTGGGTGCGCGGGCAACGCTGCTGGTTTGGGACAGGCAGAGAGGGGGGACAACCCGAACACTGACATGGCTGCAAAACAGGGGCCCGACTCCATTTTGACAGAATTACGCGCTGGGTTCAAGGTGCTGGGCACTCGATTTGATGCTCTAGATAAACGTCTAGATGACATGGGAACATGGCTAGACAAACACGATGGTCGCCTGAACACAGTGGAGGGCAGGGTGTCGGACCTCGAGGATGGCGCAGCGCAAACAACCAAATGCCTGCAACGTGTTAAAAAGCTCTTGAAGACTGTCACCATGAAAAATGAAGATTTGTAATCTAGGAGCAGACGCAACAATATAAGGATCATTGGCATACCCGAATCCACCAACACGGGCTGCCTGGATGGATTTGTGGAAAAACTTCTAGAGGATCTCTTCGGAAGAGAAGTCTTCTCCCAAGCGTTCTTAATGGAAAGAGCCCATCACTCGCTGGGGCCTCGTCCGAACCCCGGTTGCCCTCCCCGCATCATCATTGCCCACTTGCTTAACTTCAGAGACCGAGACACCGCATTGCGACAGGGACGTGAAAAAGGTTCAATTCACTGGCAACGTTCAACCATCTCTCTTTACCCAGATTACACCATCATGGTCCAGGAGGCCCTTTGAAAGTTCACGGGAGTTAAGGCCACCCTCAGAAACTTGGGACTGTGATATGGCATGCTATACCCGGCACACCTTAGGGTGGACATTGATGGCAGGCCTCAGATTTTCGGCATGCCGGCGGAGGTGCAGGAGTTCTGTCACGCGCTGTCCAAGAAAAAATCCACGCAAGTGCAAACTTCTCCTACCAGGTCACCCCCTGGCTCTGGTTCTGTTGCCAGTGTAGATCTATTCTCCTCATCGTAATATTGTTGGACTTAACGTAATGCACAGATTATCCTAGCAGACATGGGACATTGTAGATTAAGTCAAAATTTGTATTCTGCTTTCCACGTGCATGCCATTATCACTCAATAATCTTTATATATACTGGACGATCTGGCATGGCGTTGCCACTCCCCTTGTGTTAATACACTAGTGTGATAAATAGTTTTTGTTATGAGTTGGGTACGATATCTGGTTTTGGGATTTCCCCATAGTATGCAAAATAGGGATGGGTGGGGGGGAATTGGGTGGGAAATGTTGTAGTTCTAACACAGTTTCTTACACTTATGATGTGGTTCCATACTGTGCAACTATATAACCAGGTTTACATCATGTTCCCATTTATTGACTATGAGCGTTAACAACAGAATCCAACCATTCGCAACTCTCACAGTAGTGTCATGGGATCTACGGGGACTCAATAATTCTCGCAAAAGCAAACAGGTGGTGCAGCATTTGCGAAGACACCAAATAGACATCGCATTCCTACAAGAAACCCACTTATCTCTCGATGCCCCCACATTCGTTGCCAAGACATGGGGTCCACACTGATACTTCACAACTTACAGCTCGTACGCAAGGGGGGTCTCCATACTAATACTTAAACGGGTCCCATTCAACTCATTGGAAGTGAAAAGTGACAGGCAGGGGCATTATCTAATGGTAAAGGGTCACATGTTGGGACACACCATTCTTTTAGTGAATGTATATGCACCCAACATAGATGACCCTGATTTTTTCTTAGAGCTTATGACCCAAATAGACCACATGGAGACGACAAAGATTTGCCTGGTAGGCGACTTGAATATTTTAGTAGACCCTAGTCAAGACAGCACCTCACCCTCACCAGACACAAAACCTAGAGCTCGACACACACTTTTGGACCTTCAACAGGAAAATAACCTGCAAGACGCATGGCGCCTCTTGTACCCTCTACAAACAGCATACACACACTATTCAGCATACCACAACACATGGACTCACCTTGATTATTGGCTTTTATCACCCAGCTTCATTAGCTGGACATCATCCATACAACATCTACCTCGCACTCTGTCGGACCACTCACCTGTTTTAGTACACTTACATATTCCTCTGGCTGGTGGATTTGAACGCAAATGGAGATTTCCTGACATGGCACTCAGAGACAAAGGGGCCAATTCCGATTCGGGCCGGAAATCTCTCTGACCGAGTCGGATTCGGAGAGATATCCGACCGAACCGGACTCTAGCAGTCCGACCGAACGAGTACGATGCGGACGCATGCTATCGGACTCGAGTCGGTCGGACTCCCATTGAAGTCAATGGGAGCCGGTCGTACCACGCGTACACGGGCTCCCATTGACTCAATGGGTGCGTCGCGAACAAGGGCCCCCCTACAGTGGGTATGCGTTGGTGCGCCTCACGCCGTACATGCATGTGTAGGGGGGACCCATGGGTCCCCCCTGTGTGCGACTCGCGCAGCTACACGTACAGGGGGGTCCGACACGGACCCCCGAAGTCCGGCTCCGACTGCTCTTTCGAGCCGGACGGCGCGAGTCGGTCGGACTGTTCGAGGCGCGCATCGTACCTGCCCGGTCGGGAAACGTCTCCATTGCGTGGTGCGAGTCGAGTCCGTACGAGTCGGTCGGAGCGGTTCGGAGCCGGGAACGAGTCGGTCGGGAATTTCGCGTACGCTCGCATCGTACTTGCTCCCGCGGACGGGTGTTCGAATCGGTCGGAAACAGGGCGTCCGAATCGGATCCGGTAAAGCCGAATCCGATTCGGTGCCCTACCGGCCGAGATCGGAATCGGCCCCAAAGTGTTTAGGTCAGAGCTGTGTCAAGCAATAGTAGACTATTTCGAATTAAACAAGGGCTCTGTGTCTACATGGGCTACTCTGTGGGAGGCCTTCAAGGCCTACGTAAGAGGGATCTGTGTCTCCAAACACGCGGGCATACTCAAGGATCTCTGTGGCACACTCTTCAAGTTAGAACAACAACTACAGAAAATAGATAAAACACAAATGACACACCCTCAAGCAGTGTACACTACACTTCGAGCCAAACTAATGACAGAATTCCACAAAGCTGCAGATAACGAGGCATACTACTTGGGAAAATATGCGTCTGCGAGAAGGTATGGGAAGGGGGACCGTCCGGGGCGAATATTAGCACGCACCTTACAACCCCCACGAGGCCCGTCATATATTACAGCACTACAAAATCCTGATCGTACCAGGGCCACAGATGCTACTCACATATAGAATCCATTACTTACATACTACACTGACTTGTACACTTCCCGCTCCTCAGAGAGCACAGTGGAAATTTACAGGTATTTAGAGGAAATAGCAATGGTGTGGTTGGACAGTGCGCACTGCAAGTTTTTAAGTGAACCCTTCTCTGAAGAGGAAGTTACCCAAGCAATTGACGCCATGAATGGATCCAAAGCACCAGACCTCGATGGCTTTTGGGTTGTTTTTATAAAACTGATAAGTACTTACTTGCCCCCTACCTCTTAGAAGTATACCAGGAAGCGATGGAAAAGATCCTACCTCCCATTGTCCCTCTTGAATTTTGACAATAAAATACTCGTTAAAATGCTGGCCAACAGTCTCTCCCTTATATTGGATACAATCATCAAGCCCACACAATCAGGGTTTGTTCCACATAAATCTACAGCACTGAATATTCGTACACTCTTTTCAGTTCTCCATAGAATCTCACCAGCCACCCCTGCCGCCGCTGTATTATCCGATGCTGAAAAAGCGTTCGACCCTTTGGAATAGCCCTTTTTACATGCAACGCTCCAAAGAATGGGCATTCCGTGGACATTTACTTCCATCGCTCGATTGCTGTATACTAAACCCACTGCATACACTAGACTAAATGGCACGTTAAACAGAACATTCCAACCCACACGCGGGACCAGACAGGGCTGTCCGCTATCACCCTTGTTGTTCGTGATCGCTATGGACCCACTTGTGTGGCATCTACAGGAACGCTACATACATAGGGGGCTTCAACTGAAAGCCGGTCCTCTACTCATCACGCTTTATGTTGATGACATAATCTTATACGTGAGACAACCCAGCGACAATCTTGACCCCATCCTTAGAGAGGTGGGAAGATTTGGGGCACTATCAGGCTTAAAAATAAACTGGGGTAAGTCAGAGTTGTTCCCATTAACTCATTGCACCCGTACGACCAACACCGAATATCCTCTGGCTAGATGCGCGGACTCAGTAAAATATTTAGGGATACATATTTATAGAGACCCAGAACAGAAATTGAGATTGAACTACGGTACTGCACTTGACAACCTGTCCAGTCAGGTGGACCGTTGGTTGAAACTACCAATTGCTATGGCAGGCCGAATCGCTACAATTAAAATGATTGTGCTCCCAAAGATCTTACATTTGTTTCATAACATACCTATCCCACTGACCTCTTCATTCTTAATGACACTACGCACTTCACTTCTACATCTGGTTTGGGGTAATAAACAGCCTAGGATCAAATGGGACACTCTGACGCTGCCTTATAAGCGGGACGGGTTCGAGGTACCGAATTTTCAGATTTACTACTTAAGGCCCAATGCAGCTTTACTAGTTACTGGTATCATTCAGACGTTAGAATTCCTTACATCAAGCCAGAGGTGGATCTCATACATTCAACACCTCTCTCAGCAATTTTACCGGAAGGCCTTAAACGTGACCCCCAAGACATCCAAACAGCCTCATCAACTAGCTGGGCATTGAGGAAACTAATTAGATATACTGGTGGCCACCTCCTTTACTCCCCTGCCTTCCCCCTGGCAGGCAACACCTGGCTGCCTAACACACAAGAAGAAATCATTAAACGCCCTCTTCCCAAATTCTCTCTTGACAAGTTGGAGATCTATTCCCCCAAGGCCATGTATTCTCACGGACAGAGGACGCTAGATTTCATAACGCAACATAGATGGATCCCTTCATCCTACACAGGCTACAAAACGCTTCACGGGCACAAATCCCTAGCTACCCACTTGAACCACCAGAATTTACTCCCTTAACTCTGCTTATTAAGAACACGGGGGATCACCTCATGTATAAACTCTATCAGGATTGCATCTCATTACTTCCTACCAAAGACTCTCAAGTAAGAGAGGCATAGGAACGGGATCTGGGCCCTGATATATCCGACTTCCAATGGCAGTATTGCTGAACACAAAATGCTACACTTTAAATTTATATGGTGGGCATACATGACTCCCCATAGGGTGCATCATATGGACAATACTTGCTCACACACATGCCCTAAATGCCAGTCTCCCTATGTGGATTTCCTCCATATGGCCTGAACCTGTACTAAAATAGCCGATTTTTGGACAACCATATACATTGAACTATCACGAATGGTAAACCAAACACTTACACCTAACCCACTACAAGCACTGCTCAGGTTTGTCCACAATGTCCCGAAAAAAGTTTGTAGATACGTGGCACTAGCTCTGCTATTAGCAAAACGCAGCATTGCAATACATTGGGAAGGAAACACCCACCGATATTGAAATGCTGGATTGCCAGCTTGACATATTGTAGCACCAATAGCGACATATGCTCTCAACTTCAACCAACTACCTTGCGCCAAGGGACATTTGGCAATCACTCCAATCATACCTCCTAGACACACAAGACGACTCTGTACACATTTCCGATTCTGCAACTCAACCGGACTTGAACATGGAACCTCAGCCTCTTTAGAAACATGCATATATGATCTTCACTGACACATGCTTAAGTGAGGAGAACAGGATTATCAGTTGTTGCGAATTTGTTAAAATGTCAATATTGATAACAGATGTAGAATGGGCATAAATGCTTACTGTTATGTACACGGCATGGACTATATTTGCCATGATCCTATGGTTTGTTACTTGTATGTTAAAAGGTAAATAAAGTTTTAAAAAAACAAAAAACTTTTAGGTTCTACACTCTTCATCTTTTCAACAGACAAAATGACACAAGAAGCAAGCATTTTCTAATTTCTGATTTCACAAGGATACCTCTCCTCCTGGTGAATAATCCTTGATACTTAAGGAGTTTAAATACTATATAATCATATTGCCCAATATTTATGTTTACAAAAGTGATCATCTTTATCACGTGGACTATTTGTACTTCTTAAACTGTTACATTCCAAATACTCATTAAGCGTAATTGTAATTAATCTAGGTTCTGCACTTCCTGATTATTGGTATGTACCACATAGATGCTGTATTTTATATTGACTCACCATGGCTTTGCTTCTGCAGTGGTGTTCCACATGTTTGGTAATTCACTTTGGACACATCTACTCTCCGCACAGTGGTTAAACGGGAATTCAGTACTGCAAAGTTAGACTTACCTGTGGAGAACTTACTATGTAACAGACACTATTATTTGGCATTCCACTCTCTTTGTATTTGATAACTGGATGGTACATTTCCACATATATTATCGCATGATATAGTCTTTGGTTTAGATGTTTAGCAATTGGTTCATGAATGATAAATGGTTATTTGTGAGGAAATGTAGCTTATTATATGGTGTGGTTGTGCTACCTCACTGTCTACTAAACTCACCAACCTGTCTTGGGTCCAGTCAGGATCATTTGTTAAACCTTAGGGGCTGATTACGATGGCGGACGGAGGCACATCCGCTGTGCTGACAGAAAATACCCTTTTCCGCACTCCATCGGCGGTCCTTGCGTCCGCTGTATTATGATGGGCCTAGATAGTGGAGAAGTGTGGCTCAATGGTTAGAGCGGCAGACCCTGATGCAGAGATCTGGCCCGGGACCACGGTTCAATTCCCGCCTCGGCGGGTCTTGGGCTCAATTTCCTCGGACCTGATAATTCTCGCCTCGGTGCCTATTCTAATCATGGGTCCCACTCTGCAACTCTGGGCAATAGCTTGCTTAATCTCCACAACGGCCCCACCAGCGCTGGGATGCCTGGCTTCACCTTGGGGGTGCCCAGGAGTGGACATTTCACAGGGAATAGCCAGGAAGGGTTCCACAGCGGTATGCGTATAGCGCCAGGACACCCCGGCTCTGGGGTAGCAGTGCGCTTTACAAGTACGAATTTCATTTCATTTCAATTTCATTTCATTTCAGATAGTCCATTTCCCGTCCGCTGCGGTGTTTCAGGTTCCGCCAAAAATCTCCGTCCGCACCGGTAGCGGACGGAGCCAATAGAGAGGTACCGCCGTGCGGAATGCGGTCACGACCGCCGGTCAAATCACGATGCCTCAAACAGCCCATCACACCGCTGCGGAGAATCCAGCCATTCGAGGATGGCGGTGGCAATAATGCAGATAGCTCCATGTGTTCCAAACCGCTGGGGAAACGGTGGTCTTTGGCCTTTCCGCAGCAAATCCGACCACCGCGGACGGATTTTCAGCTTTTCCGGCGGTGAATCCTGGAATCCGACCGCCGCGGTAGGGAGTTTCTGGCGGTACATCCTAATCTGGCCGGCGGTTTTGCCACTGTACCTGCGGGCATAAAATTCCCGCTAGCACGGCGGTCGGAATGCTTTTCCGCCCGCCATCGTAATCAGCCCCTTAGCTCAAGCCTGGGTAGCTGTGGCTTTGAGCAGTCAGGCTTTAATACAGGAATTAGTGCAAAGCATTTAATCGTACCAACACAATTGAATAAGAAAGAAACATAACACAAAAGAAATCCAACACTAATTTATAAAAATAGATCTTTTTTATGAATTTTCAGACCCCAAAATGAACAAATCCACCAGTGGATTCTGGAGCTATGAATCTCTAAGTAAATCGTAAATCACAGCGTTTCACTTAAATTGCAAACAAGCATTGGTAACTACCGCAGTTAGCGGTTACTTTGAAAACGTTTGAAACTTTTAATAAAGTTGTGTTCAGGTACTCTGGCCCACTTTGGGCAACCAACTCCATCTGGGAAAAACTTGGAAGGACCAGTAAGCCTTAGCAGAACAGTTACATTTCAGTCAAAAGCAGTCAGTAGTTCAGTTCAAAGCTCATAGACATTATATCGAGTTTAAATTATCGTTGTATAATAAATAATAATATTGTGTTTTTAAAGTCGAGTGTTAAAAATATCATGGTATGTAATATCGATGTCAAGAATATCGATTTAGTATGTCGTATAAAATATTGTTGTCAAAAATATCAATGTAGGAAATATCGTAAAAAATATCAATTTTTAGATGTAATTTTTTTTATAGTACATATTTGTAAATATTTTAAGATTTTTAATAAATTGGATATGTTTTATTGACAAATTGTTTTAGGAGCGGGATGTTGGATTTATAGGGGATAAGGGTGGGGAGTGTTTTAAAATAAATTTTTTAAAATTTGGGAATAATTTAAGGAATAATGAGGAAATTGAAAAATATTTATTAGCAGCGGGATGTTGGATTTATAGGGGATAAGGGTGGGAAGTGTTTTAAAATGTTTTTTTTAAATTTTAATAAAAAATTAAAGTAATATTAAAGAAATTTTAAGTAATTTTATAGGAGCGGGATGTTGGGTTTATAGGGGATAAGGACAGGGAGTATTTCAACATGTTTTAAGATTTTTTTTTTTTTAATAATAATTGAAAAAATTATACAAAATTATTTTTAGCTGTGGGATGTTGGGTTTATAGGGGATAAGGGTGGGGAGTGTTTTAAACTGTTTTTTATTTTTTTAAAATTATTAATTATAATAAAAAATATATATATATATTTTTAGGTGTGGGATGTTGGGTTCATAGGGGATAAGGGTGAGGAGTGTTTTAAAATGTTTTTTTAATTTTCTGAAAAATGTATGTAAGTAATAAAAATATTATTTAGGAGTGGGAGCTTGATGTTATAGGGGATAAGGGTGGACATTTTTTTAAGATTTTAATAAAAATAATTAAAAATTTTCTAAAAAATTTAAAACTTTGAAATTAACTTTATACAATAGTGGGATGTTGTGTTTATAGATGTTGGGAGTGGAAATGATTTTAAAAATGTAATTAAATATGAAATATAAAAACAATTTTAAAAATTTACATTAATAGTGGTATTTTCTTGTTATTGCAGATAATTTTGTGGAGTGTTTTTCAAAAATTATACTAAATTTAAAAAAAATATATTTTAAATTAAAAATTTGTAAAAGTCTGTGGTTAGATGTTTGTTTTATAGGGGATAAGAGTAGTGATTGGGAAAAAAATATTCAATTAAAAAATAAAATTGTAAAATGTGTAATACTAAATTAAAATTTGAAATATCTTATAAAAAACAAATTAATTAAATATTTGTGGAGGTGCACTATTTGTGTTTAGAATTAATAATGTTATCAAATATTTTTTTCAAATTTGTGGGAATGTTTATGTTTTTTATAAAAAGAATTGTAAGTAAAATATTAATTTTAAAAACATATTAAAATTAGTATTTGGTATTATATTATATTGTGAAAATTAAAAAACAAATTATAAATAATTATTACAAATTTGTATAAATAGTTTTTGATATGTTTTTACAAGTGGAAATAGTATAATATATATGTGTAGTGTGTAGCATTTTTTATGTGTTAATGTAGGTTGCAGTGGGTATATTACATTATATGATTTTATTATCCAGCACCTTCTCTGTTTTTATGTAGTTTGGAGTGGGAATAGTATATTTGCTATGTTTAGTGTCCAGCACCTTCCTTGAGTTTATATAGCTTGGAGAGGGAATAGTAAATTATATATGTTTATTTTCCAGCACTTACCCTGCTTTAATGTAGTATGGAGAAGGAATAGTTAATTATATATGTTTAGTGTCCAGAACTTTACCTCAGTTGATGTAGTTTGGAGTGGGAATATCAAATTATGTATGTTTACTGTCCAGCACCTTCTGTGTTTTAATGTAGTTTGGAGTGGGAATAATATATTTTATATGTTTAGTGACCAGCACTTTCCCTGAGTTAATATGGTTTGGAGTGGGAATAGTATATTATATATGTTTAGTCTCCAGCACTTTCCCTGAGTTAATATAGTTTGGAGTGGGAATAGTATATTTTATATGTTTAGTGCCCAGCACTTTCCTTGAGTTAATATAGTTTGGAGTAGAAATAGTAAATTATATATATTTACTTTCCAGCACTTTTCTTGAGCTGATATAGTTTGGAATGGGAATAGTATATTTTATATATTATGGGGTCATTAGCATGGTACCCCCGGGAAATGGGACCGCCCGCAATGCATGCGGCGGTTTCGCACATCCCATTAGGATGCGCCCGCCACACTGGCGGGCGCATCCCGCATTTCTAACATTGCGGCGGGCGGTGCTTAAAGCACCGCCCGCTGCAATGCCAGAAATGCAAGTTGTGCTTTTCAATGCACAACGTGACAGGCACCGCGTGGTGCCTGCCACGTTGTACATTGAAATGCAGGGGGGTACCATAGGTACTCCTCATGTGCACCCCCACCCCCAGAATCCTGGGGGCCGCTACGGGCCCCCAATGTAGAATACCGTATGCCTTTCCGTGACGGCGTTGCAGCCGCGAAAGGCATATCCCCGCATGCATCATGATATGGATGGCGGTGTCTACTAGACACCGCCACCATGTCATAACTTTCCGCCCGGTCGACTCATCGACCGGGGCGGGCAACCAGCGGACGGTCTTTCCGTCTGCCGGGGTCCCCCGCCATAGTAATATGGCGGGGGGAAATGTGTGGCAGGCGGAGGAAAATAGCGGGCGGATCGCCACCGCCATACGGGCGGTAGCGATCCGCCCGTTATCATAATGGGCCCCTTAGTGTCCAGCACTTTCCCTGAGTTAATATAGGTTGGAGTGGGAATAGTATATTTTATATGTTTAGTAGTGTCCAGCACTTTCCTTGAGTTAATATAGTTTAGAGTGGGAATAGTAAATTATATATGTTTACTTTCCAGCACTTTTCTTGAGTTAATATAGTTTGGAGTGGGAATAGTATATTTTATATGTTTAGGGGTCGATTCCGATTCGGGCCGGAAAAAGCACCGACCGACTCGGATCCGGAAAAAATACCGACCGACACGTACCAGTGGCGCCCGACACGCCAAGTACGATGCAAGCCGCGATAAATCCGACCGACACGTCAGGAAACCAAGCCGACCGACCGAGCCGCTCGGAAAATAGCAATCCGGCCGAAAAAACACGCGAATCCAACCGACCGACACGCACCCGGAACAAATCCGACCGAATCGTACCCGCCAACTCCAACCCGTACTCCAAGTACGATGCAAGGCGCGAAAAACACGACCGAGTCGGACGGAGGACAAGCCGTACGACCGACACGCATACAAAACCGAGCCGAAGCAACACAATACACCGCGACCGACGCGTACGCAGCATACAAAACTGCACAAACACAGCGTGAACGAAACGGAAAACACCGTCACGAGACCAATGCAGGGTCCGACTCGGTCACAAGAACGTTTCCAACATACACAAACAGCACAAAGGAAAAATCAACCAAAAAAGGCCAAACAAGCAATTACCAAGCCAATAAATACTGGGGGGGTGGGGACAGAGAACAAAGACACACCCACAACTCCACCTATATAAAGGACACAAATCACTACCATGAGCCTTTGCAAATGCCATTCCACTGCCAGCACCCAAGAGAAAGCAACCACACACCCACAGCTCATCCCTCACACAAGCCACACACCAGCAGCACACCAACAAATACCTACCTCACATACACCCAGCACAACACACACCCACACACCCTCACCTGCACACCAACACACACCTTCAGTCATTTTAATGTTGTAACTGTTATAAGAAATATAAATAAAAATGTTATATATATTATAAAAGCTTTTTTTGTATTGCAGATTTCTAAAAACATAGAGGCCCATTATGATTGCGGGCGGATCGCCACCGCCGGGCCGGCGGTGGTCACCGCCGGGCCGGCGATCTGCCGGCCATATGTCCCTGGTTCGCCCCACCATATTAGTATGGCGGGGGCACTGCGAGCGGATGGAAAGACCGTCCGCCGCTTCTCCGCCGATCGGGTGTCGACCTTGCGGAAAAGGGACACAATATGGTGGCGGTGTCTGCAAGACACCGCCATCCATATTATGATGTAGGCGGTAAATAACCTTTCCATGGCGGCGATGCTGCCATGGAAAGGCATGTGGTTCTTGCTGTTGGGGGCCTGTTGCGGGCCCCCAGGGTGTTGGGAGGGTGGGGGGTGCACCCCCCCTCATTGCAATGCACTACATGTCAGGCACCACGTGGTGCCTGCCATGTTGTGCATTGCAATGCCCTGCACAGTCCTTTTACATTGTGAACGGGTCTGCAGCCAGCAGATCCACCCATTGCGGGTAGGCCCAGTATGCGCCCGCCAGTGTAGCGGGCGCATCCTAATTTGCATGGCGGGACCGCCGCAGCATCGGCGGTCGGTTCCGTGCTCCGTTAGGGTGGCGGGCGGACTTTGTCCGCCCGCCATCGTAATGATGCCCAAAGTTACACTTACATGTTTTAATTTGTTGAACTTTTTCCAATGTTCTGATGTTTTCTGTTGACTTTTGGATTTAGTATTTCATTTTCTTTTCTGTAGAAAAAATATATAACTTTAATTAATTTGTTTGACAGCATTTTCTGTATTTTGGGGTTTGGGTGGTTAGTGGGGCGTTTGCATTGGGATTATTAGTTTTTGGATACATTTATACTTTAGTTTTTGTAGGAAGTTTTTTGATGTCTGTAGTTAGTTTACTGTTGTTTGGATTTTCTGCAGAGGAGATATAATTTTAAAAATATTATATTACTTATTTAATTATTTTAAAAGTACTTTACTATTGTTTTATAAGTTATAACATTAGTTTTATATTTACTTCGTAAAGTTGAAATCCGAGTTTTCAATGTGATAGTTTGATGTTGTAGAAGCAATCTGGCAGAGATTTTTCTTATTCTTGTATTTGCTGTAGTAGCATAGAATAATGTTCATTTTACTTTAGTTTATAGAGGGGCCGATTCCGATTCGGGCCGGAAATGTGTCCGACCGAGCCGGACCCGGAGAGATTTCCGACCGAACCGGACCCGTGCAGCCCGACCGACCGAGTACGATGCGCACGTATGCCATCGGACTCGATTCGGTCAGACTCCCATTGAAGTCAATGGGAGCCGGTCGTACAACGCGTACGCGGGCTCCCATTGACTCAATGGGTGCGAGGCGGACAAGGGCGCCCCCTACAGCGTGTACGCGGCAAAGCGACTCGTGCCGTACACGCACAGGTAGGGGGACCCATGGGTCCCCCCTGTGTGTGACTCGCCGGCTACGCGTACAGGAGGTCCGACACGGACCCCCAAAGTACGGCTCCGACTGCTCTTTCGAGCCGGAGTGCGCGGCTCGGTCGGACTGCTTGCGGCGTGCATCATACTTACCCGGCCGGGGAACATCTCCATTACGCGGTGCGAGTCGAGTCCGAGCGAGTCGGTCGGTGCGGTTCGACCTGGGAATGAGTCGGTCGGAGCGGTCGGGACGCCCGGACGAGTCGGTCGGCAAATTCGCATCGTACTCGCTCGCCCGGACGCGCGTACGAATCGGTCGGGAAATAGGGCTCCGAATCGGATCCGGTTAAGCCGAATCCGATTTGGAGCCCTACCGGCCGAGATCGGAATCGGCCCCATAGTGTTTGTCTAATTGTTCTTTAAATATTATTGGTTTATTTAAGCTGTAGGTGCTTTTCATTGGATTTTACTAATGTTTTAAAATTATTTTGGCAGTTGTTTCCTTATTTGAGAGATGCTAATTAATGTTCAGTTAACCGTTTTTTTATTACTTGTTTGTTAAAAACAAATGCTAGTATCTAATTTGTAATTTATATTGTATTTAAGGTATGAATTAATTTAATTATTTTATAAAATATGTTTGTAAAGAGCAAAAAATGTGGAGGGTGTTTTTTATATTAAAGTTATATTTTTTAATCATAGTTTTTTATTTGTAACTGTATATATTTATTATATTTTGTGTGTTAGTGATATATTTGTATTTTATTTTTTTATGTATTGTGTTATTTGGATACTTTTTAAGGTGTTAATATTTTGGTATTGACGATAATTGTGTGGTCTATATTTTTGGTTTCGATATTTGTGTTATTTTGTATGTTTATTTAATGTTGACGATATTATTGATTTCGATTTGTTTAAATCGAAGTTTGGTGTTGACGACATTTATGTTTCGATATTTGTGTATTTTTTAAAATAAGTATAGTATGTCGATATTTATGTTATCGATATTTGTGTCTTGATAATTTTGTATGTCAATATTATCAGTGTCGACATTATGTTAGTGATTCTGCTGCCCCAGAGAACTTTCTTCAGTTCCCATGCCCTAGGTACCAGGGGTACCACATACTAGGGGCTTACAGGGGTAGCTGAAGATGTGCCAATCATGGCACAATGTTTAGGGAAAGAGATCTGGCATTGGGAACCTGGTTAGCAGGGACCCAGTGCACTTACAGTTTGAAATTACATCAGGCAAAAAGTGGGGGCTAACCATGCAAAAAGAGGCACTTTCCTATAATAACCAACTCTGAGTTTATGTAATCGCTTATTGAACTTGATAAAGTTAATTCACTACTTACCTGTTTTGACAAAATGTGTTTGCGGCTGGAAGAAAAACACATTATGGCTGTATGAAGCAACAATATGCACCAGATTCTGGAATTACAGCATACTTGAAAAAATTTCTGAGGATTAACATTCATGTAATTTTGGGCTGGTATGTGAGTTTAAATTCAGTCCACATATAAGTGCTTTCATGTTTTTCCGGATAAATAGACATTAGATGAAGAAGAGTATATGTAGACACAGAACTAGTTTATTTGGTATGTGTGTATGTTAGCATGTGTAATGCTTAGTTTGTAATAACAGAGTCAGACACATTTCATGGTTCTAGAAAGAAAACAACAATGGCAGATCTATCATTGCTGACTAAGCTGAAAAGAACTATAATGTAGGTTGACTTATGAGGACCTGCTTAGTAAGTATTACCACCAAACCCATACAATTATAGTCCGCTCACATTATATTGATTTATTTCGGTATCATATTTCTTGACCATAGACACTTTCCAACATAACCCAGGAGTTGCAGCCATTTTCTTGAAGCCCAGCAGTAAAACAACATCGACCCAAGTACTCTGTGTAAATATATTGAGCACAAACAGCCACATAATTATGCACTTTTGTCTCAATGCCAGGCACACCATATCCAGCAATGGTATATGAACCATAAATATCATTGGGTTTTTGTGGACCATTTATTGCATAAGTATGTATAAATTATTGCATCAAGGGCTACACAAAACTCTTTATGTAGTAAACACCAGTGGAAGAGTTAGAAGGGTAAAAGTAGGCAGCTATCCTAGTTGGTTGTTGAAGAACAGGACATTTTTGGCCAGGGTAATGGCTAGCTCACCAAGTGTATAATGGTCAGTGGAGGAGGTGTCTGAAGACCGATTGGGAATGTATGAGGACTCAATGCCTGTCTCTGAGGGATGATTGATTGTGTCTGGAAGGGTGTATTGGGCAGACATGACCTCTCACAGACCCACCTTGGGGAGTATAAGGCTTAGATAGGGTCATCAAACGCAGGCTAAGGGTCTCATTAAAGCATGCTGGAGACATGAGGGCATATCAAAGGTTTCTCAGAGTTGAGCAGGAGTGTTAAAGGACCATCTAAGGTTGGGTGCTGGCCCTCCCCGCTCCCCCTTGCTCTGTCTCTTTGTGTGTGACAGCAGTTTCAGTCTGAACTGGGATATTTCTAGATAGTAATGACTCTAAGCAGTAGTGATATTTTTCACTGGTAATTTGAAATATCAGCTAGAGCTCACAGAGATGAGACCTTAATACATATTCTCAGTATAGGTTCAGCACCACAAACTCTTGTGCTAAATGGTTGATTTCTATATACTGCCATATGAGGCTGATAACTCCAAAATCCCCTTTTATGCAAAGTGGGTGGAGGGAAGCCTAAGCACTGTTTCAGGATGTGGACTCTTCCACTGTGCACATACAGGGGCATATTCTCAAGAAGCCATCGCCGATTTATCGGGACCTTAGCGCCGCTAAAGTGGCGATAGACTTATCGCCCCATTCACAAGCTGGTGCAAACTGCCGACATCGCCAGTTTTCCCGCGATAGCTGCCGCAAAAAACATCACCACGGATGAGAGCAACAACTAAAGCTAATGATATGCAGAGTAGGAGTTCCCATGCAAAAACACATGAAAACACCACTTCGCTATATTCACAACGAGCAGCCAGATAAGCGATGCAATCCGAAAACAGGCGATAAGGCGCGTTAGCAGCAGGGATTCAACACCTGCCTCTTACTGGTGTTAAGCAGGACGACAACCTGCAGTATGAAAGGGAGCCCAGCCTAGAGCCACATCTGAAGACCAACAGATGCCATGGAGACAATGATCATGTGGCCTGGAGACCCAAGAGGGCCACAACACCCACCACAACCACCCCCCGGACCCTCCGCCCAGGTCATGAAGTCCAGCAGTCAACGGTAGTGGAAAAACAGAACTTTATTACAAAAACATGAACAACAAGACGAAAAGCACAGCCAACGCGTTCCATTCCCAACGGGGAACTTCACCAGGGCAACTTGTGGATCCAATAAACTGCAAATTCTGCGGGAACTCCCCAATACCATTCCATATCCCGAAATCAGTAGTCAGAAACCTGTTGGAGAAATGGTGACAATGGCCAAGCGTCCTCATAGTCACAAACGTAATCTGGTACAGTGTATTGCACTTGGACAAACCGGAATGCATACAGGTATGATGAATCCAGTCCAAACATACTGTAACAGAAGTCTGTGTGCTCGTAACCTCCGCAGGAAAGAAAAGGAAGGTTACAACCACACAAACATCTGCTACGGTCTCATCATGCAGGATTCATCATACCTCTAAACATCACGGTTTGTTTCATCTTGATACCCCTGCACCTTCACTTCCCCCACGCTGTGCATGAGCAGCTGGGGACCATGCAAGGGAATAACGCCATAGCTGCCTTACCGCACGTGTCGTGGGCAATTGACTGTACACATGTACCACTTGTGCCCCCTGCCGACCCTACACACAATTACCGCTACAGAAAGCACATGCATTCCATCAATTTGCAGGAGATAGTGGACCACCGGGGACAGTTCACCAATGTCGTCGCCAACTTCACAGGCAGTGTGCATGATACATCCATCTTCCTACAGTCCATCATCAACCAGCGCTTCCAGGATGGCATCCATTGCAATGCACTGCTCATTGGTAAGTACTAACTGAACACACCACACACCTCAACTCCACAATCACACAACTCACAACTGTGGGAGAGCACACGTAACAAAATCACATACAACATGCCCAACTACCGGACACAACAACACAAGTAACCGTGGTAACAGGGGCCAGACATGTAGACAAACCATCCACAAAGGCAGAGCCCCTCTGCCACACAATTTCAGAATGTGGGGAGAGGTGGGAACCAAGAATGTGCGAAGGAGGTAAGTGACCCAGCAAAAAGAAAGGACACAATGCCAAGTGTGGCGGAGATGTGCTGGACAGACTGCAGTATGCAGAGCACAGACATGTCCATGTGGACATCTACTGCTGGTGTTTGCAGTGTAGTGGATGCAAACAGGTGACCCCAGGCAGTGTGGAAGACCTTGGACATGTAGCCATGTGGTCCCCCCCTGTAAGCCTGAGCGGAGCGGCCTTGCCCGGCGTATGTCACGAATGAATAGCCCAGGGCCCTGGGCATGGGCCACTTCCGGGATGGCCACCACAGTAACTACTGCGTATGTCCCTGTGTCCGCCATATCATGACCATGGGCCTACACACACGTGCCCGACCACATTCAACATCCGCATTCACACTGGAGACGAGTTGACTACGTCCCAAGCCGACCCGTGCACATCTCGTCATCGCATGCAGGGTCGTGTCTGCCAGGGCGGCGCCGGTGGTGCCTGCGCGATCCTGTGCGCCTGCTGCACCCCAGCCCTGCTCCCCAGACCGGTCTGCCGCCCAGCGATGTCTGCCCGCCCCTGCGCACCCAGGCCTCAATGCTCACCTGCCGCCACCGGCGTGTCTCCAAGAGGGCCCTCCACGTGCCGGTGCAACCTCCTCAGCCGATCGCTGGATTCCACGCCACAGGCCCCCAGCGCACCCTGCGGCACCGCACCGTGGAGTCATGTGTGAGCTGACTGCTGCCTGCGCGTACACTGCGGTCCAGCAGAGCTCACAATTCAATTTGAGTCTTGATTTGCTGGACGCTGTATCGAGGCCAACGCATCATCGCAGGCTGCACACCCGCTCAGCTCTTCAGGTGGGCCTAACTCAGTGCAACACAAGTCATCGCCACGTGGCGGTAGGCCCGTGCCAGATGCAGGCCATCGGGTACCACTAACTCAGTGCAACGCAAGTCACCGTCCAGCCTCCAGGCCTACTGCATCATCGCAGGATGCACACCTGCTCAGCTCTTCAGGTGGGCCGGACGCAGGCCATCGGGTGCCACTAACTCTGTGCAACGCAAGTCACGGACCCCTCATGATTCAGTTCCGTGGATGTGGACGGCATCATGTCACCTCCGTCAGTGGGGGATGTGCTGTGGTGGGCCCCTTTTATTGGCAGGGTCACATGTCCCGTGACGCCTGTGCTGGATGGGTGTGGTGTGGGTGTAAACCAGCCCTCAGGGAGTGGCTGTGGCATGCTGACAACTAGACCAGTGACCAGCAGAGCACTACAGAGAAGACCTGGGACATGTAGCTGTGTTGTCACCCCCTGTGAGCGTAAGCGGAGTGGCTGGGCTGGCGTACGCCAGTCCAGCGTAGGGGTGTGAACAATGAGCCCGGGGCTCTGGGCGTGGTTCAGTTCTGGCCTTGACAAGGAAGTAACCAATGCGTGTGTCTCCGTTGTAGTGTCTGCGCCACCCAGACCGCAATCGGCAATGTTGCACCCTGTGACCCAAGCCCCACAACATGTGCAAAATGGAGTGAGGGGAATCAGTGACCCTACAGTCATCCATACTGTCATACTTGAAGGATCATATACATGACACATCTGTGAGAATTGGAATGTTTTATTCACATCCAGTGGAGTGTTGCAGCTGGAGCAGTACAGGGCCATGCACACCCCACTTGACATTGTTGCCCCGTGGAGGGCCAGCCAGAGTCCATTAGGGAAGGACAAGTTCATCGGAAGAGGAAGAGTTCAGTCCGCAGTCTGATTGCTGTGTCATTGGTAACCAAACAGAATATGGCAGTCCATGTCGAGGTCCAAGGTGAGTGCCACAGAGTGTATCGGGGGTCAGTGGAAGGTGATGATGCAGAGGGCAGAACCAAGCAGAAACAGGCCATATGGCATAGATGAATGCTATCGCCTCCTCCTTACCACTAAGGCAGATTCATCCGCATCTTCGTCCTCTGATGTGTCATGTGCCTCACCTGTGGGTGTTGGTGTTTCGGCTGCAGCACTGACACATCAGGGGCCGGAGGTGGATTTCCGGCCACACTGTGTGGCAGTGACACGTCAGGTGCCGGAGGTGGAATGTCTGCCGCACTGTGGGGCACTGACCCATCAGGGGGCGGAGATGTGGATGGTGTAGGAGCAACAGCATTCATCCGCGCCAGGCCTTGTGGCAGCAATGCCATGATGAGGATCTGCAGGGCATGGAAGTTCCCAGCCACATCTCGCTGATGTGCAGCTGTGGCAGTCATCCTTTCCGCCTCCATCCGCACCGAGTCCTCCATGAGCCTCTGCATGTGTCCCAACTCACGGCTGAGATCGCTGGAGCCACTCTGACTAGACAGGTGTTCTTGTCTCCGAGTCATGACTCCAGCGATGTCAGCCATGGCTCGTTGGAGACCATGGAGTGGACTGTGGGTGTCCGTTAGGGACTGTAAGTGGTCCCTGATGGGACATAGACACCCATGGATGGCAACAAGTTTGGCTGCCATGAGGTCGAACCCCACCTGCACCTGCTCAGCCATCTCCTTCTGGCCCTCCAACACACTGCGTTGAAATGCCATGTGTTGGTCGTGGGGATCCTGGGAGACAGCCGGGGGGGTCGGTGCTTCCTGCTGTGTGGTCTGTGCAGGGGGTGGGGCCTCCTTGATGCAGCAGGGCTGCCCTGCTCCTGGAGGTGGGGTGCCGAAGCTGTCCATGAGCTCTTGGAGGACGTCGGTGTCGAAGGTGGGGAGGTCCTCCTCGTCATCAGTGAGGAGGTGTTCAGTCTGCTCTGCGGAGGTGATGATTCTCCCTCTGCAATGTAAAAGGTAAGATGCAGTTTAACAGTGTGTTCCATGTATGTTCATGCATTGGCCAAGTTTCCAGACAGACTGCATGACAATGTACATTGTGACTGTTTAGGAGGAGCTGCCTATTTGAATCGGGACAGTGGACATTTGTTCACCATCAGGGATGTGGGGTTGTACTTGTCCATTATCATGTCACATTTCCCTGCTATGCCAAATGTGATTGGCCAGTTTCTACACACAAGCGGCAGCAGTTGTGTCCTCTGTTCTGTTGTGAAAGTGTTGCAGTTTGTACCACATTGTTGTCAATGTTGATGTGCACTGATTCTTGTGTGTGTGCTGCATTGTGGGAGTGTTGCCCCTACAGCTCAGACTTTGCTTGGCCTTCTCCCTTTCAGGCGGTGTGCCTTTGACTTCTGTGCTTATGTAGTGCTGAGATGTTGCATACTTGGGTAAATTGGGCTCTTGGTGGGAGTTGGGACTCTTGGGCATGGTTTGTCCGCAGATGTCTTGTTGCCATCAGGGGTTGTTTGTGCACGTGGATGTGTCAGTGTGTGACCGGCTCCTTTCCGGATGTGGACCACACTCAGCCACCTCGGTGTCGTGGCGTGCAACATGTCATGATGAGTGGCCTGCAGACATGCTCATCGTCATGCAGTGTCACTTGCATTGTCAGTGGGGCTCACGGATCCGCAGCTTTGCTGTGTTCAGCACATGTGCATGTGTTTGTTGTGACATTGGTGATGTGTGTGGAGGGCCCTGTCTGGGCTCATTGTGGATGGGGGACTACTTGCTGTTTCTATGTGTGCTGCAGTATGGCATGGAGATCAGGGACATGATCCAGAGTCATTGTGGTTGTGCAGTGTGCTATACTTCATTGTGCATGTGTGCCATTGTGCCCATCTCCCCCCGTCCCCCTGTCCCTGGTGGTTACTCACCCTGTTGCTGTTGTGTCAGGGCATGTTGAGCAGTGTCCGGTCCCCCGACTCCTGCCACCGTCTCCACACTGATGACTGTGGACACCATTTCCTCCATCTCATCCAGCTCCTCCTGTGGCGCAGGGCTCCCACCCCCAGTCTGCATTGCTGCTTTGCGGTTGTTTGCGAGTTTCTGCTTGGTTTTGCACTTCACATCATTTCAGCGCCTCTTGACCTCGTCCATTGTCCTCCTCAGCACTCCAACTGCATTCACCTTGTCCACGATGGACTGCCATGTTCCATTTTTTGTTGCCAATGAAACAGTGGAGGTGACGAAGGGTTGTTGATGGTGTTCTATCACCTCCGTAATCAGGATCCTGTTTTCCTGCGGACTGAACCGCGTCTTCCTCTTCTTCTTCTCCTTGCCCTTCCCTGACCCCGAGGTCCCAAGCTGGTCCTCCGTGGGGCTTGTGGGGTTCGGATTGTCCTCTGTACTTGCTCCGGCTGCCTCCATTGTGCTTCGCAGTTGTTATGTATTTTTTATTTTTTTGCTGCTTTTATTGCAATTTTTCCTGCCTGACGTGGGAATTGCAAGCCTGGCGCTGCTTGTTGACGATTTTTCTATCGCGGTTGGGCCCATCGCAACTTTTTTCGCGTTCGGATTTCCTTTTTTCTCGCCATCGCGGTAGTTGTATCGCGGACATTTGAGGCATTCTCTGGAAACTATCGCATGTTACCGCTGTGTTGGGAATACGACGTTGACACGGAGTTATTTTCCCGCGATAGGTGGCAATATGAAAAATTGCTTTAGCCTATTTTGGCGATGTTTATCGCACATTCTTGTGAATATCCCCCACAGCGTCAACAAACATTGGTGGCCTTTGGTATGTGATTCATAATTGCGTAGCTAAGTCAGGATACTTTGTACTAAGGAGTAGAATTTGAAGCCGCCCGTTTAAGTGGTATGTTTATCCCATAAGCCTAGGGTTTTTAAATTTGTGAAACCCTCTTTAAATTAACGGTTTTCCTCAATGTGTACTGCTTGTACAGATATCCCTTAATACTACTTTTTACCATCTACTTATGATTATGCCTGACATTCAAGTGTACCACCCACATACTCTTCTGAACAAAGATACTTTTTACTCCACCCAACTCTCGCAATGCTGGCATGTTTTTATTCAAAAATCAAGTGGTGAGTGGTTTATACTAATTTATCCTGTATGTAAATTACATATGCCTTTTCTGTGACTCTTCTAGGCCCACCATACCAAAGTGGGATACTGTCTGAGTTCTTGGTTGTTAGGTGAGTCACAGGGACCACATATGTTGGTGGAAACATATGCAAGTGTGATCATGTACTAATATCAATATCACATAAGTAATGGTAGCAGAAGTTTCTCTTTGCAGACATATCCACCCCATCAACAGAGCTGTGGCATAAAAAAACAAGGGTCACAAACACACACATGCTACCAAAGGGCATACAGGATTCATCGGTATCTTTAAGGTGCAAGGATAATTTAATTTTAAGAACAGTGTCGTAAAACATACCTTACTCACATTTGGACGTATGAAAAGAGTGCACTTAACAGTATGCACTAGTATCACAGAGCAATAAGCTACAATCCCTGTAGTCATTCTAAAATGAAAGCTAAGGCCATGCATGAAAAAAAACAACTAACTATGAACATATCGTTGTCCGATAGCACAGTGTATAACTCACATAAGTAAATGTGGGGGGTATGACTGATTCTATTTGTCCATCTTTGGGTGGTGATGGGAAGGGGTGAGAAGGGGCAATGCTGTGCTGCTCCCCTAGATTCTCGACATCCACAAAGGTAAGTTTGTCAAATACTACAGAGGAGTTTTAAGTCAGCCTTTTCTTACCCCTGGTGTATTTTATCTATAGTTGAAGAAATACTACAATCAATATTCAGATATAAAGACATCATTGTATATTGTAATATTGAACACTAATGTCCTATTGTGTATATTCATACACATGCATTAATATGACAAATTAGGTTAAAACCCTAGAATGTGGTATCTAGAAATATGCGTGTAGCTGCCAGTACTACTTCAGACCACATTTATATTTCCGACCCAGCATGGGATATTCACAAAGATTATGACCTCAACAAGACTACAAAGATACATTTTCATCTACATTTTTATGATCTACTATGGCATAGTGTTGCTAATTTTGTATAGCACACGGAGCTCATATGTTAGTACAATGAAACACTTTGAAGATATTAACAAACAACAATAGATCTTTCCTGATAGAAAGATAAGATCTTGGCATTCGACGGGGGTTGTGCTGTATAGTTTCCAGGGCTATCGCAATATAGATTCTGGCATTCAATGCTCTAAGAAAAAACAGATTCCTGGCACTATAATTGCACAAGCATTGAATTTTCTCTGTTTGTTAAATTTCTAAGGAAATGTTTTTTTCAAAGAATGCATGTTCTACTAATTTATACACAGTTGTATTCAATTTAAGATCAAATATATTGGGGAAAGGCTACGACATTCCCATGCTCCTGATTCTGGATCGGCTGCCTCGTTCTCCACTCTGCCTGCTTTTGCACTGAATCCCACAGGGCTCCACTCTTATCCTTCTGCATTTGTTATCGAGAGTTTAGCAGTAGATAGATAGATAGATAGATAGATAGATAGATAGATAGACAGACAGACAGACAGATATGCACCAAGGCAGTGAATGGTGCCCAGTCTAATAACACCTTATTTAGAACAACTTGTTAGTACAGTGTAAAGGTCAAGTTCCAGTTTATTACAAAACTACAAACAAATTGATGTGAGAAAAAAACACTTTTTACTGGCTTCTGCCCACACTCATTAATGGTAATAATATCCTTAATTTCCATCTTCAACAATTAAGCAGTTCAATGTAAAAGGAAAGCATACTGCAGTGCTAAATTTGTGCCAGTGGCACCAGCATTTAATCGGCAACACTGGCACTTATAGCGCAAACTCGACCCAAGGGTATTGGAGTGCTTTTCATGAGTACCAGTTAAGAACACATTCCTTTTTTGGTAGGCACGGGGAGATTAAGGGGGTCATTACGATGTAGGGTGGATCGCCACCGCCCGCATGGCGGTGGCGATCCGCCCTACATTTCTCTCCGCCCGCCACCCATTTCCCCCCGCCATATTAGTATGGCGGGGGGACCCCGGCGGACGGAAAGACCGTCTGCCGGTTTTCCGCCAGTCGACCGGGCGGAAAAGGGGCTAGATATGGTGGCGGTGTCTGCTAGACACCGCCATCCATATTAGCATGGGTGCGGGAAGCAGCCTTTCCGTGGCGGCGATGCCGCCACGGAAAGGCATGCAGAGTTTGCTGTTGGGGGCCCGTTGCGGGCCCCCAGGGTATTGGGAGGGTGGGGGGTGCACATGGGGGGTACCTATGGTACCCCTCTACATTGTCATGGACAAGGTGGCAGGCACCGCGTGGTGCCTGTCACCTTGTGCATGACAATGCACACAGTGCATTCCCAGCATTGTGGCGGGCGGTGCTGTGAGCACCGCCCACCACAATGCTGGGAATGGAGGATGCCACCGCCACGGTGGCGGTGGCATCCTAATCGCCGGTGCGGGACCGCCGCACCACTGGCGGCCGGTCCCAGCACCGCTAGGGTGGCGGGCGGACGAAAGTCCACCCGCCATCCTAATAGGCCCCTAAGTGATTTGCCCAGAATCACAGGATGTTGAGTCTATGCAAAGACTCAAACCTGGTTCCCCAGTTCCAAGGTCAGCAGCTCTGGCCGTTATGCCGCATCCCCTCCCCACTTGTAGGTCTTCATGGTTAGTAGTTGGTTCTGTTATAGGCGGTGCTAACAGGAGCAATAGGCTGGTGTAAGCTGCCTCATGACGAGAGCCCCAACACTTATTTTTTCACAAATTAACACTGGCATACTGATATGGATACAAGATTCGAGGTTGCTTTAAACCGGCATAGTCTTATTAGAAAATGAGAATTATTCTACAAAATGTAGCAATCACTGGTTATTGCAGTACCAAAATAGATATAATGGTTCTACATAGGTTTGTTGTATTTTAGAGCTACTATTTCATATGAAGAATAACAACGTTTTCAATGGACATGTTTACCTACGCTACCTTTTGACCTGATGAAGTGAATTAACCAACATACTTCGGTCTCAATACAATCAAGCCATTATTGCTCATTTGCATCTGTCCCATCACCCATCTCCCAGGAGCCTTTGAGCCTAGTTTATTTCATTGTCGTACACATTGTAGCCACAGTCTTTCTGCTCTGAAAATCTCATAGAATCTAGAATGCTTAAACCTGTGACCAGACACAGCTTACTCAAGGTCCTCTGAATGATTTGTAGGACCATTCACAGCATCATATCTAAGCGAATCTAGCAGAAAGTTCAACAATTCACACAAAAAGAACACTCAATTCAAGGTTGTTCTTTCCTGACCATCCCAAAATAAACATTGGTGGTACTTCCGTCTTTCAACTATCAGTCAAGTTCTGAGACTTGCTGCCAGTAACCATATTAGCAATTCAGTATCAACTTCAATTCAGGGAGGCAGTAAAGTCTTGGCTGCCAACAGATGCATCCATTTGGAAGGAGGAGGGTTATCCTATCTCTGTTTTATTTTATCTAGTCTATCATGATATTCACTCAAGGTATAGGCACAGCCATAAACTTCAACATCTCAGATGGTGCACCTTCAAATTGAATTTAAGACATTTGACTCCTCCCACCCATTCATTCTTCAAGTCTAATGTCCTCTAAAAAGGAACTGTTTTGGCAAAAAAAGTTTTTGCCATGTTTGAAGCACCCCTCCAGAACTCACACATGACATCATAATGTTTCCCCTATAGCCCACTCTCATGTTTACTATTCACTTAAGCACAGTGGTATCTTCACTGCACATGTTTGTTGCCCAGCAAAGGTAAGCATAAGCAAATACAATTGTAGCTCTCTTAAATTTTCAATCCACTCTCCATGTATAAGTGCAGCAATCAGATCATCACAATATATTTGAAAAACTCTTCTGAAACTAATGCATGATTCCAGAACTCTTCCCACAAGGGCTGCCATTTAAACCCATACTCTACCGTCCAAACACATCAAACGGAGTAGATTGTTATTTAGGTACCATATACTGTGGTGTGGTTCCATTAGGGGTATGTTGCTGGATACAAATTATACCTTACAATACACTTTTCTCTCTGGGATCACTCCTCTTTCACACCTCCTGAGTAGCTGGGCTGGACATCTGCTACTTCATAGGGCAAGTTATGCAATTACCAGGCTGGAAGAAGGAACATCGCTGGAAGCTGAGATGTCTCACATTTTGAACGGGGCCTCATTAGCAACTTTCTCTGTGTACAAAAGTGGTCCTCCTGGCATCACTGGTGCCAAGCACTATAGGATCCCTAAACCAAATGTTGGCTTAGGGGAGGAGATTTCCTTTAAAACCTAGTTCAAAGCCATTAGAGGGACAGGATTACTGCTGGTGGATAGGAGGGAGTCTCTGTTTGCTGAACCCGAGGTGTCTCCACTTTCTGTATGGAAGCACATAACTCTGGAATAGTTTAATCACCAGAAAGCATGAAAAATAAATTTAGCATGATTCTTTAAAACTGGAAGTAGGAAGAGTTAGAATGTTTATCCTTCTGGAGAATGTGCCTCAACTTGGAAACAACAGATTTCTTGGTCTGCTACTGCAATGCAGAATTCATGCCTGCCTGCCTGTGTTGGTGACACATTTCTGCTGAATTACAAGGCCAAAAAGATCACATGGAACTACATGCTGGGTCTAGAGAGTATAAAAGGTCTCAGGCAGAGGCTGCTGTTGCCTATCTGGAAGAATTCTGGTGGACCAGTTACAGGGAGATATTTCTCAGGCTTGCCTTTATGAAACTTTCCTCCTTGGATGCTTAGTGCAGAATGTTCTGGGAATAAATGAACCTCATGATGTCTGTGAAGAATTCCAGTGGTCGAGTTTGAATTGAACATTTGTATATGGCTCTCAAACTTAGCTGTGGTATACCACTGGCACCTGGCATCTTTGAACTGGGGTATACCGATCTAGTATGGGTATGTTTTTGTTTCCCATGTAACCTTTAATCTTTTTATTCAATTTCATAAATGATTGTGCTGATTTTTTGTTACAGTTTCATCATTTTAGCAAATGTTATTACTTGTCATTTTGACAAACTAGCATCGGTAAGCAAGGGATACCTCATAGAAACCAGTTTACTTTATGGATTAGATTGTTTGGTCTTTGTGAGAGTTAAGTCAGCACTAAGATCAGAAGTATTGTGGACAATCTCCTGTATAAAATAACACTCTGATTCCCTACAATATTGCTGTACATGTTGCCTATTTTGTATAGACAGAAGTCTCTGAGTGAAGCATCTTTACCTTACTTCATTTTTTTCTATAGTGTCTCAATTGATTAATTCAACAGTTGAGCACTTGTGTTTTTTGGCATGAAAACATATACACAAACAAGAAATTGCTCTTAAAAGTTTTTGTTTTTTAAAACTATTTTTGAAATATGAAACCCACACACAATTTCAACTCTGTGAATTGGAGCAGGGATTTTACCTTGGACCACATATGATTGCAACATTTTCAGTTCACCATCACCCCTTTGATATTGTTTATTTGTTTAGTAAGCTCTCTCTTGACGTAAAGTCCCTAATGCCGTACTCTATCATATGTAGGCCACAACTCCATCTTGACTAATGAAGGCCACCATCTACCTCTCTCAAACAATAGAAATCACAATCTTTCCTGATTTTATGCAGAATCATTGTCATGTCTGCTATTAGATGCAGCTTTAAGTTGACCATATCTTCCTACGAACAGTGAAAGCATCAAACCCTTCGATCGATGACACAGATAGGGCAATCAATGCAACATTTGTCTGTGTCAAATGCCTACTTTTCTCAATGTCAAGGATGATTAAGAAACATCGTGAGCAGAGCAGGGTCCAGGTGGATGGTGGGTCCAATGCTGCTAATCGGGCAGAAATGTGCTGCAGCAATGGGTGGTCTCCATCAGAGTTTAAGAACTGCAGGAAGGGAGCAGCTGCTGCCCGATTAGCTGCGTTGGATCCACCATCCTCCCGGACCCTGATCCGCTCACGTTAATACTGTGCGTCACCGACACCTTAAGTAACTGCTTGAATGACTGACCGGTTCCGCTGGACACCTTAACGTCAGCACCTATGCCACCATGGCATTATGAAATGAAATAATGAAATACCAGCATTTGTAAAGCACACAGCTACCTCCAAAGAGGTGTCCCGGCGCTGGGGGCCCTCGGGAAGATTAAGCGAGCTATTGCCCAGAGTCACATGGTGCTGGGCTAACCTGCCGCCGGCACCAGGAATCGAACCGTGAACCCCGTGGTCTGGAGTCAGGAACCCTGGCCACTGCACCACACCTCTTCCACTTCCACCTTATCCACCTTCGGCATCGCCACACTGCTTGCCTTGCTCCCATTCCATTATGGATTGTTCTCTTTCACAGGCATTTCTTGTCTCTGGCTTATAATTTAAGTCCTGATGATGGTCCCCAGATCTTAAAGAGGGATGAAACATCATCGACATAGAGTATCATTACTATCGCAAATGTTCTTTATTTTGATAAGGATAGCATTGGTACCTTATAAAATATATGTGCCGCTAACTGTTTATTATTGTTGGAGTTACTTTGTAAATTTCTGAGCTGTGTTAGTCTAACTTTTTGTTGTCCTGTTTGTTTCCCACTTTTCATGTTTTTGTTTTTCCAACATTTATTAAATCAATGTATTACTTAATTTTATTTAGGTTGCTATAGAAATTATTTGATTACTATTTACATTGTTGAAAATATTTCTTTGGAAGGGACCGCTTGTTCCTCTATAAATAACTACACCGATGGTCCCTGACACACCTTTGCGTTCCCTTGTCTATAACAACACCCGTGGGTGAGAAAGCACACCTTGTAGAGTTAGGCCAAAGCTGAATCCTACACAACAGTTAGTGCCCAATGCGGGGCTTGTATTTTATGGTTACACCATGAGTAGTTTGTATCTTATCACACACACACACATGCATCATTATTACGCCATTACGGAGATGTACATAGTAATCATGGTTACCTCCAACTCGGAATTTGGGAAGACCTATTTCCGTAGGTTTGTCAAGCTTGTCTCATAAAAGGTTGTTCCCCATTCTGTGGGTTTTCTAATTCTTTGATTCCAATTTTCAATTGAATCCATTCATTATGGCGGCACCTATAGTTATAGGGGACATTTGCAGGGAAGCAGTTACTCAACATCTCAAAGCTCGAGATGTCCCCAATGAGGGGCGGGCAGTTAATTTTGTAATAACTGTACATCCAGAGTATGCCTTTGTGACTTTGTACTCCTGGGTGGAGTTTGAGCCTATTGATGCTGCCTCAGGGAAGTTTCAAGAATATACAGCTGTAGATCCACCGGCACACTACAGGGCTTACCAAGATTTGGAAATCCCATTAACTTCTCAGGAACACCAAAAATGGTTTGGTGGCCAGTTGCCGCATACGCACAGAAATGTCTGTTTTGGGCCTCCGATCAACGACGGGGCAATATGGCCAGTCTTGGCATGCTACACTCCCGTTTCCCACCTGCCGATCTAACACAGGCTGAGGTAGTAGGGCTATTAAATTACATAGTTGCCTTTTATAGGAGACTCGTACAGTTTCTACAATGAGCCTGCTGCTCCTGCACAGATACAAACTATTAGTCCTCAGACTATTAACGATATTATGGTAAAAGTGCCCACGAAGCATGATGAAATCTCTTTCTGGTTTGCTCGTAAGACCAATCAGTTAGAAGCATTGTATCCATACACTATCCCTAAGACAAAAACAGAATTCTGATTATATGTCTCCCTCATGGGATGTTACCTCCCGTAGAGGATTGTAACACCTGGGGAAGAATTTGCATATATTTATACAAGTACGCATGCTGTGCCTTTATTAGCAGCTCTCCCTGATTCACTGAGACACATACAAAATGAGCATGGAGCTCCTCTAGCTCTAGACTTAGGAATGAAGTTAATGGGGAGCTTCTCTACAGTATCATCTACCATCCTAAGCAATATTAAGGGTGAGGCTTCAGTTCTGGCTATACGTCAGGGACTGGAAGCAGTTCCGGTTCAAGACCGTGAATGGGAACTACCAAAAATAATCACAGAAGTTTATACCTCTGTAGGTAGGTACTTGACCCGTTAAGCCACATTTAAAACCTAAAAATGATCCTGAAGGTACTGTTAAAGGTAAATCTACAACAGGAGGAAAGAAAAAACAGAAAGACAAAGATAAAGGATGGACTAGATCCCCTGCTTTTCAGTAATACGGCAGGGGTGGTTATAATTTAAGAGATCACAAAAAAATTAAAAAGCCTTACTTGTATCAGTATTTTGATAGCCGTTCTTCACATTCTTTCCCAGACACTGAAATAAAAGGGTAGAAAGGGGGAGCCGATCTGACTTCTGAAGAAAAGAGAAATTGGGTAGAAAAAGTGAAGGAGGACATGAGACTGATGTTAGCCTAAAGAGGGAAGAGAAAGGATTGGACTCTAAAACCCCGGTAAAAAAGAAGAAAGTAGCAGGACTTTCTAAAAAATATGCTGATGCAGCTGTGAGTTCTCCTGCAAAACAGGACTTGTGTGAGAGTGCTCCTAGACAGTGCAGCAGAAGTCACAATAGTACATCAGACGCTTCAGAGGTTTCTGGATGCAAATTCAACTGATGAATTTATACATATTGAAACTCCAGATCAGCATTTAAATGCTCCTGATACAGTTTACAATATGAACATACAAATTGAAGTGGGCATACCATGTATTATCAAGGCAGTTTTCTGGACACAATTATCTGATAACTATGAGATCATCTTAGCAGAAGTAGACTAGCCTCTGGCCTTCATTAAGGAAACACCCGGGAGGAGGAAGTCATAAGGATAACCTTCTCTCCTATAGTGCCTGAGGATTTAATGGGCATTTATGCTATTGAATAGGCCATGAGACAAGCTCCAGCCTTATATAGAAACCAAGTGGGATAGGACGAACATGCCATTGCACATTTTGTTCCCTTACGTAGTGAACCACAGCTACAAGCACAATACCCTTTAAAGCCAGAAGCAAAACGTGGTATTAAAGCAATATTAGATCAGCTACAGTATCAAGGCATCATCACGCCTCTCACCAATGAACACAGCCCTTTTTCCCGTCTCTAAGCCATATGGTTCCTATGGAATAGGCCTAAACTATAGAAATTTTAATACACACACCCTAACACATGCAGTATAAAACACGCACAACACAGGTTTAATGACAAAACCGATGCTGAAAAAATACAAAATGACCCTGGATATTTCCAAGGGTTTTTTAGTCAAAACATAGTGCCAAAAGGTGAGTTTTTAATGGCTTTCACCTTTGACGGAGTGCAAATTTCATTCTGACATTTGTCCATGGGCTATAAGAATAGTCTGGGCTTGTTTTCAGTGCAAATCATGTAGATCGTCCCACCAGATCCACAGGTATACATTGATGATATCTACCTAATTGATGATGATGATGATGATTTGAAGCTACACCTGACCAGTGTAAATAGAGTGGTGACCATATTAACATCACATGGTTACAAATTGAATTAAAAAAAATTGAAGATTGCCTACCTGATGGTGACCTTCCTTGGATACAAGTTATCCAGCGAGGGCAAGGGTCTAGCACCAAACTTCCTTTATAAGTGTGCTACCTTGTAACCCTCCAACACACTGAAAAAGCTGCAATCCCTGTTGAGATTCTTAACTTTGGAAGTACATATTTATTTTTTTAAAATATTTTTATTGATTTTACCACTGTAAATTGACATAAACAGGCTTCAATCCCGCCTAACAACACAACACAATATTGGCATTGTTAGAAAGACCATGGTATCCGCAATTGATCTCAACCCCTGTGTACTGCTGAAAGTGCATATATCTAGTTACACCTCGTATGTGTAATTCGTACGCTCTTGACCCCCTTCATTGCCGTCGGCTCGGTACCCCTTCCCTTTTTCTCCTCTCACCCATTAGCGTTCATTTTTGTGTCGCCTGTGAGTTCTCGGTGTTCCTGCCTTCTGCCTTTTCTATGGCGGATCGTTCAAGCAGGTATGTTCGCAATGGTTCCCATATGTCCCGTGGGTGGGATGTAGGTGGCATCAGCTCTGTGTATGTATTTAATTGCTCCTGGCAAAATGTAAGGTCGTTTAGCCACTCCTTAAATTTGGGTGCCCGCGCCCTTCCCCACCTGCAGGCAACTCTGCGTTTAGCTAAGAGTAGACCCAAGGATGCATATTTTCTAATTGGGGCCTCAAGGTCCATTGTATATCCTAGTAGTGTGGTAAGCGGGGTGTTAGGTATATGGGATCCAGTCATCTGGTCCAGTGCTTCGAGTACCGTGTCTCAGTAATTCCGGATGGGGGTGCATTCCCAGGCTAGGTGTAAAAAGTCAGCTCCCGCCCTCCCACATCTATCACAGTTATCATTCTCCCTTAGCTGGAAGCGTAGTAATTTTGTGGGAGTATAATGGAGGTGGTATAGGTATTTAAAGTGTATGATACGCAGTCTACTGCTGGCTGATACACGTCCCATTTGTTGACAGCAAAATGTGCATTGTTCATCACTAAAGGGGTGCCCCAGGTCCTCTTCCCAGTGCGCTCGCGCTATGGGAACAGTGTGTGGGCTGTCTGTTTGGGTGGTCCGAAATAGCAGAGAGACTACATGTGCAGGAGTGGACCTCTGGAGTAAGGTATGCAAAGGGGCCATAGTGGGGGGTTCATCCGGGAATGCAGGAGTGATGCCTTCTACATCTTGGCGGAGCCTGACATACATAAAAAGCTCCATGGAGGTAGGCTGACAGTCCTTGAAGAATTTCTCTCGGGTGCAGAAAGTCCCTTCCTCATATAAGTCCCCCCATGTCAATGCTTAAAATTTACGGAGCATCTGTCGACAGCTCCCTTCTTGTGTAACCGGGATGTCTAGGCTGGCCTGTAATGGCAGCAGGGGAGAGTATATCATGTTTAGTTCTAAGCGAGTGGCTCTATCGCGCCATGCTCTATTTGTACAGTCGACAGTGGTCGGGTCTTTGCATTTAGGATTGGCCAGTGAGCTTAAGTAAGCCGAGTAGGGGACTGATGCCATATAGCCATGCTCTACTGCCAGATATGGCATGTACGGCGGTGGGCGCACCCAGTATGCAGCGAAGTGTGCCTGGGCACACCAAAAGTATAGTTCCATGTCCGGTATTTCAAACCCTCTCTTGGCAAAAGGTTGGGTCAGAGTCTCCCACTTTAATCTAAGCTGTTTCCCCCCCCAGGTCAGACGGATAAGTTGAGATTTGAGGGTTTTGAAAAAGCATTTACTGGGTGCATAGGGGATGTTGATGAAGAGATAAAGTAGCTTAGAAAGTATCACCATTTTGATCAATGACGCCCTCCCTGCTAGTGAGAGAGGCATAGCGATGCATCTGGTGATGGAGTCCTTCAATGTCATACAAAAGGGGATGATGGACGGAACGTTTGAGCCAATCAAACACTCACCCCCAGTCAACTGATCTGGGTTTAATCCATCATCATTCTTTAGCTCACTCCACCACCCCAGTTCAGACATGGCCATATGCAAATCAGTCTGACCCTGTGCCTCATGGGAACAGTCCAGCCCGAACTGCCAAGCCATGTCTTCCCTGGACCGGAAACAAGCATCCTAGGACCGGTTTCTGGCATTCCAGCCGTCATCAGCCAGGCTTGCTTGAATCCAGTGGCAAAGTGAGCAAGGGACCCACGTCTGGGCATACCCCCGCCAACTTAGGGCGAACAAAGCGATACAAAAGGGGATGATGGACGGAACGTTTGAGCCAATTAAACACTCACCCCCAGTCAACTGATCTGGGTTTAATCCATCATCATTCTTTAGCTCACTCCACCACCCCAGTTCAGACATGGCCATATGCAAATCAGTCTGACCCTGTGCCTCATGGGAACAGTCCAGCCCGAACTGCCAAGCCATGTCTTCCCTGGACCGGAAACAAGCATCCTAGGACCGGTTTCTGGCATTCCAGCCGTCATCAGCCAGGCTTGCTTGAATCCAGTGGCAAAGTGAGCAAGGGACCCACGTCTGGGCATACCCCCGCCAACTTAGGGCGAACAAAGCGATACAAAAGGGGATGATGGACGGAACGTTTGAGCCAATCAAACACTCACCCCCAGTCAACTGATCTGGGTTTAATCCATCATCATTCTTTAGCTCACTCCACCACCCCAGTTCAGACATGGCCATATGCAAATCAGTCTGACCCTGTGCCTCATGGGAACAGTCCAGCCCGAACTGCCAAGCCATGTCTTCCCTGGACCGGAAACAAGCATCCTAGGACCGGTTTCTGGCATACCAGCCGTCATCAGCCAGGCTTGCTTGAATCCAGTGGCAAAGTGAGCAAGGGACCCACGTCTGGGCATACCCCCGCCAACTTAGGGCGAACAAAGCGATACAAAAGGGGATGATGGACGGAACGTTTGAGCCAATCAAACACTCACCCCCAGTCAACTGATCTGGGTTTAATCCATCATCATTCTTTAGCTCACTCCACCACCCCAGTTCAGACATGGCCATATGCAAATCAGTCTGACCCTGTGCCTCATGGGAACAGTCCAGCCCGAACTGCCAAGCCATGTCTTCCCTGGACCGGAAACAAGCATCCTAGGACCGGTTTCTGGCATACCAGCCGTCATCAGCCAGGCTTGCTTGAATCCAGTGGCAAAGTGAGCAAGGGACCCACGTCTGGGCATACCCCCGCCAACTTAGGGCGAACAAAGCGATACAAAAGGGGATGATGGACGGAACGTTTGAGCCAATCAAACACTCACCCCCAGTCAACTGATCTGGGTTTAATCCATCATCATTCTTTAGCTCACTCCACCACCCCAGTTCAGACATGGCCATATGCAAATCAGTCTGACCCTGTGCCTCATGGGAACAGTCCAGCCCGAACTGCCAAGCCATGTCTTCCCTGGACCGGAAACAAGCATCCTAGGACCGGTTTCTGGCATTCCAGCCGTCATCAGCCAGGCTTGCTTGAATCCAGTGGCAAAGTGAGCAAGGGACCCACGTCTGGGCATACCCCCGCCAACTTAGGGCGAACAAAGCGATACAAAAGGGGATGATGGACGGAACGTTTGAGCCAATCAAACACTCACCCCCAGTCAACTGATCTGGGTTTAATCCATCATCATTCTTTAGCTCACTCCACCACCCCAGTTCAGACATGGCCATATGCAAATCAGTCTGACCCTGTGCCTCATGGGAACAGTCCAGCCCGAACTGCCAAGCCATGTCTTCCCTGGACCGGAAACAAGCATCCTAGGACCGGTTTCTGGCATTCCAGCCGTCATCAGCCAGGCTTGCTTGAATCCAGTGGCAAAGTGAGCAAGGGACCCACGTCTGGGCATACCCCCGCCAACTTAGGGCGAACAAAGCGATACAAAAGGGGATGATGGACGGAACGTTTGAGCCAATCAAACACTCACCCCCAGTCAACTGATCTGGGTTTAATCCATCATCATTCTTTAGCTCACTCCACCACCCCAGTTCAGACATGGCCATATGCAAATCAGTCTGACCCTGTGCCTCATGGGAACAGTCCAGCCCGAACTGCCAAGCCATGTCTTCCCTGGACCGGAAACAAGCATCCTAGGACCGGTTTCTGGCATTCCAGCCGTCATCAGCCAGGCTTGCTTGAATCCAGTGGCAAAGTGAGCAAGGGACCCACGTCTGGGCATACCCCCGCCAACTTAGGGCGAACAAAGCGATACAAAAGGGGATGATGGACGGAACGTTTGAGCCAATCAAACACTCACCCCCAGTCAACTGATCTGGGTTTAATCCATCATCATTCTTTAGCTCACTCCACCACCCCAGTTCAGACATGGCCATATGCAAATCAGTCTGACCCTGTGCCTCATGGGAACAGTCCAGCCCGAACTGCCAAGCCATGTCTTCCCTGGACCGGAAACAAGCATCCTAGGACCGGTTTCTGGCATTCAATGTCTCCAGCACCCGGCCATAATTGGCTCTCATAAGGTCTGCCCTGTCTCTGGTTACTACAATCCCCAGGTACTTTACTTCGCTATCGCACCAAGTCAAGGGATAGTCTGAGTCATATCTTTTGACCAAGTCAGTAAGGGGGAAGATCTGGGATTTACCCCAGTTAATATTGACTCCTGAATACATTCCAAATTGTATGAATTCGCACAGTATTGGATTCAGGCTGACTTCAGGGTCTCGGAGGTATAGGGTGAGGTCGCCGGCGTATAGTGAGATTAAAAGTTGCCGTTCGGGATATCGGAGGACGTGCTCTCGGTGACGCTGACGAAGTTTGGCCGCCAGTGGCTCCATGGCCAGGGCAAAGAGGAGGGGAGACAACGGGCACCCCTGTCTTGTCCCTCTTGTAATGTGGAAACTGGGGGAGCATGTCCTGTTAATTAGTACTTTGGCCTGTGGCTTAGTATAAAGCAATTGAATCCAAGACAAAAATGGAGGGGGGAAGCCCATTCGTTTGAGGATGCTGGCCAAGTAGCCCCATTCCAGGGAGTCGAATGCCTTGGTGGCGTCTAGAAAAACCGCCACCTCGGCTAGCTCTGGGTCAATATCTTGCATGAGGGCAAAGAGGGTGCGCAAGTTATGCGATGTTGCTCTCCTGGGCACGAACCCCGACTGGTCTGACAGTACCAGGGTGCTCATCAGAGGGCTTATTCGATTCGCGAGTATCTTTGCCAGGATTTTTGCATCGCAGTTAAAGGGGGACAACGGCCTATATGAATCGCACCTGTCGCCTTCCCGGGTTTGAGTATGGATATGATGAGTACCTCGCGCATTGTTTGCGGGAGGGTGCCTGTCTCCCTCAACTCCTCGCAGACATTTTTAGGAATTGGGATGAGAGCGTCACTGAAGGTTTTGTAGAGTTCTACAGTAAGCCCATCCGGGCCCGTCCAGACCGAAGTTGCATGATTGCAGCGCGAATCTCTTCATCCTCAAAGTCAGCCAAGAGGAATTCTCTTTGGGCCTCCCCCAGCCATCCCAGTGCTATATCCTGGAAGTATGGCTCGATCTCTACTGGCTGCATTCTGTGTGCTGTGTATAGGGTACTGTAGAACGTGTGGAACGTTTTCAATATGTCTGGGGTGTCCCTGTGTGTTCGCCCGTCTGTGTCAATAATTTCTAGGATAGTGCTCGAGAATCTTAGCGTGCAGGTCAGTTCTGCTAGAGCTTTCCCTGTTCTCTCTCCCTCCCCATACTGTCGGGCTCGGTGGTATTTCCCCCTGAACTTGCACTCCCTGTCTGCCGTCTCCTGATATTCCAACAGTGTCTCCCTGAGACGTCTTTGTAGGTCAGCATTGGGTTCAGATTGCATTCGGGTCTCTAGGTGTTTCAGCTTGGTTTCCAACCTCTGGAGCGTGTTCCAAATATCTTTCAGGATACCCCCTCCCTTCACGAAACAGATCCCCTGAATAGTTACTTTGAATGTTTCCCAGATTGTGGAGAACAGGGGCACTGTGTTTGGCAGCCTCCAGGACTGGTATGGCGTTGTTGTGCAAGGCGGGGTGAGTGTTATCAGGACCGGTGAGTGGTCGGAGTATGTGCGTGGTAAGTGCCTCGACTTGGTGCCATGTTTTCAGTCCTCTAGTGATGAGCCAGCCGTCTATGCGCGACCACAAGGAGTGCGCAGTAGAGTGACAAGTGCCCTCTCTTTCCGTCAGATGGAGATCTCGCCAGGCATCCAAAAGTCCGTGTTCGGCAACTATTTCTCTTAATTGACGTTGAACGTTCGTGTAGTGGTGGGCCTGTGGGTGCAACCGATCCATTGTCGGGTCCATTGTAACATTAAAGTACCCCCCATACTACATGAGTGGATCCAATATCTAGTATTGTCCCCGTAGTATATTAAAAAATTTGAGGTGATCCATGTTGGGGCCATAACAGCAAGCAAATATTATAGATTGGGATGCCATGTTCCCCCACATAATACAATATCGGCCCTGTGAATCTGTTTTTGAGCCTATGGCTACATATGGCACGCTATTCTTTATGAGGATTACCGATCCTCGTGCATACATTGAATATGCAGAGAAGCATCGATACGCAGCCCACTGGGCCACGAAAGTGGTCAGGTCAGAGGGGCCGAGGTGTGTTTCCTGCAGCATAGCACAGTGTATGTTGTGTCTGTCTAGGTATGCCAGGACATGTCGGCGCTTCCGGGGGTTCCCAAGGCCGCATACATTCCATGTAGCCAGGTTATAACTAGGTGGGTCTGGGCGACTCATTTGTAGTATTTGTCGTAAGGTGTGTGGCAGGTGTGGTCTTCGCGTATCGTGTCAGGGTATCACAGTACTTTACATCCATGACTATGGTTGTAGCAATTGTTCGTGTCGTTAACTCCCTTCCACTCCCTCCCTCCTCCCACAGCAGCAGCCCAATCCTGCTGTGATGTATTGTCCCCCCCTCCCCTTCAACCCCGTAACTTCATTCCCTTCGGGGAACTGTAGTAAAATAACACTGAAACAGTTGACCCAAGTCATGTTAGGGATGTCCTTCTGGGGAAACGCAGAGGGTGTCAGTTCTCCCTCGTGTGTGCGAGGGCGCTCAGGACAGTATTCTGTGTCCAGTCTGTCCGGTTAGACCTGTCGCGCCTCTGGGGTTTAGCATTTGCAGCTGCCCTTTCGTGTGCTGTACTCTGGATGCTCGTTTCATGCCACTCCAAGGGGGTCAATGGCTTCTGTCTAGGTGCACTATAGTGGTGGCTGTGATCCGAGTTCTCCAGTGGGCGATAGATGTGTGGTTTCTTACATCTCATTCTATGTCCGACAAGGCAGCTGTGGATCTGGATGGGCTAGAGGCGGTTTCTTGTTGGGTGATCGTCTGACTGTGGTTTTCAGAAAGTCAGCTACATGCTGGGGGTTTGTGAAGAAGTAATGCTTGCCTTGATGCATAATCCGAAGGCGTGCTGGGAAAAACATGGCGTAGGCGATTTTGGCCCTCTGGAGTTTCTATTTAACTGGAATTAATTTTTTACGTGCTTCCTGGACCGCCATGGTGAAGTCTGGGTATATTGCCATTTCAGTGCCCTCGAAGGAGAGTGACTGTTTCTCCCTTGTTAGTCGCAACGCAGTGTCCCGTCTCGATAATTTAGCAGTCTTGCGATTATCGGTCTCAGGGGGGCCCCAGGTGGAGGTCGGTTAGCCATTGATCGGTGCGCTCTCTCCACTATTAGCATCGCTGAGAAGGCACTTTTTCCAAACAGCGTCGTGAGCAGGCGTTCAACGTAATCCTCCATTCTGCCCGTGTTTGTGGATTCCGGTATGCCTAGAATTCGTAGGTTGTTACTGCGTGATCTCGATTCTAGGTCTTCGTTTTTGGCTGCTATAACTTTTAAGAGGCGCTCCATATTAAGTAGCTGCTACTTGCGCCCAGTGGACATGTCTTCCAGATCAGAGATGCGCTGTTCTGCTTCTTTGATGCGTTCGTCGTGTTGATCCAGTTTGTGTGTGATATTGTCCATGCATGTGCACATAGTGTCCATTTTAGTTTCTATGGAGGTGAGGCTGCTTTTCATAATGAGTAGGAGTTCTTTGAGGTCCTCTGTCGAGGTTTGAGTACCTGAGTTTAGCGCCTCCGCCATTGTGCCTTCGGGCTCTCCTTGTATTCGGGTAGATTTGCGAGTTTCCAATTGTAGCTTGGATTGTTTCCCGTCAGCCTTTCCCATGCTGCTATCACTTTGCCCCTCGGCTTACATCTCCTCCCTGTGGTCAGGTGGGAGGGTAGAGTCCTGGGTATTGTATGCGTGTTCTGTATGCCTCTTCTTAGTATTATTGTCCCTGCCGCATGGGTATAGTGAGTTCTGGTTAACGTGTTTTGTTGCTCGGTTAGGCCTTATATTGGCCCACGAGGTCGCTGCCACACTGACCAGGCTTGTGTGTCTATGCTGCCGTGCGATGCTTCAGTGCCCCTTTTCGGGGCAGCTGCCTCTATCTCCAGGTCTCGTGGGTTGGGCCCGCCGCGTCAGCTTCTTCTCCTGCGTTGCGTGTACCTGTCGTCGCTTCTTGCGGCCCAAGTGATCAGGCCTAGGTCTGATAGTGTTGCGCCCGAGGTTCTGAGATTCTCAGACTGCCCCACTGGCAAGGAACACGTAACCTCCTCTCAGCAGCGACTATATGGGCCTTTGTGTGTTGCTCTCTGTCTGTGTGGGGGCCTCCCTTGGTAACGTCAAATACCTCCGTCCCGTTTATTGCTGTCCCCTCACAGGTGCCATGACTGCCGGATGCTCTTACTGTTTTACAGCATGGCCTTATGCTGTTCTTTGAGGTCGCCCCCTCACTGGCCTGGCGTCTTTCCTTTAGAGGGGGGGCTGTACCGGTGCGATCACTCCTCATGCACAGCAAGAGTGGCTACTGCTTTCCCAGGGCCTCAGGCATTAGGCTCACCTCGTCTGCCTCTTTGCCCGCGTCCCGCGCATATGTCACTGCTCTGCGTTTTTCTTGTCCGGGCCTAGGCCCGATATCCTGTGTCTGCCCGACTTGGGCTTGCCGTCTGTCTCTCTTCAGGCAAGGGAAGGGCTGTGATCTCTCCGCTGCAGCTGCGTTGCTTTTCTCTGTCTGAGCTGTGCTTTCTATAGTGGGGCCGCCGTTGGCGTTGCAAGCAGGAGGGGCGATGTCAGCCATCGCCGCCGCAGCTCGAGGCCCCTTACTCACTGTTTGGTCTCTGTTCTGCCCAGCCTGCTTCCACCTCCGGGTCTCCCGGCCGCCGAGTTTCTCTTGCAGCTTGGGGATTACCCCGCTCCTCCCAGCACGGCGGGCCCCTTTCGCTGCGGTTGTTTTCGTCCCTGCAGCACCGCCTCTCAGCCCTTCGTGGTGGTGGCAGCAGTCGGGCTCAGGTCGCGCCCGCCATCTTGAGATCGGTTCAGGGCTCGGTGCTTTGGAGCGATTATCTCTGAGTTCTGGCTCCTTCTGTCGATTCTTGTGTCCTCACGGGTTGCCGTAGGTATTCCGCTGGCTGCTCCCACAGCAATTTCCTTGGTTCACTGGCATTTGGACAGGATATTTATGATTATAGTGCCTGAGCTGCAAGAACCTCATGCAAGTGCGGCCATCTTGCTCGTTCGCCCTCTAGCGCCCCCTGGAAGTACATATTTGCCTCAGTACATGCGGAGAGTGAAGCTTTTTTGTATAAACTGATTTTTCCCACGTTTGCATCCAAACAGTAGTTGAACTCACACATTGATATCTTGCACTCTACAAGCAGGCATGCTTGAGACTAAATATTTACAAACTAGGGATAACAAAACCAACCTAGTTATCAGAGTCATACCCAGTCACTACGGTTACATTTTTGTGACCTACAGCAAAGGACAGAATGTCTCTATTGCTTACAAGTAACACTTGTATTCCCCGGCAGAAGAACATTTTGCTTCCATTGAAAAAATCCTGATGTCTGCAGAAACAGCTATTTTAAAAGAGTGTCCTTTGGTGCAGGGAAGCCATATTATCATTGTTTCTCCCACTAGCGGTGGCCACAAAGACAAGTATTCCTAATGCTTGTGCTCTACACCCGAGATGGGTAGAGTGGGCCTCTTCCTTGAGTGCAGTGCTGTAAAGTTTCAGTATGATCCCTCTCTTCATACACAAGGTTTTCTCCAATATGAACAGGATACTGTTCCGACTCCAGACACTTTACCTATTGAGTCATACTATAACATCTTTTATACAGATCGCTCTGCCCTACCTGTGGTAGGAATAAAATGCAAATACTCTGAAGCTTGTGCGACAGTACAAGGGCTAATGAAGGATGGTAAATGTATCCTTAAACGTACCCACAATAAACACCTAGGTGATAGTACTGCACAATATGCAGAATTACATGCCCTGCTACTTGCATTACAAAAGACTGACTTGTTAGTTCCCTCACTCACTGTGTCTGACACAGCCTTCCATGAGAAAGGCTATAACGTTGATTTTCAGGATTAAAGATTCAATAGATTCCATGATTCAAAGTGAACACCTATAAAGAATAAACGGCTTCAGGGAAAGAAAGCTGTCTTACAAGACAAGCGTCCCAGCACCTTGTGAGGAAAACATTGCACCATCAGCGTGATGGCATTCATGCTGAAAGGAACTGTTCGGCTGACCTAGTGGCAAAGGCTCCAATTTAGACTGTCTAAGTACCAGTCCTAACCAGATCTCAAATGAAGATCGACACAAATATCTTAACTGCCATACATGCTGAAAAGGCAGGCTGGAAAACATCCTGCAGGTCTTCATCCCAGATACACTTACACCCTTAATTCAGATAACATTCCGGTAGTTACGATACCAGGAATGGGAGACAGAATAATACATAACAGTCTGCCTAGATAAGATATAATCAAAGAAGCACATTAGAGACTGGGTTCTGCACATGCATTAATAAATGCAACTGTAGCCATGCTACAGCAACACTACTGGTTGCCTATTTTATGTAAACAGACTAGGGACTATGTTAGGCAGTGTGACATTTGTCAACAGATTAAACCCTCCACTGTAAAAAAAAACCCTTGCCATCTCCCCTCATTATTTTGAATATGCCCTTCCAGGTGATTTATCTGGATCATATCGGTCCCCTCAATTGAGCTAACCGATATAAGCACATATTGGTAGCTATTGATTCATGTTCTCGATTCCCTTGTATTTGGTCACAGAGAAATGCAAACACTTCAGCTGTCATAGAAGAACTGCAGTGTCTAGTATCAATGGGGGCAGTTCATCCATTTTATTAGATAACGGTCCTGCGCTCGACTAAAAGGCTTACAGGGATTCCATATCTGCTCTAGGAGTTTGTCTCTAATCCAACAACCCATTCAAAGCTGAATTGAACAGCATTGTAGAGAGGGTCAATGGCAAGATGAAACAACCTTTGACTGCCATGGTGCTAAATTGAGGTCTTAATTGATACCACAATATGTGCCCCTCTGTGTGCATGCACCTCAGTTCCTGCACGACATGGACGTTTTAGTCCATGCCGTGCATGAACTTTTTTGGGCGTTCTCATTGCCGTGCCCATTTTCCGTGGGAATGTCAAAAGCAAAGTCTGCCAGACAGGAGGAAACTCCTAATCTAGTGGGCGACCTGACCACGGATTTGTGGTGCGGAAGCAGGGCGCTGCACTGCCAACGTCGTAATCAAGCCCTTAATCACCCCCGACAATATGATTTACTCCACTGAGTTTAGTCAAAACCTGGCTATTCAAGGATACAAGTATTGTAAAGTAAATGTTGATGAAAAATGTATTTGAGGAACCAAAGTTTGGCAGATCCAAATCAGAAAAGCCTTGTTTTTAGTCTGTATAATACCAAAAGAAATGATGTTTCTAAACACAACTATCCAGCAGACTACTTGTTCAAGATTCAGAACAATGAAGGACTTAAAGAAACCTTCTATTCCAAAAGCCAATCTGACCTTGTTCAGCAATTGACAATTTCTACTGAATATGTCTGAATTGAACATTAATGTTATGATACAAAATGGGACCTACAATTACAGCCAGTTTCCTGTTAGAGGTTTGGATTCATGGTCATAAGATTCCAATACCTGCATGCAGCGTTTTCTTTCCAACACTACAAGACCTAAATTTAATTGTCCTGATTCACGGTCTAATACACAAACACTGGTATTAAATATTATCTATAGTGTAAGTAAGCTATGCCAACGATGGCTAGAACCCTCTAGTCTTTCAGCTGTGAAAGAACACTTTTCCTCCATTAATGAATACATGGATTTTTCTGATGGTCTTCTATGATCAAGTCCTAAAAAAAATGAAATATTCCTTGCCACATGCATATATGCCACTTATAATGAATTAAATAAATATTCAAAGAAAAAGGCTGCAGAAAGAATCATACAAATAGATCACGAAAACTTGCGAACAGTTTTTAAATGATCAACTATGGAATTCACACTATTTCTAAAAGAATGTACTCATTAAATCACATTTTGTCATCAGCCTTAGATCTTCTGAAAGGAGACCTGATTTTATTAAAACACCGACTGACTCAGTTAAGAGCAATCATACAACTAAATAGGGCATTATAAACACTTAGATCAGGTTTCATGCCTTAGCAACTTCTTAACCGCACATGTCATGTTTGCTATTAGACGCAGATGTCACCTGCCACATGTTATCTTTCTAAGAACTGTGAAAGCACCAAACTCTTCAATTGATAACACAGATACAACCATCAGTGCCACATTTGTCTGGGTCAAGTGTCTACTTTCCCCCATGTCAAGCTTGATTAAGAACACATGCAGACATATAACCAAAATAGTGTAGTCTGAATAGACGTCTTTTACCTTATATGTTCATAAGGAAATATCTAGGATGCATAACTTGATTCACAGAATCTATGTCAGACATTCTTAAACCTATGTCAAGGAAGTTCAATTTCTGATAATGTTTAGTATATAAGGACAACAACTTGACCACTTGTCAGGAGAAGTCCTTCGCCCAGAGTATCGCCTGAGATTTTGCCAGAGACGGTCTCACCTACTGCCACACCTTCCGCACTTTGTCGATGCTGCATCTCGCCTGACGCTCATAACGCTGAGTCCTGGAGTAAGTCTGACTGACTGCTACTGCAGCATGTGTTTGCCCTTAGAGGCAACACTGTTTTCGTGCCTCTGCTGATAAAGACAGCCTTTGCTGTCAACAAGGTATGCAGTATGCCTCTTATCCCTAAGAAACTCTAGACCGCAAGTTGCTTTGCCTTCCATGCTCTCATAATATAGTGAATAGAAGTAGATATGTAGTTTCAGGTTCTAAATGACTTTTTAAATGACATTTTAACAATGGTGGAAATATTCATTCTATTTGTATTATTTATGGCATGCCTTCTTCCTGTTTTTATATTGTTCTGTGTAGTTGTTTTGGGCAAATGGAGAAACATATTTTTCCTGTAGTAATAAATACTTTTAACTTAAAAGTGTTCATTCTTCTTAGTACAGTGTGTGTGTGATACGGTAAATAGCAAAATAAGGCTTGTTACTGTTTCCATGGTGCCCCTGATCCCGTTATGGGATTATTAGTAACCCAAAAGCAATGCTTCTATGTCAGTTACACATTGAATAGAGTTTTGCAGGGCTACAATAATCTGTCTTTCACATTCGTCACTGGTGCACTGAACCGAGTTCACTCGTGTCATCGCGGGTGGGAAAGCACACCTTGTAAAGTTACTTTAAAGTCGTAACTTATGCAACGGTCTGTTTTCAAATTGATTTGTTGGTGCCAAGAATATGACTCCAGCTGCCTCTAGGTTTGGTATTTAAAGTCATACCACTCAAGACTTTATGTAAGCTGAGTAGCAAAATAAAGGTAGTATTGTACTGAAAGTTTCTCTGGTGTATCTGCTGTTGCTGGTACGGTTACTTGTAACAGTATGCATAGAAAATGTACTTCCCAATATAATAATTATTTGTGTACATTTTATAGTAGCAAGTATGCACAAATGGAAATTTTGAGTTCTTTGTAAACGCTATCTTTCATTCGGACAATGTTGAAATCTCAATATGTGAGGATTATCATTAGCTGTGGTGCAAAGAAGAAACCGTGTAGCAGCTCATTATGCATGCTCGTGTTTGTACAGCAATTACAAATGGTATAATATGGTGGCATTCATAATTGTTAAGGTGCATATGGTTCCTTTTAGAAGCAAAAATCAGTTTTCATTTGAATGCGTCCTTACATTCATAATTAGCAGTAATTTCTCCTCTTTTAGTATATTAGGTGATAGGACAGGATTAACTTTAAGGAGCCTGAGTATCCCTTCCATGTCCCTGAATCTATATGAGACAAAACAGTCATGTGAGAAATTGGGTTGAGTGGGATGGAAACCCTGCTCAAGAAAAAGCCACAATCCCTGAAATGGTGAATCACAAAAGTCACTCAGTTAACCTGTGCTTAACCCTCTGCTAGGCATAAAAACGGTCAGGCTTAACTTAAACGCAATATGCAAAGTACTTCTGCAGCACACAAATAGTCATAAAGTGAAAACACCAAACAAGAAAACTGCCACACCAAATTAGAGAAATAGAGTACCTTTTTATGAAATATTTGTCACCAAAATGACAAAAATCCAATCAGTGGAACCGGAGTTATGAGTTTTTAAAAGTTGAAGTTAAAAACTAGCAACTAAAAGATCAAAGCGCCAACCGAGGACATCTAGTCATGCGTGACTGGGTCAAAGTCGAAAAATATTTTCTAAGGTTCGGAATTTAGCTATCTGGACAACTTTAGAACCACTTCCAAGGGTCCAGGACTAGAGAGGCACCACTTGAAGTGTCAGGTCTCACTCAGGATGGGTCCAGGTGTTGTTTCAAGATGGCTGGAGGTTTTTCTTTCCCTGAGGTTCTGATCAGGAAACAGGACCAGGAAAAGATACAGCAGGACGACGTTCTGTCTGGACCTGCCAGAATGAAGAACTGAGGTATGACATGATCTTTACTTGCACCCAGTTAGTGGAAATGCTCTGCAATGGATTACATTGTCTAATGCACAGCTCTTTGATATGCTCCTCGGACTCATTACTCCTCATAATGGAACATGTCAACCAGATACTTTTGAGCTTAGGTTCTTTGACATCCCCCTTTATCCCTTGCACCTATTTGTTATTAAATACTGTTCAGACATTATGTCTCCACAAGTCACTTAAATGATAAATCCATCTTTTTTATAAGTCACAGAACAAAATATCGCCTTGGAAATACACATTAAACCTGTGCAATTTGACTAAACATACAACGGTACTGGTCTCAGATATTAGATGAGGTGAACAAATATCTAGATACTCAACTGCCGAGATTCCCAGCCTATGTACTTTAGGAGTACCAAATCCTTTAACGTATCCCCTCAAGTCCAGAAGAGGTCGCCAGATAGCGATAGCCTTGGGATCAGCTGCTCCAAACATTTTGACCCACTGGAAAACCTCCCGAACCCCCACCTACACGGGTTGGTTCCAACGCTTATGGGGGTTGGAGAATATAACCCTCACACTGGCAGGGAAGGGCTCTACTTTTGGAGATCTCTGGCAACCATTCCTGGCTCTACTCACACCAGAGTTCCGTGAACTTACGTGCCCTAGGTACTTTCGTCTCCTGCGCCTCCCAGAAACCAATAATATGGTGGGGTACGAATCAACAAGAAATGCCACAGGCCTAAAATAAGACTATAGAAGGCGCAGTGAACGAGGGTAGGTGTGGGGGGAGGGGGGCAGTATGGTTTTTTTCTGCTTTCTCCCGTTCATTGTTTGACTCGTCAGTAAGCCAATTGCAAAGGGCTCTGTGCAGCCCATTATAATGCATATAATTCAAAGCGAGATGATTTGTTTGTTGATAAATCTCAATAAAAAAGATTTAAACCTAAAGAAAATTCGGAATTTGTGTGTCCCCTGCCAGTGTAACTGGGATTACCATTGCCAATACTTTCACTTCAGGTCCTCTTCGGAACCTATTCTGTAGGTAAATGAGACTGCAACAAAATTACATTAGAACTGGTATGGTGTTTGGCCTTACCCACCAACCTCTGGGCCAAAATACAATATTTGAAAAAATTTAAAAGAAATAAGCTTACTTGAAGGTTGACAGTATATCTTTAAAATTCATTTGTGGGGGTCTTAAATATTTTAAAAGCTAATTTATGTCCATTCCGTATTTTCAAAAGTGATATCAAATTTTGCTGCCCAGTTGATAAATGTGGGGGCATATTCTCAAGGATCTATCGCCGAATTAACGGCACTTTATCTCAGCCAAAGTCGCGATAAAATTATCGCCCCATTCACAAGCTGGTGCAAACAGCCGATATCACCAGTTTACCTGCGATAGCATCCGCAAAAAACATCGCCACAGATGAGTCCGGCAACTATCGCTAATGAGATGCAGAGTAGGCGTTCCCGAGCAAAAATCCGTGACAACACCACAACGCAACATTCTCAACGACCAGCCAGATTGGCGATAGGAACACAAAACAGGCGATACGGCGCGTTAGCAGCAGGAAATTAACACCTGCTCTGACCTGGTGCAAAGTCGGACGACAACCTGCACCAGAAAAGGGAGCCCAGCCCACAGCCACACCTGAAGAACAACAGATGCCATGGAGCTACTCATCATGCAGCTCGGAGCCCCAACAGGGCCACAACACCCACCGCCACCACACCCAGGCCCGCCACCCCCCCCGAGCCACCTTGCCCCCCCCCTAGACCACCACGGAGGCAGCGCAGAAAAAGACAGCAGACCTTCAGGAAACGCACCAGCCTCACAGACTTGACACCAGAGAATGTCATTACCCACTACAGACTCAAAAGGTCAACCATCCTCCACATCCTGACCATCATTGCCCACAGGCTGACGGTACCAACACAGCAGACAACCAACATCCCACCTCAGACAAAGCTGCTGGCTGTGCTGCACCTGTTGGCCTCTGGGACATACCAACCAACAAAAGCCAGAGTCGGGGGAGTCTCACAGCCAGCCCTATCCAAGTTCCTCAAACCTGTCCTGGATGCCATCATCAGCTTGGTACCCCAGTACCTATACTTCCCCCACACTGCGCAGGAACAGCTGGAGACCAAGCAAGGCTTCTACGCCATAGCAGGCTTCCCGCACGTGTTGGGGGCAATTGACTGCACACATGTCCTACTTGTGCCCCCTGCCGACACTGCACACAATTACCGCAACAGAAAGCACGCGCATTCCATCAATGTGCAGGCAATAGTGGACCACCGGGGACTCTTCACCAATGTCGTCGCCAACTACCCAGGCAGTGTGCATGATTCATACATCTTCCGACAGTCCATCATCAACCGGCGCTTCCAGGATGGCACCTACTGAAATGCAGTGCTCGTTGGTAAGTACCAAATGAACACACCACACACCTCAACTCCACAATCATGCAACTCACAACTCTGGGAATGCACACGTTACAAACTCACATACAACATGCCCACCCACCATACACAACAGCACAACGTACAGCGGAAACCTGGGCTAGCCATGGACATGAGCCATCAACGGCATGGCACCTCAGCCACACAATAGCAGTATGTGGGGAGAGGTGGGAACCAGGCATGTGCGAAGGAGGCAAGTGACCCATGAATGAGAATGCACACAATGCCAAGTGTGGCGTGGAAGTGCTGGACAGACTGCAGTATGCAGACCATGTCGACATATACTGCTGGTGGTGGTAGTGTTGTGGACAGTGGACGCAACCATGTCACCCCAGCCAGTGGGGAAGGTCTCGGAAATGTAGCTTGTGACGTCCCCCCCTGTAAGCATGTGCGGAGTGGGCTGGCCCGGCGTACGCCAGGCCAGCGTAGGGGTGTGAATAAAAAGCATGTAGCTCTGGGCGTGGTTCTCTTCTGGAATGCTCAACGTGTCTGCCAGGGCAGCGCCTCCCACCCCGCCATGAGGCCATCGCCATGAGCGGTGTGGCCTGCAATCCTGTGTGCCGGCTGCAGCCCGGGCCGCTGGTCCCCGAACCAGTCTCGTCCGTCCCTGCGCATCCAGGCCTCACTGCTCACCTGCCGACACCGGCGTGTCTCCAAGAGGGCCCACCACATGCCGGTGCTAGCTCCAAGCCAGAGGCCCTCAATCTTGGCAGCCTCCTCAGACCATCACGGCCTCCGCAGTACTCCTTTCTCGTTGACGTACTCCACCGGCATACACAGCGGACAAGTAGGTCAGACATTTGGAACTGAGTCTTGATTACACAATGGCAGAGTACATATATGAATGCAGAGTTTAAATCAGTATACTCCCTTCGATGTGGTGCCACCAACTCTGTGCATAGCATTCCGACCACACGTGTCTGTGGGCCCTTGCTGACCGCTGCCGCCGGCCTACACTGCGGTCCAGCAGGCATCACACCAATCCAATACAGTCCGTAACAGGCAGGACATGGCATCGTCGCTGGCTAAACACCCGCTCAGCTCTCGTGGCCCTACCTCAGTGCATCGCAAGTCACCGTCCCGTGGCGGTGTGCCTGTGCCGGCCACTGTGCATCCGGGGCCACCAACTCTGTGCAGCTCAAGTAATGGACCCTTGCTGTTTGTACTTTGAACTTCTGATTGTCTGATCACTGTTGTAGTTGTTGCCAGGACCAACCAACCCCTGACACTTACACTACCTAACACCCATCCAGCACAGGCGTCACTGGACGTGTGACCCTGGCAATAAAAGATGCCGGGTGCACGTGCCCGTAGCCAGTTCCACGGATAATCTCAGTGTGTCCGTGTGGTCATTATGTATGCATGAGGGCCCCGGGCCATATCACATTACATTGTGCTGTGTACAGCGGGCGCAACCTTGTCACCTCAGGCAGTGGGGTAGACCGGGGACATGTAGCTGTGTCAGACCCCCCTGTGAGTGTGAGGGAGTGGACCGGCGTATGGCAGTATGGCGTAGGGGTGTGGTCATTCAACACGTGGCTCTGGGCGTGGTTAAGTTTGTGCCTTGCCAAGGAAGTAACTAATGCGTGTGTCTCAAGTGTAGTGTCGGCGCCACCCGTCACGCAATATACAATGTTGCTATGTAGCATGCACCCGGAGTACGGGCTTGGCCGAGGGGTATATGAGGGTGCGCAGGCCCGCTCGGGGTCAGGGATCAGACATGGCAACTGTTGTGTGTGTGTCGCTATTTCCACAGCATAAGCCAAAGGTCTACCCTCAACCGCATGGCGAGTTCAGCCAGGCATGAACTCTACATCTGTGTCTGCCCTGTCCTTACCATAGGCCTACACACATGTGTCTGTCCACCTTCAGCGCACAACATCACTGTGTCGTTGTCAGGCTTGTGGACATGCGCAGACAGGCATGACAATAGTGTGCCGTAGGGGTGCAAGGGATGCAACCGCGGTGCGCACACTACTGAATATGCTCGGGGGAGGGAGGAGCGGCATTGAGGCTACATAATACACATCGATGCCGCTCATTTGCAACAAGCAGTACATGTCATGCAGGAATCACAACGTCACACATATCACACACCAATGAACCAGTGAGCCTGCCAACACATCATGCAGAACCAACTATTGACTCATGTCTCTCTGCACTGTCACAGGTGACCAAGGATATGCACTCTGCACTTGGATGATGACACCCCTCCGAGCCCCGAACACACAGGCCCAGAGGCAGTACAATGCGGCCCACAAACGCACCAGGGGCATCGTGGAACGCACATTTGGCGTGTTGAAGTCACGTTTCAGGTGCCTGGACGTCACAGGTGGAAGGCTCCTGTACAGCCCAGACATCGTGTGCAAGATGATCGTTGCATGTTTTGTGTTGCACAACATATGTGTATGCAGCAAGGCACCATGGATACAAGTGCCAGATGCACCGGACGATGATGATGAAGATGAGGCAGGTGGACCACATCCCACTTCAGCCGCAGCAGGAATAGCCCGTAGGAACACCATCATTGACAATTTCTTCACATGAGCACGTCACATTGTGACAGTCCTTGACAGTAATGGGACAGTACAAAATGACCACAGGCACAGCATGTGCAAATAAATGCATTCAAAAAACACATTCCCTGAGTGCATGTCACTCATCTGTACAGGCACATCACTCAGACAAGTGTGAGTGCGACATGTATTGCTCACAATTTTATGATTTGTTCATGGATGGTGGGTGTGTCACCTCTGTGCAGAAAGGCTGTTTAGGGTGTCACGTATTCGAACTGCCAGTTCTGTGTGTCGCAGTTAGTAGGGAATCCCACTCTTCGGCATTTCACATGTGTCCAAATTCATTCCATTTTGGCTGCCATTTGTGTCCTACAGGTGACAAGAGGGCTCCTTTTGGGATCAGATATGTACCACCATGATGCAGGGATGCCCCCTGTGACTCAAGTCCCACAACATGGATAACATGTATGTAAGCGGGAGTCACTGCCCCTACATTCGTCCACGCTTTCATAATTGATTGATCATGGTCATGACACGTCTGTGTGCAGGAGGGGTTGCTTGTCCCTCTGCAATGTGAGGGGGAGATGCGGTTTCACTGTGTGTTACATGCATGTTTCAGAATTGGCGCAGTTTACATGCAGACTGCATGTCAATGTACATTGTGACTGTGAGGAGATGCCTATTTGATGCGGGACAATGGTCATTTGTTCAACATCACGGATGTGGTGTTGTGCTCATACATTGTCATCTCACCGTTTTTTTACTCTGCTTTTATGGTGCATTTTCCCGCATGACGCGTGGGAATTGCAGGTCTCTCGCTGGTTATCGCTGATTTTTGTATCGCGATTGGCCTCATCGCTACTATTTTCGCGTTCGTGTTTCGCGTTTTTTCTGCGTTGCGTTAGTTTTAACACGTTCATTTGACGCGTTATCGTGGGACTATCGCATGGGGCCGCCGTGTTGTGAATACCACGTTAACACGGAGTTGTTTTCCCGCGATAAACTGTGATGTGAAGAGTTGCGTTAAGCTAATTTTGTGTTAGTTATCACACGTTCTTGAGAATATGCCCCGTAGTCTCTTTGACATGCAAGAGGATAGAAGCTAAGCAGAGGATTAATATTTCACATTTCTTGCCAGTATGCTCACACGGAATGAGACAGCAATTTGATTTGCCATGCTCTTTTTAAGCTGGCCTTCATATATCTGCAAACGATGCCAACTAATTTCGTTTACAATGTGGTATTAGAAATGTGGACAGATCCGTGCTAAGGCTCAGCAAAGACTGCCAAATAATTTCAAATAGCCGACTCAACTTCTGCCACATGGAAATGACTTTCATTGTCTGCCAATCAACATATTAGTAGATTTTAAAAAGAATTGCATTGGTGTCATCAACTTAGGAAAGACTGGATGCACACGTTTATGGAAAGCAAAATTCTAATTTGAAGTAGCTAGGGGATGTGTTTGTCACACATGTATCCTGTTTAGCACTTGCAATCTAATATTCATTAATTATTTGTAGTGCGAAAACATTATGACAGGTTTGTCAATCAAGTGAATACCATAAAATAACACACGGTAAATACATTATCTGTAGATTTAGTGTTTGGCACAATATGACTTAGGACTATTTCGTATGTTTTCTGTGTCAGCAGCAATGCCAGTGAACCCCTCTGTATTAGCTACAGTGTATGTTTATTTTTGTCGTCATCTAACTATAAAGCCCTTTCCATTGAGCTTGCCAAATGGCTAATACATAGTTAACACACTTTGTGGTTTTAGTTGTGACTATTACACGTTGTTTGCGAACCTATATGGGAAACATATCACAGAAGCATTCACTCTCCGTGACATTATATTAGATTTGTGGCTTCAACAGCAGACTAATGGAATGATGTCCTTCGGTTGGTCTTTATTCTGAGTTTTTTCGTCAAGTAATTAATGCCTGTTATCCGTTTGCAATCTTTAACCTATAATGGATAATGGCCTCTTAACAGGACTCGAAGTGTGCTCGCACTAAAACAAAGAATAAGGAACATATTGTGACTGGGTCTACCTTATTCTTTTTCTTCCTTAGAGTGGTCACATTTAGATTGCTTTATGGTACCTTGGGGATTCCTGGTTTATTTGTGGGATGGATGACTAAACCAGTGTCTCGATTTGAAGTTCTGCTAGGTGAATATTTCGCCACAATCTAATATTGTGATTAGCTTATTTCTGAGGTAGAATGTAAACACAGGCAGAACATAATGCTGAGCATTTACCACAGTTACACTTGTGAGTGAGCAGTAGCATGGTTAAAAACTGTCTTCCGCGTATCCTACATTGTATGGGTGTAGTCCATCTTGAGTGAGAAATAAAGAAGGCCACCCTTCTTACCTTCACAAAACAGACCCATCTCTTCCACCGGCTCTTAAAATAATGTGAAATATAAACTCTACTACTGGTCTGATGTGTTGCCCTACAATCATCTTACTTTTTGTACTGTCTTCCAGCTCAATGCTTCCTTTTTGTAGTTTAATATAATATGAAGATTAACTTATATGTTAGTCACTCATATATGTTGCGGTCCTGCAACACTATAAAATTATCTTAAATAAACTGTTATGCAGTCACGCTGATTTTTGATCCAATAACACTGTCATACTCATTCATTTTGGCTGTTTGAGGCTTCAATGCTCCACGTAGGGTTTCAAACACAAAGGAAAATAATGTAACATGATGATTACCAGGTAAGAAACAAAACCTTGCTATAACCCATTTTAATTAAAGCTTCAGAAAGACAAATTGGGCATTATTCACAAAGGGAAATTGTAAGAAACAATAGTTTTTCATTGTGTACCGAGTAAAGACCGATTCATTTTTCATTCTTTTTTAAAATATTTATTCTGCTGAGAACAGCCAAAAAAGCACATAAAACAAGAAAAATAATTTAATACAAGTTAATAAATACATTGATTCAATTTTCGTAAAAATTAACTCCTGATTAGGAGGCGTAAGCAGCAATTTATGTTACTTCCAGTCCTCAGTGAGGGCTAGATGATACAGTCAAATTATCTTTAAAAGAACATTGATTCCCGTGAGCAGGCAGCTGCACGGAGAAAGAGTCCCACAAACAGACTAGTTGTTTGAGAAAATAATAAGCTAATAAGCTCTGCTACAGTGTCTAAAAATGTCTTGCTTTGAGCAGGTTAAAAAAAAACTTTTGAGTAAAAAGTTTATAAAAACCACAAAACTATAACAAAATGCATCATTGATTGTTTTGAGGTACCATTACATGGGCATGTTCTCGTTCAAGGTTATGTTGGTACCCAGCTGGAAAACACAGTAAAAACTTAAGTGTATCTGCCCTAAAGCGAAAAAGTAAGAGAACTCTCAAAAAGGCTCAGGTAACTTACAACCATTGGTTTCAGAGATTCACCCTTAATCCTAGCTTCTTCTAATTTGGCCATCAATAAGGATCAAACCCACTTTTTATCCAGGGTAGGGCATGTAGTAGGATCCAAAAAAACATGTCCAATACCAATTCCCTCCAATGCATTTTTAACATAGGCTATTCAGAGTTTTGATAGCCCATTATCACAAGCCAGGGAGCAGGCAATTATATCTCTTGTAAGTGATGGTTCCTCCAACTGCCAGATAGATAACCACAACATGACAGGTTTTGTGCAAATGAAGTTGCTCAGGTATATCAGTTCTAGCTCTTTATGGCAAATATAATAAGAGGTTGATATAGGAGCCACCAAAATGTTTCTACAAAATCCATTTTCCTCTCTTTGTAATGCTGAGCAATCTGAGAAACCCCAAATTCCTGCCACATATGTTGTGATTGGGATACATTGTGCATTAAATATCTGCAACAAAGATAACCTTCTCCCCCACAGGGCTATGGAGGCTCAGCAGGGTTCCTATCGCTCATGTGAGCTTTAACCTGTTTTCAGAAATATGGGAATCCCAAGTTCCAGTAGCACTAATAGTATTACCCAAATATGGGAAATTTTCAGTATTTAGCAACTTATTGGAACCAACAGTAATGATACCAATGTGTAAACACTTCAATCAACAGGTCATAATTTAAGATTTTGAAAAGTCATTCATTAATCCAGAGCCTTCAAGGAGTGGGCCATTAAATCGGCATCATCTGCATAGAGTAATGCGGGGAGAGAGATGCTGTTGATTTTGGGTACATCCTGCGTGCTACTAGTCAGATGGGAACTTGAGTATGTTGATATATGAAATAAAAGCAGGGGGGCAAGCACACAACCTTGTCTTACTCCAAGCCCAATATTAAATCTATCTGTGATTTTGCCCCTCTGTCCAAACCTCACCCTGGCATTTGTATTTGTTTGCAGTACTACTAGCATATTGACAAGCTCACCATCTAGACCCAACTCTAGATATTTTTCCATAACTTTGATCTGTTAACACAATAGAATGCCATCGTCAAGTCCATTTAAGCTTAAAAGATCGGTACCCGCTTTGCCACCATATACTTCCCAATTATTACATTTAAATTGAGGCGCTGCTCTTTTGTGCCAATTCCTGCATGAAAGTCATACTGGCTAGCGTGCAGGATTAGTGGCCCAATCTTTGATTCTGCTGTATAAGACCCTCCGAAGAATCTTTGCCAGGATATCTATCAATGAAATGGGTCGGTACGATTGTAGTTTAGAGCGGTCCCCCTTCTTACAAATTGGTACTATTATTGAACTTGTCCAGGAGCTAGGGGCAGTCGACTCTGTAAGGTTATTATAAACATTAGTTAATAAAGGGTCCCATAAATTAATATTGCTTTTGATTAAATCAATTGGGACCCCATCGGGTCATGGGGCTTTACACCGGTACTCTGTGATATAACCACAATCACCTGCTGTAACGAAAATTGTACTAACTCAGAACGGGCTTCTTGCCTCACTGTATGACATAACTGAACATAAAGTCACTTCATAGCAACCCGCCACCTTTCATTGAGGCTGGACATTCTAAAGTGGACACATCTGCACACTGTGCTCCCTCACCTTTTTTAATAATAATGTTTTTATTAAGCTTTTCTTGATGTTTTCTGGCAAGGCTATATCGAGGGGGGTAGAAACTAACGTTTCCCTCAGGAGCAGAATAGATTTGTGAGAAATGAGTTGTCCAGACTTCACTGCTTACATGGCAGCTAATATGAGACAATCTTTGATCTAATATACGCATATTTGTTACTGCTTCCCAGAAGAGCGTACTACTTTTGGTGAAGGATGTATGCCTAAGTGTCTCCCAGTGCTGCTTTAGAATTTAATTTCGTCTATGTCTAAATTCCCACTTAGATTGTTTCCACAGGATAGTAATCAGAGCCTGATCTCTGGGCTTCATAACTAAGGCTTTACGCAATGTAAGGTTTGCCCTGGAAGATTCACCATTAAACCATTGAGGGATCTGGGGCGTCGGACCATTAGGCTTAGTTATTGCATTTCTAATAGTATTACATAGAGCCTCAAATGAATCAACCACCTGCCCTTTATCGACCTCCTCAGATAGGCAATTAAAAATTAAATCAATGTTCTCCATGATTATTTTTCTCAGAAGTATAGTGGGATCTGCCTTTTTCCAACATAGTCTAAGGTTGTCAGTGGGCGTCGATAAATCTATGAGAGTGGGCACAGTCTTGAACTTTTCCCGAGATGGTACCGCTAGCTTAAGTTCAACCGAGTTATGATTCCCAAAATTAGTGTCTATAATTTTACTTTGGAATGGGAATCGTGTGAGATTACAGGAAATTAAAATATAATCAATTACAGAGTAGCAGTTCCTGACCCTGAAAGTTGGTATGGCTAAGTTATTAGACCCTACACACTCTATTGTGTTTAACAGTTCGGCTGCAGTGATAACACCTTCCAATTCCCTGCCTCATGTATCTCTGTCGCCTCCCCTTCTGCCAATGTCTAACTGTGCATCCTTGGCATTTTAGCATTAAAATCCCCTCCCATGCATAAGAATAAGTGGTGCCCCTTTTCTGATGCTTGTTCCACAAGGGAGGCGATGTATTCAAAAAGCTTTGTGAATCTCTGTTTGGCACATTAAGAAAATCATTACGGTAAAAATGTATTATTTGCAGGTTTGGATCCCCCTTAAAGAGAACTACCTGGAAATCGTTCCCTGGTACATTAAGGGCCTCTACATTACCTTTAAGTAACAGGTTAATCCAAATAGTTAAACCTCCTGATGCTCTACCTGTATGTGTGGGAGTGTCCGGGGAACTGAATCAGAGAAAACCCTCGAAATCTAGAGAATCCACGGCCCAAGTTTCCTGCATCAACAGGATATCACAAGTGCTGATAAGCTGTTGCCACTCTGGCAAAGCCAAATTATTCCGGAGCCCCGCAATGTTCCAGCTCATTGTCCTTAAGGGTCACTGGTCGATTGATGGAGGACTTTTTGGAGCTGAGATATTTAGTAATCTAGGAATAGCTACAGTGGAAGGGGAGGAAAGCAAGATGGCGGCTGCATAGGTCTGTCTCGTCCCAGCTCCTACCCTTGCACCCTCTACCCCATCCTACCTGCTTCGCTGGTCGCAGTGCTTCATTTCCCTGGTGGCCTGATGTCTCGGAGTTTCTTTTCTGGCCGGTGCTGGAGAGCGGATTGGCTTGGTCTCTGTGGCGGCTCCCTGGGACAGCATGGTGAGCAAGTCCTCCTCGTTGGATTTCCTGAGGAGGCGTGCTGGTGTGCTGACGGCTGTTCTAGAGCTCCTGACCCCACCCTGCAGTGGCCTCTGGAGCAGGTGGACGGATCTAGCAAGAAGAATCTCCGGAGCAGGGGCAGAGCCAGTTCCGGGCTCTCTCGCAAGGTCAGCCCCACAGCACGGTGTACCATGGCTCCGAAAGTGGCTAAACAGCCTAAAGAGAGAGGGGAAACGCTGCTCTCTTCAGTTTGGTCTGCAGCACAGGCACAGGGGCCGAGACAGGAGTCTCCCCCAGTTTACACAGAGGGGAATGCAGGTAAGCCGATGGATTCTCGTAACCCCAAAGGTCGGCCGGAGAGTATGTGTGCAGGGAGGAGGAAGAATATGGCAGATTGCTTCCAGGATCTAGTTAAGAAACCAGGGGGGTCTCAGGCCCCCGAGGAGAGGGATCTTGGGCAGAGTAAAGACAATCTTGTCCTACCGCAACTGGTTATCACCGAGTTTTTTAGGCTTAGGGACGCAGTGGGGGCCCAAACCCCCCAGCAAAACTATCTTGAAAACAGAAATTGACAAGCTGGATTTGAGTGTTGCCCCTGTTCCGGATAATCAGTCTGGGATTCCTCTGGTACCTCTGGTGTCAGTGGGAGAGACCGAGGTGGCAGCGGCTGGGGGATCTTCTTCCAGTGCATCGGGGCAATCATTACTAAGGACGATATGTGAGCAGGGTGAAGTGGATAGCACCCCCAGAGAGAAGTCGCAGGGGGCCCTGGGCAAAGATCTCAGAGTTGTGAATGATTCTCGACCTGTAGCTCCAGGAGGAGCCTCGAGCGAGCCAGATTACAATACAGATACAATACTGATTTGCAGTGGCCAATCTAACATCTGATGGGGCTGACAAATTTTTCTCGCTCACAGACGGCTCTCACTTTGAGGGCTCTAACTCCGGTCTCAGTGTGGCTGGGGGTAGCTATTCTACATCAGGCTCCAGCACACTTGAAGTGCCAGAGACAGCCCTTAAATGCCAAAGACGTCGGAAAAGCTCAAAGGGCAACTCAGACCTGCAGAAGAACAGGGAGAAACCCATCACTGGCAGTGGGTTAAAATGGGACTACTCCCACATAAAATTACTGGGGATGTCAGAGACAGTACTGCTCAGACTAGGACTGCCTTAGCTGTACCCCAGGCTGTTGGGACAGCAACTATAAATCCGTCTCTGGCCCTGATTTTAAATTCAATTAAAGAGCATCACGTAGAGAATCATGCAAATGGTAAAAAAGCTAGGCAGGCCACAAAAAAACTGGAAGGTGCGGTCCGGAAAGTCAGGAAGGCTTGCATGAGATCAGCAAGCGGCTTAACAGTATAGAAGAGAGAACTACTGTGGTGGAGACTGAGCTGGCAATGGTGGTAGAGCAGGCTAAGTCTCATGATGCCCAGCTAACATATGTCCTATGGAAACTGGAGGATCTGGAGAATCCTCACAGGAGGAACAGTCTCCATTTCCATGGGATTGAGAAAGGCCTAGAAGGGGACACCATTCAAACCTTTATGCTAGATTGTCTCAGGAGTGCCTTTCCTGAACTTGCAGGATGGAACTGGGAGTCTGAAGTCTAAAGAGTCCACCGGTTCCCATTAACTCTCTATAAGTCTACACAAGCCAGCAGAGATCAAGGGCGTCCAATAGCAATTTTAGTCTTTTTTGGTAATTTTCTGCTGCACCAAGCCATATTTGAGAAGGCTCACCCGGAGGCAAGAAGGAAATACCAAGAGGCCTCTTTTTTTTGTCCGCCCTGACTTCTGCCATATAACGGTAGAGCGCAGGTGGCGCCTATGGGAGGTTATCAAGCCTTATCAGGATGCCGGATTTGAAGCCTTTCTGCTGGCACCAGCCAGATTGAAAACAGTAGTTAGAGGGGCTGTAAAATTATTTATGTCCGAAATACAAGCAAGAGACTATCTTGGACAGATTCTGGCAGGCAGTAGCAATGTATAGCCTCTCGGTTTGTCTCTTAGGATCCTCTGAGCTATGCTTAATTTAGGGGGGGTTTCTGTTCACATTGCTGGTAATTCAGTTTGACGGGGCACATATATTAGAATTGGGGTTGTCCCACTGAGTAAGGGGAAAGGAGGGAGAGCTTTGAGGTTATTACACTGGTGTGTTTGATTGTGGAGGTGGGTATAGTGGGGGGAGCTCTCGCTGTCCTATACCGTCTTCATCACACAGACCTGGTTGGTCTGGCTGCTTTCAGTGGCGGGAGAGGGAAGGGGGGGTCTTGTTGGGTGAGGGGGTGGTGAAGGGTTGGGGGAAAGGTGTTGGATGGTATGGCACTCAAATTGCAGCAAGGTACTCTAAGCATGTTGGAAGTCACAGTGGTATTGAAGGATGTAAGGCAGGTTTTCACGAAATTCAGCCTAGCCTGGTGAGACTCTAGCCTGGTTCCTGTCAGACTTAGGTGGGTAATGCTGATGGTTAAAGCAATGTTGGTGGGGAATGGCTAAGTTTCGTATAGCCACTATCAATATCTGTGGGTTAAATGACAACTCTAAATGAAGAAGGGTTCAAGAGGATCTTAAATTTCTAAAAGGAGATGTGTATTGCCTGCAAGAGACCCATATAGCCCGGTGTGAAAGCACCATTCTGAATTCTATAGGGCTGAAGGTAGCATGCTATACTACTCAGGATGTAAGGACTAAGGGGGTAGCCATCTTAGTTAAAAGAAATAGTGTCATACCTGGTCGAATCTCAGTTGATAAACATGGCAGATGGGCTATAATGGAGTGTAAAGTAGGCAATGGCTCCTTTACACTGTGTTCAATTTATGCTCCATTTTTAGATGACCCGGCTTATTTAATTTCTTAGCTGTTGAACTGTGATCTTGGCCTACACCGTATATAGCATGTGGAGACTTAAATTTAAATGGGTCTAGAGGGGGTCCGGGGATAGCAGAACTCGCTGGGCTGGGCGTAAACCGCAAACTTCTAGATCCTTTGAAAATCTTGTGAGGGATATCAGGCTGATCGATGTCTGGAACAGTCTGAAAAACCCAGAACCTTGATATACCTATTGCTCAGCCCCTCATGGCAAGTTTGCCAGGCTGGATTATTTTTTGGTATCACAGGTATTGCTTAATGGAGCCCAGGTTGAACTCTTTCCCAGATTAATGTCTGATCACAACCCTATTGTATTTGAAACCCCCCTTGAGGGATTAAGAAAGGAGGGGAGAAAATGGACCTTCGAGAGGGCTCTCTTTACTGACCTGGAATATGTGAAGCATACGAAGGGCTGGATCACGGGATATTGTAACATTAATAAGGGTAGCTCCTCTCCTGGTATGGTTTGGGATGCTTTCAAGGCCGCAGTAAGAGTGGAAACCTGGGGTTTAGTCTCGCTAAGCAAAGGAGGGGACAGGAACAGATTAAAGACCTTTATCAAAAACTTAGTCTCCTGGAAGTAGAACTGATCAGCGTGGTGGTGAGGGGGTGCGATTTAACACCAGGGTTGAATTTAATAGCATGCCTGAGGTCAGAGAGTCATTCAGGGAATTTTATTCTGTTCTTTATAAAGCTGCGTTGGTAGGGCGCTTGCAAGCCTCAGAGGAATATATGGATTTCGTTCCCTGCACTAAAGTTACCCAGGATGAGAGATCCCTATTAGGGGCAGATTTCTCATTGGAAGAGTTTCAGGAGGCTATCTAGGCTCTTCCATCAGAAAAGGCGGCAGGAACAGATTTGATTCCTTTAGAGTTTTACAAAGTTTTCTTTGAAGAAGTCCATCAGGAAATGCTTGGGCTGCTTAAAGCAGTTAGAGACTGTGCATCCTTGCCGGGCTCTTGAAAAACTGCTAATGTTGTCATTTTTTTAAAGAAAGGTAAGGATCCTACAGCCTTGGGCTCTTATAGGCCAATTACATTGTTAAATAGTGATGTCAAGTTGAATTCTTAAATTCTTGCGAGTCGGCTAGGTAGTGTAATACGGCATCTTATGTCACCCAAACAGCATGGATTTATTCAGGGGAGAGGTGCTGCGGACCATGTACGGCGAGTAATCGCATTGTTTGATGCCACCGAAGTCCTCGCGAAACCTATGGGGGTCGCCTTACACGATGCCGAGAAGGCCTTTGACATGATGTCATGGGAATATCTTTGGCTGACTATGGAGGCTAACGGGCGGGGGCGTCTTTTATCAATGCAATTCAGGTAATGTATCTGAATCCCAACGCACGATTACAAATAATGGGAGCAGATTCTGAGCCCTTCTCGATTGAGAGGGGAACAAGGCAGGGTTGTCCCTCTTCCCCCCTGCTATTTGCATTGTCGATCCCTTCCTTAGGAGGCTGAAAGCCTCTCTGGGCATCCCTCCTGTTAGTCTTCAGGGCTGGGACACCAAAGTATTGGCCTATGCCGATGACGTGGTAATAATCACTACGGATTCGGACAGGGCTCTCTGCTCTGTGGAAACAATAGCGGAAGCATTTGGGAATCAGTCAGGGTTTTTTTTTAACAAAGCTAAAAACCAGGTTTTGATAAATAAACATCGGATAGTAGGATTGTAGAGGAAGCTATTTATTTGGGAATCAGTATTACAGCTAAGGTGGAATGTATAGTTGATTCAAATCTATCCCCTATTATGGAAAAGATCAAGAAGGATTTAAGTCAATGGGATTATCTCAAGCTCTCCATAATGGTGAGATGTAAACTTGTAAAAATGATGATATTGCCAAAGCTGTTGTATGTTTTTCGTACAATTCCTCTGGAGGTCCATAACGACTGGTTTAAATTAATCGAGAGATTGGTGGCAAGATTCATCTGGTCCCATGGAAGGATTAGGAGGGCCAATGCATATCTGTGCCTACCCAGAGACAGGGGAGGGTGGGGGCTCCCCAATTTTAAGTTGTATTACCTAGCGGCAGCCTTTCAATACTATAGCCCATTATTAAATAACAAGGCAATGGAGGGAGATGTTTTAGGTTATGTCCCCTCAATTTATGTGCTTTTGATAGGGACAACTGCCAATGGCTGTTTGTTGAAGTTTTTTGAGCCGGGTTACTTTAAAAGAACTCGGTTCAAGACTCTGATCACAGCTTTTTGGAATTTGGCGTGTGTCCGGAAAAAACTCGGGGTGGGCAGAATTAGTAGGTACACTCCTTTCCTGAGGAATGATCAGCTCCCCAGGGTTTTTCAGGATAATTGTTTAGCCAGATGGGAGCTGTGGGGCTTCAGAAGGGTTGGGGATCTATTAGTAGGGGAGCATATTACGTCTTTTGAAGTGGTTAAGGACAGATTTAATATTGGACCTCTGGATTTTTTTAAGTTCTTACAGCGGAGGGACTTTCTCTTGAGGAAGGCTGGGGGGCGGCGGGCTTTGCTCAGATTCCCTTAATGGAAATGCTAACAAAGGATACTGGCCCCTCAATTTCGCAAATATGTGGTTATTTACTTGATGGGATCCCGGACGATCTGGAGAAGCATAACGTGAAGTGGCAGGCTAGGCTCAATATATTGGATTCCAGCTTTTACAAGTTAAATATCTCTTGTAAGTGATGGTTCCTCCAACTGCCAGATAGATAACCACAACATGACAGGTTTCGTGCAAATGAAGTTGCTCAGGTATATCAGTTCTAGCTCTTTATGGCAAATATAATAAGAGGTTGATATAGGAGCCACCAAAATGTTCTACAAAATCCATTTTCCTCTCTTTGTAATGCTGAGCAATCTGAGAAACCCCAAATTCCTGCCACATATGTTGTGATTGGGATACACAGTGCATTAAATATCTGCAACAAAGATAACCTTCCCCCCACAGGGCTATGGAGGCTCAGCAGGGTTCCTATCGCTCGTGTGAGCTTTAACCTGTTTTCAGAAATATGGGAATGCCAAGTTCCAGTAGCACTAATAGTATTACCCAAATATGGGAAATTTTCAGTATTTAGCAACTTATTGGAGCCAACAGTAATGATACCAATGCGTGAACACTTCAATCAACAGGTCATAATTTAAGATTTTGAAAAGTCATTCATTAATCTAGAGCCTTCAAGGAGTGGGCCATTAAATCGGCATCATCTGCATAGAGTAATGCGGGGAGAGAGATGCTGTTGATCCTGCGTGCTACTAGTCAGATGGGAACTTGAGTATGTTGATATATGAAATAAAAGCAGGGGGGCAAGCACACAACCTTGTCTTACTCCATGCCCAATATTAAATCTATCTGTGATTTTGTCCCTTTGTCCAAACCTCACCCTGGCATTTGTATTTGTTTGCAGTACTACTAGCATATTGAGAAGCTCACCATCTGGACCCAACTCTAGATATTTTTCCATAACTTTGATCTGTTAACACAATATAATGCCATCGTCAAGTCCATTTAAGCTTAAAACATCGGTACCCGCTTTGCCACCGTATACTTCCCAATTATTACATTTAAATTGAGGCGCTGCTCTATTGTGCCAATTCCTGCATGAAAGTCATACTGGCTAGAGTGCAGGATTAGTGGCCCAATCTTTGATTCTGCTGTATAAGACCCTCCGAAGAATCTTTGCCAGGATATCTATCAATGAAATGGGTCGGTACGATTGTAGTTTAGAGCGGTCCCCCTTCTTACAAATTGGTACTATTATTGAACTTGTCCAGGAGCTAGGGGCAGTCGACTCTGTAAGGTTATTATAAACATTAGCTAATAAAGGGTCCCATAAATTAATATTGCTTTTGATTAAATCAATTGGGACCCCATCGGGTCATGGGGCTTTACCACCGGTACTCTGTGATATAACCACAATCACCTGCTGTAACGAAAATTGTACTAACTCAGAACGGGCTTCTTGCCTCACTGCATGACATAACTGAACATAAAGTCACTTCATAGCAACCTGCCACCTTTCATTGAGGCTGGACATTCTAAAGTGGACACATCTGCACACTGTGCTCCCTCACCTTTTTTAATAATAATGTTTTTATTAAGCTTTTCTTGATGTTTTCTGGCAAGGCTATATCGAGGGGGCTAGAAACTAACATTTCCCTCAGGAGCAGAATAGATTTGTGAGAAATGAGTTGTCCAGACTTCACTGCTTACATGGCAGCTAATATGAGACAATCTTTGATCTAATATACGCATATTTGTTACTGCTTCCCAGAAGAGCGTACTACTTTTGGTGAAGGATGTATGCCTAAGTGTCTCCCAGTGCTGCTTTAGAATTTAATTTCGTCTATGTCTAAATTCCCACTTAGATTGTTTCCACAGGATAGTAATCAGAGCCTGATCTCTGGGCTTCATAACTAAGGCTTTACGCAATGTAAGGTTTGCCCTGGAAGATTCACCATTAAACCATTGAGGGATCTGGGGCGTCGGACCATTAGGCTTAGTTATTGCATTTCTAATAGTATTACATAGAGCCTCAAATGAATCAACCACCTGCCCTTTATCGACCTCCTCAGATAGGCAATTAAAAATTAAATCAATGTTCTCCATGATTATTTTTCTCAGAAGTATAGTGGGATCTGCCTTTTTCCAACATAGTCAAAGGTTGTCAGTGGGCGTCGATAAATCTATGAGAGTGTGCACAGTCTTGAACTTTTCCCGAGATGGTACCGCAAGCTTAAGTTCAACCGAGTTATGATTCCCAAAATTAGTGTCTATAATTTTACTTTGGAATGGGAATCGTGTGAGAGTACAGGAAATTAAAATATAATCAATTACAGAGTAGCAGTTCCTGACCCTGAAAGTTGGTATGGCTAAGTTATTAGACCCTACACAATCTATTGTGTTTAACATTTCGGCTGCAGTGATAACACCTTCCAATTCCCTGCCTCATGTATCTCTGTCGCCTCCCCTTCTGCCAATGTCTAACTGTGCATCCTTGGCATTTTAGCATTAAAATCCCCTCCCATGCATAAGAATAAGTGGTGCCCCTTTTCTGATGCTTGTTCCACAAGGGAGGCGATGTATTCAAAAAGCTTTGGGAATCTCTGTTTGGCACATTAAGAAAATCATTACGGTAAAAATGTATTATTTGCAGGTTTGGATCCCCCTTAAAGAGAACTACCTGGAAATTGTTCCCTGGTACATTAAGGGCCTCTACATTACCTTTAAGTAACAGGTTAATCCAAATAGTTAAATCTCCTGATGCTCTACCTGTATGTGTGGGAGTGGCAGGGGAACTAAATCAGAGAAAACCCTCGAAATCTAGAGAATCCACGGCCCAAGTTTCCTGCATCAACAGGATATCACAAGTGCTGATAAGCTGTTGCCACTCTGGCAAAGCCAAATTATTCCGGAGCCCCGCAATGTTCCAGCTCATTGTCCTTAAGGGTCACTGGTCGATTGATGTAGGACTTTTTGGAGCTGAGATATTTAGTAATCTAGGAATAGCTACAGTGGAAGGGGAGGAAAGCAAGATGGCGGCTGCATAGGTCTGTCTCGTCCCAGCTCCTACCCTTGCACCCTCTACCCCATCCTACCTGCTTCGCTGGTCACAGTGCTTCATTTCCCTGGTGGCCTGATGGCTCGGAGTTTCTTTTCTGGCCGGTGCTGGAGAGCGGATCGGCTTGGTCTCTGTGGCGGCTCTCTGGGACAGCATGGTGAGCAAGTCCTCCTCGTTGGATTTCCTGAGGAGGCGTGCTGGTGTGCTGATGGCTGTTCTAGAGCTCCTGACCCAACCCTGCAGTGGCCTCTGGAGCAGGTGGATGGATCTAGTAAGAAAAATCTCCGGAGCAGGGGCAGAGCCAGTTCCGGGCTCTCTCGCAAGGTCAGCCCCACAGCACGGTGTACCATGGCTCAGAAAGTGGCTAAACAGCCTAAAGAGAGAGGGGAAATGCTGCTCTCTTCAGTTCGGACTGCAACACAGGCACAGGGGCCGAGACAGGAGTCTCCCCCAGTTTACACAGAGGGGAATGCAGGTAAGCCGATGGATTCTCGTAACCCCAAAGGTCGGCCGGAGAGTATGTGTGCAGGGAGGAGGAAGAATATGGCAGATTGCTTCCAGGATCTAGTTAAACAAGCATTGGCATAGCCAATAGGTCTCGCCTTTGGGACCTTATAAGTGTTTAGCCATGCAAAAGTTGATGTTGTTGCACCAAGGATATTGTACTGAATAACTAAATACTTATAAGGTTCCAAAGGCGAGACCTATTGGCTATTGCAATGCTTGTTTTAGTGAATGTTCCTGCCTGAGGAAGGCTAGGACACGCCAATATATCTGCCTCCCCTCCTTAAGCCCGCCCATAATACTCTTATTTACGTGCAAACGTTGGCAGTAAATCCCCAATCCCTCCCGGTGCAAATAAAATGAGTGCCAGGCTGAAGTGTACACATGTGGAGAATGCCATCTGTGTTATTACCATCTGCGTACTTGTTAAAACAGGCGATTACTGCCGGCCACAAGTATATGGCATTCGCCTGCAATTTGCACTCAACTCATAATGTGAGTGAGTGCTGAAAGGGGAGCAACTAGCATTTGCACCCAGCTTATCACTAAATACTGCGTCTAAATGACCCGCTATATTTATTGCACATTTATAAAACATAGATGTCATCTATGAATCAGAGTGCCAGAAGGAACGGGTGGATGGCTGTGCACTTTAAGGCAAAGAGGAGAGAAAAGAAAGGAAGTGAAAATAAACAGGGAAGGAAAGAGTGGGGAGGTAGTGAAATGGAGAAACAAGCAAACAAATAAGCAATCAAACAAACAAAAACATACCACCATGTATACCCGTCATGAGTACATTCGGTGGGTCGAGGAAGTCTCCAAATTAATGTATGCATCCGTATCCAAAACAAAAACAAACAAACAAGAAAGAATGGCACAAACCAAGAAGCATGCCGAAACAAAGCCAAACAGCATAAGGAAACAATCTACACAATATGCAGCAACACACACACTAAAACAATTCAACAATCAAACATACAGTTACAATAGTGCCGGAGAACAAAGTGCAGATTGCTGGAGATCTGCAAATCAATCACTGCATCAGTCGCAGAGAACAGACCAATCAACTACGAAGCTGAGCGCTCGCAAACATACGCAAACCAAATCCGCAAAACAATGACAATGAAAGGGGAATGGCGCTGCTGCAAAGTACATCAACCGAACTAAGCAGGATGCTGAATTAAAGGTAAATCTTTCTACCTGCATTTTGAAGTACGTGCACCCCCACCCCGGCTCAGCCTCCCCCCACCCGGCCCCCCACACGCCAATCTACAGTAAGGTTCAGACGGGCACATTATTCTTAATCTGAACTCTCCCCAGGTCAAACGGTCAGCAGGGGATTACTGATTAAAAAGGTCTCCCTCGCACTGCACTTAAATAATGGAGGTTTTATGTGTGCAGCCTGGCGCACAGTCTCCCCACGACGACACCGGGATTCTGTTTGTACATGTGGAGAAAAGTACTATCCCTTACTGCTTGCTCCTGAAAAGAAAAAACATAAGGAAAAGGCCATACTCTCTACTGTATAACATCTGCCCCCTTTATATTATTATTAGTATTGTTATCATTATGTATAATAATAATAAAAATATTAATAACAACAATCATACCAATAATATAATAATAATGATAATCATCATACTCATAATCATAATAATCATCATCATTATAATAATCATCGTAATAATCACAATCATGTGTGCTTTTTTTCGCAAGCATGCCACATCCGCAGGGTTAGGACATGCTATAATGTCTATTGTCCCCGTCTGTCGAGTATTAAAGGCGAGTTTCAGAAGTGAAGTCACAGGGGTAAACTTAGTTCCTCGAAGCGCGTTTTTAAATTAAATTAAACATGGCGAACTAAATGTGGTGGCAAAAGGAGCAGCGTGCTTGCTGATGGAAACGAACCTGTGAGCACTGTGACAGATAACGCAGGAGAGGACAGCAGTGAAAGAAAGACGTGACCCACTTCTGACGAGAATCCTCCGACAGTAGTCCGGGTCGCCAGCTTTACTTTTCCCGCAGTCGCGCCTCGCGCGTAAGCAGAGGGAGAGGGCCTGCGCGATTCTCTTGCGGGAGCGAGCAGCAAGGCGCGATAATTAGTAACATATGGCGCCAGCTGCTCGCTCCCGCAAGTGAATTGCCAGACGTGCACGCGTTGCCATTGGAAGCAATGCAACTCGTGCACGTCTTTGCAGGGAAAGCTGTGCCGATTACTAAAGGTCTTTCCTAAGCAGCGCATGCGCGCTGCGTAGGCGAGACCTAAAAACCAGGGGGGTCTCAGGCCCCCGAGGAGAGGGATCTTGGGCAGAGTAAAGACAATCTTGTCCTACTGCAACCGGTTATCACCGAGTTTTTTAGGCTTAGGGACGCAGTGGGGGCCCAAACCCCCCAGCAAACTATCTTGAAAACAGAAATTGACAAGCTGGATTTGAGTGTTGCCCCTGTTCCGGATAATCAGTCTGGGTTTCCTCTGGTACCTCTGGTGTCAGTGGGAGAGACTGAGGTGGCAGCGGCTGGGGGATCTTCTTCCAGTGCATCGGGGCAATCATTACTAAGGGCGATATGTGAGCAGGGTGAAGTGGATAGCACCCCCAGAGAGAAGTCGCAGGGGGCCCTGGGCAAAGATCTCAGAGTTGTGAATGATTCTCGACCTGTAGCTCCAGGAGGAGCCTCGAACGAGCCAGATTACAATACAGATACAATACTGATTTGCAGTGGCCAACCTAACATCTGATGGGGCTGACAAATTTTTCTCGCTCACAGACGGCTCTCACTCTGAGGGCTCTAACTCCGGTCTCAGTGCGGTTGGGAGTAGCTATTCTACATCAGGCTCCATCACACTTGAAGTGCCAGAGAAAGCCCTTAAATGCCAAAGACGTCGGAAAAGCTCAAAGGGCAACTCAGACCTGCAGAAGAACAGGGAGAAACCCATCACTGGCAGTGGGTTAAAATGGGACTACTCCCACATGAAAATACTGGGGATGTCAGAGACAGTACTGCTCAGACTGGGACTGCCTTAGCTGTACCCCAGGCTGTTGGGACAGCAACTATAGATCCGTCTCTGGCCCTGATTTTAAATTCAATTAAAGAGCATCGGGTAGAGAATCATGCAAATGGTAAAAAAGCTAGGCAGGCCACAAAAAAACTTGAAGGTGCGGTCCGGAAGGTCAGGAAGGCTTGCACTGAGATCAGCGAGCAACTTAACAGTATAGAAGAGAGAACTACTGTGGTGGAGACTGAGCTGGCAATGGTGGTAGAGCAGGCTAAGTCACATGATGCCCAGCTAACAGATGTCCTATGGAAACTGGAGGATCTGGAGAATCCTCACAGGAGGAACAGTCTCCATTTCCATGGGATTGAGAAAGGCCTAGAAGGGGACACCATTCAAACCTTTATGCTAGATTGTCTCAGGAGTGCCTTTCCTGAACTTGCAGGATGGAACTGGGAGTCTGAAGTCTAAAGAGTCCACCGGTTTCTATTAACTCTCTATAAGTCTACACAAGCCAGCAGAGATCAAGGGCGTCCAATAGCAATTTCAGTCTTTTTTGGTAATTTTCTGCTGCACCAATCCATATTTGAGAAGGCTCACCCGGAGGCAAGAAGGAAACACCAAGAGGCCTCTTTTTTTTGTCCGCCCTGACTTCTGCCATATAACGGTAGAGTGCAGGTGGCGCCTATGGAAGGTTATCAAGCCTTATCAGGATGCCGGATTTGAAGCCTTTCTGCTGGCACCAGCCAAATTGAAAACAGTAGTTAGAGGGGCTGTAAAATTATTTACGTCCAAAATACAAGCAAGAGACTATCTTGGACAGATTCTGGCAGGCAGTAGCAATGTATAGCCTCTCGGTTTGTCTCTTAGGATCCTCTGAGCTATGCTTAATTTAGGGGGGGTTTCTGTTCATATTGCTGGTAATTCAGTTTGACGGGGCACATATATTAGAATTGGGGTTGTCACACTGAGTAAGGGGAAAGGAGGGAGAGCTTTGAGGTTATTACACTGGTGTGTTTGATTGTGGAGGTGGGTATAGTGGGGGGAGCTCTCGCTGTCCTACTCCGTCTTCATCACACAGACCTGGTTGGTCTGGCTGCTTTCAGTGGTGGGAGAGGGAAGGGGGGGTCTTGTTGGGTGAGGGGGGTGGTGAAGGGTTGGGGGAAAGGTGTTGGATGGTATGGCACTCAAATTGCAGCAAGGTACTCTAAGCATGTTGGAAGTCACAGTGGTATTGAAGGATGTAAGGCAGGTTTTCACGAAATTCAGCCTAGCCTGGTGGGACTCTAGCCTGGTTCCTGTCAGACTTAGTTGGGTAATGCTGATGGTTAAAGCAATGTTGGTGGGGAATGGCTAAGTTTCGTATAGCCACTATCAATATCTGTGGGTTAAATGACAACTCTAAATGAAGAAGGGTTCAAGAGGATCTTACATTTCTAAAAGGAGATGTGTATTGCCTGCAAGAGACCCATATAGCCCGGTGTGAAAGCGCCATTCTGAATTATATAGGGCTGAAGGTAGCATGCTATACTACTCAGGATGTAAGGACTAAGGGGGTAGCCATCTTAGTTAAAAGAAATAGTGTCATACCTGGTCGAATCTCAGTTGATAAACATGGCAGATGGGCTATAATGGAGTGTAAAGTAGGCAATGGCTCCTTTACACTGTGTTCAATTTATGCTCCATTTTTAGATGACCCGGCTTATTTAATTTCTTAGCTGTTGAACTGTGATCTTGGCCTACACCGTATATAGCATGTGGAGACTTAAATTTAAATGGGTCTAGAGGGGGGTCCGGGGATAGCAGAACTCGCTGGGCTGGGCGTAAACCGCAAACTTCTAGATCCTTTGAAAATCTTGTGAGGGATATCAGGCTGATCGATGTCTGGCCCAGTCTGAAAAACCCAGAACCTTGATATACCTATTGCTCAGCCCCTCATGGCAAGCTTGCCAGGCTGGATTATTTTTTGGTATCACCGGTATTGCTTAATGGAGCCCAGGTTGAACTCTTTCCCAGAGTAATGTCTGATCACAACCCTATTGTATTTGAAACCCCCCTTGAGGGATTAGGAAAGGAGGGGAGAAAATGGACCTTCGAGAGGGCTTTCTTTACTGACCTAGAATATGTGAAGCATACGAAGGGCTGGATCACGGGATATTGTAACATTAATAAGGGTAGCTCCTCTCCTGGTATGGTTTGGGATGCTTTCAAGGCCGCAGTAAGAGTGGAAACCTGGGGTTTAGTCTCGCTAAGCAAAGGAGGGGACAGGAACAGATTAAAGACCTTTATCAAAAACTTAGTCTCCTGGAAGTAGAACTGATCAGCGTGGTGGTGAGGGGGTGCGATTTAACACCAGGGTTGAATTTAATAGCATGCCTGAGGTCAGAGAATCATTTAGGGAATGTTATTCTGTTCTTTATAAAGCTGCGTCGGTAGGGCGCTTGCAAGCCTCAGAGGAATATATGGATTTCGTCCCTGCACTAAAGTTACCCAGGATGAGAGATCCCTATTAGGGGCAGATTTCTCATTGGAAGAGTTTCAGGAGGCTATCTAGGCTCTTCCATCAGAAAAGGCGGCAGGAACAGATTTGATTCCTTTAGAGTTTTACAAAGTTTTCTTTGAAGAAGTCCATCAGGAAATGCTTGGGCTGCTTAAAGCAGTTAGAGACTGTGCATCTTTGCCGGGCTCTTGGAAAACTGCTAATGTTGTAATTTTTTTAAAGAAAGGTAAGGATCCTACAGCCTTGGGCTCTTATAGACCAATTACATTGTTAAATAGTGATGTCAAGTTGAATTCTTAAATTCTTGCGAGTCGGCTAGGTAGTGTAATACGGCATCTTATGTCACCCAAACAGCATGGATTTATTCAGGGGAGAGGTGCTGCGGACCATGTACGGCGAGTAATCGCATTGTTTGATGCCACCGAATTCCTCGCGAAACCTATGGGGGTCGCCTTACACGATGCCGAGAAGGCCTTTGACATGATGTCATGGGAATATCTTTGGCTGACTATGGAGGCTAACGGGCGGGGGCGTCTTTTATCAATGCAATTCAGGTAATGTATCTGAATCCCAATGCACACTTACAAATAATGGGAGCAGAATCTGAGCCCTTCTCGATTGAGAGGGGAACAAGGCAGGGTTGTCCCTCTTCCCCCCTGCTATTTGCATTGTCGATCCCTTCCTTAGGAGGCTGAAAGCCTCTCTGGGCATCCCTCCTGTTAGTCTTCAGGGCTGGGACACCAAAGTATTGGCCTATGCCGATGACGTGGCAATAATCACTATGGATTCGGACAGGGCTCTCTGCTCTGTGGAAACGATAGCGGAAGCATTTGGGAATCAGTCAGGGTTTTTTTTTAACAAAGCTAAAAAACAGGTTTTGATAAATAAACATCGGATAGTAGGATTGTAGAGGAAGCTATTTATTTGGGAATCAGTATTACAGCTAAGGTGGAATGTATAGTTGATTCAAATCTATCCCCTATTATGGAAAAGATCAAGAAGGATTTTAGTCAATGGGATTATCTCAAGCTCTCCATAATGGCGAGATGTAAACTTGTAAAAATGATGATATTGCCAAAGCTGTTGTATGTTTTTCGTACAATTCCTCTGAAGGTCCATAACGACTGGTTTAAATTAATCGAGAGATTGGTGGCAAGATTCATCTGGTCCCATGGAAGGATTAGGAGGGCCAATGCATATCTGTGCCTACCCAGAGACAGGGGAGGGTGGGGGCTCCCCAATTTTAGGTTGTATTACCTAGCGGCAGCCTTTCAATACTATAGCCCATTATTAAATAACAAGGCAATGGAGGGAGATGTTTTAGGTTATGTCCCCTCAATTTATGTGCTTTTGATAGGGACAACTGCCAATGGCTGTTTGTTGAAGTTTTTTGAGCCGGGTTACTTTAAAAGAACTCGGTTCAAGACTCTGATCACAGCTTTTGGAATTTGGCGTGTGTCCGGAAAAAACTCGGGGTGGGCAGAATTAGTAGGTATACTCCTTTCCTGAGGAATGATCAGCTCCCCAGGGTTTTTCAGGATAATTGTTTAGCCAGATGGGAGCTGGGGGGCTTCAGAAGGGTTGGGGATCTATTAGTAGAGGAGCATATTACGTCTTTTGAAGTGGTTAAGGACAGATTTAATATTGGACCTCTGGATTTTTTTAAGTACTTACAGCGGAGGGACTTTGCTCAGATTCCCTTAATGGAAATGCTAACAAAGGATACTGGCCCCTCAATTTCGCAAATATTTGGTTATTTACTTGATGGGATCCCGGACGATCTGGAGAAGCATAACGTGAAGTGGCAGGCTAGGCTCAATATATCGGATTCCAGCTTCTTTAAATCACTCGATCTTGGTGTGTCATATTTGTGTTCAGCAAATCTGCAATCACAACATTATAAAACTATTTTCGATCTGTATTGAATTCCAGCAAAAACTGGGAAATGGGGAGGGGATGTGGGGACTTGGTGCTTTAGATGCCAGGCATCTGATGCGGATTTGTTTCACAAGTTCTCCACCTGCTCTAGTCTAAAGCCACTCGGCTTGGAATTGGTAGGCTTCCACTGTGATATTCTCAAAGTTAATATCTCCCCGACTCCCCAGCTTATGCTATTAGAAGTAGAGGAAATTGACAGAGGGGCGGGGGAAGGTATAATTTTCGTAGCTATGGCGGTTTTGATGCTCTGTGTGGCCTCAGCATGGCTCAACCCTTTACCCCGACTGTTCAGCAATGGAAGGGGCACTTCCTGCATGTTTACAATTTAGAAACAGAACTTTACGAACGGAAGGGCAAGATGGGAAGAATTAAAGGTGGGAGGATCTGGGGGCCAGTATCGACTTGGGTCTCTCTGTTCAAATAAGCTTGCTACTGGGTGCTTCAAATGAATTTTTCTGCCCGGCATTGATGATTCCTTGTTGACATCTGTTTATGGCTAATTTAATGAAACTTGTTATTCTGTAATGTATTTATGGTGATCTTTCTGCTGCAATTTTGTATTTCATGAATTATTAAACAAAACATTTTTTATAAATAAATTTAAAAAAAGGTGCTGTCCATAGCCACTGGCAAGGGTATATCGATAGGGGTAGAAGCTAACTGTTCATCAATTACTGATTTTGGTAAGTGGCGGGTGGTTTATGGCCCAAAGCTGTCTAATCTGCCTATTGCAGTGTGCCTGGGTAATTCCCCCTGTTAATTAACATCATTACAATCCTGCAGGGGAGCGTATCAATCAGAACACAACAATCCCTGGCATGGCTGATTATGGATGGTGGGTCACCACAGCATTTCCTTACATTGGCAGGGTTATAAAAATATCCCAGGGGTAACGTAACTATACTGGAATTTGAGAATGCATCCCCTGATTCAGCATGTAACAATCTCCGTACAACCCTGGGACTCCTGAGGTTTACAACCACACAATCACCTGGAATATCCTTAAGGTCATGCCCAAGCCAACCAACCCGCCTGGCCATTACAATATCTAGTCCCTCAATGTCAGTAAGATGCTTATTTGCCTTTAACCAGTGTGCCTTGTTTGGTGCCTGTTCACAGGATTCATTTTGATACGTCTTCAAAGAAGGTAGTCCCGCCAGTATTAAAACATACAGGCCACATTCTGTAAATCTAAGATTGTAGTGTTGGAATTAGCGGTTTCAGGTCCAGCCTTCTCTTGAACAGTGGCCCCATTACCCTGCATGAATCAGGGTGCCTCTTGCCACACAGCATTACCAAAGTGGCCCTCTCCCTACAGTACATTTCAGATCATGAAGCAATTGTGCTGGGGTTTTTTGGACGATTAGCCATGTCAGGCTGATCTTGATTATCTACTGCAGACTTAGGCGGCAAGGCACTGCTGTTTTTATCTCCTGGTGCCGTGCATCTAAAATTAGCGCAATTAATGCAGGGAGATGGGTTAGCCTTTAAATATCCCTCGATTGCTGTCAGACGCTCTAATGTAGGGGCCATTTTCTTCTCCAGTGCCTCCAACAGTAGGGCACACATAATGTGAACTTTCAGGGCACCCAAAGGAGCTACAGCTTTTCCACACCCTGACACCGCCTTGCCCAATTTAGACTATGCTGTCTTTTTTATGTTTCACCATCGGTTCTGGAGAGGAATTAGGGCTAGAGATGCTTTTAGGAACTGGTTAACCACTCTCAGTTCTCCGCCGCAGTTTGAATAAGGCAGGCTTTTATTGTTAATGTCTTCTCCTAAGGCTGCACCTTGTTCTCTGCAATTTGGCCTGTGTGTGGCATTACCACTGAGTCCTAAGGGATCCACTGACTCACCCACACAACTCCCGTTCGTCAGGGATAGCCTTTGTTCAGTCAGTGCAATTTCGGTTGTGCCTACCCCAATCACGCTCTCAAGTATGATATCAATACTTGTTGACTTGTGGGGCTGTGAGTAGGCCCATTTTCTTTACACTTTCCCATGTTTATCAAGCAATCCTTCAAATATAGTGCTCACCCCGGTATTTTCCAGCTATACAGCATTGCAGATGTTCAGGGGATGGCCCAGCCTGGCCTCCTCCGGTTGCTGATGGCTGAGGTGCGGGCCTGCCCTTGGCCCGTGCTTTGTCTGGGATTGGCCCACGCATGCCCCAAGCTCGTCAGGAGGAGGCCCCACCCCTTCACAGCAACATGACGCACTTAGTAGTGCTTCAATCAGTGGGGGATGGATTCCCCTGGTAGGCCAAGGGTCCGGGGTGGTCAGTTACCCCTCAAATTTGGCTGGATGTGCAGCTGGCTTGCTATCTCCCTTTCCTTCTCATTGGGAGCATGCCAAGCCCCCTCAGGGCAACACAATGCTGCTGGGCTTTCTAGCACTTCAATCAGTGGGGGATGGAGTCCCCTAGTAGGGTGAGGGTCCGGGGGGTCAGCTACCCCTCAACTGTGGCTGGATGCATCCAATTCAAATGGTTAAATATATGGAGAATGAAAAATCAAGGAAACCTTTGCATGGGCACAAGATATGGAATTTAGAAGCAGCGGTTATTTGTACATCTCTGGTACCAGTCCTAGAATATGATTTAAAGTGAATTTTTCAAAATGTATTCTTTCTTATACACTAGCTTACATTTGGAAGGCATAAATGCAGCAAATTACAATTGGTAATAACAAATGTTCTACTATTTTATCCTCCCACATGTCTTCCAATAAAAATGGTACCTCACTTGTGTAGGTAGGCCTAGTGCCCGTGGCAAGAAACATCCCAAAATACAACATAGATACATCACATTTATCCCACTCAAAACTGACTCTTTGTATGCAAAGTAGGTAGCTGTGGATTTTGGGCCCTAGCTCAGCCGTCAACTAGGGAAACCGAGCAAACTTGCACATTTTTGGAAACTAGACACCTGGGGAATCCAGGGTGTGGTCACTTGCGTGGCTCTCACCAGGAACTTTTAACCTGAATGCCTTGCAAACCTCAAACATTGACTAAAAAAACACTCGGGTATATTCACAAGAACGCGTGATAACTACTGCAAGAGTAACATAACGCAACTTTCAATATCGCAGCCTATCGCGGGAAAATATCCACGTGTCAACGTGGAATTCACAACAAGGCGGTACCATGCGATAGCCACCAGATAACGCGTCAAATGTCAGTGTGAAAATCAACGCCACACCGAAAAAATGCGAAATGCGAGAAATCATGCGATGAGGCCAATCGCGGTACAGAAATCAGCGAACACCAGCCACAGGCCTGTAAATCCCACGCGGCCGGCGGGAAAAAGCACCATAAAAGAAAGAAAAAAAAAAGCACAAAAACAATTCAAACTGCTCAGCAACATATATGCACCCGGACCGAGTGCAGAGGACAAGCCGAACACCACAAGCCCTACGGAGGACCATCCAGGAATCCCGCTTTCGGGGAAGGGCAAGGACAAGAGGAAGAGGAAGACCGGGTACAGTCCGCAGGAAGACCAGATCATCGTCACAGGGGTGACTGAACACCATCAACAACTGTTCGGCACCTCCACTGCGGCACTGGCAACCCAAACCGAAATATGGCAGGCCATCGTCACCAACGTCAATGCAGTCGGAGTGTCGAGGAGGTCACTGGAGGAGGTCAAGAGGCGCTGGCATGATCTGAAAAGCCAGACCAAACATAAGCTCGCCGCAAACAGGGAGGCAGCAACCGCAACTGGAGGTGGGAGTCCTGCGACACAGGAGGAGCTGGATGAGCTGGAGCAAATGGTGGCCACAGTCAGCAGTGAGGAGACGGTGGCAGGATTGGGTTTCCTGGACACAGCACGATACGACCTGACCCAACAGCAACATGGTGAGTAACGACTAGGGACGGGGGGAGATGGGCACAATGGCACACATGCACAATTACGTGCAGCATACAGCACACCCACAATGACCGTGGAACATGTCCCTGAATGCCTTGGCACACTGCAGCACACATAGAAATGCCAAGTAGGCCCCCATCCACAATGTGCGCAGAGGGGCCCCCCCTAACACCAATATCACAACCGACCCGTGCACATGTGCTGAATCCAGCAAAGCAGCTGCTCCGTGACCCACACTGACTATGCAAGTAACACTGCATGTCCGATAGCATGGCAGCTGCCCCAAAAATGACATGGCCCACGAGCGACATGGAGGTAGCCAAGTGCGGATCACAACCGCAAAGGAGCAGGTCACACTCCGACGTGTCCACGTGCACCCACAACCCATGTCTTACAATACACGCAGCAGACGAACAATGTACCAGGCCACAAAAACAGTCCACGAGCACACATGACCCAAGTCAAAAGCAAATCAGGCCCCGAAAAGCACACAATTCAAAGGCACCCCGCCTCAAAGGGAGAAGGCTACACGAAATCAGAGCTGCAGGGGCAACTCACCCACAATGCAGCACACACACATAGCAATCACAGAACATCAGCAATGAAGGCAATGTGGTACAAAGTGCAACACCAGCACCGCAGGACAGAGCTCACAACAGGTTCCGCTCGTGCGTAGTAACTGTCCACCCACATCTGGCATTGCCTGACACTGTGTGATGATAATGTACGGGTACTACCACACATCCGTCATGTAGTCGAAAAACACACTGACTGCCATCAAATAGCCAGCACCCCCCAAACAGTCACAATGTACATTGGCATGCAGTCTGAATGTATACATCTGCAAACCATCACCATACATGTGAAACTCTGTTAACCTGCATCTCCCCTTTACATTGCAGAGGGACAAACAACACCCCTTGCAGAGCACACCACACATCCCACCATTGATGATGAAGAGGACAATCTGCACATATGTCAAGACACCCTCCAACGGATGCTGGACAGCCTCTGCACCCCACCCCCAGGAGCAGGCCAGGCCAGCTGCCTCGAGGTGACCCCACCACCTGCACAGACCACACAGCAGGAAACACACACCACCACGCCTGTCTCCCAGGACCCCCCCGACCAATACATGGAATTCCAATGGCGTGTGTTGGGTTGCCAGGTGGAGTTGGCTCATCAGCTGCGGGTGGGTTTCGAGCTTGTGGCAGCCAAACTCGATGCCATACGTGGGTGTCCGAGTCCCATCAGGGACCACGTACAGTCCCTATCGGACACCCCCTGTACGCATCATGCTCTGCCACAGACTTTGGCTAACCTCACTGGTGCCATGAGTCTAATACAAGAACTGTCTGGTCAGACAGGCACCAGCCATGACAGCACAGAGTTGGCACAGATGCAGAGGGCAATGAACACCATGGAGCAGATGCAGGCTGGAAGTATGTCTGCCATGGCTGGACACCAGCGAGCAGTGGCTGGGAACAGCAACACCCTGCAGAACTCCAAGTTGCCATTGCTGCCACTGAGCCGTTCCAAGATGACTGCAGCTGGAACATCGACACACACAGCTCAGAACCCTGATGTGTCCGTGGCACACTGTGATGCTGCCCCATCACCTACGCAGTCTGATGTGTCAGGGGCACACAGCGATGTAGCCATCACCCCGCCACACACACCGGACACAGAACCCGTATCAGGGGAGTGAGAAGGGGATGGGAACTACTGTGTGAGGAAGGAGGCAGTAGCATCCATCACCGCCATATGGCCTGTCCCTGCCTGGTCATGACCTATGCATCATGCCCTGGGAAATACCTCCTACTGACCTCCGGAACACCCTGCGACATTCACCCGGACCCAGACACAGACTGCCATTTCTTCCCCGCTGGCCAATCACACAGCAATCCTGCTGCGGACTGCACTCTCCCTCTTCCCAATCACTGTGCAATCCCCAAAGGACTCTGGTTGGCCCACCACTGGGCTTCCATGTGATGTGGGCTTGGATGGCCAGGTACAGCTCCAGCTCCGTCAATCACCTGAATGTGAATAAAACATTCTAAATCACACAGATGTGTCATCACTATGTTCACTCACGTATGGAAGTATGGCTGAATGTGGGGACGATGATTGCACATGAAGGTACACCCTGGTAACTGACATCTATGCGCATGTCTATCCCTGAGACACATGGCCAATTGGATGACTGTGAAGGTGAGTACTAGCTGTGTCCCCATTGCACATCAACAGCAATCTCACAACACCCCAACGTAGGCACACGTCCATGTGTTGAATAGGGCCGTGTGTAGGAGTGACCAAAACAGTGGCAGGCCAGGAGTGGTATCCCACACCACGTGTGACAGCAGAACTTCACGTCGCATACCGACTTACACACATCTGTGTGGACACAATCTGTTGTGATGTATGACATTGCTCCACATGGTCAGAGGTTGGACACCATACACACATAGCTGGAGTCATGTAAGTGCACATGTCGTCCAGCACCTATCCAAATACAATGTCTGGCTCACAGAGGCGGAGCTTGCCAAAGGGACACACCCCCCTTGCACATGCGTCAGTCAGTTCCTCCCTGTGTTGGGACGAGGCTCATTGTGGCACACAAGTGGACAATCTAAACAACACACCTCACAGTTAGACACCAGTGGAGTGGCATAGGCTTTATTGGCATGTGCGTGTCAGTATGGACGAGGCAACGGCCACAACAGGCAGGGACATGCTTAAGAAACTTACACGCAGCATGGGTACATGTCGAGGTTCAGATGATGGTGGGGCTGAAATGGACAACATTCATCATGGATGGCAATGCTCACAGCCCACCTTGCCTTGCTGGATGAGTCATGTGTTGTTTGGCTTCTGCACATTGCCCCATGTGAGGGGGCATGACTCACTGCATGTGGGGTCTGCATGGTGCTCTGCCTCCGGGGTGCGCCGATTGTCCGCTCTGCCGACAGTGATCAGGTGTGAGGGTCCGACAGGTTCACATCTTGTGCTACATTGCCATGTGTGTGCTCTCACCCAGCAGTGTGTCCGAATTGGCAACGTTGCCAGACGACGCTGTGTTGCTCCGACCATGGACCTGCGTCGCCTTGCACAGGTGTGTGTACACACGCGTTATTCCACGCACATGCATCCAGAGCCCGAACGTTGGCAGACGTGTCCTCTGTTGTGGTGGGATATGTGAGCAATCCCCATGATGCAACAAGTTGTTGGGCCATATGCTGTGGGTGGCAATTGGATGTGGCTGCAGGAACGTAGTTACTCGTCCATGAATGCCCGTGCAGCTTCATGTGCAATGTGTTCCAATAGTACGTCGTTGTCGTGTTCAAGGAACATCAGGGTGAGCCAGTCCATTAGGTGGTCCGGGCAGGTGTGCTCAGCCCACGCCGTCTCACCGATCCGCAACACAGCCCAATATGGGAGCGCCTCGATGTGGTCACTGCACACGAGAAATTATGCTATCTCCCATGCACAACTACCAATACATACGCAGTATGTCAAGGCATCCCATGCACTGCTGTCTCGGTTACACTCCTGTTTGTGATCCAACAGGGGGCGCAGACACAAGTCATAGTCCAATTCATCAACAGTTGTGTTGGATAGGCAGACATCCATGGGACACTCGAATGTGCATGTTCGGCAGTGGAACCAAGGCTGGACGCAGGTGACGTGGGCAATGCGGAAGCTGAGCCTGTAACTGATCCGCATCACTGCCAGTGGCAGTGCGCCCAGTAAATGCAGCATACGTGCACGGTACTGTTCCACGTGACGGGGGTTGTGCATGTGCCCGGTATGGCCTGCCATTGCGTTGGTGCGTCTTGTGAACAGGCACTCTTCTGGACTGCAGCAGTTGTGTGGAGGATATGCCACAGCTCTGAGCAATGATTCGAATGTGTGTGCAATGTTGTGGGTTATGGGTTGCTTTTTCCGTGAGTGTCAAGGGCATCCCATGCGGGGGTACCACAGGCAGGGGCTTCTGTGAGTCGGCTGTGGATGAGTCAGATGGTTCATTTGCGGAATGCGTGGTGTGGGAGTCGTCCCCATCTGCCATTGCATCTCTATCAGGGTGTTCCAGGCGCGTTCTGGACCAAGGTCAGAGGTGCAGGTGTCCTCCCGCATTCTGCATTGGGACAATGGTGCTTTCATCCCTGATGTTTGTCTGACTACTACTTTCGTTTTCGGAATGTGATGTGGGTTTGGTGCTAAGATTGGGACATGGCCTTGGGCTCATGGTGTACGGATGGCGATGCACACACACATGTTGGCATGTGGAGCCAGGTGCCCGAGCGGCCTTGCGCTGCTTGTGCTATCTCACTCCGTCTCTCTCCCTCACTCTCTCCCTCCCTTTCCTTTGTTGGGCGCATGGCACACCTTCTTCTCTTGGATTTGGTCTTCCAGGCTGTGTGCTACGGATTGTCCAGTGAGGAGCAGCTAGGACTCATCCTAAGGGTTGTTTCTGCTTTTGTTTGTATGGTGTTTTGTGTTGGTGATTGCATTGCTGTATGACTGATTCTCCATTTTCTGGCCACGCATGTATGTTTATTTTCCTGCTTGTGCGACATCATGCAAAATGTTTGTTTTGGGATTCGTGGTGTTGGTGTGCAATTTCTTAGTCCGGGGTTGAGGGTGGTCCAAGGGGGGGGGGGTGTTGCGGGACTGGGTGTGGTGTCGGTGGGTGTTGTGGCCCTCTTCGGTGTCCGGGCCGCATGATGAGTGGCTCCATGGCATCTGTTGCCCTTCGGATGTGGCCCTGGGCTGTGCTCCCTTTTGTGGTGCTGGCTGCTGTCCGACTTTACACCAAGTCAGAGCAGGTGTAAATTTCCTGGTGCTAACGCGCCTTATCGCCTGTTTTGTGTTTTTACCGCAGATGTGGCTGGTCGTTGTGAATGTTGAGGTATGCTGTTGTCTCGGCTTTTGTCACGGGAACGCCTACTCTGCATCTCATTAGCGATATTTGCGGGGGTCCTCTGTGGCGATGTTTTTTGCGCTGCTATCGCGGGAAAACTGGTGATGTGGGCTGTTAACTCGGGCTTGTGAATGGGGAGGTAAATATATCACGACTTTGGCTGCGATAAAGTGCCATTAATTCGGCGATAGCTCCTTGTGAGTATGCCCCACAGTTTTCTCACATTTCCGTGATGGAAAATTTGGGAATCTGCAGGGAGCCACAAACTTCCTTCCGCCCAGCATTTCCCCGAGTCTCCTGATAAAAATGGTTCCTCACTTTTGTGGTTAAGCCTAGTGCCCGTGAAATGAAACAACCCAAAATGCAACATGCATACATAACGTCTTTCCACTCTAAACTGACCCTATTTTTTCAAAGTGGGTAGCGGTTGATTTTGGGCCCTAGGTCAGTGGGCACCTAGGGAATTCCAGCAAAGTTACACATTTTTGAAAACTAAACACCTAGGGAAATCCAGCATAGGGTGACTTGCATGGATCTCAGCAGGTTGTTCTGCCCAGAATTCCTTGCAAAGCTCAAACTTTGAATAAAAAAACAAAATGTTCTCACATTTCTGTGATGGAAAGCAATGGAATCTGTGGGGAGCCACAAACTTCCTTCCACCCGGCATTTCCCCAAGTTTCCAGATAAAATGGCACCTCACTTTTGTGGGCCGACCTTGTGCCAGCTACAGGAAATGGCCCAAAATGCAACATGGATACATTACATTTTTCCACTCAAAAGTGACCCTTGTTTTGCAAAGTGGCTAGCTATGGATTTTGGGCCCTAGCTCAGTCAGCACCTAGGAAACCTAGAAAACGTACACATTTTTGAAAATTAAACACCTATAGCAATCCACGGTTGGGATGATTTGCGTTGCTCCTACCAGGTTTTTGCTACCCAGAATGCCTTGCAAACCTCAAACTTTGACTAAAATACACATTTTCCTTGCATTTCTGTGATGGAAAGTTCTGGAATCTGTGGGAAGCCACAAATGTTCTACCACCCTGAGTTCACACACATCTCCCGATAATAACGGTACCCAACTTGACTGGGTGGGCCAACAGATAATGATAAAAAAAGGCCGTAAATTGCTACGTTGAGAGATAAGCAATAGGGGTAGCTGCAGTATTTGGGGCTGTGCTGTGGGGCCACCCATGCAAAGCTATGAACCACAGATATTTTTGAAAACCTGACACCCAGGGGATTCCAGGGTGGTGTTCCTTACATGGATACCATGACGTTTTCTAACCCTCAGTGCTCTGCACACCTCAAACTTTGCCTGAAACTAAAAATGTTCCTTTCATTTCAGAGATGAAAACTTCTGGAATCCGCAGAAATCCACAAAATTCCTACCACCCTGCATTACCCAACTTGTGCCAATAAAAATGCTGCCCCACTTGTGTAGCTGGTTCTAGTGCTCATGATAGGAAAGGATCAAACCAAGGCCAATGACATGTGTATCTGTACTTCCTTTACTATCTGACTTCTACCTATGCCTTCTACCTATGCAATATCCCTGTGAAAGTACACCTAGCCTAAGCTTTTCCTACCCTTTCATATCTCTGTCCTCATCAAAGTCCTTACTTATCCTATATTCTTGCCAAGTGAACTTTTACTAACACCTTCCTTTGCTAGCTACTTGAAGCTCAAGAAAATGTGTCTTTCATGCACCTCCATTGCACTCACCTTGATAAATCCAACTCCTTCAACTTTGTTGATACAAGTTGGGGTGTCCGAGAATGCCTTCAGAGGCCTACATTCCTCGAATTGAGTGAGCAAATCTACCTTTGAAACTAATGCAAACATGCTAGGTAATGCTGCCTAAGTTCCCTAAAGAAATAGCCAAAGAAATATCCTGTGGGACTCATTCACAGACACTTCTACTTTTGCTTTGAAAGTGTGAAACCTCAATTAGTAACTTGTGTCATAATCAATGTTATTGAAAAAGGATACTAACCACAATATCTTGTATGATCATGATTTTCACATTTTTAGTATAAGGACAATATGCATTTCATTATGTATCAAAATCAGTGCAGATGACGTAGTGCTCAGACAAACATATATATACAACGACATAGAACAAGACAATGAACAGATCCCAAGGTGGCATAGGATTTAGTGTCATTAACATAACGATGTGGCCTAATGTCTTGAGCAGTGGACCTCAAGGCTGGGGAACTGCATTCGAGTCTAGGCAGGGACGCTCAACATTCTGTGATTCTGGGCAAATCACTTAATCTCCCTGTGCCTTACAAAATGAATGTGTCTGTCTGTAATGCAAGAGGTGCTCATGTAAAGTGCTCTGATACCTTCGGGTCGAGTTCACGCTAGATAAAACTCCTGTTGTGTAGTTCCTATAAACCTATATAGGATCTGCGCGTTTAGACAACATACACTGTAGGATTGCTGTCAGACTGATTCTAGACACCCCTACCAGGTATGTTAACCTGTATACCAGTTAGCTCACAGTGCCACTAGAAACCCCTGTTACCAAGGAGAGAATAGTTCTTGGCAACTATCGAACATGACAATCCTGATCCCTCAGGATCGTGGAAAAAGTGCGATACTTTTCGCTCAGTCACTCGTGCTCACTTTGTCTCAGAGAGATACACAGAATAAACAGTGGGGACGTTTTTCAATAAGCATTTATTGAACCAGCGTCATTTAGTGTAAAATAGGTGTGCTGAAACAACCACTAAACAGTAACAGATATAAATGATTATAAGCACTAACAGAGTAAAAGGATGGTAGATTTCTACCATTGTGCTAAAACAATGAATCCAAGCAAGTATATAAAATACATGACAGTAAAATGCGTACTCCTACGATGCAACCCTAGCTAGATGTACCTAACTGTACCTAGCATGTATGTGAGTGTATAAGCCAAGAATCCCTCTAGGATAAAGTCAACTCCATTATCTGAAGTGAGAGACTGTGGGACTCCATCTTGGTCTCGAGATGGACACCCCACAAGGGATGTTGGACCACTGCGAGCTGGAGTGTCTGCGTGCAGGAACCTCAGCATCTCGCGTCAGTGTGTCTGCATGGAAGTCCTTTTCTCCTCTGACTACCTCAGCAAGATATGGTGTTTATATACCCAAAGTGGTATCCTCATGGTTCTACCTTGCTGACCCTTGTGCATAGTTATTATGCAGGAGATGGTAGTCCTGCTGAGTTTCCAAGAATCCTCATGCATACTGGATAAGGCTAGTTTTCAGGGAAAACCCCACATCCTGTATGCAGTACCGTAACTAGGTAAAAGGTCAGTCCCAAGAACCGTTATGTAGTGTAATAGTAGGGAGAATATAGGTGAAAGGTTAGGTGTCTACCTGAGCCTATATTGGGGTACCTATATGGAACATAGCACTCCCCCAAAAAAAAGTAGAGATCCTGTCTGTTCACATATGGTATCTCCTGGCGAATCGTAACTTGTATTGAAAGAAACTTAGGGAGGGGATGTCAGTGTTTCAACCCATAGTTACTTTTCAGATCTCATCAGGACAAATGTCACCTGATAAAGTTCCCTAGAAAGCATGGAATCTTGGGACCATCAAAAAGGCACCCTCTAAGCAATACATGCAAAATACTACACATCAGATGCTACAATATTACTGAGCTGCTTGGTTAGTTGGACAGTTCCAGTGGGGTAAACAAATTATTCAGGAGAAGTACACCTTTTTATAGAAAGGAAAATGTGGTCACACATACACATCCAAGAGAATTCCTAGACAAAGCCAACAATGCAAAAAAGGCCGCTTGGTTCCTTAGATGGTCCCGTAGAGGTAAATGGATTACTCAGGAAAAGCACACCTTTGCATTGTGTCATGCCGCCGATGGCTTGGCACAATACAAAGGTGTGCTTTTCCACAGACTATACTTGTGAATGGACAGCACAACTGCCATCATTGTGTCCCTCAGAATCAGTGGAAGATGAATTGTCAAATGGAACACTAGTGACTGAAAAATCACTTCCAGATTCTGCTACATTTTTCTCTTCCTCAGATGCTGTCTCAGTATCTGCTGTCTGAGCCTCTGATCCTGCCTTAGAGCTGTCCTCCATAATCCACGTTAGGCCCTGGGCAGCAGTCATCCACTGAGATGCTGTCTCTGCTGACTGCCTAAAACGTTCCTTCTAAAACATTGTGTTATGTAGAAGGCAGAAGTATTGTTCTATATCAGTTGGTGGATGTGTCCATTTGTGAGATGTGTGCAGTCAATAAACAAAAAAAGACTTATCTTTCTTTTATAGTGAATCTGCAGGTTCTCCAAAGACACTAAAGAAGACAAAAAAGACACAGTATTACTTCACCTTGCCACATACCCAATACCACAGCATACTTATGTCTTGACTGATGCAAAACATTATTGTTGGGGAACTGCTGGGTCATTGCCAGTACAAAATAAAATTTCCAAAGCTACAAATCTACCTTTGATCTCAGCAAGCACACAGTCACATAGTAGCCCCAGTGAATTTGTGTGTGGGGGTGCTCCTTGTGAAAACTCACAGTGCTATCACCAGGTTCAATGGAATTATGCAGCAGGAGACCACCAAATTATGAGACAGGGTTGAACAAATTATGCAGCAAGAAAGGGCAAATTATGCAACATAAAGAAGCACTTTTTTGATAGCATGACTTAATTATTTCATGATATGCAAACATGATAATACTGTCTGGGCAAACATTTAATCTCATTAGTGCCAGTCTAGCAACCACATGCAGAAATAAGCAACTGAAATATGAGTATTCACCTTTGCGCATGCCCTTCCACAGCGTGAAAACACATTAATCCCTGTGCAGTATACTGCATATGACACATAAATCTAAAATCTGCTGCATAATCTGCGGATGGTAGATTTATGTGGCATATACAGTATACATTCTCTTTACAAAGTGTGATTTCTCCTGGGGGGCACAATCTGCCCCTTACATAAAAAACATACATTTGAAAAAAATATATATGGTGCCTAAAGGTGGATGACCCATGTGTTGAGGGTCGACCCCTATCAACATTTCTATGCTTTGTATTTTGGAAGTGTGATTCCCTGGGGGCTGCGATCGCCTCCCCCACAACAGAGAATTTTTTTTTTTTTAAATTGGGTGGCCTCAGGTGGTCACACTGTGGGAGGGCCGCTCATCTGACAACTTCATCCATATTTTTGTTTGTTCATTCCCCAGGGGGAAAAAAATTGTCCTCCAGGGCCCTCATGGCAGCGGGACAACCTCCTAACATAAATCCCTGGTGCACTAGTGGGTTTCCTAGCTTTGGATCGTGGTGCAATCACAATCTACAGCCAGAGAGGCCTCATTGGAAAGGGGAGACTCTCCCCTTTTCTATGAAGCCCCCTGAAATGTGGTGAGGCCTTATTTGGCTTTTTTTCCCCACCAGAGTAGAAGAGAGGACTCACCTCCTTCTTCTCGGCACTCTGGTCTGGATTCTGTGATATTAAAGATGGGCAGGAGGGGGCGTGGGTGCTGATGCAGAGGCGATTCTGCCTCTCCCCCGCCCTTTGTTTTGAGAAATGGAACCCTCCAGTGCAAGCACTAGAGGATCCTTTCCAGCCCTCCCCAGTGTCGACCAATGGCCAACAGACGAACTGGGGGGGGAATGCAGGTGTCTGCCTTTGGTGACACCCGCACTAAAGGGGTTAAGATCATGTTCAGGATGGTCTGGTGTCAGACTTTACCTCTTTTTCCTGCAGATAAGTGTCCCATTGTGAGAAATGCTTTCAACCCCTCACCCCGCTGGAGGGTAGTGACACTGCAGTGTCTATTTTAACATATCTTACCACCAATACCTAAGGGAGGGCGTGCTCACTGCCTTCTAGACTTTGATAATACACCGTTTCACCAACAGCAATCCAAATCTATGAAATAAAATACATATTTGAACGGCTTTGGCCGAGCCATCAGTCCTAGCAGGTATACTTCGGGTTCCTTCTGCACTTCCGTCAGCCCATGTAGCACCTCACCCCAGAACAATACCTTGGGTATTAAAAATAGTTTTACATCCAACATAATATGGGATGAGGTACACCAGGAATTTTTGTGGTAACCTCTTGCAATATTTTTGTGGTAACCTCTTCAAATGACAAGGTTGCATATAATCCTGTATTGCCTTCCTGTTTGATACCCCAATATGCATTCAGTCAGCATAATTTGTAAAAATATTTTTTATGCCAAAGGATGATTAACTTCCCTTGGACAATAACCCTACCTGGATATTATTCCATGGGCATTTGAATTGATCTAGCTTAAGGCGAATGTGTCATACAAGAGTTGTCCTTAAACTTTTGGCTTGATAGTTGTGCCTACTGACCTTGAGATAAAATATTACACAGTTCTCATGGAATTCCAAAATGTCCATATGACTCTCACCTATGAGCTTGTTACCAACTCAAGTTTTTAATGATTTCAATTCTGATTATTTGTCAGAGACAGTATTTTATGTTTAGACCTAAAGAAGGTGACAACTATCTACATATTCCACCTAAACACGTTGACGTATTATGTGTATTAAATCTGTCTAACATTGTGATACAATAGATGACTATTGTTTGGAAACATCATATATCTTATTCAATGATCAAAACAGATTAGCATAATTTGAATAGACATATATGTGTTATCTTATGTATCTCTCTTTTTATTTTATCTTAAGTCTTTCATCTTTTTATACTTTTTGCACCGCAATGTGGGGTTATAGTTTTATGTTTTAAATTGATGTAATATCAAGTGTTTTTAATGTTTCTTATGTCAAGGGAATGATTAATATAATGTTGGCATCTATTTTACGTGTATGATTTCTATATATTGAATACAATATTGGTAAATCCACCATTAAAACTCTGTGCATTTTGATGTATATGTGGTACTAATTTTGACTGCAGTTGCTGAGTTGGGCTGGAAGTTTGATGTCTGCTTGAGAAAGTGATTGAGAAATTTATGAGTGTGGATTATTGACCTCCCATAACAGTGCTCCGTCCCCTTGGTTCTGGTGTCCTCTCTTTTTTTGCACATAGAATAGAAAACACTACCCACCTTGTATCATTGCCCCATACCACTGAGACAAGTAGAGTCTGTATGTCTCGAAAGAAGGGATTTTTAAGAACCACAGGCAGGGCCGAAAAAAGTACAACAATCTCGGTAAAATCAACATCTTGGAAATGACAAGTCTGCCCATTGTGGACAGTGGGAGTGCATTCCAAAAAGAAAGCAAATATCTAATTGATGTAATAGCTTTACCCAAATTTCCATCAATTAGGTCCCTTTCCTCGTGATAATAGTTCTTGAAGACCTCAATAATCACCATCTGGGTGTTATGAAGCAGACCCTGAGCATCTCGGATAGCCCCTATCAGTGTTTGTGGGATCTCTGATTTCATGAGCCATGCCAACATGCAGCCTGCCTTATACCCCACAGCATGTTTTCTGTCAGCTTAATCTCTAGGTTCCAGGATGCCCAAAAGGTATAGCAACATTTGGTATTCCACTCTAGCGTCTGCTAGGGAATGGTGTGTCTGTTTGTGTACCACTGACTCAATCTCAAGTGTTCATAAGCGGTCTGCCAGTTGACTGAGTACATGCACCATAGTCTACTTTACTCCACAGTTCGTATGTATGAAATGTTCCTGTATTACTACATTGAAGGCATCCCACAGTACATTCCCATTGGACGCTGACCCATCATTTTCCTCAAAATAATGCCCTTTGTGCTCCGCCAGCTTGTCTCTCAGAACTGGATTGTGCAAAAGGGATGGTGTGAGTCTCCACATGGGAATACAGGGTTGGCCCATCCCCACTGCAGTGTAAGTTTAGGGGATTATGGTCTGGCACGGTATGACCTAAATATTCCAAGGCACTAATCAGCAGTGCGGCTTCCATATTATAATAAAACAAGTCTATACAGGTGTGTAATATGTGTACCCCTTGGTAAAATTAGTATTTTCTGGGAGCTGATCCTGCCAAATCTCCATTAGCATTGCGTCCCTCACCTATTGGGTCAAATTTTGTGTTGCTAATATCAATTGTGTTCCCGCCAGGGGCAGAGAGGACCTATCCAGTTCGACATAGTGAACACTATTGAACTCACCACCCCATATGCATGGTACCTAGAGATTAGAGAACAGCAATGGAGGAAGAGTGGTCAGAAAATCCACCAAGTTTACATTTGGGCATATATCGCAACAATAATAAGCAGTGTACCATCCAAGAGGCCCTCAAATACCACATTTATGCCCTCTCAATCAAACGTGAGTGTAGGTGTGAATCGAAATTTTGGTAGCACCCATATGAGAACACATCTGGCAAATCCTCACCACTTCTTTATTACTTTGCCCAGTTCAACAGATGGTGACCATTTTCTGCAAACATGCAATGTGGGTCCCCCTCCTTTTGAGATATGCATGTATTCTGTATCACTTCACAGGAGAGGGCATGCCCCTGATGTTCCAAGTGAGGATCTGGTAGCTACGAGACAGTTTGCCATGTCAATAAGGGGTGAGAATAGAAGGCCCTGCATGTCCACCCTCAACCCCAGCAGTGCCATAAACATGAGCAGGTATAGCAGCATGCTATAGAGGCAAGTGCAATCAGGTCAAGAACAGTTAAAAACCCAACTCACATCTCAGGTCAAGGCTTGAAGAACTACTTTTCCAACAAACTAGCATCACAAAAGTGTGCACCATATAAAGTCCATGTCAGTTTGTGTGAGGATTCATAAAGGCAAACTTGCATTCAAGCATGCTCGCAGGCAATCACCCATCATCACAAAAAACAATGCCAAGTGTCCCTATACTGCGCTTCCCTCCCCTCCTGTGTAGGTAGAGCATGACACCACCATGTCCCTGTTGTGAATTTTACATGTTGCCTAAGCCACACACCAACTGCAAAATGGATATATGCATCAAAAGTTAATATACCACGTTTGTGGTCATCGGAGTGATGCCAGGACCCTGTTGTGGTTCTTGTTCAATTTCCGCTAAGTCAATGTCCAGTCCATCCCGGGAGTTCCGGGAGTCTGTATCACTCTTTGTCAAATCCTCAACAGGGCTGGCTCTCTGCTTGGTCTTTTCCACTACCATGGCCCATTCTTTGACTGGCTGTGGGATGACTCTGCAGTTTCTTGAGTGGCCTTTGCCTTCGTCTGAGGACCTGCCATGGTCCATCTCTCCCTCCCTGGTCTGGCAAATCAGTTTCTCACTTTGATTCCAGCCAAGCATGTGCCTCAGCAGGTGTTGCAAAGAAATGAATGTTATCCCAATCAATTATCCGCAGTTTAGAAGGATATAATAAGAAGTAGCAGAAATTAGTTTGCCACAGGTGATGTTTAATGACAATGAAAGAGGCTCTCTACCTTTGTACCTCCGATGTGTAATCAAGAAATACGTTTACTGCTCAGTTCTCCACGTTCTATGGACTTTTGTTCCTTGAACGTTGAAGTATGTGATCTCAAACCTTATATTTAAGGAGGCATGCCACCACAGGTCTGGGAGGTGCTCATTGCACTGGCACATACCCAGGGTCTCTATGTTCACGCTCCATGGAGAAAATGTTTGACTTTTTACCATCCCGTACTGTCTATACGAACCATTTCTTTATTTACAGCTCCATGCTATGTCCCTCCACACATTCAGGCAGACCAATGATTCGTATACTATTTCTGCATGATCTCCATTCCGCATCATTGGCTTTCCATCTTTTAACATAGGGCGCATTGCAGCAAGTGCTGATTCATTATTAACTACCCTATCAGCCAGCTTCCTGTGGTTCGCATGAGCAGCCCCAGGGCTATATCCATCGCATCAAGTTTGGTTTAAGGGTGGCCTTGACATCTGTTAAACCTGGCATTTTTGGCTTTTTTTCCCCTGTCTTTTTGTTTCTGACCTCCTGTTTTTGACTGTATGCTGCATTTCGTTTTTGCTGGTATTAGAACTCTGAAATAGTTGGCAAAGAAACAAGGGAACCCTGTAAGTCAAGAGGGACCGAGGGTATACAACGTATTACAAGAAACAGTGGTACCTACCAAAGGAACATAAAGTAATGGACACGGAACTACATTTAGAACTGTGTTGGTATACATCCAAATGGAAAACAATGGGTTTATTGAACAACCAATAAAAAAAGCAAGAACACAATATAAACAAAGTGCAGCTGGTAAAAAAAAGGGGGTTGGAAATCATCAGATTTCCAGACCTCAGGCATTTGCATCCAAGGTGATTTTCAAGGCACAATACATATTTACAACAGCTCCAATGTAAAGAACATCTTGTGCTCCACACAAATCATAATGAGCCAATTGGAGTAAATATGTGGGTGTCGACGACGTTTCGAAATCAACTAAGGTAGGGGGATCATCATCAGGACAGAGAGATGTATATGCCTGAGAAATAGCCTGTATAAGGCCAAGAATTATGCAAAGGTGAGGGACAAGGGAAGGAGAAACAAGGGAGAGGGTGGAAGGGGGGGGAGAAAGGAGAACAAAACAAGAGAAGAAAAGAAGAGAACAAGTTAAAAGGGGGCTGGAGGGTAATGAACATTACATTTATCTAGTCCGCAGTGGAATTCCAGCCAATTGAATAGTACTCCCATGAAAATAAAACAAGTCTACCGTACGCAGTGCAAAACAGGCAAGGTGCAATCAGCGTAAAGTGAGCAGTGAAAGCACTGGAAAGTTGGTAAACAAACTGTATTTTGAGTCCATACAGAGTGAGCGGGAGGTGCGCATCTTTGGGCTACATGTGGTAAAGAATGGCACATTCTGATGGTTGAAATAGTGGGAGAGTGAGAGTTAACCTGAGAGTTACACGGGGGGAGACTGTTTAAGAAGGACTTCCATGTAGTTTTCAATCTGCAAAGAAATAGGGAGTCATAAGTAGGTGCCGCAGAGGTGGAGTGGAAGAATACTGCAATTGGTACTTACAATGATCAATTAACGATGAGTATGGAAGTATGCAGAAGGGCCAAGTAATGATGTACTGCATGTCGTCCCCTGGAGAACCAAGGTTCAGTACCGGATTAAGTGAATGGAACCTGGGGGAACAAACTCTGTGATTCAGAGAGTGCATGTACCGGAGACGAGAAGGCGTGTTATGCGTGTAGTTGTGCTCACCTTAATAACGCTGTGGTCGTGTGAAGCCGGGATACACGAGAAGGCCAGGATACATGAGGTGTCAGGATACACGAGAAGCCACGGGAACCAGGGAACGCCGTGAGTTTATGCCATGATGCACTAATTAAATATTAAATAGTAACATTAATTTAATGAAAAGAAAATAGATTTAATATATATTTCAACAAATATAACAAATAAATTTATTTTCAAAATATTAAACATACATATATTAATATATATATGTTTACATATATCTACTTAAACAACTATTATTAAACTAATACTTTTAATTTATATTATAATTTCTGAATTTTTTAAATACTGAAATAAAATAACAAATAAGTATATGTATATATATATATATATATATATATATTGCAAAAAAGGAAATGGTCCTCGAATAGAGATGCACTCTTCGCCAGGCAATATTTCCATTTATTTTGCAGCAAACACAAAAGACACACTGGAAACATGAGGCCAAACGCGTTTCGGGCTTCTTCGCCCTTGTTCACTGGCCAAGTAACAGAATTCGATTTAAAAAAAATTACTCATCAAAAACATTAATAATTATAAATATTATAATTTTAAATAATCAAAAAACATAATATAATTTGTAACAATATAAAATAAATTAAATTATAAAATTTTACATTTAATACTTATACTGTTACCACTACGATTTATACAAAAGTAGGCAAAGTGTTATACTAAGGATGTATACAATTTACTACTGCCACTTCACGCAATGCAACAGTAGGAAAACTGTTACAACACACAGGGGTAAAATGTATTATTCTCACTCCAGTCAGTGCAACAATAGGAAAAGTGTTGGATTGCGGAGGGGTAACATGTAATATTCCCACTCCAGTCAGTGCAACAGTAGGGAAATTGTTGTATTACAGAGGGGTAAAATGTACTATTCCCACTCCAGTCAATGGAACAGTAGGGAACATGTTGGATTGCGCAGGAGTAAAATGTACTATTTCCATTCAGTCTGAGCAACAGTACGGAAAGGGTCGATTGCGTAGGAGTAAAATGTACAATTCCAGCTCCAGTCAGTGCAACTGTAGGGAAAATGTCCGATTGCAGAGGGGTAAAATTTACTATTCCCACTCTATTCAGTAGAGCAGTATTGAAAGCATTGGATTGTGGAGGGGTAAAATTTACTATTCCCACTCCAGTCAGTGCAACAGTAGGGAAAGTGTTGGATTGCGTAGGTGTAAAATGTGCTATTCCCACTCCAGTCTGTGTAACAGTAAGGAAAGTGTTGGATTGTGGAGGGATAAAATTTACTATTCCAACTCCAATAAGTGCACCAGTAGGGAAAGTGTTGGATTGCGGGGGGGTAATATTTACTATTCCCATACCAATGAGTGCAACAATAGGCATAGTGTTGGATTGCGGAGGGATACAATTTACTATTCCCACTCCAGTCAGTGCAACATTAGAAATAAACAAATTCTCTTCAACACAATAAAATAATTTCAAAAGCATAGTAAACATATAAAAATATATATGTTTTGCGGATTGCGGAGGGGTAAAATGTAATATTCCCACTCCAGTCAGTGCAACAGTAGGGAAATTGTTGTATTACAGAGGGGTAAAATTTACTATTCCCACTCCAGTCAATGGAACAGCAGGGAACATGTTGGATTGCGCAGGAGTAAAATGTACTATTTCCATTCCCGTCTGAGCAATAGTACGGAAAGGGTCAATTGCGTAGGAGTAAAATTTTCAATTCCAGCTCCAGTCAGTGCAACTGTAGGGAAAATGTCCGATTGCAGAGGGGTAAAATTTACTATTCCCACTCTATTCAGTAGAGCAGTATTAAAAGCATTGGATTGTGGAGGGGTAAAATTTACTATTCCCACTCCAGTCAGTGCAACAGTAGGGAAAGTGTTGGATTGCGTAGGGGTAAAATGTGCTATTCCCACTCCAGTCTGTGTAACAGTAAGGAAAGTGTTGGATTGTGGAGGGATACAATTTACTATTCCAACTCCAATAGGAGCACCAGTAGGGAAAGTGTTGGATTGCGGAGGGGTAATATTTACTATTCCCATACCAATGAGTGCAACAATAGGCATTGTGTTGGATTGCGGATGGATACAATTTACTATTCCCACTCCAGTCAGTGCAACATTAGAAATAAACAAATTCTCTTCAACACAATAAAATAATTTCAAAAGCATAGTAAACATATAAAAATATATATGTAAAAAAGAAATACAAATATATTTCATGTTACAAATTAAATAAAATAAATACATATTACAATGTGAAATACATATCATAAATAACTACAAATAATACTATAATTAAAATACAAAAATGTAAATAATTAATTTTCTTTAAAAGTTGTCTATTAACAAAATATATTTCTTAAATTATTTTATTTTATTTGCTTCCCACCCTATGCCCCTACAAACCTCACAACCTGCACCTAAAACGTAACTCTAAAATACAAAATATTTACACTATTGACATAATTATTTATCAATAAACTAATAATCATTAATTAAAAAATATTAATTAATTAATTATAATTAATTTACTTCCATATTTCCAGCAATATACCCCAACAGAACACACAACACGCTCCTAACATTTAACTTAACAAAAAATGTATTACACTATTAACATAATTAATTATCAATAACATTAATTTACTTTCCACCCTATACTCCTAGAAAACCCACAACCCACACCTAAAATTTAAGTTAGAAAATGGAATTGCACAATTAACATAATTAATTATCAATTAAATAATTATTAATAATTAAACACTGTGGGGCTTATTATGATGTTGGGTGGACTTGCTGGAGGCTTGTCAACCAAGATCGTAATCGGCCCCTAGATAATGATGACCTATAATTAGTTTACTTCACACCCTGTACCCCTATAATTCCGACAACCTGCACCTAAATCCAAAAAGAAAAATAATTACGCAATTAACATAATTAATTATTAGTTGAATAACTAATAATAATTAACTAATTATTAACTAATTATAACTAATTTACTTCCCACCCTATACCACTACAACCCTTACAACCCACATCTAAAATAAAAAAAATAATTATACAATTATCATAAGTAATTATCAGTCAAATAATTATTATTAATTAACAACAAATTATTAATTAGTTAAAATTAATTTACTTCCCACCCTGTACCCCTATAAACCCCACAACCTGCACCTAAAACTGAAAATAAATTATTTACCCAATTAAGATAATTAATTATCAATTACATAAATAATATGAATTAACAACAAATTATTGATTAACATTAAATTACTTCCCACCCTGTACCCCTACAAACTCTTAAAACCTGCACATAAAATGTAAAATAAAAAATAATTGCACAATTAACATAATTAATTATTAAATAAATACATAAATAACATTAATTAAAAGCTAATTATCAATTTATTATAAATGCCTGCAGTTAGTTATTGGATTGGCAAAAACTGCCTTAAATCAAATTCATCAACGACAGAAGTGATGTAATTTGGGCACAACACATCCATTTGGCCTCCCTCCTGGTGGCTGCAAGAACTAGGGACACTCCCAGTCCTTACATAAAAAGTTAAACACCTAGGTGTTACTCTCAACGATAGACTCACCCATAAAAACCAGGTTAAGACGGTCATTTCCTCATCTTTCTCTGCTTTAAAAACCATAAGCAAAATTGGTCACCTGATTCAGCTTGAGTTATTAAAGACAGTAGTCATTGTATTAGTCCTTTCTTGCTTGGACTAATGCAATGGGCGCTCTGTAAATTTACAAAAGAGGTTGTTATCCAAGTTGCAGACTGTTCAAAACTCAGCAGATAGAATGCTATTATATCTATCCAAATTCCACTCTGCAACTCAGGCTCTGAATGAGCTTCATTGGCTCCCCATAAAAAAGTGAGCCACTTTTAAAGCACTGTGCATATCATTCAAAGCTCTAACTGGAATAGGCCCTATTTGGAGAAAAAAAATCATATGGTATACCCCAAGCAGATCCATCCGATCCAGCTATGCAAATATTTTTGTTGTTCCCCCCATAAGTTAGTCTCTTGGGGAGGTGAAAGTTTTATCAGAGGCACTGCTTTACAATGGAACGATCTGCCCCATGATATAAAATCCACCCCTACCGTCTTGGCCTTCAGAAAAAAAAATTAAACTTGACTTTATTGTAAGTAATTGTGCTCCACTTTGATAACAGGCTAGAACCAAGATGCCCCTGAGCATACAAGCGCTCTACAAACCCTAAAAATCAAATCATTTCAAAATCAAATCAGATCACACAAAGCTGTCTCCACCCCCTGTAGTGTATCTGGAGCCAGGTCAGGGAAAGGCAGGGTCTTGTGTACTATGAAGACTTTCTTTTGAATTTTGCCAACCTCAAAAGCAGAAACTGGTATAAGTACTGGAGCTGTGACACAATAACTTCAGAACAATTCTGCACTAAGAGGAGATTCCGCCAAGAAGAAGAGCTGTAGAAGTTGTCAGGAGGGACTACCACTTTGCTGTGTTGGCCTTCTGTTTGCTGCTTCTGTCTTGAGCAGAAAGGACTGGACTTTGCTTTCTGTATCCTGCTTGCCAAGGCTCTCCAAGGGCTTGTGTGCTGCCTCCTGTTAAGAACCCTCAGGGCCATCAAAGACTTCATCTGCAGCCCCACCCCCCCAAGCTCCTCTGCTGGGAGTTCTGACCTGTCAAGTGGTGCCAATTCCAGTTCTGGACCCTTGGAGGTGGTTTTGCTGCAAAGAAGTATGAAAACCCATGCACTGACCTTCAGCGCTTGATTTTCCTAATGCAGCACCCCCGTGCGGATGAGAAACCAATTCATCACCTCGGTATGGCCGAAGAATAGACACATCACCTGCTGTGTGGCTGAAAATATTAACACAGCCCAAGTCCTGAGCATCGTGTTTCCGACGTCCGAGGCACCCTCTCTGATCTACAAAAGTGTTTTTCACATGCCAAAATCTGCCTCCGCCGCACAGATTCGATTAGAACTGGGCCTTTTTAATTATGAAATATCCAGCTTAGGTGCCTATTTAAATCTGTGCCATAAGCTAAGGCAGGCTGAAGCTGGGTCTCTTGAGTCAATGTTGTGGTTGGACATTAGCCTTAATAACCCAAGTGGGACCTACAGTAAGTTCTTCTATGAATGTGTACAGCAATTCTCAGCAAGCGACCTCTGGAACCTAAATCCCAGTCAAACAGCCTTTAAAACTAGCATCAAGAAGCGCATTCGCGTGCTGTCCCATACCACCGACAAAGCTCTTCTTGCCGAACGCAAGCATGCATGGGCGGTAATTAATTCTTATCAGTTGGCTTCACCGTCATCATATCTGCCCTGCACATATCCTTTGTATCTAAAAATGCGATTTATGGCGCTTAGACTGGGGGAATGGCACCTGCTGAAACATTTACCTATTTGGCGTCGTACGTCAGACAACCAACAGTGCAGGGGCTGCGGGGCCTCGGTGGAATCTATGGAGCATGTTGTATGCCTCTGCCCTGCACTGTTGATTCAGCGCAGACTAAAATTGAGGCCAGAATGGAATAGACTGGGAGTTCGGTCCTGTAGGCAGGCAATTATTGCGGCTTTGAACCCAGAGAACACAGCCTTAAACATAAGTTTTACCATTTTTATTTACTATGTATATCGTAAATTTAACCAGCAAATTGTAGGCCCGGTAGAATTTTAAAGAGGGCTACAGGTGACTAAAACAAAACTGTAGACCCACAAAGCTTTACTTTGGTCTCCTCTGTGCTTTTTGGGCCTGCAATACTAGGGTATGTGAACACGATGATTCTTCATCGATATCGACATTTGAAGCTGTTTTAATGAAATGTTTACATTCTCTGGGTTTCTTTGTAATTCTGGGTCTTCTTTATAGACTCTGATAGTAACACTTACTCTTTTGTTACATTATCAACCCCTTTTAAAAATATTTTGCTGCTTCTTAGTTTTAAAACTCGTATTTTTACATTATCTTGGTCATTTTAACTACTTATTCTGTATATGTATGGTATGTATGTCCTGCTTTTATGATTATATTTTTAATCAAATAACGTACTTCTTCAGTCAAAAAAAAACCCTCTCTGTCTCTGATGCAGGCCCCCCTGTGCTGTAGAAGAAATCAATGCATGGCCTGCTCACGTCTGGAAAATCGACGCAGCACCTGTTTCGCTGCCAGATGCATCCAGATTTTCGATGCATCGCACCTGTGCGTCAAGCTCTTCATCGACGTAGCCCCCCAATAAGGAACCGAGGCCGTGAGTCCAGAAATCGATGCATCACCTCCCTTTCCAGTAAGGAATCGACACATCACCTGCCCTATCGGTAAGAAATTAATGCATCTCCTCCTCTGCGCAGCAGTAAGGAATCAACACATAGCTTTGTTTTCCAGTACCTCATCTGCCCTGCACCTGTTCTCATCTTTGATTTTGACTCATCCCAGGTAGTTTGTGATAAAAGTGATGCATCCACAGTTTGCTATGGAAAATCGACGCAGCACCTGTTTCGCTGCCAGATGCATCCAGATTTTCGATGCATCGCACCTGTGCGCCAAGCTCTTCATTGACGTAGCCCCCCAGTAAGGAACCGAGGCCGTGAGTCCAGAAATCGACGCATCACCTCCCTTTCCAGTAAGGAATCGACACATCACCTGCCCTGTCGGTAAGGAATTAATGCATCTCCTCCTCTGCGCAGCAGTAAGGAATCGACACATAGCTTTGTTTGCCAGCACCTCATCTGCCCTGCACCTGTTCTCATCTTTGATTTTGACTCATCCCAGGTAGTTTGTGATAAAAGTGATGCATCCACAGTTTGCTATGGACTGAACACTTTTGAACCTTTTAAAAGAGATATCTTTGCTTGTGTATGTCTGATTTTTGTTGTTTTGGTCTTGTTTTATTGAGACAAAGATTGGTTATTTTTTTTAATTGGTGCGGTGTCCATTTGTAGTCTTTTCATTGTGTTACTGTGTGTTTATGTACAAATGCTTTACACATTGCCTCTGAGATAGGCCTGGCTACTCATGCCAAGCTACCAAGGGGATAAGTAGGGGTTATCTTAGCTGTGTAATCCCTTTACCCTTACTAGAAATAGGGTCCCTACCTGGACAGTGTGCAAACCACTACCTACTAGAGACCCCTATTTCTAACAACATCCTTGACTGCTTTTAGAATAGCCTGAAATTTCCCAAAGTGCTCATGGCTGGGTTGGTGCCATCATTTTAGAGTGCAATGTGGTGTCTTCCCCCGCAGGTCTGCAGTCTCCCTGGTCAGGGAGTTTCACTTGAGGCTTTTCCATCCTCTCGAAAAGCTTAAGTCCAGCAGAGGTTCATCGGGCACTAGTGTGAGTAAAGGATTATCAGGGATCTTCATGTGGGGGGGGGGCACAGTCTAAGTCTGGGCAGACCTGGTGGGCTACCACAGTGACCCCTCCTCCACAGCACTCACCCCTTTTAATGTCATAGGTGATCAACAGAAATGGAGGTGGCCCGTTGGAGGAAGAAAGAATAGCAAGCTCTCCTATGTGCCCCTTCTCAGCAGGGTTCACATGCCAGCCACTCTTCCCTGCCACATGCACACACCCTTTGCCGTAGTCACTGATCCCAGTCTGCAGGGGAGAAAGGGATGTCCACTCTGCACAGCTGGTGTGGGGGGTGCTGCTCCAACTCTACTTCTGTCCCCTTTAACATTGGGCGGACAATCCTTGATCCGGTGCACAGGCAATGCCATCAGCATCGCCTCGTTTCTCCAGCACGGTGCCATAGAGTGATGTCAGGCTGCAAAAAGCTGCAGCCGGGCGCTATGCCTATAGCTGCCCTCCTCGACTCGTGAGCAATCCGGCATGGTTCTCTAGCCATCCCCGTTGATCCTGGAGAGGGAACCCTGCTGGGGAGGAGGGGATATATGAATGTAATGGATTAGTTAGGCGGGCGATATCCTCGGAGCTCTTCAGCTGTCCGGCCTACAGGGCCACCTACTAGACCACACGCCTTCTCCTTCACCTTGCCATCCCTACCTCCCCCCAGGAGGGAAAAACTGTGAGTGTGAATTCATTATCTACAACTTTCTTATTCATTCTACTGATGAATGATTTTACACAAAAGGTTTGTACTATCCAAGGTCATATATATTGAGCGATCTTAAATAACTTTTAACTCTCAGTTGTCTCTAGAGATCGAGGTGTAATATGATTCTGTCGTATTGAGATTCAATTTGTGACAAAACGAACCTACACCTGTTAATACAGATGTGTAGAAAAATACCTTTACACAAGTGTAATATTATTAACTGGTGTTGTGCCCTCAAAATTAAAAATGCGTGACAAGATAATATATATTTCCTTTACTGTTTCTTGCTTGCCCTTGTCAATGAGATGTCTTACTGCATTCCAGAGAGATTAAACCAATGTATTGCTTACACTGTCACAAAGACTCAAAAAACAGAGACAAACGACTTACTTTAATGACTTGCTTTTTGAAATGTGCGTTGCTACAATGCATGAATAATGAATTGCCAATTCACAGAAGTGTCTTTTATATTCATCTGTATTTCAGTCTCCACAATGTATCCAATGCTGTGTTTTGAACTTTACTAATTAGGGAAACAAGCAGTAAATGTTTCCAACTGAAGCCCATTAAACATGGATGATTAAAGTTGCTGACACTCACCAGTGTAAAATGGTGATTATCTAAACAGTTATACTCGTCTTGAAATTTCTCCCGCAGAATGCTATTATTCTGTAATTGTTCTTTCTTTTAGTGGGAATTAAAACCAAATATAGAAACGCCATGATAGTTGAGAAGCCAGACGTAAAAGCCCTAGCCCAAGAAAAGTTTTACAAATTGAATTGCGGGCTGCAATCTAAAAACACCAGTTGACAGATTCATGCTATGAAAATATAGCAGCTCTTGATAACTTACCTTTCCAACAACAGCAAATCTAATATGATACAGAAATTCTGTAGAATAGGGCCCTCAGTACACCTCTGTAATGCTTAGTACAGAAGTTTCCTCACCTCCATCATACTAGTCAGTGATGAATTTGTAAACAAAATGAGGGACTTATTTACAAGCCCTTTGCCCCGCTGGAGCGTCGCTTTTAATATGGGAAATAGTGACTTTCGGCCAGCGCAAGGGGCTCGCAAATAAGCCCCTTCATTTTTGGGGTGGTCAAAATGTTATTTCTAATTAGCTGGCCCCTGACGCTGCCAAGTGCCTGATTAGCTGAAAACATAGGTCAGCTAGCCTCGAATCCAACAGATGTCTCTTTTTTTCACCTATACTTCCCGTCTTTTTATTTCACTTTGCAGATTCGTATCAATGCCTGCTTTTTTCCCTTGTCATATTTCCTGTCTTTTCCTTTCTCCTCCATTCATGCCTTTACCTCCCCTGTTCTGAGTCAAACATCAAACATCAAAGTCTGATACTGGGAAAAAAACAGGTTCCCAAAAATGAGTATCGGTGCTCACCACATGTAGCCATGTGTGCAAAATCCTACGGCCTGATTCACAAAAGTAAACAGTCCTATCTTTTTATGTGTGGAGATTCCGCGTTTGTAAAGATACTACTAGGAAGATACCTTTGTAAATAGAAAACAATTCACTTACGCAAAATGTAGAGTTTACCTTTGTGAATTAGGCTCCTAGAGTACAATTTCGAGGTGGATGACAATGGTCAGTCATTTAAAAGTGTCATCTGTATGCTTGCCCACCTCTCAAAGTGCACAGATTGTGAGATGCAGGAGTTTACAACTCCAATCACCCCATAAAGTATGATTGAATTAGACTTGAACCAATGAAGGGCATTCCCCACTATTCCATAGCTGTTCTTGTGCTGATATCCATTACATGGGATGCTGTTGATATGTCAAGGACATAGGCAATCAAAGCACAAGCTGGCCAGATCCTGGTGCCAGAAGATGAGCAGTTATGACCTTTCATTCATAAATGCGGGCACGGCATTCACACATGCTCGGAGGCCAGATTAGATGTCATAGAAGAGACCGATGCTTTGAAAATGGTTTCCATAATCTTTGAAATTCAGAGAGGACAGAGATTATGCGGATGTTTGACAGAGTTCACATCACTGCATTTGGGTTGAGTTGGGCAAATATGGTCTCTTGCTTAAGATACCAAAAGCCCATTTCTCACATCAACAGAGACCAGGATGAACCTAGTACGAAGAGGGCTGATGACTATTTTGGCATTGTTAAATGAGTTTCATGTGTGTTTGTCAGTAGATGTTTTAGTGGGGCAAGCACCAAAAGTTAAGTCTGACCGCAATGGATCATGCTTTAGATACAAGAAGTGGATTTGGGCCGGTCAGCGCTGACCTTTGGACTTAGAAACATTTGGAGAGGTAAATGTCTGAGAAGGTAGAAGTTCTGTGGGCAAGGCTGTGGGAATGTCCGAGAAGGGATCTTCATCACCAGGTGGCCATGGAGTGAAGCAGTGGTGAAGATTTTAACTTGGGACTTAGCTGCCGAGATGGAAATCAGGAACTTCAGCGGGACTGTAGCCGAAGACAGTTCCACGGGGATGGATACCCCTTTGGCGAAAGACCTCTGAAACAGATTTGCTGCTGCGTACCAGAACGTAGCGGGAGAAGCCGCAAAGTCAATCCAACCAACAAAACAACTCGGGCAGATAGGTGAGCAGGTTGTTCCCAGTCTCCTCCTGTTTCTCAGAGCACTTTTTGGCCACATTTTGTCTACAGTTTTGGAAATTGGCCATCTGAGGACCTTTAGCACCACAACCAAGGGTCCAGGAGTGGATGGTGACCACTTGGGTGTTCAGGACTCACACAGGCTGGCTCCAGGTGCAGGTTCAAGATGGTGGGAGCTTCTTATGACCCTGTGGCTCTGAACAGGAGGCCAGCCAACTAGGCCTTGGAGTCACTTCTGGCAGTCCCAGGTGCAGGTCCAGGTATAGCTGCAGGGCTCAACAGCGGTGCTGGTCTTTGAGGGTTCCAGGTAGGCTCCAGGCAGCAGAGCAGACTTTCCAGGTACAGCAGGAGCCTAGCAGAGTGCACAGCAGATTACAGCAGCAGGCAGTTCTCCAAGAATCCTTCAGCAGGACCAATAGTGAACTGAAGAGTGGGCTTGAAGGTCTTATTTTTGTACCCTGGATCTCCTGGAAGGTGGGAGAAGTTTCTGGAAAGGTTCTTTGCAGTTCTTGGAATTTTAGGACTCCCCTGCTCTGGCTCCAAGATGGCTGCAGTGACAATGGAAGGTCATTAGGCCTATTGTGAGGAGACAGGCCACAGCCTTATTGGGTGCAAGTGTGGCTGTGCTCAGCTCCGCCCCCCCATCCTCTCAGTGATGGCCCATGGAGGCACATATAATCCCTCTATTGTGTGACTGTCTTAGAGGAATTCACAAAATCTGACAGCTACACCCAGTCATGTGACCCAAGACAGGCTGCAGACACAAAGAGCTAAGGGCAGGAAAAAGCCAACTTCCTAAAAGTGGCATTTTCAAAAGTGTAATGAAAAATCCAACTTTACCATTAAAGAGGGTTTATAATTACAATACCATAGGTACCAAACATGATATATCGCCAAATGCAAAGCAGCGCGTGCAACGAAATTCGTTTTAGTAATTTAATCGTCTGCTTACCTGCATTCATCCGTATTCCGGTGTTTACTACCCCCCACCCTGCCCCTCCCCCGCCCCACGTCACCGCCCGGCAAGCACGCCCTGCACGGACCGCTACTGGTTGGATGTTTGGTGAATTCTTTTGTCGCCCTACCACAATTTCTCTCTCACACTTCTCTCTCTCCTCCATCTCTCTCTGTGACTTTTGCCATCTTTTTTCTCTTCTGTGTACATCATTCTTCCTCTCTTGCTTTCTATCTCCCTCTTTCTTTTTAGTCTCTTCCTATATGCCCCCTCTCTCTGTTTTCTCTCTCTCTGTTTTCTCTTTCCATTTCTTTTACTCTCCATTCCTCTATATTAGCCCCTCCTGGATTCTGCATCGAGGAAGCTTAATAAAGCATATTTTGGTATAGCATTTTGCATTCCGGAGATGACAGTTTGCTTTGTTATATATCCAATGTCCTCTTCTTCCTAAGGCACAATGGCTCTGTAAAATCAGACAGGTTTACTGATGGTACATCTGTTGTTTAGTGATTCATTTTGACAGACTTCCAGATGCAGAGGGTGTCTGGGACCTTGAGCTGAAAAATTTACCAATTCATTATGACATGTACCTCTTGATGCTTCAGTGCTGGATCGGAAAATAATACTTCCACATGACATTATTGTAACTTTGCAGGAAAGATGTATGTTTGTTGTACTATAGGCCTAAGCACATTTCAATTTATCAGTGTAGCAAATGGATAAGATATATTGCAACATGCCATTGTTTCACATGTTGCATATATAGATATTTCACTGAAGAGCAGGCAATGGTTTAGATCTACATTTTAGTAATACAGTCTTACCCATATTTATCACCACATTTGAAAATTAATATAGATGTATTGTTTTATCATCTGTACATCTCTTGTGCCTAGTGTTTTTCTCTGTTTTTAATTTATACTGTGCATCTTCAATATGAAATGTTCTTCCCCTATAGTGACTTTCATGTACCAATCAACAAACATTCAGCCAGAAAATAATCCAAACTGCGTCTGGCTCCTTCTTGGAGCTCAGATGCATAGTTCTGTACATCAGCAACAAAAGGGGAGATAGAGGAAAAAGGAAAGGATTTGTCCTCCAATCTACAATCAAATAACCAAAAGGAGTCACCCCTAGTAAATTGGAAACAATGTCAACCTCATAGTAGGAAGGAAAAGGTTTTCCTTTAAAGTAACCCTCACCCACCAGTGTTACCCCTTAGTGGCATGCTTCATCATAGGGTTCATCCCTAACTGGCTATGGAAAGGAGCGTGCTATGACCAGTGGATACGTGGGAGCACTGTTGGTATGTTTTGCTTATACACTTATGCTGGTTGCAATGGTATTGGAGTAGGGTTTTTTTGTGTAAATTTTTAAAAAATATCTGACTAGTGGGAAAAGGATTAATTTATTCAGTCCCCTAGTCGATATGATAAAAAAAATGGGGCTGATGAGAAACTTCTAGGCTAAATGACCCTTAGTTTCTCTGGTCGACTAGTTTCAAGCCCTGCCCCAAGGCTTTTCATCAGGACCTAAGCGGGTTACTCCCTGTTCCCACTCCTACAGTCATCAAAGCTCTTAATAAGTGAACAATAAATGAAGATAAAGGTATACAGCACCTATTTGGTCTGTTCTTATTTTCCTACAGAGGTTTGGAAAGAAAAATAGTAATTAAAAATATGCACGGCCCGTGGGCCTCGTAATTGCTTTATGCGATGGTACATCATGCACTAAAGAGAGTGGATAATGATATATTTCTCATACTCTAAACATGTGAGCATTCTGTGGAAAATTATTACAATGCAAGGGTTAAGTAGACACACAATACATAGACACACACCAGAGTTGTTCTAAAATGGAGACAGTATAGCACACACAACATTACATACATGAAAAATGCCCTTGTTAGGCTTCATGAGTCCAACTGGGGAAGAAGGGACACCTGTAATCGTACTCTGTTGGTATAAAACATAGTATTGCAAAAAAGATAGTTAAATGCAGCAAAGGAGTTGGACATGAAGGTTTAATAAGCCTTAAGTTCTGGGATTTTGAGATTGTCATGGCCAGACTTACTTCGTCAAGGCAACTCCCTCGTTGTGGGATTTCCCATTCTCTCGTGGCTCCGGAGATACCGGAGGGGCGTGGAGTGTCCCATAATATACAGGGAGGACATACTGCCGTCGGTGTCCTCATGGCCGTGCAGCACTAGACCGCTAACCTTCTTGAAGAAAAACAGCTCTCTCACCGAGGCGCGTCCACTGACCATGGGTTCGTTTCTTGGCTATTCAGGATATAAACAATGTTGTGTTACTATATTGATACCGCCCGCTGGGCGGATGCCCACATCATAGAAACATTTTTAGTTGAGAAAGATTAAGTAGTGGAAACATAAGGATAATTTCTTAGGTCTCTATTAACCCCATGAAAAATGTTGTCTAGAAATCGGAGGAGCGGCCAATTTCGTGAGGTTTGTCTGAGGAGAAACCTGGACAAATCTCATGAGGCTTTTATGAATATAATGATACAATAAACCTTGTCAGTAAGTGCTAGAGCTCTCCGTCGGGGTGTGAAAGGTGGGTGAATTTGTAGGCATAGGTGTGTCGATGCTGGTGTAGACAATAGGAACCAGATGTATAGTCACCCAGGTGGGCCATCCTCTGTTAACATCAGGCCAAAAGAAAACACTCTATGGGAATGGTCACAATGCTGGAAAGCTTCTCAGGTACTGAGGTGTATATAGTGGCCCATATGGGGCATCCTATATTCGTATGAGGCTGATAGCAACTGGCTCATAAAAAACAGGCTTATAGAAACTGGCTCATAAAAACACTTCATGGGAATGGTCACAATACTGGAACGCCTCTCAGGTACTGGAGGATATTGGGTTAGTCAGGTATACTGACCCCAGGCTTATGATAATATCATGGGGTGATGACAGTGCTAGAAAGCTTCTTAGGTGCTGGGGTTGTCACAGGTGGATCTAGCGTTAGTCATATGAACTGGCCCCAGGGCATGTTTTCATTCAGGCCTATCTCATGTGATTTCAGTCTATAGACCCATCACTGTTCTTTCTCGAACAGCGGGACTCTTGGTTCACTTGTTCAATTACTGCCCAACATCAGTTGTTAATAGTGTGGTGGTTTTCCATGTAATGGGTGGCCATTTTAGTTGTTGCTTGTTGGCATCTGAGGTTGCTTTGATGCTCACAGATTCTGGTCTTAATTTTACCTGACGTTATCCCTATATAGTGCAAGTTACATGGGCAGTTGATAATATAGATCACTCATCCAGTGTTACAGTTGGTGACCCGTCACAATTCCCATGTAGTGTTATTGTTGAAAGTGATGGTTTTACTGGTTTGTGTCAAATGGCACACACTGCAGTTACCACATGGGTGGTGACGGCTGAGAGGTGTGATGAAACTCTCCCCCGTTGACCTGTCCCTAGGGGTGCATGGTCGGGTGTGTACCAGCATGTCTCTAAGGCTTCGGCCTCTCCTGTGAGAGAACATCGATTTCGGGACTTGTTTGTCACTGCCAATCAGAATTCAACAAAGTTTGTTGATAATTTTGTTCACCTCATTGGATGCCCCTATAGTTATTTTCATGTACCGATCAATAGGCAGCCAGAAAATAATCCGAACTGCGTCTGGCTCCTTCCTGGAGCACAGATGCATAGTTCTGTACACCAGCACGCTGCCTAACACTGGATTTTATACTGAGTCTAAAAAAAAATTTTTTTTAAAAATCCAAATTGGGTATGGCTCTTTACTGAAGGACAGATACACAGTATTGTGCCCGAGCAAGAAGTAAGATATAGCTTGGCTTTTTTTTAGACTGAGAGAATTTGCAAATAACATCTGGCTCATTGCTGAGGTACTGACACACTGTTCTGTGCACCATCTAAAGAGCCAACTGCAGTTTAGATATTTTTAATTGCCTAAGGAAAATCCAAACAGCATCAGTCTCCTTGCTGAGACACAAACACAGAGTTCTGCACACCACAGAGTAGCGAGAATGCAACCCTGATGCATACAAAGTGAGCAGAAGGAGCTGCGTGTTTGTGCAACAACAAGCAACAGTTGCTGTTTGTATTTTTCTTAGCCTAACAACCATTTTCTATTATGATGCTGTACATCCTACTTTCAATTTGCATGGGAAACAGGTGTGAAACCAATGGGCTATCCCAGGAAGATATAAATTGTTAAAAAGCAAACAACATTTTGAATTCAACAAAGTGTCATTATATGGATTGCTCAAGGATTTCTCAAAGCAATACACTATTGAAAAAAATAGAGAACACAAATGGTGGGTAAGAGAATTTGGTAACAAGGTTTTCACCTGTAACTTTTAGCACAGAAGACAAAGTTGTATACCATTATGTCTGTCAGATTATTCTTGTCATAGAGGTGTGTATGGTTTGCTTTTTGTTCAAAAGCTCAAGATAACCAGACCCAGCAATCAAAACATGGTTTACAATGCTTTTCACTGTGCAATGACCTTAAATTACTGTCAAATAATAATCTGATCAATGGAATTTGGCAGTGATTGGAAACTATGTATTTTTAAACAGTACCCATGTATTTGTGTATATTGATCAAGACCATTTGAACCATTCCACATTCTGGATTACCCATACATACTGCCAGGTGAATCTAAAGATGTTTAAAAAAAAAAAAAATTGTTTACATTGACTATCAAGGAAAACATATAGAGGAATTTAATACATACTAGCAAATGTCATATCAACCTGCATCGCCAAACTTCTCTTAATTAAAATGCTACCTAAAAATTGTGGGTGGGCCTATAACACTGCACAGGAAAGGCCCAAAATTACTGTGACTGTTCTATCCAGCTCTTTATGTAGGCCAATGTTAAAGTCACCCCCCTCTAGTATAAGTGTAAGAGCCACTAGCAGATGCTATTCTAAAATACCCAAATATGCTGGATCATTGCAGTTGGGACTATAGTACACTTCACAGGACCACAACTGATCTGTAAGATTGACACCAATCACCTCCCAGTATCATCAGTACTATAATTTAGGAGCTTCATTCCTGAATGCTTCCTTACCACAATAGCAACCCCTATCGTACTACCCCACTGCTCGGAACATACCACATTTTGTACCCAGCTAAGTGTGTTGAAGAGTGTTTTACACCCTGGTCTCTCTAAATGGGTTTTCCTGCACCATTATAACATAGGAACCTCTGTCTTTTAGATGTTCTACCACTACATTCTGTTATTTCCTAGACCACAGCCCATTTATGTTCCATGGATCATTTTGATCTCAAGGCTCCCATTAGCAAATTTTAACCTGTCACCCCCATTATACCCCATATATTATGTCTGACAGCTGGCTCTTTCCCGAGGTTGCAGCACCACCGAAAATTTCTGATGTGTGATCTGAGGACTAATTTATCCCCCTTTTACTCCCCACCCAATGTGCCCCACTTGCACCCAACTTGAGGAACCCTTCCCTCAACCTTTGGCATAATACCCTCCATTTGAGAGCGTGTGCCGGGGATGGCCACCTCAAAATATAAGTATAGATGTCTTACCCCCCATCCAATCCAACCCTAAAGAATCTCTAAGATTGTACATCTTATTCTCCCACATAATCCGTAACTTTGAGAAACTTCATCTGCACCCTGCCCCCTAGTTTCTGTAGCTCATACATGCTGGCTCTAAGCTCCCACTATCGCTGTGCTGTCCTTTTTGCATATATCTGCCCTTACTTGATATGAACATCCATCATAGATCTCGGTTTTCTCCCGCAATGCACAACTTAAAAATAACTTCTTCACAGTATAGGTATGAAAGTTGACAAGAATCTTCCTGAGGGGGGTTTTCCAATTAAGAATGTGCTTAAAGGGATGCCTGTGGACTCTTTGAATTTCCAAATCAAGATTAATGTCCAGTCTGTCCTGTAAGATCCCTCCTTTTAAAGGTTTTATCATGAAGCCCTTTAGATCCACAAACTCTATCCCCTCAGGAATAATCAACAGTCTTCAGTTATTATGTCTTGAATGAGTCTCCAACCTTTCCAGGTCCTCCATTAACACTTTGTTTTGTTATTTTAGCTCTCCTATCTCCAGAGTATTAGAATGCAGGACGAGACTTACTTTCTCCATACCCTCCTCAAAAATGACAGTTCACTCAGCAAGATCATCAAACCTTTTCTCTAATGCACAGCATAGTCCCTGAATTTCTTTCTAATTGCTCTCAGATATCTTGAATATTTTTGTTATTTCAGATGTGAGGCCCAGAAGGATATCTTCCAGGGGATAATGCGGACAGCCCAGCCAGGTCAGTTGACTCTCCTCTGCTGCCTCCACAGCCTCTTCCAAGATATGTGCCATCTTTTGTGCATCTACGCTTCCCAACAAAGAGCTCAAGGGTCTAGCAGAGGGTTCCCAATGTCATCACCAACCAGGAGTGTCTCAAAGCAATTAATTAAGTGTATACTTGTCAGACAAGCCGCCTCTTTGCTTCAACTGTCCCTCTGAGTTTGACAATGTGACTCTGACTGCCCTACGGCCCTCTCCAATAACTGCCTATTATTTTTTGACTGTTCCATTATTCTAAAAAAAGGAGTTGAATGGGGGTTTGGGTTTTGATTGCCCCACCAGCTTTCTTCCCTGCAAGGTTACAATGCAGCTTCTTGGGTTAGGTAGTCATTTTTTCACAGTTCTACTAACCGCCGGATCCTTATTATTCTCCTTTACAGGGGAACTCTCCTGAAGCTGCTTCCTTTCCAAACCAAAACTCAGCAAATACCGATCCCCCCTCAGGATAGAATCACAGATTTAACAGCAGGACGGTCCAACGCGGTGCCCGGAGCACTAATTAAGGAGTTTCCATGGGTACCCGACTCCTGTGGTGCAGATAGATTCTGCTGGTCCTGCCACCTGTCGCTACTACCTTCCTTTATGCCGCCCACCTCCACCATTATTTCCAGTGAACCAATAAATATGTTTGAGGGCGGCAGAACCTGCGGGGGCCATTCCTTAACCATCATTCAAAATGATTGATTCCTCCAAAAAATAAAAAAACTAGGAGTTAAGGCCTTAGATTGAGGACCAAAATGCTCTGCCTATATGCAGTATCCATCCCTTTCTGTGCTGACCCTGCTCGCACTCCCCCAGAGACCAATACGGGATGTGGAAGTGCAAACATGCTGCAGGGAAGTGAACGCTATACGTCAGCAGAAGTCCAGAGGAAAATTTGCCTCATGGGGCATCAGCAGCATTATACAACAAAATCATAGCAACGGTGAGTTAAAACATAATATCCATACACTTACATCAGAAAATGTCAACACCCAAGCACGCAACCTCTACCAATGGATTTCTAACTGCGCCGACACTCTGGCACCCCTCAAGATGGCACCCGGCAAGCAACACTCCAAGAAAGCCAGCTGGTTCACTCCCGGCCTTCATGAGTCCAGACGCATCTGTAGACGACTTGAGAAGAGATGGAGGAACACCAAAATCCCAGAAACCCATTCAACCTTCAAAACCGCCACCACCGCACACCACCTCCTCCTTAAAACCACAAAGAAAACAGCCCTCCAAGACAGAATTAACGCCAACGCGCACAACAGCAAAGAACTCTTTGCCATTTTCAAGGGGTTTGCCAGGCCCAACAACAAGACCACAGACGTCCCACCCTCCCATTACCTCTGCAACAAACTCAGCGCCTTCTTACACCACAAGATCAGGCAGATCTACGACAGTTTCGACACCCAAGACCCTCCCACCCCACCCAACACCACTGCGCCCATCCACGCCACACCCCAACAGATCCTGCTCAACTGGACCCCACTCACCATAGACGACACATTCAAGACCATGAACAGCATCCACTCCAGAGCCTCCTCTGACCCTTGCCTGCACCACAACTTCCATAGAGCAGCCACCTCCATTGCCCCCAAACTTCACCGCACCACCAACTGCACCATTGAGACCGCCACCTTCCCCGATGACTGGAAACACGCCCCCTGCTGAAGAAGCCATTCGCCGACCCGACAGACCTCAAGAACTTCAGACCCATCTACCTGCTCCCCTTCCCAGACAAGGTAATTGAGAAGGCCATCCTGGACATCTCCCAATCCGGCTCCCAAAACAACCATAGCACCTAGACCGCACTCCTCGCCGCCACTGATGACATATGCTCCCTCCTTGACCAGGGCAAAACCGTTGCCCTCATCCTCCTGGACCTCTCAACTGCCTTCTATACTGTCTCCCACCGCACCCAAATCACAAGACTCCACGATGCTGGCATCCACAACAAGGCCCTGGACTGGATCCACTCTTTCCTCACCGGCCGAACACAGTGAGTCAGACTACCGCCATTCCTCTTAGAACCCACAGAGATCAGCTGTGGAGTGCCACAGGGCTCCTCCCTGAGCCCCACCCTCTTCAACGTGTACGTGGCCCCCCTTGCTGCCATCGTCAGGAACCACAGACTGAACATCGTCTTCTAAACCGGCGACACCCAGCAGATCCTCTCCCTCACCAACGAACCCACAGCAGACAGAGCCAACTTCCACAGTAGGATGAAGGCCGTTGCCACCTGGATGAAAGACAGCTTCCTCAAACTCAACTCGGACAAGATCAAAGTACTCAACTTGGGACTTACCCCCTCAGCTTGAGATCCTGGTGGCCCACCACATTGGGAACCCCCCAACCCCCTTGGACCACACACTTAACCTTGGCATCATACTGGACCCCTCGCTCACAATGAACAAAAGATCAATGCTGTATCCTCATCATGCTTCCACATAATCCACCTGCTTCGAAAGACATTCAGATGGATCCCCACAGAATCCAGAAAGACGGTCTCCTGCGCAATCATCACCAGCAGACTCGACTATGGCAACACACTCTATGCCGGCGTCACCCAAAAACTCCTCAGAAACTACAGAACGTTCAAAATGCTGCAGCCAGACTGGTCCTCAACATCCCATGCCACAGCCACATCACTGAACTCCTTTGAGAACTCCACTGGCTCCCAGTCAACAAAAGAGTAATCTTTAAGCTCCTCACACATGCCTACAAAGCCCTCCATGATGACTGACCAGCATATCTGAACCACCGCCTCTCATTCCACATACCCGCCAGACACCTTCACTCAGCCCAACTGGCCCTGGCCACTGTCCCACAGATACACAGGACCAGTGCCGGAGGAAGATCCTTCTACCTCACCACCAAGACCTGGAACACCCTGCCTCTCCACCTCAGGCAATCCCCGTCACTGACCCAATTCAGGAAGGAACTCAAGGCCTGGGTCTTCAACAACCCCAGCACCCAGACGGATCAGCAGCCCCCCCAGTGCCTTGAGACCCTCACGGGTGAGTAGCCACACTCTATAAACCCCTGATTGATTGATTGATGTGTCAATTAGCACTGCTAATGATTTTTTTTAAAGCACAATGAGTGAGGATGGGAGGAAAATCTTCATTAAACCCTCATGTATGCAACCATCCCGAATGCTGTCCTCCCGCGACCAGCGTCAGCCTACCGCCAAGTTTCCAGCAAGATGGTACTTTGTGTGCCTCCTGTCATGTGCAAAGTGGTTTGACTACCACTCATGTTTTTGCCTAGAGTGCTCTGCTAATGACAAACTTTGCTTTTAAAATAACAGAACTTCCTCACATTTATATGATAATATTTTCTGGAATTTATGAGCAACAGCAAAATCCCACCACGTAACATTCCCATGCTTCTACAATCATAGTAGTGTCTCACATATATGCGTGGGTCTATTGTAATAGACAGGAATAGGCCAAAAGTGTTACACTATGAAGTCATTGCAGTGTCACTGTGGTTTTCACATGCTCAACATTGTGGCCTATTCTTGTCCTGTGCAACAGGCCCACCCACACATGTGATTTACAGTTTTTATCAGAAGTGTGGGAACATTTGATGGTAAAAATGGTTGGCACATTTGCAATTTGTCAGAAGTTCACATGTTTTCTGTCAAAGAAACTTGAAGAAATTGCTGTTTGCTTTATCCCATCTTGACATTTTCAGAGCATTCGATGTAATAATCTAGGTGGAATTCCACATGCCACATTACCCCTACCTTCCATGCGTCCCTAATTTTAGGAAATGTCCGGGTCTGGTAGGTTTCCCTGGGTTTCTGCCGACCTGATCCCAGATAGTTGCAGTCGCCGGTAGAAGTTCCCACCATCAAAAATATTCTGTGCTGTCTAATACTTATCCCTGTTGAAACCCATGAGAATTTCGGTTGTTGGTTTTGGAAGCATTAAGTTTGAGGTGGCTCCATGTCATCCATTCCAGGCGAGACAGATCATGGTCCAGGGCCTTATTCTGTCACGCCTGGACTTCGGAAATGCCCACTATCTGGGAGCCCCACAATCCACTCTGAATAAGCTTCAGGTCATTCAAAACTGCGCCGCTCGAACGCTTCTTCAGACTCCCCGTCGATCTTCTATCAGCCCTGGGCTTAGAAGCCTACATTGGCTCCCAGTCCGGGAGAGAATCAAATTCAAGGCCCTCTGTATCACCCACAGGGCCTTCTGGAAGACAGGCCCCGCCATAAATCAACCGCTGATCACTCCCTACCGGCCGATTAGACAGCTTAGGTCATCCTCCTCTCTTCTTGCCAAAGTACCCAGGATAAAAAGAACTAGATGTGGTGGCCGCTCGTTTTCGTACAACGCGGCCAAACTATGGAATGCTCTCCCCCCGCATCTGCGATCGGAGTCTAATATACTCTCATTCCATAAGTTCCTCAAGACTTTTCTGTTTCAATAAACCCGGACAGCCCCAAGTGTCTTTCATGCCCGTATTGTCCGCAGCGCTAGGACGCCTAAGGGTAGCTATCGCGCTCAACAAATTGTCATTCATTCATCCATTGGTCAATGGCCCAGAGGCAACTGAAAATTTTGGATACTCCAATGTCCTATGGGTTTTCTAATTTCAGAAGTATTTGTGTGTCAACTGTGTACTAATAGTAGGTGAAGTCAAATTCATTGATCAGATCGGGTAATGATTTCATATAGATGTTGAAAAGCATGAGTGTGATGATTGAGCCTTGAGGGACTCCTCCTTTAATGCTGTATGGTTTCGAAGAGAATGGAGGAGTATGTATAATATTTGTTCTATTGTGTATATACGATGTGATCCAAGCGAGAGCCTTGCCCTCTATTCCAGCTTCTTCAAGTCTTTTGATTAGTGTGTCATGATCCACTGTGTCAAAAGCTGCTGACAGGCCCAAGAGAAGGGCGGCAACCCCGCCCTGGTCTACAGTGATTTTAATGTCATACCTGTAAGAGAGGGTCAGTTCTGTGCCTCTTACAGAATGGAATCCAGTTTAGAAGTCAGATAGTATGGAATTGCCCTCAATGAATTGGGACATCTGGGCAAAAGCTGTTCTTTCTAAAAGCTTGCCCAAGAATGGTCCGTTTGCTATGGGTCAGTAGTTATCAGGATCTTGATGGTCTAACTTAGGTTTTTTAATATTGGGCGTATGTGTGCCTTTTCTAATTCTTCTGAGAAGATTTTGGCTTATGTAATTCTGTGAGTAATTTATAAAATTCCTTATTAGCACACTTTGCATTGTTGATTTGTATAGAACAGTATTGCTTTTTTAGTTTTTTTGACTGATGACTTGTCTATTCTGTTGTGTCTGTGTAGGCATATCTTTTCTTGATTGTTGTTTGTTTTGAACCGGTTGCACTAAAGATTATTGATTTGTGTTTGATCTTTTTTAATGCAGCATTAATCCAAGGGGGAGGTTTTCATTTGCAATGCGTAGATGTTTTCACAGGAATTAGAAGATCAAAAGCTTTCTGGAGCCATTCTTAGAGTGTTTGTACAGAAGTGATTGTGACCAAATCTGTGTTGAAGGTAAGCAGGTTTTCTAGTTCCTCCAAATTCAGGTTGTTCCAAGGTCAACATGTAGTTGAGGGCAAGATGAATTTCTTTGAGCTGAGTTTTGGTGTCTTGTATTGGAAGGCAACATGTTAGTGCTCAGACTACATGGCTAGAGTAATTCTTTGGAATGTGACTAAGTCTGGGTTGGTGAAGATGATATCTAATATGTGTCAAAAATGTGTGTGGGATTGGGAGCAAGCTGTTGCAGGTTATGTGTGCTTAGGCCAGTGAGGATGTTTCTTGGGGATAGCATATAAGGTATTTCAAACCATATGTTGAGGTCACCAAAAATGCTTATGTTTGAGTATATGGTGAAAAGATTAGAGATTACATATAACAATGTGTCTGGGAATGTTGCATTTCTAGGTGGTGGTCTTCAGCGGAAGAAGACAACATGTAAAGATTGGGGTAGGGTTGTATCTGACAAGGAAGGCCTCTCAACCTTGTAAAGAAACATCCTTAGCTTTGGTGAGATTTATTGTTTCTTTAAATATGACAGCTAACCCACCTCCTTTTTGCCTATGCAAATTTTTGTTAGAGTTTGATATCCTGGTGGAACAGCTCCATGCAATACCAGTGGCATATTTCACCCCAGCCGTGATTCAATTATAAAAAAGTAATTCAGGTCCTGTGGCTATCAGTAGGTCAAATATGTGGTACTTGATTTTGGCAATGGAATGAGCTTTTATCATTAGGCAATCTAAATAATTTATGTTGTATATGGTGTGAATTTGTGCTGAACAAGAGAATGGTGTGAGAGAATGGTGTGAGGTAATGTGGTATGATAGATGGTTGCAGAAAGTAGCGAGAGGGATCGCAAGGGCAATACAAAGAGAAAGCAGAGGGTAGTGAAAGTGTTTTATTTAGACAGGGTGGAAGGTTGTGAGATTAATTGCATGAGTGTTTACTTTTATTTAAATGTTTGTCATCAATGAGCAGTACACCACAACTTAGTGATCTGTGTTAATGTTACATAATTGATTATGAAGACTACTTTCCCAAGGAAAACCCACATATATTTGGTATTGTTCAACTCCAGATCTTCAGTGCAGGATGTTCGTATTTAGAGTTGTTTATGTTCACCCATTTTAGAAATGAGATCAAATATTGAGCACATTTGGTAAAAAAAATGATAATATCTCCAGATTTCTCATTATATCTTTAGGCTTAAATAATATATTTATGTGGGGTTAGCATAGTTACATATTCCTGGATGTAGTAAAAAAACATTCATGTGTATTGGTGTAAAAAGGATGGTTCACATACTCACAACATTCACTGCCTTTTTATTTTTAGGAAACAAGCTTCAGCACAGAGACGTGCAAACACTGATAGTGGAAGTATTAGGGTGATGCTGAGTATTACATACTAAAGGCCCCTAAAATGGGCACTCTCCATGTAGCATACTCAATACCATACAGCTTACATTGATGCAGCCTTCCTTAAGGAATAGCGCCTATATCCGCAGGTCTTCGAAATGCAAGCGCATCTCACGCAGCACTATCAAACAGGCTAAAACACATTTCTACAGGTCTTTTTAGTCAGGATAGAAAAATGCTATTCAGACTTAATTAGTGGATGGTTTCAACTTTTTACCCTTTCTCTTTTGAGCTAGAAGTTTTCAGTAACAAATGCAAAGGCCTTGTTCTGATAAACCTGTATCCTTGAGCCTCAGATCATTATCACAATTCTCCGCGTTCCTAATCCAATATAGAAAACGCCACGGATAGCTGCCCTCTGCAGCATGCATTGCTTTTGCAATTACCCATAAGATTTCAATGAGAGGGAAAATGTTTGCTTTAAGCAAAATGTGCTATAAATAAAAACACGCTGTCAGTGTTTAGGATTGCAGTCACCAGCATGTCTGCTGGTGGAGCAGACCTTTTCAGTTCAGAGATGCAGGTTGCTGTAGTGATATCAACTTTGCACTTCCGTGAGGTCAGACCGCTAGGTTATTTACCTTTACTTCTTCTTAAAGCCGACTTTAATGACATTAGCCTCCTGCAAGAATCTGTTTTCTTTGCACGTGAAGCATGGGAATTGTATTGCATGTGAATGTCCTTTTTTCAAACGTGCCTCTTGCACAGAAAATATTTCCTCCACAATTTTGCTTTGATAAAGTATCGTGGAATTTGTAATTATCATGTATGTATGAAGGTATGGATGGATATGCTATTTCTATAGTACGAACCTTGCCAGAGGCATCGGAGCTATGTACATGTAAAAGACAACATAAAGTCAACAACTAAGAGAAGAGAAAGCTGGGGTGTGCAGGGTTAGTGCATGGCGTTCTTTAAAGCGTGTTTTTTAAAGAGTTGAATTTTCAACTCTTTCCGACATGGGAAGAGTGTTGGGCCCACAGAAGTACAATGTTTCATTTTTTCGCTTTTTGTATGGGGTAGAGAAGGTGATTGATAGAAAGAAGTTAATTTATTTATTTATGAATGTATTTATTTGTTGTATGTTTTTAAATAATCCTTTTGTTGTACATAATAACACTGTTTGAGATGTTTTTCACCTCTCACACGGAATGTTATAACACATTTCAACACTGTAAAGAACTTCAGTTTACCTTGTTAGAAAAAAATTATGGTGTGAAAATATTGCTGAGTGGCATACAGCTAAAAATTTACAAGAAGAAGTAGAAGGGTGTGTGAGGCAGTGGAGGTGCAAGGGTAGCAAAAGCGAGTCAGAATGGAATGCACAAACCGCATGAATGTATTACAAGGAGTGGGAAGAAAAGGCATTGGGGAGAAGAAGGAGGGAATGAAGTGATTGTAGATTGTAGGAAACATCAGGGGTAATGAGAGAAAAGGGATCAAGTTACCTGAAAATCCAATATGAAGTGGTGTATTTTTAGTAGGAAAATCAATGATGTCTCAGGATGTTTTGGGCTGACTGGGGTGAACTATTTAGAGTAGATGCTGCACCAGAGAAGGCGTGAATTGCAGGTTTGGGAGTTCTGAATTTTTCAGTTTGCAGGAATGTTATAACGATTACTTAGATGTTCTTCGGTCCATGGACCTTTAATAATGATCAGAGACATTCAGGTTGCTGTAGTTGTAATGTTTTGAGGACAATGCAATGAAACCTGAACTTTATTTGGGCTTCCAGGGGGAACAGTGAAGTTCCTTAAGGACAAGGAAAAAAGGTCTTATTTCCTTGTGACTTACAAATGCGTTGGCACACAGTGGAGAATACGTTTGACTGGGTTGAAGTATAAATTGAGATACTCATCATTATGTAGCTGCCTTAGTCAATTCTCAATAACACAAACACCTTACATGGTGGAAGTTCTTAGGATGAAGAAATGACTCAATCTGTTTCAAAGCATGAAGCATGTATCCACCTTTCGAAGAATTATTGTATATTGTCAAATTTTGATGTCTTTGGAAATGGAAGGTGGAATACAGTTGTATACTGTAAGGTTTTAAGTCATGACATAGATAGATAAAGATACACTTAGTTCATACTTTTATATATGTCTACACAAAAGCCATTTGGCACAATACTATTAGGGTGTACTATATTACCCCCTTTTTTGGGTTGAACATCCCAATTTTACAGCAACATAAGTCATAGTTTAGATTTTGCATATGTATACAAAAAAGAGCAAAATAGCACCAACCTCTAAATTTTTTTTTTAGGAAAAAGCATTCTTTTAAAGCATGTAAATGGTGCTAAGTAAATATTGAAGCTAACATGGTGTCATGATGGATGGTATAATTTGAACTCCCCTAAAAATTCCCCTGCATCTCCTACTCTTTTAAATTATGTTTGTGTTGGTTATGGTTGAATTGTTTGGTTGAGTTGCAAATAATTTTGATCGTAGCTTTTTTTTTTTTAATCGGGTGAGCATCTTTGTTGTTCCCAAAGCTGAGCAATGGTCTGCATGGGCCATGAGACCAGCCTTCATGTATTACCATTACCTCGCTGTGCATCAAGACTGGATGCTGCTGAAGGTTTCTCACCTGAACGATGTCTAGCTTTTGAGGGATATGTACACCTGGAGAAACTCACAAATGCCCAGTTGCAGGTACGAGTGCCAGGTTGGAACTCTGGTATCAGATGATCATGGGATCAGACTCCATCTCACTTCTTCTCTGTCCCTCCTGCTGCTGGGATCTATATATATACTGGTCTTGTCATGCAAGATCTCCACTGTGCTGTAGTCCTTGACAGGTGCAGTACAAATACTTTTACTAGTGCACAATATAGCATTGTTGGAATGTCCAGGAGCTGGCATGCAGAACAGTTCATAAATTACAGACTAACTGAAAAATAGAACCAACAACAGTATGCATATGGGTCCTGCCCCAGTGTACCTGGATCTTGGTTCTTTCCATTCACTGAGCCAGGGCTTTGAGTCAGATCCAGCCTTCCACCAGTCTCCCTCTTCATGGTTACTAACCGTCTGCCCCCTAGTTTCTGGACATAATTCCTTGGTCCTTGCGGCAAGACAAGTCCCAAGGAATTCAGATGAGAACAACTTGCATGTAGTTATTGTACTCTGTGCATGAAGGCTTGTTAAGCTTGTCAAAAGTAAAGTGTTTATATAGTATCCTCTCTCTCCACTTCTGTGGATGATGGGCAGTCTGGGGTCCAGACTAGTGTACTTTGATATCTGCTATTTTCTTCCTGACTGTAATATTTCTGGAAACCTCACTGCATCACAATAGTTCCAGGATGAACACTTCCAAACCTGACAGCTACACATGACATCCAAACTTTCTGCTTTGCTGAGTGAGGAGCCAAGTCACTGTCTATTTTGAATGTTTTCCATTTGCAGAAATAAATGTGTTTTTCTCACACCACACAATATGAGACGATTGTTTCAATGCTTACCTTTCTCCTCAAATGATGCCTTGCATGCATATGTTCCAGATTTTCTTTCACCCTCCTAGTTAAAGACTTTTCTCTTCTCTATTTTCCCCTCTCTATCATGATAAACTGCACTTGTTATTTTATTTGTCTCTTCTTTCCTCCTGCTGCCTTTTCTTATTGCTTCTTCAGTACTTTTCTAGTTTTCCTCAGTCACCATATTCGTGTGGGACCTCAGTCCATAGTTAACTCATTATGATCTAATAATTGTTTACAACAATTTTCATACTCAATCATCTTTTCCATCAGGACACTCAGCTTTTATGTGGCTCTTCTTATGCCCAAACCCCACTTTAACATGTATTATTCAATATTTGCTTCTATTTTTATTTACCTTTGATTTTAATGACATTTATTTCTTTTAACAAGAGACAAGTGAAAACAATGTATGCACCTTTGTAGCACTTTATAGCATCTTGCCGGAAAGATTTGCTGGGAAGATGGCACAGTGAGCTAAATGACCAAACTTTTCTATTTATTTATTATCAGTAGTAGTGGTAATAGTAGGAGTAAATCAATAGACCATATTTCAGAGAAGCGTAACATCAGTAATCCACATATGTGTCTTTTTAGATGATATTGGTTTCCTGTCTCCTTTCATTCCTTTTGAGCATCCCATTCCCCCTATTACTTCTTGTGTTTGCCCACAGTGCACTCTTTGAGCACCCAGATCAACTCCCTAAACAAATCTGGTTCCTACTCCTTTAAAATGAGCTGCCCACCCAATCCATCCAAACACATGCATTAGAATTGCAGACACAAATTAATCAAATATAACCATGAGACACATATTGCAGATCAATAACACCATCTCCGCAAAGTATTGTCCAAACAGACCTCGTATTCGTTTCCAATAACGCTGTTTGCTGGTTCAGTATTAAAACAATTTCAGTATGTGTAACTAGGAAAACAAAACCTCTGTATGCCTGTAAATCAATCTCCTCTACCTGATCTTCTTTTACGCCCACCTTGCAATCTCTATCTTTAATGATGACAAAGGGCCTGATTTAGATCTTGGCGGATGGGTTACTTCTTCACAATGGTGGTGGATATCTCATCCGCCAAAATGTTTATCCTATAGGATATAATGGGATTTATATTTCAGCGAATGGAATATCCGTCACTGTTATAACTGAGTAACCCATCTGCCAAGATCTAAATCAGACCCTAAGTCTTGATCCAATCATCTGATTAAAATGTAAAAATGTATGATATCTACTTTGACAACCTTCTTTACAAATAAGACTAATGGCCATATGTACTAAAGATAAGTTATTTGTTAAACAGTCACAAACTGTAAACTACCAAACTTGAAACAGCAAGCCAAAACAAGTACACCACTGTGTGCTTGTGACGCACGTCCCCACAAAGCAATCTCCCAAAAAAGTCCAAACTTGTGGGTCTTTAAGCTCAAACGGTGTGCATCTCCACCACTCCCGCTGTTTCCAAGGAGCAGTCTCCGAGACTAATGTCAATTTTCACACAAATGTGGAATGCACCACCAACACCAAACAAAGATTATGTCCATCCACTGTAGGTATTACACAAGTTGTTTCTTTATTTTTCTTGTTCAATAAAACAACAGCCAAACAGCTCAATCAATCAATCAATCAAGCATTTGTATAGCGCGCTACTCACCCGGAGGGTCTCAAGGCGCTAGGGGGGGGGGGTCCGCTACTGTTCGAACAGCCAGGTCTTGAGTTGCTTCCTGAAGGAGAGGTGGTCTTGGGTAAGGCGGAGGTGGATGGGTAGGGAGTTCCACGTCTTGGCAGCCAGGTAGGAGAAGGATCTTCCTCCCGTTGTGGCTCTTCGGATGCGGGGACGGCGGCGAGGGCGTGGTTGGTCGATCGTAGCTGGCGGGTGGGAGTGTAGAAGGTCAGACGGTCGTTGAGGTATCTGGGGCCTTGGTTGTGGAGAGCTTTGTGTGCGTGGGTGAGGAGTCGGAACGTGATTCTCTTGCTGACGGGGAGCCAGTGCAGGTCTCTCAGGTGTCCGGCGATGTGGCTGTGTCGGGGGATGTCCAGGATGAGTCGAGCTGAGGCGTTCTGGATGCGTTGGAGTCTTTTTTGAAGTTTGGCTGTGGTTCCGGCGTAGAGGGAGTTGCCGTAGTCCAGTCGGCTAGTGACGAGGGCCTGGGTGACCGTCTTCCTGGTTTCGGTGGGGATCCACCGGAAGATCTTGCGCAGCATGCGTAGGATGTTGAAGCAAGACGAGGAGACGGCGTTGACTTGTCGGGTCATTGAGAGGGAGGAGTCCAGGATGAAGCCCAGGTTGCGTGCGTGGTCCGTTGGTTTGGGTGCGTTGCCCAGGGCAGGGGGCCACCAGGAGTCGTCCCAGGCGGAGGGTGATGATCCTAGGATGAGGACTTCCGTCTTATCTGAGTTCAGTTTCAGGCGGCTGTTCCTCATCCACTCGGCTACGTCCTTCATCCCTTCATGTAGGTTGGTTCTGGCGGTTGTGGGGTCGTTGGTGAGGGAGAGGATCAGCTGGGTGTCGTCGGCGTAGGAGATGATGTTGAGGTTGTGTTGGCGTGCGATGGCTGCGAAGGGGCTCATGTAGACGTTGAAGAGGGTGGGGCTGAGTGATGATCCTTGTGGTACGCCGCAGATGACTTCGGTGGCCTCGGAACTGAACGGGGGAGGCGGACTCTCTGGGTTCTTCCGGCGAGGAAGGAGATGATCCACTCCAGTGCCTTCTCTTGGATTCCGACGTTGTTCAGGCGTTGCACTAGGGTGCGGTGGCAGACTGTGTCGAACGCTGTGGAGAGGTCCAGGAGGATGAGGGCCGCTGTTTCCCGTTGTCGAGCAGGGCTCGGATGTCGTCGGTGGCTGCGATGAGGGCGGTCTCGGTGCTGTGGTTGGCCCGGAAGCCGGACTGCTAGTGGTCGAGGGATCCATTCGTCTCGAGGAAGGCGGCCAGTTGTCTGTTGACGGTCTTCTCGATGACTTTGGCAGGAAAAGGAAGGAGCGAGATGGGGCGGTAGTTTTTGAGGTCGGTGGGATCCGCTGACGGTTTCTTCAGTAGGGCGCTGAATTCGGCGTGCTTCCAGCTCTCTGGGAAGGTGGCGGTGTCGAGGGAGGTGTTGATGATGTCCCGGAGGTGGGGTGCGATGACGGCGTCGGCCTTGTTGAAGACGTGGTGAGGGCAGGGGTCGGTTGGTGATCCAGAGTGGATGGAGTTCATCGTGCGGATAGTGTCTTCGGTGTTGATCGGGGTCCAGGCTCGGAGGGTGGAGGTGGGGGACGTTGGAACGGTCGTAGGGTACGTCGGCTGTGTGCTGAAACTGTTGTGTATGTCTGCGATCTTGCTGTGGAAGAACGAGGCGAGCGAGTTGCAGAGGTCTTGCGAGGGAGTGATGTCGTTGTTTCCGGCGCTGGGGTTCGAGAGTTCTTTGACGATGATGAAGAGTTCCTTGCTGTTGTGGGCATTGTTGTCCAGTCGTTCCTTGAATGCGGTTTTCTTGGTGGTGTGGATCAGCTGGTGGTGTTTTCGGGTGGCGTGCTTGAGGGTGGTCATGTTGTCTGCAGTCGGGTCTCTGCGCCATGCTTTCTCGAGGGCCCGGCAGTTCTTCTTGGATTTCTTGAGTTCGTCGGTGATGCTTTCTTGTTGCCGGGTCTGACTGGGGGGGTCTTCAATGGGGCGAGGTCGTCTGCGCAGTTGGTGATCCATCTTGTGAGGTTGCTGGCGGCTTGGTTGGGGTTCGTTGAGCTGGCGGGAGGGTTCTGGCTCAGGGATGTGGTGAGTTGGTCGGTGGTGATCTTGTTCCAGCTTCTGCGCGGAAACTGTTGCGGGTGGTGGTGCGTGGTGATCCTGCTGAAGCTGAAGTGGACGCAGCTGTGGTCTGTCCAGTGGAGTCCGGTGGTGTGGCTGAAGGAGATGTCCTTGCTGGAGGAGAAGACGGGGTCAAGCGTGTGGCCGGCGTGGTGTGTGCGGGTGGTCACCAGTTGCTTGAGTCCGAGGTTGGCGAGGTTGTCCAGCAGGGTGGTGGTGTTGCGATCGTTGTTGTTCTCTAGGTGGAAGTTGAGGTCCCCAAGGAGGATGTAGTCAGCCGAGGGGAGGGCGTGCGGGCTGATGAGGTCGGCGATGTCTTCGCTGAATTGTGTGCGTGGTCCTGGGGGTCTGTAGATGAGGGTGCCTCTGAGGGTGGTCTTGGGGTCAGTGTGTATCTGGAAGTGCAGGTGTTCGCCGGCTGTGAAGGTGTCGTCGGAGTTGGTCGTGATGCGGATGGTGTTCTTGTGGACGATGGCGATGCCTCCTCCGGTCTGGTTGGCGCGGTCCCTTCGGGTGATCTTGTATCCGTCCGGGATGGCGATGGCGATGTCGGGTGCTGAGGAGGCGTTCATCCATGTTTCCGTGAGGAAAGCGACGTCTGGTGATGTGGAGTCGAGCAGGTTCCAAAGTTCCACGGCGTGTCTGTGGACGGAGCGGGTGTTGAGCAGGAGGCACTTCAGGTGGTTGCTGCTGTTGCTCGGCTTGGTGGGTGCGGTGCAGGTCCGGAGGCAGGAGAACTTGCAGGATTGGCAGCCGAAGGGTCCGTGGGTGCGACCTGGGGTGGCACGGTGGCAGCCGGGGATACGGCCGGTGTTGAGTGCGTTGAGGGTGGCGGTGTCGTAAGTCCGCTGGGTGGGTTGGCTGCTGCGGGGGCCAGGGGGTTTGGCGCTGGGCGCGGTCCAGGCACGGACGGGCTTGCCTTAGGTGCGCCTTCGGCGCGCCAGCGGCGCGCCCGCTGCGCAGCGGCCGCCATTTATGGGGAGGTGGGAGGGAGGAGCAGCTCGGAGGCAGGAGGCAGGGTCAGCGAATGGGCAGACAGGGGGGCGGGGCCGCAGGGGATGCAGCGGCGGGAATGGCGAGAGGCAGCGGGGGCACAAAAGGAAAAAAGGGGAGAGAAAACGGACACAAATACGGGCACAATGCAAATGGGGCAGCGAGGGGCACAGAAGGGAAGCTGGGGAGAGAAAAGCAGACACAAATACGGGCACAATGCAAATGGGGCAGCGAGGGGTACAGAAGGGAAAATGGGGAGAGAAAAGCAGTTAGGGAGTTTCAGCTGGTTGGAGAGTTGTGTTCTGAGGGTGCCTCTCCAAGGAGGAGGGTACGGAACCCCAGAAGAAGAGGTAGGAGGAGCAGAGCAGAGCCCATGACTTCTGGTCAGCCTGAGGGTGCGGACCCTAGGTTGGAGGATAAGTGGCAGTTTGGAACTGCACTGATGAGGGGTAGAGTGGAGAATGGTCACTATGTGCCAGGGGTTACTGCCCCCCACTCTGTGGATTGGCAAGGACCAGTGACATCTGGGTGGCCTAGGGCCTGGTCCTGGCCATGGACAGCTAGGGAGTACCAGTGGGGTAGCCTAGTTGGTCCTGAGAGCTTTTGACAAAGGGAACCACGTGGGGTCAGAGTGACGTAGAACTGGAGGGTGTCCCTGCAGTTGCGGGCCCGCGTCCGTGTTCTATCGCCCAAGGCAGGGAAGCCCAACAATGTGGTGATTGGTCTCCCCTGCGTTTTGGCTGGAAGGGGGTTGTGTTGGACTTGGCCCTTTTTGCAGGGTCATCCCTAAACTTTTTGCCTTTCTCCTAGCCTTTGTTCTGACATGGTGTTGGTGGTTTTAGGACTCTGGGCACTTTAGCACTGCTGTTCAGTGTAAAGTGCGTGCGCTCTCTGTGATAAATGTGGTAAGATTGGTCTACACCTGTTACCTGTCAGTCCCTTGTAAAGTGGTATCTCATATACCCAGGGCTGGTAGATTAAATGCTACTGGTGGGCTTGCAGCGCTGATTGCGCCACCCACCAAAGTAGCCTTACAAACCTATCTCAGGCCTCTGCCATCGCAGGACCTGTGTGCGCAGTGTTACTGCCGCTGTGACATGGCACCTAAAGTGTGTGCCATGTCCGTGACCCCCCTTTTACTACATGCCAGTCACCCCTAAGGTAGGCCCTAGCTAGCCCTATGGGCAGGGTGCATTGTAGGTAAAAGATAGGACATGTACCTTAAGTTTGTGACATGTCCTGGTAGTGACAAACAGCCATTTTGGTTTCTCACTACTGTGAGGCTGCCCTCCCATAGGAATGCATTGGGGATTCCCTGATAAGTGTTTCAGTGGTAATTCCTGATATGAGAGGTGCAGCGTGGTCAAGTTTGGTATATTTGGAATAGTGATAACAAATGCTGCGCAATGGTGTGCACAGATTTATTATAACTATTTTAGAAATGCCACTTTTAGAAGTTGGCATTTCTGTGTGCTATGTGTCTGCCTGCCTGATGTGAATTGCATGTCTGGCTTGTAAGTGACAGGGGCTGGGAGGTGTGTGTGGCTCCAGGAGGGGCAGGGTGAGTCAGCACTAGGCTGAATGGGACACCTGCCTTGGGAGTAGTGGGAGGAGTAATCCCCTGACCCTGAATAGGACTGTGCCCAGCCTGTACAATGCTGGCTCCGCCCCCTGTGGTGTGTCTGATCACCTAGCCCCCACCTGACAAAGGGGAAGAGGAGCTGGAAAACAAAGTGCTCCAAATTCCCCCTGAACCAGTTGCATCTAGTTCCCCAATGCCCTGTCCTGCAGACAAAGAGATTTCGTGTATAAAGGTAGGGGCTGTGACCCCATGAGGTTGTTCTGTGCTTGGGTGCTGTTCCGGTACCTTTGGGGGCTTGCTGCTGCTGGGGCCCAGGAGGAACCGCCATGGGGGCTTGCCTCCTTGCTGGAGGGCCCTGTGCGCTGGCCTCCCTGGGCCCAGCCTTGTGCCCCCTGAACCTTGCCTTGGACTTAGCGCCTTGGGAGCGCTAGATTATTTTATTGCTGGATTCCTTGTCCCGCCTTTGCCCTGAAACTTGGGGGATTCCAGCACCTCGTGAGCGCTGACCTGTTTGTGCTGCTGCTCCAAAAAAGAGGAGTGTGTGGGTCCTGCAGCGCTGAGGCTGCGATGTGCTTTGAGGGAATCCCAGCGTGTGGGATTCCCCCCCACGCTGCCCAAGAAGAGCGGGAGCCCACCCCACCTTTCTGCCGCTTCGTGCTTATTAAATTGAGCGGGAGCCCACCCCGCGTTTTTTGTGTTATTTGGAGAGCGGGTGCCCACCCCGCAGTTATGCTCAATTAAAAATGGGAGCCTACCCCGCATTGCACCGCAGAAAAGGAGAGCCGCCACTGAGCGCAGCGACCAGGAAGCCAGGCGGCCGTGCCTGGTTGTGGGCGGGGCAAAGCTAACGCGGCCACCGATTGCAGCAGAAGGAGGCCGAGGCTGCCAATGGCAGCGCAGCTGACAGGAAATGAGCACAGGCCTGAATGGGGCTCCCATGAGCCGGTGGGAGCCCTGCGGATTTGGTGAAGAGCCGTGGTGCCTGCTGCCGAGAGAGGAGGGAGCCGCTCCGAGGTAGGAGTCCTCGCGGCTCCCCTACGTTCGGGGGCCCGGCAGAGGAAGAAGGCAAGCCTCCGGGAGCCAGGCAACTCCTGGCAGTGGCCAGAAGTTCCCCGAGAGAGAGGAGCCCCTACAGAGCCCCGGTGAGTGGGGGCTCCTTGATACATGTTGGGTGGGGCAATTTTAGTTAGGAGTCCCAGTGGGATTCCACTTTTGCATCGTGTGTTCCAGGGCTCATTTTTCTTCAGCTGCCCCGCTTGACAGAGGGCAGCTGCAACTTTGGGGACCAGTTCTTCCCCAGTGCTCAGGCCATTTGTCTCAGTGGCGCCGCCCCATCGCGAGCCACTGCAACGAGGGGGGCACGTATTGTTTAAAGAGCCGCAGAGAGGGGCTTCAGGAGACACTTTGTTTTTGGGGCCCCTTTACTTTGTTTATTCCCAGCTGCCCTGCGAGAGCGCAGGCAGCTGCAACGATTGGGCATATTTGTTTAGAGGGCACCCGGAGTGCCCATGCCTACAGAGAGTTTCACAGCTGCCCAGCAATTAGTGGGCAGCTGCAGCGTTTAGGCCTGCACCATTGCGCACTGTTGATGTTGCTGCATCGGCAACCGAACCCTGACATTGTGGACAGAGGGCATTGGGGCCCCCTGTGAGAGGCCATTTGGCTTGGGGTCCGTTTTGGTGATGGGTAGGGCGCAAGGCGCTACAAGGATTGTGTAATGGGTTTATGCCTGATCTGATTATTGCAAATGTGATTCCTGCACCATGAGTGTTGCATAATGTGTTTATGCTAATGCCTAATGTCATGCTATGATGTTTTGGGGTAGTACCTATTAGCGTAATGTGGTTATGCTTATGAGGTTATTGCATAATGTGTTTATGCTGGGGAGGCCCATTGCGTAATGTGTTTATGCTGATGAGGTTTGGGCCTAATGTGGGTTTATGCTAATATGATAATGCTTAGGTCATTATGGTACCAGTAGTTACTGGTTGTGTTTTATATTTGCATTCTGATGGTTCTGACTGTGGCCTGATTGGCCTGGTCCTGTATATAATCCCCTGTGAATATTGCCTAGTGCCAGTTGGCACAGTGTAAATTTGTGATTCTGTTTCTAATGTGTTTATGACAATACAAAGGCTATTTTTTATATAACCTTGTGTGGTGTGCCTAGTGTGTTGCTGCTGTGTGTGTGTTGCGCAAACGCTTTACACATTGCCTCTGGGATAAGCCTGACTGCTCGTGCCAAGCTACCAAGGGGGTGAGCAGGGGTTATCATCAGTGTGTAACTCCCTTGCCCTGACTAGAGTGGTGGTTTCTGCCTGGCTTTGGCGCAAGCCCTAGCCAACCAGAAATCCCATTTCTAACACCCACCCCACCCACTTCCCCCTCCACCTACACTCCCTGGGATTACCCCCCTCCTTCCCGCCGACTGCCATCCTGCTGGCATCAATGTAGCCCTCGGTCACACCACAGATCAGACTTTATGACCCTTCAGAAAATGTTTGCATGGAGCACGTTTTTATATATCCTCTTTTTGACACACAATATCTTTATAAAAACAGGAAAAATCACCATTGACTTAATAGAAGGCAGAACTCATGGAGTTTCACTCTGTAGAATTCCACGGAGTTCCATGAAAACTCTGCGAAATTCCATGGAATTCCTCAAATGGAAGGAATTAGGCACGTCATGTTGCTCACGCTGATTTTTAGTGGTAGGAACACGTTCGGCACTGCAAAATCAGCACGAACAGTACCTCACGGCGCACCAGAGGGTTCTGCTTCTCAAGTTGATTTTGCTACCTCTCGAATTGATTTTCTACTCGAACATCAACTTTCTGACTGCGAACGGTTGCAACTACCTTCGTTGGGTAAACCTCACCTGGTGCTCTCCTAGAGACAGAAATCACGCCAGGGGATGTCAAATCTTGCTCGCCAACTTACTGTTGGTGAGCTGCACGTGAGAAATACTCCGCCACACAGCAGTTGGCAGACTTTGCTTGGAACTCCACGTTACATGCGTGTTAATGGTTTTAATTTTGCACTAGAGATTTTAGTTTCTTTCTTCATGTTTGCAAACATGCTTGCTCTTTCATGTGAAAGAGCTACACACCAAGGTTTTAAGTGATTTGCAGAAAAGGTGATTGTGTGACCATGTATTATATGGGATAAAGTACACCCTGGTATACATGATAAAGATTTCGCAAGTCACCTCATTGTTCCATACCCTTTTAAAGAAACTCACCCTTCAGCCTCCTTCCTCTTTATTGTTATGGACCTACTTTGTGACTTGCAATATCCTTAAAATGTATAGCAGGGGGTACTTCATCCCTTATGTAGTTTTGTTTTTCATTAATATTATTTATATTTTACAATACTTACATTTATTTGTATTGTATTCTTGTTTTTTTTAACTATGAAAGACTGAATTTGCTGAAAAGATATGTTTACACTATATCTCCATCCTAATTCTAACAGGGAGGTCAGAAACAACATTGCCTATAAAAAAACAGGATCAGTAGTAGAACGATCTTTTAGATTATTTATGGGTAGGTTACAGTGGGGTGAACATGTCAGTATGCACCAGACACTTGTTGCAAAATTATTACTTGATGTCCTATTCTCCATAACTTTGCAACATAGTGAAGACTATCAATCGAACCAGATAAAGATGAATCAGAGGATGGTGATATACCATTTGTCTATTCAATCATAACTCTGGATCTGAATCAAGTAGCAGAAGTAAGGACACTCTAACCAATAACTACTTTTAGGTGTGTACAAAAAAGTCTAAATCAAAAATTAAAACAGTCTCTCATTATTGTAACCAACATTTCTGTTTATTCTCAGATGAAATAAATAAACAAGAAGTCACCTGCGACAATATATGGTTTACTACTTAACACAAAATACAATACAGAATCATATTTTTCAACAAACCTAACATTTAAATTTTTATTTTATGTAATTAAATCCATCTGTCTCTTTTTTCTTGTTGAACCTAGACCTCAATGCAAAGCTTCACTCTTCCTCAATACCGTTGCTTCTAATGAGTACTTTCTGAACCACTTTTGGTGCAGACACACTACTTAACCCTGCTGCTGATTGACTGCTAGCAGCTTTTAAAGGTATTGAGCCAGAAATAATACCTGTTTGCAGTTCATCTAGTCTTGATGTTATCTACACTTGAGTTTTAGTTATATCATCATTAAAATGCTGCATTTAAATCTGAAGGTTAAGGGTTTCACAGGACCTAATTCTTCTGGTAGAAGCTAGTCTAAACACAGATTGCCTAAAGACTTGCAGATGACCACATAGCAGACTTTATCAGAGTTTCATAGATTCATCCGCTTCCCATAAAGCTCCACATACTCCTGAGACTGCATCATCCATTCTCTCCATATGTTCATCCACCCTCCAAAAGTACTTTAAACCCACCCCTAATAGTTTTACCAGCCATTGTGTTCCAGTCCTAATACTCTGCTTCTACGAACTATGGCTGTCTTTAATTGCTACTGTTGTACAGCTAGCATTGAGCCCTCTGAAGTGGGCAAAGTGTTGCACAGAAGATACTTCCCTATGATCCTTCTGGTCACGTCTTGCCCTTGGCTTCATCTTTGGCATAGAGATAGAATAGCCATGGGAGTTCTCAAATGGTTTCTGTGAGTCTAGGTAATTTAGGTGTCTGACAAAGTTTGGTTGCCAGGGGTACAAGTGCTGTCACAACTTTTATGCCTAATAAGCTCTCCCAGGTGGTTTCGGTGTCTGGTGGTTTAATGCTTAGTCTGACAGAGGTATGGGCAACCCTTTCTGGTACACATTGCCACCAACACTAGTGAGCAGCAAGAAGGAAAGTGCCCTCCAGAAGGAACACCTAAGAGGAGAAATCCACAAGGCAAAAAACCTGCAAGAGATGGTGAAGCTCCCAATTTGGTATCAAGGTGCAAGGTAGGGTAGACTGCAGGACTAGAAATAATGAAAACTGTAGCAGGAAAACTGGAGAAAAAGATGGGCTAAGAATAAAGGGCTGGAGCTGGGACTGTTGCAAGGCTGGATCCAGGAGCACGAGATGAGGACACTTTGCAATGCAATGAATAACTGAAAATCCTTCCCTTAATTAGGCCCCAAACATGAAAAGGAAACAGAATCACTGAAAACCCTCCATAACAGTTTAGAATTACATAGGAGTGAAAATGGTGTCAGCCATCTTGGCATGGGTTGTTACATATATCCTTTCAGAATCCCCACAGTGGAATTCTGGGAGGAAGTCTGACTGGAAAGATGGCCCCACAAGGACTGAATTTTCTCCCCAAGGCCCAGAACATCCCCACTAAGGCATGCACCGGTGGGCCAAGCACAAGGGAAGGGAGGCACTGACCCGCTGGTGCCAGCAGAAGGCTACCGCTGCTCACGCTGCGAAGAGGCAGCACATCCTGCTCATCTGAGAAAATCAAGCGGGCTGCAAGGAGCGTGACAGGTGCACTGTTGACTGATGTATTGGTGCAGAGTTTGACGCTCCATCTTCTTCCAGCTCCACACCACCTTCCTCCTCAATATCACCTCTTGTTGGTCGTGAAAAAGATTCTGCTTACTACCTTTACTTAAGTCAAGATTTATTACACATTTAGGGGCCCATTACGATGTCGGGCGGAAGCACTACCGCCGTGCTGTCGGAGGCAAAAACCGCTAGTTACCGTCCGCCAGCAACGGCCCACACGCCTGCCAAATTAGGATGTGAAAACTCAGCCAAACACCGCCCGTAATCCTGCGACGCCGCCCGCCATCAAAGTGCGCCCGTCTACGTAGCGGCGCGAACCAATGGAGACACACCGTCCGACGAAATGACGTACCGCCCGGCGTCCAAATTACGATGCCACAACCAAACAGCCTCACCGGAAAAGAGACACCGCACGAGATACCAAAGCGGAAACCCGACTGTTGAGTTCGGAGACCAAAAAGGCGGCCCACCCCGAAATGAATCCTGCTCTCCAGGCCATCCCCATGCTGTACCTGATGCACCACCTAGGAGTGAACGCGCCACGACGCAGGTAGGCAGACACACAACAAGGGCACGCAAACACTGCACACAATGCAAGTGCGGAAAAACTGTACATGGCCCCCCCAGGCACCCCTGTGTGGACAGGACACATCCACCACTGTACCCACACATGTCCCACCTGTTAAAATAAAACAACTCGCAACATCCTGGGCACCCACTACCCGGGACCAGGAAGTGACATCCCCGTCACGGCACCGCCGCGCAGCGGCGATGACGCAGGTACACATGCGCACAACGCAGAGGCCAACGACGGCGCCACGCATGGGCTGCACACAAACACCACAGGGTCACAACTACACACCCCACACACCAGCCCCACCCTGAAGGCACATGTCACGTGGCCTTCCTGCATCAATCATGTCCCCAACCGACAACTCACAGTTGTCAACTGGATGTCACACAAGTGTCCCGAACAGGGGAGTAATGTGATGGCAAAATAGGACACACCCTTGTGTGCAAAACATGGAGAAGCACACGGCGGCTGCTACATAACAGCGCAGAATATGGACATTGCCCGCAAAAGGCACGCCAGTCTCATCCAAAAATACCTATTCCATCCTGCTCGCAATATCAAGCCATGCAATGTACAAAATAGAAAAACCCTCCTGCCTGAGAACAGGTGTTCACAATTACTACACCCACACAGAAGCCTCAATGTACAGCGGCAACGGAGTGTCCCGCCCACACACGGGAGAGCAGATAGCACTGAATGAAATGAAATTTGTACTTGTAAAGCGCACTGCTACCCCAGCTGGGGCGTCGTGGCGCTGTACGCATACCGCTGTGGAACCCTTCCTGGCTTTTCCCTGTGAAATGTCCACTCCTGGGCACCCCCAAGGTGAAGCCAGGCATCCCAGCGCTGGTGGGGCCTTAAATTCCTACTCTAAAATCACATTGCAACAAATTTTGCAGGAGAATGGAGCCATTGTACCAACAAGAAGCCAAACATAGCCATGCAGAGTAAACCTTCCACTGGCAGATAGCGCCTAACATGAAAGAAAGATAATACTACAAAATACAATTATACCACTCCTCCTTGTGGGTCAAATGCAAGTAATCTGGAAAGAGTCAGACACCACTGGCCTTGACCATTCATTGAAGCATGTGGGATGAGGGCCTGTGTCCTCCGCCCAAGCTATACCCCAAGTCCTGCCGCCGTACATCCATTCCAGAATTCCCAGCATCGTCAGAGGTTGCACTCTGCTGACTGCTCAGGCAGCCGGAGCACGCCATCACATCACCCTGTAGCAAAATGGGTGTTGCACCAGTGCCTCTCAACTACGCCGGACAGATGCAGCTGTACAGTGACAGCTTGCTACAGGTAGTGGGATGTGCAAATCTGGCTATGCTGAATGTAAGTTACCGAGTAACTTACCGCATTGCAATGTTCAGCTGCGTCATCCCCGTTTTCTACTGTCGGAGGTGTCCGTTCCACTGGCCTGTGGATTTATGTCTCTCCAACCCGGCATGTCCAAAGGCGGACTTGGTACACTTGTTTGCACCCCTGGACGCCCACGACAGGATCTGTTCAGTGTATGTGGGCATGGCGTATGTGGCTGCAATCGGACACACACTGCAATGGGACCAGTGTGCCTCCACACAACGTATTCTGGATCACAGTTTCATCGAATGTCATCCAACATGTCCCATCATGCTTCTACAAGGGACAACTTACGATGAACACGTTGCTACCCACCATCCGCTTCATTGGATGTCATCCATGTTTACCACCAATGCGAGGGATGCTCTGCTGGAAGGTATCGCATACCTGACAACTTGTCAATTCATGGGTCCCCGACTCAATACCCCCAATTGAACATTGATGTTCAACACCGTACCTATGCTTGGCTTTCGCACGGAGTGGGCAGTTAGCTGTACAACAACTATACCATACAATCTGCAACAAACACCTTACCATCAACTCCACTGCCATGACATTAGGCATTTTCGGGACATGCACTCTGTTCCTCACCATATCCCGTGTCTCTGCATGAACAGGGGGAGGCAGAGGTATGGGACTTGTGTACAGTAACCACAAGGCCAATACTGCACGAACAACTATGCTATAATATGTATTCTGCGCACCTGAACACATGCACCTGTCAGTGCACACTTATCTGTCTGCTGTATTACGTGAGAACTGTCACCTCACCTTTGTCTGTACTTCCGTGCCAGGACTTTTGCATGGACAACAAATGCAACCCCCTACAACATGATCCTAGTTATTGTGTCATGTTCATTAGCCACCACATTGCAACAACTTGTGAGACGCTGCTGCATGCATGTAGGCTCATGCTCTGATGTCACCTCTGACGCAGGTGTGTCGGAGTCACTATTGTAGTAATCCTGTACCATGGAACTGAGATGTACTGTGCCTATGATGTCAAGCTGTCTGGTAGGCAAAATGTATACTGTCTGTGTCAAAGTCTAGAGCTCTTCAGTAATGAGCAAATGTACTGTAGCATAGCAAGGGCAAGGCAGTTGTAACTCTGAAGCCTTTATTCCACAATCAACAACTAATCACATCTACCTGTACCCCCTATTGTATGTGTAATCATGCTAAGTATATCCTCCACATGCATTTCGCTGCCAGTAGTGTCCACTATACTGCATCACAGAGGAAGTAAGTTCAAATACATGCCTTGAAGCAAATATGTGACTCTGTAGAATCATTTATCGAAGACAAGTACGAATGAGAGAGGATGAGAGTGTGTGAAGTACATGAGAGTCGTGAGATGACCATGTAGTCTACTGTCATTGGATGTCAATGCATATGAGTTGCCGCCACAGTGGACCTAGTGAAATACGAGAGTTCGTGGGCCTTGGCTTGTCAGACTCTGACGTGGCCCAACAGATCATCACATTAACACTGACGGCCTGGTCACTACAAAGCACAGTCCTACATATGTGTACAATTACCTTCACAGTCTGACATCACACTCATCAAGCAAAATTAGGAGCCACACAAGAAGCATGCTACAGCAATGCATGACAAAACACACACACGATATCAGTGTGGGTGGGCAGGTCTGCACAGTGAGTACGAACTGCAGAAATTCACATACATGCTTAATTAAACAAGGCACAATCTTGACAGTCACACACCCTGCAGACCCACAATGGCCAAAACATATTTAAGTAGAAGTCATCCTGAACTGCAAGGACACACCCACACACTGCACACTGTGCAACATACAATACACACATGTGCTCACATTCACAGACCTGAACACGGATACAAACACCTACCATGCCCCTGGGTAACACATGTGTGTAGTCGACATTGCCAGAGTGCACACACACACATCAACACTACCCCAAAGTCACACCCTTCACACCACACACACCTACACCTCCCAAATGCACACATTGAAAGTAAGCCATGTGCCCAGGCTCAATGTTCATCACAAGATTAACATACACCTACACTGCTGGCCACCCAGAAAGTAAGCTCACACATACCCGCACACTCTGCACATGCTACCTGTCATCCTGTGGCTAGACTCACACCCTGTGGTTTGCTTGCACGCAAACATGACACGTATGCATTTTCCCAGAAATACCACCAAATACATGCAGACAATCTGTGTCACATAAATACTTCTTCATCACACACACAAGTAGCAGAGTCTGAAAGAAGTGAAGTCCCAGCCATGTGTAAAACACATTGGAATGTGAGACCAGACATTGCAATTGTTGAGGTACCATACACGGCATGTGCCTCACTTAACTATGCACACACAGTAACAACTGCAATCAGCAACTACACAGACACAACCGACTACAGGAACAACAGCATCCAGTCACAGATTACATAGACAGGCGGCAATATTGTTCAACACCAGGGACAGTGGCCAGTCCGATGTGCAGAGTAGTGATACGAAAAGCTGCGTATGCATTGTGTGTGAGTGTACCCTGCCATGGCCAGCAACACTGCCATGGCAGTCACAATAGCCATTACAGCCACCACTGTGTCACAGGTAGTTGTGTGAGGGTGCCTACCATTCAAACAGGATGCCAGTTCGACTCGGTGCTGTCTGTGTGCTACGGGACAGTTGAAGGTCCGCCCCTGAGAGAGAAGCACAACTGTGGAAGACACACATGTGGCATGTGAAGCGGGAGGGCTGCTTGGCCCAGGTGGGTGGGTGGTACGGGTAAGTGCACTCATGCAGTGTTGAAACAGACTGTGTACGGAGGATCCCGGAGGGGTAGATTTCCACTGTGTTGGGTATTTGGAAAGCCTACCTGTCTGGGGATGAATGTGAACTCGTGTGGGCACAACAGGCGGGCACACGATCAATGCTGCATCAGGTGTAGACGTTAGCCCTCCCTCTGGGGACATGCTGGATACTGCTGTGCGTCTGCCAGGCCCTTGCCAAGGCACCTACATCCCCTGTCCTCCAGGTGTACCCCCTACATTGTCCACCTGCACAGGCTACCCAGGGCATGGGATGGCAGTGGAGCTTGGTGGGTGGGAGGTCATGGCGCCCTTCTCCTGGTCACATCTCGCAGGCAACACATTCTCAGTGTGCAGCAGGTCACAAGTCCTAAATAAGAAGTGGGGGGACGCTGACGTCACGACAGGAAGTGACGTCACGAAAGGTGGCTTGCACCATCAGACTCATTGCCGCCCCTCGCTCACCCCTTAGATGCGATTGCATCAGAGAAGCCAGCGCATGAGCAGCAGCTCCAATCTCGCCCCAGAGAGGCCAAAGAGTGAATGTGTGGCTCCATTTGCTCCAGTTATCGAGCTCAAGGTAAAATAAGTGTGGGGACGCCGTCCACCCGCGTGGTACCCCGACTCGAGCCCTGGTGTGCAGGCAAAGTGTCCTATTGGCTTTGCGATATGTGTGAGTTGCATGACACTCGTTGGCGGGGGATGACTCTATGGGTCCCTTGTCAATGGCAGCGGATGTAATGACTATGCGCGCCGCGGTGGGCCTACCTTTTGTCTGGGATGATGTTTGCGGCCTGGCCCGCTAGGGCAGCTACAGCTTCTGTGTGTTGCATGTGGTGTATCCGGACTCCGGAGACTGTCATGCATTGTCACTGTTGTCCAGGGCTCGAGTTGGGGTACCACGTGGGTGGACGGCATCCCCCCCCCTTATTTTACCGCGACCTCGATAACTGGAGCAAATGGAGCCACACATTCACTCTTTGGTCTCTCTGGGGCTAGATCGGAGCTGCTGGTGCACGCGCTGGCTTCTCTGATGCAATCGCATATAAGGGGTGAGCGAGGGGCAGCAATGAGTCTGACGGTGCAAGCCACCATTCGTGATGTCACTTCCTGTCGTGACGTCAGCATCCCCCCACTTCTATTTTTTAGGACTCGTGCCCTGCTGTTGTCAGATGTGCCACTTTCCAGGGGTGTGGAGAAAGGGTCAGGAATGTCAGCCTGAGATTGGCCCAGTTGAAGGCCCACCTTGACTGGGGAGGACAACCATTGGACAGTCTGGTGTAGCCCACCCATGCGTACATGTAGGCCCTCCATGAACTATGTCACCTGCGGCAAGGTGATGTCATGGGCAATGAAGTAATTGAGGAGAGCTGTCTGCCCCACGCAGAGATGCCGCACAAGCTCAACAGACCCAGCACTGAGGGCAGCAGGGGTCACATGTGCAGGGGCAGCTGTGCCTGGTGTGAAGGACACTCTATCCTTCATCCTTGTGCCGACACGTGTTGCACCAGTGGAAGTAGATGGGAGGGCGGGCATTGGCCTCCGCGTGGCTGAAGAGGAGCCAGAGTCCACGTCCCCTGTGCTAGCAAACATGAATGCATCACCTCTGTCCTCAGATGACGCAGAAATTGCCGTCTCGGCCTGTGATTCATCCAGCACACGTCTGGCCCCTCCGAGGCGCTGGTCACATCTGTCTCACTCAGCTCCTGTGCAGCTGCTTCATCCGATGCCTCACCACTGTTGACCGTCCCCTGTCCCTCAGCACCCACGGGAGATGCTACATGAGAGAGATCGAGGTGGCCTCACTCATTTGGCATCAATTAAACAGACATGTGCAAGGGAAGCAGCACAGAACATTCCAAAATCCACATGTTGCACAATACCTGTGCAATTGTATACAGCCACCACAATCAACACGTAATGGCTGGCGTTCAGAAAATGAAGCCGCTAATAAGTGGCACATGTGTTGTGCACATAGCACAACACCCGGCCTGTGTCACCCTGCGACCATAGCCACAAATCGCTGTGTGCACACCCACTGTCCTGATGGTGGCAAGGATGACCACTACGTAATTAGGCCAAGGACATACCTGCATGGAGCAGAATGGGACACCACTCACACAGACTGCAACATGACAGTCCACAATGGTCATGAGCCCATGCCATCCACCTGTCGTTCGCACGAGCACAACTACTGTTGCACAGTGTGCCGGATGTGTAAGTACCAGGAATATGAGGTGAGACATCACACACATATGTCCGAACAAAATCAGAGTAGGCACAGTGCCTCAAACATACATGTGAATTGCCACTCCAGCCTACTCAGGTTGTTCCTGAGGGCTACGACTCTGAATGCATTGACAATGCAGAGTGCTCAAATTACATCTTGACCCTCAGGAATCGCATATGCATGTCAGATGCACCCAGCACAGAGTACACTTACAACCCACTGCATCACACAACATACATCACATTACCCAGATTATGGGTAGGCTGTGGACACATGCTGCCTCTCACAGCAAAAGACACCATCCCACAATACTGTACACTTGCTTGCTGCTGATGCCCCTACAAACGTGCATCCGGCACAGGCTGTGTGACTGTCAAGATGCAGACCATTAGTGGGAAATGCAGCACCGTGCTAACCTGACAATACGAGGGGGCATCCCCCGATTCGTCTCCGCCACGTAGTCGCTCATCCGGCAGATGACGTCACACCCTTTGTGGAATTGGCTGCACTGTCGGTTACACATACACAGAGGCATCAACTTGGATGCAATGGCTCATCACAAGGCCTTGGGCTGGAGGACTTCCAACTGCAGGGATGGTACACAAGAGGGTTGAAATATCACTCATACACTTCTCATCATCACCCACATCCACCAATCACAGTGGCATGATGCTGAGCCATCCAAAATACTCAGAGATGTGTAACAGAGCCAAGAAGTAATCTGACATGGCATAACAGCATGTGTACACCACACGTGAATGCATGCTGGTGGGAGTGTGTACACAGTACCTGTCCATCCCATTCACATGCAGGATGCCAGCACATTGAGCAATGTGTAGTCTGCCCACATCTACTGTCCGTTGTCAGGTAGACCAACACATAGATCACAAGGCAACACATCTTTGTGGGTGGACTCACTGTGTCCAACACTGCGCAGCCCTCAATGTACTCGCCCTGTGAATGGCTCACCCCGCAATGGAGGTCACATTCAGTGCCACTATCTCTCACACACATCCCTATCACAAGGCCTGGAGTGTTCAATCGACAGGGCTGAGTTTGCGCATTTCCGGTGAGTTGTGAACAAAAGACACATGTAACCCACTGTACAGTCAGTGTTGTTTCCTTCTAGGATTCGGGCGGTCAATGTGCAGCCCAGGTCTGCTGAGACTGAGAAGGCCAGCAGGGACCCAGCCAGCCATTCACACAAGCAATAACTGCCCTGAGTCCTGCATTGCCAAGTGGCTGCGTCACTGGATGTCTGACATGAAAATGCCATGCACCACCACTTGGGAGGGACATGCAAGGGAAAGCACCAGAGAGCCTACATACCCCTTCCACCTGTAGTAGGCATGGTAAGCAGTGCATGTTGGAACCCCACAGGCTCTGACTCATAGTGCTGCGGATCAACGACATGTGTGTCCCCCACATGCACTCCCACACACACTGTAGTTGTCTTACACACACACCTTTGCAAGAAATAGCCTTGGGCAGTGTGCGTGGAGCTCGGAATCCAGGATCTCCAGCTCCTCGCTGGTGAGTGGACCTGGACATATCTTCAGAGTCGCTCGACATGAAGGTGGACAGGTGGCAGCAGCAGCAGGTGTTGTTGAGGGATGCCAGGCAGCAGTCCCTGAAAGCTGTGGTAATGCCGGTCTCCCTCCCACACTCATATAGCCCCCTGGGGCTGTTTCAGTGGGTCCAAGCTGCTGCAATTGGTGTACCATGTCTGCCTACTTCAAATGCACACAAAGGCCTGCTCCGAGCTGTCCCGGTACGCTTACCTCTATAGTCGAACACACAGGATGCAACCGCAAGGGCCATTAGAGTTGGCCTCAAGGGCCTGGTCCATGGTGGGTACAGTCCGCTGGTGCCATGTGGAATCCACAGTTTAATGTGTGCCATGCATTTGCAGGTGTGGCCATGATTTGTGTGTGGGAGCATGTCCACACTAGACAGGGCCACTTCATGCTGTGTGCATAGGCATTGTCGGACAGTGCTCAGCCTCCACATGTCTGTTGGCACATCATCATGTACACATTAGCATGGGAGCATGGGATGTGCATATGCACACACATGCCATATTTCTCAATGTACATCTCCCACTTGGCACGTGCAACGTTACGTGTCACTTGTGATGTGTATTTGCATTCACACAGCTGTGTTGTCATGGAGTTGTCAATGTGTACACCTGTCAATGTGTGTTGGAGGTGTGATACGTACAGTGCTGTACATTGGGTGAACTAGGGACATCATTGACTGTCTCATATCCCGTTGTGCAACAGGACCCACTTGTTTGGGCCGCTCAGCCTGTGAACATTGTGTTGTTGGTGTGTGCCATACTCACCCAGCCTCGGAAGCTGTGTCAGGCACAGCAGCTAGGTATATTGCTGTGGTGTTGCCGCTTCCCACATATGCAGTCTGAAATCATCATCATGCCTTTCAAGCTATTATGGCCTAAATCCCCATGTGCATGCTCATAGCAATGGTTTGTGTCAGTGGTCATTACTATTGGTAAGGGGACCTGTGTAAGAGTATTGTAGCTGTGCTGTCCCTACTTGTCAGCTGTTCTGTGATTCTATTGCTTTGTCAGTAAATTTAGTTTTGTGTATGTGAAAATGCCATGTGGTGTGTTGCATTGACATGTGTCCACTTCCATCTGTCCTAGGAGGAGACCAAACATACAACACCCCTACCAATTGCTGGCAGACATGGAGGATGTGGAGGTTATACAGAAATTCCGTCTGGACCGTCCCACCCTGCATCACCTATGTGCAATGTTGGAACCCCACCTTCGTCCTTGCAGGGCGTATCCTACAGCATTCACCCCCACGGCTAAGGTGATGGCTGCACTGCATTTTTCACAACCGGATCTTTCCAACACACAGTGGGCAGTGGAGGTGGGATGTCCCAGCCCATGTTCAGCATGGTGCTACGGGATGTCCTGTCAGCTATGATGCTCTACAGGAACCGGTACATCCGATTCCCCAGGGCTTGTGATTTGGCGGCAGTGAAGGGTGCTTTCTATGCCCTTGGACGCATCCCCCACGTTGTTGGTGCAATTGATTGCACCCATGTTGGCCTTGTTGCACCGCAGGCCGTGGAGCACATCTATAGGAACCGGAAACATTTCCACTCCCTGAATGTGCAAGTGGTGTGCCTGGCGGACATAATTATCACACACGTGTGTGCGAAGTTTCCCGGATCCGCCCATGACTCGCACATCATGCTCCACAGCATCCTCCCACGAATGATGACCAATCTTCAACCGGACCGTGCATGGATTGTTGGTGAGTATGCATACTCGTGTAGCGTCCGGGGTGTGACATGCTGTCTTGTATCCTGTTGGAATTGCAACGATTCTCTGTGTTTCTCACACCCAGGTGACTCTGCATATCCTAACGGGCCTTGGCTGCTGAGCCCACTACGTAATCCTAGGACACCAGCTGATATCAGATAGAATGAGGCACATGGGTGGAGCGGACTTTTGGACTCCTGAAGTCCAGATTCAGATGCCTGGGCCGCACCGGGGGTGCACTGGCATACTCCCCACAGAAGGTGTGCCAGATAGTTGTGGCATGCTGCATGCTGCACAATCTCGCGATTCGCAGGCAGATCCCCCTGATAGTGGATGACGGTGATCAGCCAGGGCCCCCGCCTGCAGACCAAGCCATGTCCAGTGACGAGGACAGTGGAGAGGTGGAAGCAGTGAATGAGCATCAGCAGCTCATCGCCCGCTACTTCACTTGACGGTGAGTGACCATGTACGACGGCTGATGTTGCTGTAGTTGTGTAGGTGTATATGTGCATTGTCACGGCGGCCTATTGTTCACTGAGTGCTGTGTGGCAATGGTCCATGTCCAGGATAGTATGCCACTGATAGTGGCTGTAGCATTGTGCCCTGTTGCTCTGTGAGATGTGTGTATATTGCTTAAACTTGATGACAAGTACTGTGTGATGAGTGTGTGACACACACATTCAATGGACTCTTGTTCTGTTTTTCACCCCTAGGTCCCTACAGCCTCTCCTGGCCTATCAACATACCACACTCCAGATGAATTTCTGATCATGGTGACGGTTGCACATCCTTGCTTAAACACAGAGCAGATAAGACAGAATGTGATCCAGGTGTATTTATTTTAAGCGGTGACATGTGATTGTGGGCAAGGTGATCATAAAAGTGGTGCATGCTGAAACAATGAGTTGACGGTCATGTCCGCGTGATGGTCAAGGTGTACCCATGTTGTTCTGGGTCCAGTCCGACAGACACATGCCATTCACATGGCAGTGTGGGGTAGGATAGTATTCCAAGTGAATGCAGTAGATGGCCACCGTGGCTGGCTGACTCACTGGCGTTTGGAGCGTGCAAAGTCATCTCTGGACACCTGTTTCCTCTTCGGACGACCCTTCCACGTTTGAGAGGGGGTTGTGTTTGTGGGCTGCTGGTGGTGGCTGAGGATTGCCCACTCGCTGTGGACGCAGGGGAACTGGATGTTGCACGACCCTGCGCCCCAGCAGGTGGTGGCGGAGGTGGTGTGGTTGGCCTTGATTGGGCCCTCACCACCACCACTAGCTGGCCCATGAGGTCGACAAGTTGGCCCATACGGGTCACGAATTGGCCCATATGGGTGTCCATGGACCTCAACACCCCAAGGACTTCCCGCGTATCGGCAGCTGAAAAGGCCCATTGTCCCTGGGCCTTTTCATAGGCCCCAAGGACTCTGGAGATTTGCGGCAGGGCTTGGCTCCCAGGCTCTGATGGCGTTGGCCTGACCCTGCTCCTCCCACCTGAACTGCTGCCACCGACCTGCCCACTCACCACATTGGTCACCTGGGGCCTCGTTCTGGCTCCCAGGGTCGATGTCGATGTGCGTACCACCCCTTGTGCAGGGTGAGTGGTCAGGGAGGCCCTGGTGGTGGTGGTGGTGGTGGTTGCGGCGGTAGCCGCAATGACCGTGGCAGCAGGGGCCTGGGACTGGTCACCAGCCCTGGGAGATGGGTTGGTGGGTAGGAGGGGTCCTGGGGAGCGGTTGCGCCCTGCCACACCAGATGTGCCTGGTCGGGAGTCCTCGTCCGAAGAGGTGTCCAGGTCTTCCACGTCCGTGAGTCCGGGTGGAGGGCTTATGGACTGGCTGTGATGGCTGCTGTCTCCCTCTCCAGCATCATGCTGTTCGTCACCTGTGGGGCAGAGACGAAAGGTTAGTGTGTTGCACCTTGCAAGGTTTGTGTTAGATGTCTGACATTCACAGTTTGTGCACAGTTGTGCACTGATTTCCCAGATGCGTGTGTATGGCTCTACAATGTGTGTGCGTGATCAAGGCAATGGAATAGTGTGATGGGTGCATATGGCATGGGACGGATTTGGAATGCCAATCGGTGTGTGTTGCAGTACCCCTACATTTTGTGGCTTTGGTGGAAACGGGGTACAGCCCCATGAACGCTTTTGAGATGAAATATGGTTTTGGGGTTCAAATGAAACGCTTAGAAACGCAGATGGCAAAAGGGGTACAGCCCCATCAACGCTTTTTAGATGAAATATGGTTTTGGGGTTCAAATTAAACGCTTAGAAACGCAGATGGCAAAAGGGGTACATCCCCATCAACGCTTTTGAGGTGAAATATGGTTTTGGGGTTCAAATGAAACGCTTAGAAACGCAGATGGGAAAAGGAGTACAGCTCCATCAACGCTTTTGAGGTGAAATATGGTTTTGGGGTTCAAATGAAACGCTTAGAAACGCAGCTGGGAAAAGGAGTACAGCTCCATCAACGCTTTTGATATGAAATATGGTTTTGTGGTACATACTGTGACATGTGGGTGCAGAAGGGGACATGTGTTTTGGCCACACGACACTACAGAGACAAAGGTGTGTGTATGTCTGACATACCCAGCATATCTGCTCACTGTTGTCATTTAGGGACATTACACTGCAAGCATTGTAGTGAGTGAGTAATGGTTGTGTGCCACACAACGTATTGCAGATGGGACAATTCCTTGGTGTGCGTGCTACCCTCAGCCATGTGCAGCAATGCAGTGCTCTTGGGGTGTTGACTATATTAGGTATGTTGTAAATCACAGTGTGACGTGCGCTTCAGACACTGCAGACACATTTTTGGTCATCGGCAGGAATCTTTGCTGAACTACTGTATATGGGACAACTGTTTAGATGATATACCTTTCATGACACTGGGGCTGAAAGATGAGATGGATGTGATTTTGAATGTGCATTGTGTAGCTGTGTGGTTCATGGGTCCAGTGGTGTATGTGACATTACTGGGGTTCCACTCTGTTACATTGAGACAAGATAGACTTACATGGGTGATGTTGTACAATGTCAACGGAACACGCAGACACGACTACATGGACAAGACTTCGATGGTGTTGCTGATGTGTGTGATGACTGGCACAGTGCACACCATGTGGGTCAGTACTCCAGTGAGACTTGTGCATGCAGACGTGACTCCTTACGTGTTACTGTATTTGAGATGGCTCATGTGGGCTATGACTCTGTAATTCATGTCCGTGTGCACATTAGTCACATGATTATGACAGGGAGCAGTGCTACCTGTTCCTCTGCTACGTGACATGTCACAAATGTTAGTCGTAGTACAGTCCTCATGCCTACAGACACCCCGCCCTGTACAGTAGTCTACCTACTTGTTGATTTCGAGGGAGCAATGCAATGGCTACCACATGGTTATGAGAGGGAGGGGTGCTCCATCTTGCTGGTCTGTGGGAGTGGGGGCCGTGTTGTGAGTTGTGGTGATGGCTTACCACCCACAGACACCCCTCCATGTAGGGAAACATATCTACCTGTCGGGTGAAGGTGTGCACTGCAATGGCTGACACATGGGTATGGGGAGTGCTCCATCTTGCTGCGCTGTAGGACTAGGGGCCTGGTGGGGGTTGTACTTCTGCAGTCCCCCCTCCGATACACGGACGTTGTGGTAAGGCTACTTACCTGTTACTTGTTGGTTAGTGCAGCTATGGCTGACACATCAGTGTAGGTGTGGGGAGTGCTCCTTCCGGCGCATCTGGGGTACAAGGGGACCTGGTGGGAGTTGTGGTGCTGGCTGACTGTACACATGCCCCCATGGTTTTGTTTGTTGGTACCTTTGGGCTGAGTGTGTGCGAGTGTCTGTTGCATGTGTGAGAGATGTCTTGTGGATTGTGTACTGGACATGGGGGTGTTTGGCCCTCGGAGCTATGGCATTCTGGTAGTGCATGACAGTACATAGCGGTGTGCTGGTATACATTTGTTTGTACTTACCAGCCTCCACTCCCCCTGGTATTCCGGTGAGACTCTCCGGATGTAGAATGCCTCGCACCTTCTCCTCCCACGCCTTAAAGGTCTTGAATGGCGCGGGATTTCCGCCACCAGTCCTGTCAGCCAGCTCACGATTCTTGGCCTCCTTCTTCCTGACCACGCTTTTCAGGTCATGCCACCTCTTTGTAATTTCACCCCGGTTGCGTGGCACGTTCCCAACTGCATTCACCTGGTCTACGATCCTGCTCCACATTCTGTTTCTGGTGGCTACTGGTGTCTGTTGGACCTGGTTCCCATAGATTTGTGGGTGCACCTTGATGATCTCATCGACCATGACCGTCAACTCAGTGGCAGTGTACTTAGGCATTCTTTGTGTTGCCATGGTGTGTGGTTTGGTATTTGTGGTGCTGGTGTGGTGGGTGTGTGTGTGTGGTGTGTGATGTGCAGGGGGTTAGTGGTGCCGGTGTTTCAGTGGTGATGGTGGTGGTGTTGTTGGTGATGAGTGTGATGTGTGCGTGCGTGTGGTATGCTGCTTTCCTTTGTGGCTCTCTGGGTTCTCTGCTGTCGTCTTCGCTATGTAGTAGTGCAAGGGATTGTGGTCTGTGAAGGGGCTGCTTTTGTTCTCACCTATGTGGGTGTGTCATGATGGGCTGTCGTTTTCAGGTGTGTTGTGCCTGGTGTCCTCGGATTTGTAGTTTTTTGGTTTTGCCAGGGGGGATGTGTCTTTGGGATGTGTTCTGTGTTTGGGTATTTTGGCGTAGTTTGCTGTGTGGACTTGTTGGCCATGTTGTGTGTATTTCTTTGGTCCGCCAATGATTTCTGTGCACGGACGTGGCCGCCAGGCCTTCCGCCGTGTCAGTTATTCATCTCTGTTGTTCACCGTGGCGGACGGAAAATATGTAGATTTTCCGCGCTCATGTCGGGGAGATCATAATTTTACGGCCGGTGTCTCGGTCGTCAGAGCGGGCGGATTTGGGTTGTCGGGCGGGATTGCGTCCGTGGCGGACGGATAATCTTCTACTCTGACATGGACGGGCGGAATTTTGTGTGTTTTTACCGCCGCGGGCAGAGGTTGCTGCGCGACATCATAATTGCTCGGTCGGTATTCCCATGGTGCAGGCGGGCGGTTTTTTCAGGCTATAGTAGATGGCGGATTTTTTACCGCCGGTTATCGTAATGGGCCCCCAAGTTTGATATTTAAGATAAAATTACAACTCCCTGCAATTCATTATTCCTTAGTCCATGATTCCAGTTTAATGACTCATTATATATGTAACATGTATATTTAAGTGTTATAATCAAAAGATATGCTTCACTTATTATCACAAAATACTTTTTTAAAAGGTTTTTGAGAGAGGGTATTACTTACATGTAGGTGTTAGCTGTGCTGCAAATTCATCTATGTCACTGAACCCCAACAGTGACTCAGGGGCAAATGTGTTCTCTCTGAGCTCCTCCATACATGTTGATGAAGTCTGAGAGAAGGATCTTCCAGAAAAGAAGTTAGCTTATTGGTTGAGGGGGTGGAAGCCCCACTCATGCAACAACCACAGTCCTTATCAGGGCAAACCACAACAGTCACCAAATTAGCCTGTGCTTAACCTTCTGGTATCTTTGCACAAAGCACTCTGGCTTAACTTTGAGGTAGTGTGGAAAATACTTCTGCAACACACAAGCAGTAATAAAGTGAAAGCACAACACAAGAAAAATCCCAAATCAATTTAGAAAAACAGAGTAAATTTTAATGAACAAAATGATATCAGAATAACAAAAAATTCAATCAGTAGATTTGAGTAGATATAGCACCTAAAACCAAAAAAACCTTTTCTTGGTCATCTGGTGGTGCTAGACTGGGAAAAACTCACAACTCGCATGTCTGAATCAGAGACCAGGCTACTCCCACTGAAAAAGTTACCATCTCAAAGTCGGGCACAAATAGTTTCTTTTCCTGTGGAGAAGGCCACAGGAGCAGGGAGCGCATCACAGATGGTCATTGCTGTAGCATGAAGAACATGCCTGGTGGCGCAGACAGTCATCGCTGTAGTGTAAAAATCCAGTCAGGCATAGCAGACGGTCCTTGCTGGAGCTTTGCTCTGGCGGTCTTGGGCTGTTGCTGCTGTAGTAGAAAATGCAGATCTTGTGCTGCTGGTCATCACTGGCTGTTGCTGTAGAGGGGAGAGTCGGATTCACCAAAGCTGCAAATTGGAGGTAATTGCAGGCGACAGATTCTTGACAGGAACAGGCTCATTTACTGTTTCAAAGAGCCCGAAACTTCAGGATTTCACCTTTCTTCACAGGAGGAGCTCAACTGATGTCAGCCAAGAATCTAGGACCTGTGGAGTCACCCCTTGAGATCAGATACTCCCTCCAGCAGAGTCCAGCAGGGCTAAGGCAGGTCCAGTTGCAGGTTCAGGCAGGTCTAGTGCAGCAGGTCAGCTGGGCAATTGCATTGAAGCCTCTGGAGCTTGTTGTGTCCCTGTAGCTCAGACAGAAGGTCAGCCAATGTACACTTGGAATCATTAATATTAGCCTGGGATGAAGGGATCAGGTCCAGTCTTCCTTCTCAGAGGAAGGCAGTCCTCAAACAGCAGGGCAGCTCTCTGGTAGCAGCAGGGAAGCTCTCAGGTTGCAGCAGGGCAGTCCTCTGAAGGGCAAGGCAGTCCTTCTTCTCTAATATCTGCAGGTCCAGGAGTGTACTGATAAGTAGCTCTGGAGGTCGAATATTGATACCTGGTGCCAGTCTTTGAAGTGATGGAATACCTATTCTAGCCTCTCATCTTGTTAAGGAAAGTTCTTTTCTTCCCCTGTCAAGGCTCCAAGATGTCTTGGGTGACAAAAGGCTAGTGTCATGTTCCTTTGTGCGTGCTAGAGACAAGCCCTTTAAAGTGCAAGTGGGGTAGGACACAGCTCGGCCCCCAGCCCAGCTATCCTGGCAAGATGGCCCATCTTGCCACACTTTGTGTCAGTGTCTGGGAGAAATACACAAATCCCAACAGCAGGGCCATTCACAGCCATGTGGCCCAGGACACTGGTAGAAAGCATAAATGTTTAGGACCAGAACTTCATCAAAGTTGCAAAACAACAAAGGGGTTGGGCCAATTTTTTGTCAGCAAGGCTAGGCCACATTAAATAACAAAGACAAAACGAGAGCCAGTACTGACATTGCTTCAAACAACCATTATTTTATGTTTGTGACCATGGAACTCAATTATCGTGGTACGCCATTTATTTCAACATTCTGATTTCACCAGGTCATTATTAGTTTTTTAGTTATCTGTCATAGATGTAGGAACAAACAAACAATACTTTTTAACATCAAAGTATACTGGTTGTAGCCTATGTGACACAAGAGCAAACAACACAATACATTAAACAGTGACTGAACACACTGTATAATGTATTGTGTTTACTTTTATGTCACATATGCTACAACTAGTATTCTTTGAAGTTAAAAGTATTGTTTGTTTGTTCTTAGGTCTATGACAGATTCCCAAACATCTGGTGAAAAAGAATGATGAAATAAATGGTAACCACGCTAATTAAGTTCCATGGTCACAAACATAAAATACTGGTTGTTTGAAGCAGCATCAGTACTGGCTCTTGTTTTGTATTTGAACTTTATAAAAGTGGCATTTTAAGAATTGTTAAAAATGGCTTTAGGAGTTTTTCACTTCCAAGACATATAAAACATATGTACACATGTCCTACTTTTTAAATACAATGCACCTTGTCCTATGACCTATGAGCTAACAATGGAAGGTTTAGGACTGGAAAAATGTTTTTTTTGCTGGGTCGGAATGGCAGTTAAAAACTGGAATACAGGCTGCAGTGCCAGGCCTGACACATGTTTTTAAAGTCTACTTTAGTGGGTGGTACAATGAGTGCAGCAGGCCCACTAGTAGCATATTTTCTTACAGGCCCTGGGTACATATAGTACCTTTTACTAAGGACTTACAAGTACATTAAATGTGCCAGTTCGGTGTAAATCAATTTGACCATGTTTGAAGGAGAGAGCACAAGCAATTTAGCACTGGTGAGCAGTGTCAAAGCACACACAGTCCTAAAGCCAACAGGAACTAATTTAGCAAAATAGGAATAGTGAAGGCAACGTGTTTGGGGGAATACCGCACTTAGGGGCTGATTAGGATGGCGGTCGGATCCTTTTGTAACTGGGACCACCCGACAGGCTGTTGGTGGTCTGCCATAGGTATGAGAATGCGACCGCCATCACGGTGGTTGCAATGCCTATGTTTTGTATTGCAGCGGGTGTTGCTGGCTGCAGGACACTCCGCAGTACAAAAAGGGGGCACTTCACATATCCCTGCACTATGTGGCAGGCACAATGTGGTGCCTGCCACATGGTGGAAGGATATGTAGGGGGGCACCATAGGTGTCCCCCAAAAACCCACAGCTGAGGGCCAGGTGGAAAAAGGGGCCAACTACTGGCCCCCAAAGTCCCTTTCCACCTGCCTTTTCATGGCGGGTTAACCACCATGAAATGGCGGGCCCAAAGGGACATTGTAATCCCTACGGCGGTGCCTGGCAGGCACCGCCACAATTCTAGGGAATACAACTCTCTCCGACGCACCGGCAGGCTCAAGGTGCACATTGGATGCTTGGCAGTTGGTCTTTCTGACAGCCAACATTCGGCCCGCCATTGTAATATGGTGGACGGAAAACTTGGTTACGATGGTGGAGAGACCACCATCGACGGGTTGTCAGTGGCGGTCCCACCGTCATCGTAATCAGGTCCTAAGTTTGTCAGGTCCAACAGCTAGTTGCCATGGCATATGGATTCTGGTGTTGTAAGCACCAAGATCTTCATGTTTTTCCCTCAATAATGTTATCTTACCCAATAAAGTCAAAAACATGGTGCGTTGGATTTTATCATGAGTGATAAATTGCACCTACCCTTCCGAACACTAGTAGTCAGGGCTAAAGTCCTCTACAAGGTATCCCCTCACTACCTGGAAAATAAGCTGAGAATTTCAAGATAGCAGTGCTCCCTACATAATACTGTATCCCTCTTATTTGAACATGCACGATTCAAAAACAAATTACTCTAGTAAAACCTTTTTTTGGATCAACTCCCGTCTAATAACTGGACCTGTCTTCCTCCATCTCTTATTTCTACCGCCTCACACTCCTTTCTCAAGAAATACAATCAAAACCCTTTTCCTTGAAAGGCATTTCCCATCTTAAATCTGCTCAAATGCAATGGCTACTTCATGGCTTTTACTCACTCATCTCATCTCACAGATATCAGATCTTCAGTTTACTACCTAACTTAGACCTATTGCATCTGCTTGTTAGCTTACAGTCTCAATCATGCTGTTATCCTCTTTGAGATCTTTGCTGTGCATTTTATTGAGTATATGTATTATATATAGATTACCAAAATGGACTATCATTGTTTAACATTTTAAAAATATATATTTTTATTGATTTTTAATATTTAAACAGTAAATGAAAACAGAATAACACACAAATCCCAGCTTTCACATTTTTTAATAGCAATATGTTTTACCTACCATTTTTTTATATCCCATTTTATATATCTTGTGAGCATTAATTATTACTTTGCAAAGCACTTTTACGCCTTTGGGCCTTGTTCTCGCTATATAAAACCACATAAATAATAAAAAAGCAGAACTCGGTGCTAATTAGCACCACCAAATAAGACCTCACGTTTGCAAGATCAGGAATGTAGCCAAAAGTACCACATCTTCCTCTTTGTCCCTGTATAAGCTGTTCATGTCTAATAGAGAACTGTAGGCAGAGCGACGCACATTTTGTTTGATTCCACAAATGTGAATTACAGGAAAAATGCTCCACGCGTGCCCGTCTAACTTGGAAGCTGACTGAATCTCTCTGAGCACTACTCAAACATGCAAGGAAGCCCTTGGAGCACTAATGAGGGAACACGAGCAGGAACATGGCACTGCTCACATTCAGGGCATCTTTAGCACAAGACTCTCCTGCCTGAAGCGCCACGCTTGGCACAAACAAACCCAGTCCCCTCTGGTAGCTGATTAATTAGGCACTGCAGGAGCCTAAACGGAAGACTGCAGGCCACACGACTGGAATATGACAGCGAGAATTAGGCTTGAGTACCACGAAAAAAAACCCAGCATTTCTGTAAAAAAGAGCGGGATGCCTCGTGCATTTGATTAACTTCATCACCATATCAAAGTAGTGCTTTTCATATCTGAATATCTTGTATTCCGCGACTGCTTTCTCGCTTTTGTTGCTTTGGTAGGCCCTCTAATATCCTAAATACGTGGCAGTTTTTAGCACCTCCAGACTTCAGAATGAATTGTAATGAGGCAATCCATCAACGTGGTACTGTTCCAGGGCACGTGCTAATGTATTCTGCTCTCGCGTGGGTACGAGTTACCTTTTTTGCTACAGGGAAGATCACATATGCAAGAACACCGGCTGAATATTGCTTTTGACATTTTGCAGTCCTGCAAAGAGGCTGGGTACCAGAATGCTGTAAGTTCCCACATCTGTACAACTTCCGAACACGAGACTGGAGAATATAACCAAATGTATTCATGTAAGGTTGTAAGACTACAAATACTAAGATTCTATTTTAGTTTTTGAAGTCGGAATTATGGATATAAAATTGAGGTATGAACTCAAGACAATGATTGTTCCCTTTAAACATCTGACTTGACTCCTCTTCCTTTTTTTTTATGTTAGATGTGTGTGTTTTAAAGGATATGAAAATAAATGACGATATACTGGCGGCAGAGATGATTCAACTGTCTTCTTGTCTCCAGCCTCATGTATTTTATGCTGCATATTACTTCATTTTTCAGTCGGCTTTTGTTACTTTGCATCTTAATAGTAATATATGACATATTTTAAGTTATTATGAAGACATCTTGCCTTGACATGTTTCGTCTTAGATGCCATTAAACATATCAAAGAAAAACTGGCCATTATTCTTGCCTTATTAATTGGTGAGTATTCAGTTTATGTCACTAACATTTCATAATTCCCAGTCTTCAGTGCGTTTCATTAGAAGTGAAAAAAAATCTAGGGAGTTTTAGGCAAAACTGTATAATCCTAACGAAATGATGTAGAGTACCCTAACTTGTTTATTGTCAAAATTAGAAAGATGTTCCCACAAAACAAACATGGCTAGAGAGGATCCAACTAACAATCATTCTCAATGTTAAAAGTTTATTTTCACGGGCAGTGTGTTGGGTTGTGTTGGGACAGGAATGTCCCTTGCATTGTACATGGTCGTGCGCCTATGATCTCTGGACAGTGAGTGCCCAGCCGCACGTGAATCTGATATCTTGACTTTTTCTTTGACCTTAGAATCACGCTAATCTAGCATTTCTGCAGAGGCCTGGGGCTGTTCTGGAAATGTGAGGTCTGTGGCCAAAAGGAGTGTACAAAGTGTGGCCTCACAGTGGGAATAGTACTTCTGTCTATGCCCAGGGGGAGACACCTTTAGCCTGGTGGTAGCTAATATTCAAGAGTTTATTCATGCATAGTTAGTTAAAACCATTACATGTGCACAAAAGCATATTAAAATATTACCATGATAATACAATATAGACACTAAAACATCATGGTTATGAAGAACAGCAAGTTAGTGCATGTTATCAGATTTGACTTTGAACAATTGAAGCTCACACAGTAATAATTTAATACAATCAATTAAAATGCTACACCCAATATAAGAAGACATTGGCCAAGGTGTACTTCAAAGGAAGCTCCTAATCTAGTATTAATAAAGTGCGGACATGCTGTGCAAACGTTTGCCATAAAGTGCATCTGTTTTACTTTATAATATACTAAGTAAAATGCTGTTTTCCTGATAAAAGGTCTAAGGAAATTGAGGTGCATGGTAGCTGTTTATGAATCTTGGTGGTAGTTGTTTATGAATCTTTAGTGTGGCTAGATCTTTTTTTCCTGTGTCATCGAGTCTGTGGTCTACTGACTCCACTAGTGTAAACTTCCACTGTTATTTTAATACCCAGAACCTTGTGCTGACATCTTTTTTCAGTTTAGAAACTTTATTGAGAAAAGAATACAACCACATATTTCATTTATAGAAATAATTGATCCCAATCTAACAGAAGCAGTAGTAACCTTGATGATAATAATTACAAACATAGAAGACCTTAAAATATAAGAATAAATATACCACACAGGAAACAGAGCTTCATACAATACATGATTAACAGGTAAGATAGAAAGGGAAAATTAATATTGTAATGAAAGAAAACTAATAACGATGAGAAAGAAGAGAAAAAAAAAAGCAAAAGAAGATGGAAAATAAAAATGAGAAAAGTCAGCAATAAATTAACAGGAGCAAGGATAACGGTGGCAGGAAGCACTATTAAGAGCTAAGAAATTTAAAGATTAACAATTTAGTCTTTAAATTAAATAGAGAATGGCAAAACTCGTGAGACTATACCAATCAAAGAGGTTTCAAAAGTACAATAATATTGGATGAGGAAAAGGTGAATCTGAAGATATATTGGATCATAGGTAACCAGGTTTTGTCACATCTAATAGCTAAAGGTAGAGATGCGAAACTAATTCAATTTAACACATGGCTGTGACAAACAACACCCCACCATTCAATAAAATAAATTGTTAGAGTTTTGAAGTAATCACTTGAAGTGCAACAGCAATTAAAATATCTGCAAGTTTAACTTTAAATTGACTTTTAGACCGTAGCTTATGAATACTACATAAAAAGATACTACTAAAGGATAAGAGCAAATCTCAGATATTCTCAGCCAAATGATGGATCAAAAAGCTGGAGTCTTAGAACATGAAAAAATATATGCACACCATTATCTTTCTGAAGACCAAAGGACCTCCATTGATGACCATTAAGAGTCTTCATTTTTATGTATTGCATTGGGGTATATAAAATAAGCTTTCTTAAAGCATAACAATTTGACTAGTATTCACAAAGCAAGAGGTGATGTGGATTTTGGACCATAGCTTGCCACATAAAAAATAGGCCAAACACAATCTAAATTGCTTTCCCATACTAATTCAACATTTGTCCCTTACTGCTCCTGCAGACATAATATATTTGTAAATGAAAGAGGCTTTGTTGCATTGAGTCTATCCACAAGGAACTCAGAATAACACAATTGGGACTCATTTGAAGTAAGAGATAGCATTGAATGCTGCTACATGGAACACAAACGTTTCTCATATTAACATTTGTTGTTTTAAAGCAGATTGTAATCTAGCTTTAAGTCCAAAATGAGATTTAACCCTCTTACGAAATAGGCGAGATACTAAACAAATTTCCCTGGATCTATCTCTAAGCTGTCTCAAAAAAACACTTTACCATTAATTTTAATGTTATTTGTTATGCAAGGGGGTGAGTAAAAACTGAGCATGTTAGGAGAGTCATTCCATTGGAAGCAGTTTAACTAGGGCACAAGAATGCTTAACATTCGGAAGTGGACAAAACTTGTGAACCTATGACATGAAGAAACTCTCCTTGTATGAAAAGGGCACATGACTAGATCATTCAATAGCTTGATCTCTTCCTATTCCATAATAATCCATAATAACATTCTAAGAATCCTAATTGGTAACATTACTGAAAAAATTGGTTATAGGGATAAATATCTTTTAATTGTTTCTATACTGAAGATAATTTAATTGGAGACCATTTCTCTATTAAAGTAGTTACTTTTTATTTGCATTTCAATTCTTTATTCAGATTTTAAAAGAACAGACAAGTATTAGAGTGCCACTTACTCCTACATTTCAATAAAAAAGTTGAAAAAAAACGCAAAAAAATTGAAGATATTTATACATCAACCAAAAAAAAAGGGAAAAGTATGACATAGATATGTTTTGCAAAGGAGTAAAAGTAAAATGGTTATGCATCTTCCACAACATAATAGTTCCACCATCTCACCCAATGGCCAAAGCTCTGCAGAGACTGCCTATGAAATTCCTTCGCAACATATAAGTCTAAAGCGTGAGAAGATCTCTACAGGAATACACCACTTTAGGGTAGTGGTACTGATCTGTCATCCTATCCATCTCCTAGCTGATAGGGAGCAAGTAAATACTTCTACATTAACGGAGAGAGCACAGATAAAAAAAGAGAGATGGGGGTTTCGGGTAATATCTCATCCAGGTTAAGTTAAGAAATTTCCACATACCCCCTTGAATTACACCAACTTATCATTCAGTGTATATATTAATTTCTCAAAGGCCGTTATTTCACTCATTTCATCCAACCAGGTACACAGGGTCGGTTCCTTAGTTGTTTTCAACAGTCTCAGAATACCTACTTTGGCCACCACGAGGGCAGTGGACAGACTTCTGTTTATGTTGGTAGTTAGTGGTACTAGGCCAGAAGTGTCATGCAGAAGGGATATTCATGTTGGCTGAACGCCCCTTAACCCAGTTTTTTCACCAATTAAGTACCATACCTGTTGCCAATACTGTTGTAGGTCAGGGCCTTCCCACATGAGGAACACTATATCTCCGGCTTGAATTCCACAGTGCCAGCACTTTGATTTAGTACTAAGTTTAGCTTTGTTTAGCTTGTCGATGACCAATTCCAGCAATGAAGAAGCTTAAAATAACTAAATTTCAGACACGCTTCCCTCAACCCCTTATCCTCAATCATTAAGGTGTCCTAATCATTCCCTAAAAATTGAGCATGAACAAGTTGTTTACACCAGGTCTGTAAAGCAAATGAGGTGGGTCATAAGTAAATATGATCAATCAAAGTGGAGTATAGTATCGGGATAGCTCGTCCAAATGTGAATAGATGCTGAAGGATTGAAGGACATGGCAATGCTGAGCTCATCGTATGTAAGAACATCTGCTTAGCAGGTGTAAGCTGTGTATAGCACCATAATTGTGAAGTAGGTAAACGATGTGAGTGGCTAAGGTCCAAGAAAGATTTAGGCGAACTGTCATGCAGCATGTCAACTAAGGGTAGTCTTACGCTCTTTCCAGGTTGACCAATTAAGTTCATCACCTCCAATCCAGATTAATTTATATGCCACAGTGGTGCATTGCAGTGAAGGAGATGGTGAGTCTGTAGCAGTTTACGCGCTCATCCCCATGCACACTGCGAAGTGAGGATCAGTTGGTTGTCTGATGCAAGCGGGATAAGTGACGTATATAATATATAGCTTGTTCCCCCGGTAAGTGAAGCATATGTCTTTCCTTGTTAGACCAAAGTGGGGTTTCTCTGTGTGTATTAAGCATGAATATGGAATGGGTCAACTGATCAGCTAACCAACTGCATTCTATCTTGGGTAAGCCAAGTCCTGCACCCATCGTTGCTACATAAAGTTTTGGGCCTTTCATCCTCGGTTTATTATCCCCATATGTAAACACCAAGATAAGTCTCTCAAGGAGACATATTTATGAGTCTTTTTGCGTCATGGTGCAAGCGCAATGCAACTTAAAAATGTGATTTATGAAGCCACGCAAGGCCATCTTGAGTGGTCTTGAGTGGCTTCACAAATCTGAAGTAATGCAGAGCAAATCACTGTGTTGCGTTCCTCTGCCCTGGAAGGACGTTCCATGGGATTTGCGTGGTTGTTCCCACACAACTCCTATGGTTTTTGGCACATTCCCAGATTTACCAGAACAGGTAAACCTGGAAATGCACCAAAAAGATAAGCCTTCTCAGGAGAGGCATAGCAACAAGAAATATCTTTATTTCTCCTCATTAATTCCTCTTTCTATGTGTGCTGCATTCTGCAGCACACATAGGTAGAGGAATGTGCCGGTCAGGATTGTTTTTGTCCCTTCCTGCACAAAAAAAATCCTGCACGCAACACAGGCACCCTTGCACCATGGTGCAAGGGTGCCTGCGTTAGTTCTAGGCAGACAAAACGGGACAATGATAGGAATGTGTCGTATTCTTTTAAATACGGCCCATTCCTGCCATTTCCCTGTCACGCAGTGCAGGGCAGCAAGGTGACTTGCTGCACTGCACTATGTGACAGACTCATAAATTTAGGTCTTTAAGATGGGAAGGAGGAAGTTGTAGTGGGAGCATCCCAAATACATAATGAAACCAGGGGCGTTCAACATTGTAACAACTTGGAATATCCCCCAAAATCGGAATCACAACCCTTCCATCACTGGAAATTAGTCTTAGTTTTTGTTTTTTTTAAGAAGGGGACAATGTTGTCCTGTACCATAACTTTGAGACCTCATTTATGAAGATCCCCAGGTATTTCAGTATTGAGAGTTGCAGTGAGAAAGGTAATGTGCCTAGCATTGAGTGTGGTGGAGGTCATAGAAGGAGCCTCACACTTAGCACACTTAGGCCAGGTAATGCAATAGTCTATGAACATCGAGAATACATGCATCATATCCATTAATGCACATGCAGAAGCCAGGTGACGAAATATGGTTATTGAGACTCTGTTCACATAAGAAAGGGCTTGTTCACCTTTGGCAGTCAGAAATCCCAGAGATAGTGTCCTCCCTGTGGATAACAATGGCTAAAGGTGCCAGAGCAATCAGGAAGCACTAGAGCGACAGACAGCATCCTTGCCACGTTCCCATATGAAAAGAGAAGTATAGTGAAAGGAATCCCCCAGTAGAATTAGAAGCTGAAAGGTTACTATACCAAACCCTTAACTAAGGTGATAAAATTGGAGCCCGGGCCCATGCGTTCCATTGTGAGAAATAGCCTCACTCGACTTGGTCAAATGCCTTCTCAGCGTCAGGACAGTAAGACATTTTTTGGCAGTGTCACTCCGCACCTGCCATACAAGATGAAGGCGAATAAAAAGTTGCGGCTGGGTACAAAACAGCAGATGGATGAGAGTTGGAATACATTTTTGAGTCTATTTGCCAAGTCCTTCGCAAGCATTTTAATATCTGTATTGGTAAGTGAAATGGCCCAGTAGCTTGAGCATTCAATTTGGGTCCTTCTTGGGTTTTAGCATTAAAGAGATTCTGGACCTGATAAATATTTTGGGGATGCACTACTATCTCAAGGCTTCTCCAAAGGCCAATGTTGGCAGCAGGAATATCAGTTGGTTTTATAAAAACCTTCAAGAAACTTATCCTCCATAGGATATTTGCCTGATGTCATGCTGTCTATAGTAGTCGCTACCTACTCCTCCATGATGTTAGCATATCACATGTCAAGATAGCCTTGCTGATGAGGGGTGATACCCCAAAACTGTTCCCAGGATGCTTGTTTCTGGTCCAGGGAAGTCCTGGCCTGGCAGTTCGGGCTGGACTGTTCCCATGGGGAACAGGGTCAAGACTGATTTGCATATGCCTAGGTCCAAACTGGGGTGGCGTGGTGACTAAAAAAAATGATGGATTAAACCCAGATCTGTGACTTGGGGTGAATGTTTAATTTTTTTCAGCATTCCGTCATCACCTGACCTTTTTCTTTTTGACGCCCTAAGTGGGAAGGGTATACCCAGACGTGGGTCCAATGCTTACTGTGCCACTGGATTCAAGCTAGCCTGACTGATGAGGGGTGATACCATGAAACCAATCCCAGGATACTTGTTTCCAGTCTAGGGAGGATCTGGCCTGGCAGTTCGGGCTAGACTGTTCCCATGGGAAGCAGGGTCAAGACTAATTTGCATATGGCTGGATCCCAACTGGAGTGGCCTGATGAGCAAAAGAAAACATGGATTAAACCCAGATCTATGACTGGGGTGAATATTTGATTTGTTCAGCATTCCGTCCATCATCTGTTCTTCTTGCTTCAATGACACAAAATGGCATAATTTTGGGAATTTCATATAACAAATATAAACCAAAATGTACACAATTATGCAAATTATCCTGGCTCTATTACATTTTCACCCAGGCGTAACTGTAACCTTTTTATGTATCTGCTGCACTGTCAGGCTGCAAATACTCAGAAAAGCATGTGTTTGTAATTTCCAAATTGAAAATAAGTGCTATATATTTGGGTTCACAAACTGCATTTTGTAGCATGCCACGTCATACTACAGTAAGTTGCTATTGTACTTCAAAACACTTTTCAGTAACGACATATGGAAACATTTGCCTCTGCCACTGTCATCTTTTCTGTGTACAGGACCCCACAACATGTCCGGACATCTCTGCACATGTAGGACTACAGTTTAGAGGTAAATGTTGGAGGGATGATTGGATCGAAAATGGGAAAAAGTTACAGGGAGGGGTGAGGAGAGATTTAGAGAGGGATACAAACACCTACTCCCAAAAGAGTAAGCCCATCGCTTTTCATAAACTACACTTCTAAGGTTACTACAGCTGAAAAGGTCCTAAAACAGTAGTAAATATACTCCAGCCCAGTATTGGAGTAAGTCCAGCACCAAACATGGCCACTCACATGTACTCCAACACACTTCTATAGAAAACAATACAGGGAGGGACTTAAAACAATTTAATAAATATATAAAATAATTAAACTAATACATGTATTTTGACTTTTAAAGTACATGTGTATAATTTGTTTAATGTTAGAAAATAGATCTATCTTGAAATAATAAATATTTGCTATGGTATCATAAAATATAATAATAAGCATATTTTGAATTAAAACTAAATTAAGCTTTTTAAATATTTGTTAATAAATTAAAGAAATAGAAGGTGCTCTAACATTTTGTTTTATTAGTTCTAGGCTTAAAATAACTATTTTAAATTATTTTACAATAATAGTTTGTTTTAAAATATTTCAATACTTTTTTTCGAGATTAATGAACTATACATTACCATGAAGAGATCTCTTACTAGCAGTACTTTACACTTTTAAATACTGGTGTAGGAGGCTCTACCAGAGGGTGGAGACTTGCACGTCTGTACCTGAGAGTAACTTTACAAATGGAAATGGTGATTAGCAAAAAAGGGTACAGATACTACTGAATGAAGTAGTAGATTTAAACCTAAGTCCAAATAAACCTAAGTCCATGTAAATTGATTTGTGAACAGACCCCATATTGTACAGAAAATCAATGAGAAATGTGAGTATTTATTTGAATGATAAAGGTGTTATTTTATTTGGCATCTTATGCAGTGCACATTAGATTTTTGACTGCTTTGCATTGATAACTCTTTTTTCCAGTCAAGTGTTGACACTCAGGCATGTTCTTCCATGGCGACGGTCCTAGAAAGAAATAGACACTGTCAAAGCCAACAAGTATGTTTTTCGTATAGTGTATTCACATATCAACAAAACCAAAGTACTGAAATTGCTTACTCCTAGTGTCTGAAGAAGGCTGACCCAAAGCAAGCAATGGCTGAAGAGAAGGGTTTGGCTGAGATAGTTTGACCACTCAAAAACAGCAATAGATTTTATTCTCATGACTGTGACAACGAAGTTGCCCTCAATGTGTGGGTGGCCTACAAATCTCAAGATTCAAAACTGGTAGGGCTGTTTGAGCCTTTCAAATGTCTGTGTTGAATAAATGAAGTGTCGTTGGGCTAGGGGAGAGCAAGACCACTTATTTGTGGCATTACTAAATGGTGAAACTCCAGCGTTTGCGAAGCCAATTGGCCTAGCTTTAATATGGTAAGACATGAAAACAAAGGCATGCCCAAATATTGAGTGCACGCATAACAAATTAAAGCAAGACCTATTGGCTTTATCAATATTAGGTATTTAGGAGAGTATGTAACATAAAACTACAATATTATAGGCTGTTACTGGGTGTCCCAAGAGTGAGTATAAAGACTTACAGTGGTGTTTCAAAAGTGAACAACACAAGCATACAGTACTACAGTCTGTTACTTTGTGCCCTGAGAGTGAAACGCAGAAGTCTGCAGTACCAGATGCTGTTACTAGGTGTCCTAATAGAGACCAGCATAAAATTACAGTACCATAGACTCTTACTGGGTTGTGATTTTATAAGGAGGGGTTGTGTTCTTTTTAACAAAGCAGCAGTGCCAGTGGTGTGAACTAAGACCGTTTTGATTTTACTAAAAATACATAGATGACACACTTACAGGGGCTATCAGCCAGCACTTTTCATCCACTGGTCTGCTTATATTTGTCCTCCGCCCTTGACAGCATGCAGCAGGAGGCTGGGAGTGACACTAGTCTGCTTATTGACATAAAGAACAGCCGCACAATGTAGTTCACTAACAGGGACTGTTGTAGCGAAGTGTCTATTGTGAGGACAGACTTTTTTTTTTTTACATTATCAATGCCGGTCAGCTCCTAAAAATAAAGTTTTACAAAAAAACAGGAAAAATGAGCATCGAAAAAGCTAAAATGTGTGGTGGACAAGACTAGACCTATTGACTTAGCAAACAAAATATGCGGTGAGTTTGTAAAGGAAGAAGGCAATTCAGATATACTTGAGCTAGATATTTGCAAACACACAGGGGCATATTTACAAGCCCCTTGCGCCACTTTTGCGCCGCCGTTGCGTCACTTCTGTGACGCAGCGGTGGCGTAAAGCCAGCGCCATGCTGCGGGGTATTTACAACGTGACGCATCTAGGGAGATGCGTCACGTTGTAAAGCCCTGCGCCACATGAAACCTGCGTCAGGTTTCATGTGGGCCTTCTGGCGCAGGGGGGGGCGTTTGGCGCAGGAACGCCTCGGAAAAGTGGCTGAGTGAAATCTACAAGATTTCACTCAGTCACTTTTCCGACCCCGCTGTGTCAAAACCTTGCGCCTGCTTGAAGCAGGCGTAAGGCTTGACGCACCATGTTAGACATGGGCATGGTTGGCACAGTGCTGGAGTTGCGTCGCGCCCGCGACACAACTCCAGCACTGCGCTAACGTTACGGCAGCAGATGCGACACGCATCTGCATTTCCTTGCGCCATGATGCGCCGCATTGTAAATGCGGCGCATCCGTGGTGGCGCAAGGATTGAGATGCGTGTCGCACGTTTCCTGGCGCATCCCTGCTGATTTGCAGGGATGCTCCAGGAGACGTAAATATGCCCCACAGTCTTTCTGTAAACACACTGATATTGTTATGAAAACAGTATAGGATTTATTAGCCTTGAGAATGTTTGGTGATCTGTTTAAAGCAATGCATCTTGGAGTAAGGACTTCAGGAGAGAGGCTGAGCAAGTGCTGAGACAAAACAGGCCACCATATATTTTTATAGATTGTAAGTCTTATGTCTTATTTATTGTCCTACGTGTTCCTAAGGTTACATTAGTAAAATGAAAACGAGTATATGCATGAATCATAGACTAGAATACAGAATCATGCCTTCTGGTGCAGTGCATTCAGTTTTTATTGTGATACACAACATCAGGAACGGACATTTATTGCCCGTGACTGAATGAAAGTGAGAAGAAAACATCATTTTGTGATAACTCTGCTGCGTAATTTCAAAAAGCTGCTTTTCTATATTTACCTACCTGATTTGTAGGTATGATGAGAATTTCGGAGTTGCAAAGCATGACTTCATGAGTGAGGCAAATTGGCTGCACATTTGTCTAAGATGTCACTGTTTTGGGGTTTGCATGCAGGTGGTCCACAGAACAACCAAGCACCCTGCAGCAATGGAACTGAGGCAGAGGCAGGCAGACACTCAGCAGTGAGTGCGACATTTTAATTGGAGTGCCCACAGTAAAAAAAGAGACAGGGAGCCATGTTTCACAGGAGGTTTTCTAAACTGAAACCAACAAAACCTAATAATAAAACATCTTCAACCTTGATGCATAATCTATTTCTGTGTCTAAACATAGTAGAACACTTGCAGTTTGTAATTAAGGCATTTGTTTTGCACAAAAATTCTTGAAGACACCCGAACAACATTATAGCACTCTTACAGAACAAATTAGTTACATACATTCCGTAAGCATTTTTAACTAATGAAGATTGAAGAATATGTAGGTTTGAGAAGGGGAAACCTTTATATCAGTATGCAGCAGTGGCCGGTGCAGGTAAGCGCGGTGTGGCAGGGCGGGATGTCGACAGACGACAGAATAGGGAAAATTAAATAAAAAAATAAATCCTATTCCATCGTCTGTCAACATCCCTCCGCCTTGCCCCGCCCTACCGTGGTTACCTGCACTGGCCGCCGCTGTAGGATGGATGCTGTGCTCTGCAAAGAGACCCTGCACATTCTGAAAACAGTGCATATCATGCTTTATACAACGGAAGCACTACCTTGAAAAGAATAATACACCAAACAGCTAAGAGTATGTTGTGAGAGAATTATACTTCTCTGGCGGAATGCAGATGAGCATTTCAAAGTTTCGAATCAAGGGATGTAGGGATCAGAAACAAAAGCACATTTTCTGTGTATGGTAAGCAATAATTATAATAGCTATTGTAAAGCTAATATGCCATATCTACCAAGTGAGTCACAAAAAAAGAAGTGGAACGTTTATCTAGTCAAAGGTTTCTCGCTTTAAGTGCTTTACATTTAAATGTTGGTTTTAACCAATTACAACTTTTCTGAATTCATTTTATTTTAAATTATTAATTGAGTGACAGCCTTAGTTACAGTGAGACAGATTTCATCACAATTGAAATGTAATATTTATTTATGACAAAGTGGATGCTGCAAAAGGTCTGTGTATTATGCAAACCAGTAGAAAGGGTTGCTGCATGAATCTCTGGCAAAATGTGGGGAGTGCGGGCTTATTGTGGCCCTCGAATGCAGACTAGCCTCTACATTCTGCAAATGATTATGGTTTAGTCTCTGATGAACTGATATGCCAAGATCAGTGCTATTGGCACAATCCAGTTATTCCAAGATAAGCAAAAAAACGACTTTTCTTCTCGGTTTAGAAACAGTGGGTGTGATGGACTCCTGGGGCCATATCACGGACGTGCCCCTGGGGCACTACGGGCGTTAGCACCCGCTTTACGCCCCCATAGAACTTTGGTATTACAACGCTACCGATATCACCAGAGGGTGTTCCTTCCTTTTTTAAGGGGGTGTAGCCCCATGCAAATTTGGGAATCACTTTGCCTCTGTGCCCGCGTCATATTATAGACACAGGCGCAGAGGCAAAGAAACTGTCAGGAGGCGCACTGACAGTGCGCCACCTAAAAGGTGTGTCACTGTCAGTGCACCCAATAATGGCAGCCCTCTGGAGTGGGAGAGGGAGTCCTATGGACTCCCCAGACATCGCCTTTCAGACAGGTACAGTCACTCATTGCACCCGCCTGCAAGGGGATTTCTAATCCCCCTTTAAAAGTGCAGGTGGTATTTTCCACCTGCACAGTGAAACACGGAGCGGCTGCTTCAAAGCCACTCCGTTTTTCACTTGAATGCGCTGCCCTAGGAGCAGCGCGAATACGTGGCTGCCCTGGGGGCAGCACATTCAATGTAATAGGGCACACTTTCCCTGCTTGTGCCTGGCTCATCTATTTAAAGATGCCAGCTCAGCACTATTTAAAGTATAAGTATTTATGTGTAATGTCTTACAGAACAGCCAATCGCACAAACTGGGAATATTTTATTGATGATCATTTTAATGTTGTTTTACGCTTAATAATTTGTGTACAATGGGAATCTTTTTGTTATGTATTTGCAAAGATTTTAATTAATCAAGCAAAAATAAATATTACCTTACCTTACCCATCTATTTAAAGATGCGTCGTGGCACAAACAGGGAAAGTGTGCCCTATCCATAATACAGCCCCTGGAGTGGAACTGAAGAGGAACTTGATCTAAAAAGAGAAGACCAAGACAGGCATTTGTGCTATTATAAGTTGAGGAAATAAAAAATTACCTTTGGAGAGGCAGTGAACTACAAATAATGATGTCAATGACTTGAGCCACTTGTAAACTGACAGCCTGGATGGCATTCAACATTGCTATCCACCCGGCAGAGCGGTTCTTAAGAACCTCGTGTCTCCAATTATATTAATGCTGGCAAGATGGGAGCAGCAGAAAAGATTCTTGGGTCTAAGGAGACCCCACACTGTTTACAGATTGGGTGCTGGCTTAGTATTGCGAGGACAGAAGTGAAGATGTTAGTGGTGGCCAGAGACACAGACATGCAGGGTTGACAAAAGTCAGAGGCCTATGAATCAGGTGGCGAAGGACCCTCTAGCCAGCCCTTTCTCCCTCAGTGCCACTGAGTCCCTCAATGTTGGTTGCTCCACCTGCTGACTCCCAGTGGCCTTCCTGGTGGTCCCCTGAAGTGTGGCCAATGGCTACCTCATTGCCTCCAGAGGAAGCTGATAGCAGACGTATGGTCACACCAGTTACATACTGCTGAGTGAATTAACAAAATATACACACATTAATGTTTTGAATTTTGAGTTAAACTTGAAGAAACACTTTACTGAGAACATGCAAATATGGTGGTAGCACAGTGCATAGCATACCATATCAAGAAGATTAACATACAAATATCATCATTTTTACAAAGCGAAGTCATCCCTTGTGTTACCATAGTTTCATTACAGCTGTCAATGAAAGGGAGTGACAACATATCAGAGCTGTTCACCACAGCAATAGATCAAACATGGAAAGGAGATTTACATTACAATTTGCTTTCAGGTCTGGCATCACCTGTATGCAGTGGTAGGGGGCCAGCTGTAGTATACAAACTGTTGAGTCAATTTCAATCAACAAGACTCCCACAACGTGTCATGTTGAGTTATCATGTGCTGGGTTTAGTCCAGCACTCTAAATATGTTCTCAGTGGGCCCCACGTTCCTAGACTTACTCTGATGTGTCAATAACATTGCATAGCAATGAGCAGCTTTAAAACAAAAAACAGCTTTGCAAATCCAGTCATTTACCAATGGCATGGGAATCCTCATCCAGGCTATAGCAACTCTAAGCTTAGCAAATAGTAATAGCAGAGCAGGTAATCTAACAGATATGGCAATCTCAGCTACATGCCTGAGCAGCGCTACCAGCGGAAGGATTAGTACCATTGCACACCCTGTAATTTCTTTTATTAACTTATTTATCTTGATCCAGTAATGGGATGTCTCGAGGCACACCCAAACGAGGAGCAGGAGATAATCATTAGCAAAGTGACATCTCGGGCACTCAGAGCTAACAGATGGATCAAATTTGGTAATGGCTGCCAGTACATAATACATTCTGTTAGTGAAATTAAAGAGTAATAGCTTATCTGTACAGTTTATGGAATGCCACCGAATTTTAGCATAACAGAACTTCCACACCTTGCCCTCCAACTCCATGCAAAGGCCTTTCACCTACAGCTTTTTAGCCAAAGTAGATGAGTGCCCTGTCTTTACTAGGCTGGGCGTAATTTCAATTACGCCTGGCTAATTTTGCGTTACTGTTTGACATGGAAATGCCGATTATAAAGCAATTACTCCTGCTTGCGTAAATAAGAGTAAAGTGGGGGGAAAAATCCTACCGTGAGAGCACATTGAGTGAGTGCAAGCAGCCGCTCACTATTCATGTTCTTCTGCATTTAGCACTATTTCTTAGTGCAAAATTCATTTGGCGCTCATTTTGACATGAGGGGGCATTTTTGCACTAAGAAATAGCACTAAACACAAAATTACTCTGTTAGAAATTGAGTTTCTGGTTGTCTGAGGTATGAACCCTGTCCAAGCATGAACTACAATTCTAGTCAGGGTAAGTCAGTAACACACTATAAAATAACCTGTGCTCACCCACTGGTAGCTTGGCACAGAGCAGTCAGGCTTAAATATGGCAATGTGTAAAGTATTTGTACACACAACACACAATAACACAGTAAAAAAAATACAAAAGGAATCCACACCAGCTTAGAAAAATAGAGACTATTGTTATGAGTAAAACAATTCCAAAATGAAAAAAAAATCAATAAGCAGAAGTCAAAATATGAATTTTTAAAGAATAAACTGTTTTGTAGTGCTTAGAAACAAATAGTGTCAACTGGGGCAAATCCAGAATTTCAGACTGACCACAATGAAGCGCGGGTCAGGTACAGTGACCAGCCTTGACTTGGCCCGTTGAACAGTACCTTGGATGAGGTGACGCCGAGGGCGATGCATGGAGGAAAGGAGCTGATCCTCCGCTGTCGACCTTGCAGAAGGTGTGATACACAGGTTTCAAGTTGTGTAAAGTTGAGGATGCACCAAGAGTCAAGATGCAATGAACATCGGGGTGATGCATTGTCGTCAATCCGCTTGGCTGTAAGCAATGCATTGGCACCGAGCCATGCAAAGTCAGAGATGTGCTGTCTGTGATGTGGTGTCCATGGTTCATGCAGCAGCTGCGATGCATCTGTGTCGAAGGAAATGCACCGGTTCTGATCGGTGCAATGTCGTCAATGCGTGGATTTTCTGGGTTGCAGAAATGAAAACTCACTTCCAAGGGTCAAGTACTGGATTGGCATCACTTGGAAGAACAGGATTCACAGCTACAGAGTCCAGGTGCTGGTTGCAGGTTGAAGCCTTTGATATACCTGAGAATTCAGAAATAGGAGGCAAGCCGACTATCGGGTGGATATAGTTAGGTTCTGGGATGTAGAGATGCAGGTCCAGTCATTCTCACTCAGAGGCAAGAGAGAGGTGGCAGGCAGCAGGACAACACAGCAAAGCAATTTAGCAATTTGGCAAGCCCTCCTGGCAGTACAGCAGTCCTTGTTCCTGTTGAAATGTCCTCAGTTCCAGAAGTCTTTCGATTTGGTGGTGTTGAAGGTACATTACTTATACTCAGTTGGGCCTTTGAAGTAGGGAGACTTCAAAGAGATGCCTTTGAAGTGCACAGGACACTGCCTTTCCTGCCCTGGCCCCAGACTCATTACAGGGGAGTATGTAACTCTTTATGTGGGGGCAGGATACAGCCATTCAGGTGTAAGTGTCAGCTTCTCCATCCCATCCTCAAAAGGAAGACCCATCATTATGCAGATGGCCACTCAGTCACACCTACCCTTCCTTTGTATGGGAATGCAGGAAGCCAGCTGCCCCCCACCCCAAACGTGTATTCCAGAGACAGGCAGAAGGCATCAAAGGATTACAGTAGGAAAATGGCAACTTTCTAAAAATGGCTTTTTCAGATTTGAAATTTAAAAACCAACACGCTAGAGACAGACCAGCACTGACTCACCAGTACACTTGGTACTGCAGCCTCTGAAGTGCCCTCATTCAGGGCCCAACGCTTAGGTTTAATACTGGCACCTACCGCTTTTCAAATATCGCTTTATATTTTTTAAGTTCACCACTCATTTTTAAAGTGCACCATTCATTGTTGTGATTTTAACAATCTTTAACAATTTTAACTAAACTCACCACTCTTCGCTGCCTGGGTTCTTCGAGCGCCTCTCCCTGTTCCATCGCGGGTTGTTCCATTTGTGTGGAGGGAGTCCGCGCTGAAGGAAGCAACCCGGGGGCACTTCCGGTAGTCACCGGAATTGAGGTTAGCGGTCTAGTGGCCCACCTCACTACTTAAATTGGATGCCTGGCTCGACGTGCAGCGGACTCGCTAGAGACAGACCAGCACTGACTCACCAGTACACTCCGTACTGCAGCCTCTGAAGTGCCCTCGTTCAGGGCCCAACGCTTAGGTTTAATACTGGCACATACCGCTTTTCAAATATCGTTTTATATTTTTTAAGTTCACCACTCATTTTTAAAGTGCACCATTCATTGTTGTGATTTTAACAATCTTTAACAATTTTAACTAAACTCACCACTCTTCGCTGCCTGGGTTCTTCGAGCGCCTCTCCCTGTTCCATCGCGGGTTGTCCCGTCTGTGTGGAGGGAGTCCGCGCTGAAGGAAGCAACCCGGGGGCACTTCCGGTAGTCACCGGAATTGAGGTTAGCGGTCTAGTGGCCCACCTCACTACTTAAATTGGATGCCCGGCTCGACGCACATCGGACGCGCTAGAGACAGACCAGCACTGACTCACCAGTACACTCGGTACTGCAGCCTCTGAAGTGCCCTCGTTCAGGGCCCAACGCTTAGGTTTAATACTGGCACCTACCGCTTTTCAAATATCGTTTTATATTTTTTAAGTTCACCACTCATTTTTAAAGTGCACCATTCATTGTTGTGATTTTAACAATCTTTAACAATTTTAACTAAACTCACCACTCTTCGCTGCCTGGGTTCCTCGAGGGCCTCTCCCTGTTCCATCGCGGGTTGTCCCGTTTGTGTGGAGGGGGTCCGCGCTGAAGGAAGCAACCCGGGGGCAATTCCGGTAGTCACCGGAATTGAGGTTAGCGGTCTAGTGGCCCACCTCACTACTTAAATTGGATGCCTGGCTCAACGCACAGCGGACGCGCGCAGCGGGCGCGCCACTGGTGCGCCAAAGGCACGCCAAAGGCAAGCCCGTCTGCGCCCGTCCGTGCCTGGACGTCGCAAGGAGCCAGAACCCCTGCCGGTTTGCCCCTGTACCCTGGCAACACACCTGGTAATTATCGTACATACAGTCGCGGAGAACTATTAAAGATTAAGGATAACCTTATTAATCCTTGCAGGCACTCAGCCCTCCCCACCTTCTCCACACCCACTGTTTTAGAAGGGCCGGTTTCTTGCAGATACTGCAGATTCCAGAGTATAAAGCCTAAAAACTCCGTAACCCATAATACGCCTCCCGGCCTGAGAAATAGTCCTTGCCCCCGCACTCATATTGCGAATGACCTCGTCCAGAGCCCTAATGTAAACAAAGGTTGGAACTGCTTTCTGGCTAATGTCAGATCCCTGCCTAAACATGCAGTCAATATCTGGGATCTACTCTCTCCTAAACTTCCCCAAATAGGGTTTCTGACCGAAACATGGACCAAACCTACCTCTAACCCCGCAATTGCGGTGGCACTCCCTGAAGGCTATCGCATTCAAAAACTCGATAGACCGGGAAGGGCGGGGGGGTTTTAGCCATCATCCACCTGGATTCTATCAAAATCACTATTTTAGACCAACTGTGTAAGGACTCACTAGAATGTTTAGTCTTCAGAATAGACCTACATTCACAACATAGCTGGAAAGGAGCTCTTGTGTATAGACCCCCTGGACCATTGACAGATTTCACTAACCAATTGATGGAATTTATATCCCCACACGTCATTTCGACCAAGAATTTCCTACTTTTAGGTGATTTTAACATCCATAGTGAAAATTCTTGCAACAAAGATGCCTCAGCATGTCTGGCAGACCTCGCTACACTCAAGCTTACTAAGATTAACAACGCCCCTACTCATTCGGCAGGGCATACGCTGGACCTAATTCTTACTAACTCCCCTGATGTCCTCTGTGGAGAAACCTGCCCTCTGACATGGTCAGACCACTCTCTGATCGAATTTCAAATTAGTAGCCCCAGAGACCACTCTGCCCCTAAGCCCCACTCCATGCGGTGGTATGGACAATGGAAGAAACTCACGCCTGATCAATTCAAGAATTTAACCCCTTTCTGGAAATCTGATTTTGATAGTGTGGAAGAACACCTAGTCTACTTCAACACTATCATACAATCCACTGTCGATCACCTAGCTCCTCTGAAACAGTGTCCTCATCCCCCCAAATGTCCCCATACTTCTTGGTATTCCCCCTTGCTTCGGACTGAAAAGAGTCACTGTAAAAAACTAGAACGAAAATGGCACCTCCTACATAACCCACAGGACAAGGAGAGATTCAAATAAGCATTAGCTTTATATCACAAACACTTAAAGTCGGCACGCAAACAGTATATTGCAGGGCAACTAGAGCAGGCAGGTAATAACCCTAGGCCCCTGTATCAGATTTTAAAGACTTTTACACACACAAAGGCATGTGACAACAAGGAGGCCCCCTCAAAATCTCTATGTGACAAAATAGCTAGCCACTTCGGTCAGAAAATCGACTTGATTTATAACAAAATCCCCGTGGCCAGTGGTACTCTGAGAGGCCCTCCGACAGAACTCCCGCCGACTACTACAAATGCTTTGCCACTGTTAAACTTCCCGACACTCACACCCGAAGAGGTAGAATCTCTATTAAAGAAAGTTAAATCGGGATCTCCATTAGATGTCATCCCCGCAAAGAGCACCTTTTTGCTCGCCAAGCAACTTGCCGGTCCCATTTGCACCATTCTCAACAACTCTTTGAAGGATGGCAGACTACCTCTTGAATGGAAAGCAGCACAAGTTGTTCCTATCCGGAAAAACCTTAAAGCCCTCGTAGACGATGTATCCAACTACCGGCCAATTTCACTGCTCCCCTTCCAGAGCAAGCTCCTGGAGAAACATAAAAACAAACACTTATCCGAATTTGTGGAAGCCTCGAATTGCCTGGATGTCTCGCAGTCAGGTTTCCGGGTCAGACACAGCACCGAGTCCGCCCTGATAGCAGTAACCGATAACATCAGAATGACACTGGACAATGGTCAGGCAGCACTTTTAGTGCTGCTTAACCTATCAGCTGCGTTTGACACTATTTCCCACCGGATCCTGCTTGGGAGACTCCAGGACATCGGGGTTCAAGGGGTTGCGCTGAAGTGGCTGGCATACTTTCTGACTGATAGAACGCAGACGATTAACCTGGGCCCGTTCCGTTCTAAAACCACGAAAGTAACCAAGGTAGTTCCGCAGGGCTCCTGTTTGAGCCCTACCCTATTTAATATTTATGTCACTCCCTTGGCGGGATTAATGAGGACATTAGGATTCAGTCCCATCTCTTATGCTGACGATACTCAGCTTCTACTCTCATTTGATAACTCCAATCCCAACACTCACGTCATCTTCTCGGAGGGCTTGAAGACCATCGCTGATTGGATGAGGGATAACTTCCTTCAACTCAATGCAGAGAAATTGGAAATCATGCTGTTTGGAGGTGCAGCGGTGAGCTGGACTTCTAGCTGGAGGCCAGAGGAATTGGACACCGCCCCCACTCCGAAAACAGTGGTCAAAAACCTGGGGATCCGCATAGATCAAAAACTCTCGCTAGGAGAGCATGCCAGCACGACTGCTGGGACATGTTTCCACACACTTGGCCTACTAAGGAGAGTCTTCCCTTTCCTACCCCTCTCAACACGAAAAATGCTGATCCAGGCACTTGTGTTAAGCCATCTGGATTACTGCAATGCTTTGCTAGTCTCTGCCAACGAAGCTTCTCTAAACAAATTGCAGGTGGTCCAGAATACTGCGGCTCGCCTGGTAGCAAATGCTCTTCCTAGAACAGCATCTGCTCCCCTTCTGCAACAACTACATTGGCTACCAGTGCGAAAGCGGATCAAATTCCAAATCTGCTGTACTGTCTTCAAAGCTCTCTACGACCTGGGCCCTAAATACTTATCTGACAAACTAGTAAGGTACATTCCTTCTAGGTCTCTACGATCAGGCTCTAAATCACTTCTCTACATCCCTCGGTTTAAAAAGTTTTGCTTGGGTGGTAAAGCCTTCTCATACCTTGCCCCTCTCTTTTGGAACCAACTCCCCTTGTCCTTACATCATTGTTCAGAATACCTACAATTCAGAAAGATGCTAAAGACCTATCTGTTCTGAGATGTCCTTGTCTGGCTATAGCTCGCATTCCCAGCGCGGAGATACCCCTGATGGGGTGATTCGGGCGCTATATAAATTATAAAAATAAAAATAAATAAATAAATAAACTTCACCATAAATTGTGTTTTTGAATGGGGATTCCAGGGACACCAAATTTGGGAGTCCCATCTTTTTCCAATTGGAAATTGCGCTTATAAAATGTAAAAAGGTAATCCCAATGTTATCCTATGATAGAGATAGGCCTTGCAGTAGTGAAAATCGAATTTAATAGTATTTCACTACCAGGACATGTAAAACTTAAAAGTACATGTCCTATTTTGAAATATACTGCAGCTAGCTCATGGGCTGTCCAGGGCACACCTTAGGGGTGACCTATATGTAATAAAAATGAAGGTTTGGGCCTGGCAAGTAGGTTAACTAGCCAGGTCGACATAGCAGTTTAAACTGTACACACATGCTCTGCAGTCGCAATTGTGAGACATGTTTAATGTGCTCCTTAAGTGGGTAGCACAATCAGTGCTGTAGGCCTACCAGCAGCATTTAATTTACAGGCCCTTTGCACATGTATTGCACATTACTAGAGAGATGTAACTAAATTAAATGTGCCAATAGTGGATAAGACAATGTTACCACATTTTAAGTAGAGAGCACAAGCACTTTAGCACTGATTAGCAGTAAAAGAGTGCACAGAGTCCTCAAGTAAATAAAAACAAGGTCAGAAAAAGAGGAGGAGGAAGGCAAAGGGTTTGGGGTAACCCTGCAAAAAGGGCCATTTCTAACCGATACCCATCCTCTTGATCAGATATTCATTGTTCTGCTTCATCAAGTCTGAGTCTGGCCATTTGTCAGTCAATTATTTCCTTAAGTACGTTTTTTTTTTTAATATAGCGCAGCTACTCACCCTTACGGGTCTCAAGGCACTGGGGGCCGTAGTGGAAATTAAGTGAGCTATTGCCCAGAGTCACATGGTGCTGAGCTGAGCTGCTGCCGGAGCCGGGGATCGAACCGTGAACCCTGTGCTCCGAAGTCAGCTGCCCTGGCCGCTGCACCACACCTCTCCTTCATATGACCAAGGGTCTGTGTCATTGAGTCAATATTGTGATCAATAATCTTCAAGTTAGAGCTCAAGTCAAGGATGCATGTTTCTATTTCTTCCATAGATATAGATGTGCTCTCTAGCGACAGACTCCTTATGCTCGTCTCCAGCAGAATTGGACATTTTTTCTCACTTTTTGTAATCAAATGATAATTGGATGTGGCTTTGTTAGTTTATTCCTCCCATGATGCACCACACCAACTCCTCAGAGTTGCGAACATTTAGACCAACAGAGTTACAACTGAGGGTGGGGCCAAACAGCATTTTTGTTTTTCTGTGGCTGACTACTGACCCTCAGTTTATGTTTGTCTGGTGCTACTGGTTGCAGTCACTTACTCAGATAAATAAATTGTGCAGGATAAGCAAGCACGATTATTAGATAGGGCTAGTATAGCTTCTTACATATTACAGGAGTATTTGTTTAGACAGAAATCTTGCTAACATCTGGCCATTCCCCCAGAGAGGTCCACAATTTACCCATTGAAGGTTAATTCTCCCAAAAAATGGCAGCCAATGTGATATCACAATTTTGCCAAATTTAGAATTTGTGAGACCAGTTGTTCCATCACAAATATCAAGTACATCCTGTCTACCTTATTACACCTGTAGTAGAATATATAGCACTTGTAATAAGGTGAGTGGGATATTCGTCACTTTTTGGTCTAAGTACCCATCTGCAAAACTGCAAATCTAGCATAATATCTGTAAATGTACTAACTACAAGCAAAGTTAACATTTGCTAAGCATGCACAATTATTTACTAATCTAAACCACTATATCATATCTATTCAATTTGATGGATGGGACACTGTCAACGTTGGGATATACATTTTGGCCAATGTATTCAAAGTTAGATACACTTTAGTGCACTTGTTATATGGTGTATGTGTGTTCTCTCATTTCTGTGAAGGAGTATCCCATTTGCCAACCTCAAAATCAGGCACATATTGTTATTTAAATCTTTTGTAATCTTGTTGACAAGTTCTGTGCATTGATGTAAATTCATAGCTCATATCCAGCATTCAAATTTGTAATTTTAGGCTATAACGCTTTCATTTTATATGGACATAACCACAAACAAAACCTGTGTGTGTTTGAATGCCTTGGTTGCCTTTGTGAAAATAGTTTGTTCATATACTTGCCCTGAATCTGGATATCCACTACAAACTTCATCCTTCTAGGATTGGCAAAGGGATACTATCCATTTCACAGAGTATTTTAATTAGCAGAGTTGTGTGAACACATCATGGTTGATAGAGATTGCAGCATTACTTTTTACATGCAACACAGGAGTGAATCTCATGAACTACTTGAAGAAGGTCCTGGTTTCAAGTTTGGTGGAGGTGATACTCCATGAGTAATGTGACAGATATCCCATCTGCAATGTTACAGTTACATTATTGCCTTTATGACTTGTAAGGCGGCAGATGGGATATCGTTCATGTTTGCAATTGAGAATCACATCCTCAAAACATTATCAAATAATATTAGGTAGAGCTTGGCGGATGAGTTAGTCCATCACAAATGTGTCAGATATCCCAACCGACTTATTACAAATGCATTATATCCTATGGCACTTGAAACAGACAGACAGGATATCAATCATGTTTGTGACTGAGTATCTATCAGCCAAACTATAATTAGGCCACTTAGTTTTTGGAATTTATGCTTATTATTTAATCTACACATACACATGTTTGTGCACATATTCATGCACATACATGTTACAATGCAAAAATACAGGAGCAACTTTAGTAAAGCACTGTTTGTATATAGACTGAAATTATTCTGGAAATACATAGGACATAATTTATTTGTTTTCTCTGGTTACTCAGTGACTAATGTGATGGATATACTATTCCCTGAAGTAAAAATATATTATATGTCATGGCAATTTTAATAGGGACAGCAGTATTTCAGTCAGGTTTGTGACATACTATTCCTAGCCACAAATTGTAAATAAGGAATGGAAGCGATATACATATTTTTTTCAAGTGATAAATCTTGCCCACTTGTTGCTTTTCAAGGGCGGCAGAGGAAGCGGCAATGCCTTAAGCTCCCCTCTTGATGCACTCTTCTTACAATGGCCTACCAGATCTTTGTGTTTTGAATGTGGCTGATCTACATAGAGGGAGATAATGAAACAAAATAAAATGGTAATAACCATGTCATGGTAAACATTACAATTTGTATAACATTGTTATGTAGATATGATCAGAATTTGACATAACAGACATTGTGCCAGATTTAGAGTTTTAGGGGAGTGTTACTCTGTCACAAATGTGATGGGCATAACACTTGCCTTATTACAAGTTCATATGCTATGTCATTTGTAATAAGGTGAATAAGAGATCCGTCTGACCAACCCTAAATCAGGTCCATTGTCGTGGTGCAAGATTGTTGCCAAATTTGTATTTTAATTTTAATATGGCCATCACTATATAATGCTACATGAAATGCCGCTCTCATTCAAAAGTTACCCAAAGAGTAAATCTTCTATTAAAATTTCTCCCTAAAATTACTTGATCTGGTGTAATGGCAATATCTCAGTAGTTTTGATTAAATTTTGTATCACAAAATTACCATAATTATGTTAATTATGCCACCAGATTTAAAATTTCACCCTGGCAAGTAATTATCTGTACGGGATATCTGTTGCATTGTCATGGAGTAACCATTCTGGCAAACTGAAACTCAGGGCCTTTGAACCTTATATAAAGGGTGTCCTATCCAAAACATCACGGAGTACCCTGTCCACAAAAATGACACTATCAGTGTTATCTTTATAGTCTAGTGCACTGTGAAATTTTCAATAGTAGGTCCCTGTTGGCTTGGCTGACAGAAAGCTTACTTCCACATCCAGGGCTGACCTTTGCTCAGAAAATGCTATGTCCTAAATCACTAATGACATTGCTACACCATTTAATGGAAAACACAATATGCTTTGTGACACTATGGATGTTACTCAATGTGTCCCTCAGATTGTTGTTGCCCTGCTCAATGACACATCTTTCCATGCCAAAGGGAGACCTCATGCCCTGACCAATGTCGAACAGATTACATTTTAGTCAACATACCAGGCTGGTTGGGTACCATGGGCTAGGTTTTTTGTGCTGTGTCTGTTTTTTAATCATTAAAGGCTATGGACTGCGTCACATCACAAATTCTGGCATGCTACTTTCTAAAAATGTAAAATACTAGGATATGAGTAGTGTCCCAGGCAGATCTGTATAATATAAAACTATTTATGTGTTAGTCTTTTGTCAGGTATTGTCATTTACTTGTGAATGCTGGGAGATTGCCAGGGCACTGTATTTTGAATATTTCAAGGGCAACCAAAAGTTAAAGAAAGTGACAAAACTCTAATTTTATACACACAAGGTACAGCAATCATTTGTTTTACAGTATCTTGTGTGTAAAGCACACATTGGTGTATCAGATTGAATGCAACACTTTTAATATTGCAGAGGTGACTTTGAATGCATTAGAGTCAGAGCATCCGGTCCCTCTCAATATTAAAAATAACAAATTATGTATAAATATAGGTGGAACTCGTGTAAATGGTGTGGGAGGGAAGGGCAGAAATATGGCTTCAGAATTTTCAAATGCTGACTGTTTACTAATTCAACCTCAAACTAAACACACACAAACCGCTTGCTGAAGCTACGACACGCTGCTGATTACGTAGGGCTCCTCACTGACCTTCCTTACTACTTGACAATCGCTGCTATTCTTGCACTTTGCACATGTTTGTATCTGTGGATTTTTAATTTTTTAATTATACTCATTAATTTTTAAAGTTTCGTGATATTATTGCTGTGATGTTTGCTACTCTACCGCTTGATCACTGAGGCTTCCCCGGTCCGCCACGGTTTGTACCGATTGCTGCGGAGGGAAGGACCTCATTTTAGGGATTCTCCCAGTCACTCACTTCCGCCTATTCCCTTCTTGCAGTTAGCGCTCTAGACTTTGGCTAACTACTATTTAGGGCCACGCTGGAACGGCCGCGCAGCGGACGCGCGCAGCGGGCGCGCCAAAGGCAAGCCCGTCTGCGCCCGTCCGTGCCTGGACCGGGTCTAGGGCCATGGATCCTGCCTCTCACTTGGCAGATGATTCTACAATTGTGTACTCGGGTAAGAGCCTTTTGTCTCTACGTCCGCCAACACATCAGAATTGTTATTTGTTGAACTGTAAACATATAATAAAACCAGACTACCCCCAATGTCCAGGCTGCGATAGGAAATTACCAAATATTTTGGATCAGCCACTTAACTTTTCAAAAGACTCAACGACTCAAAATCAAATAGACAATGACCTACAGTTAGCACTTATCAATGCAAGGTCATTGGTCAGACATAAATATGAAATTGCTGATTTTATCATAGACCATAAACTTGATATATTATTTGTTACTGAAACATGGGGTGATGACTCATCCGACTCAGATTTTAATATTGCGACGCCTCAGGGTTATAGTATCTTCAGACATGATAGGCAACTAAAAAGAGGCGGCGGATTGGCATTGATCCATAAGGATGAACTAAGTTCCTTTTGTTCACCAATAGCCACACCCGACTGTGAAGCCTTGCTTTTTAAATTTACTCCCTCTGGTCAAGATTCGTTTAAAGGTCTCTTGATTTATCGCCCTCCAGGCCCTAGATCCAACTTTCTAGCTAACTTTCACTCCTTGTTAGAGCTTAGTCTCCACTCTAACTTTTTTACAATCATAGGCGATTTGAATTTTCACTTAGAAGTAACGGATGATAGAGACACAACGGAGTTACTTGACATGACATCAGAGTATGGCCTTACACAGCAGGTCCATGGTGCTACGCATATGGCAGGACACACCTTAGACGGCCTGTTCACCAACAACCAGGCCATCTCCGATCTATCCATCCTCCCGTTAATCTGGTCGGACCATCAAGCCATTCTTTTCAAGTATAAGCTTTTAAGAACGAATAGCACCACTATAGCTGATGCAAAGATTATGGGCAGAGCATGGCATAAAATTGACTCTACTACTTTGGTCAATGAGTTAGCAAAAAGTGAATGGAAAGTAGAGAAGGAGGTAGAAATTACGGCTAAAAATATACTAACTGGCTTGAGACCAATTTTGCAAATCTAGTTCCTAGTATCTGCATTAATAAAAATAGGAAATCACCATCTGCCCCTTGGTTTTCTGAAGCCTTGAGAATAGATAAACAGGCTTGCAGAAGGCAAGAAAGGATTTGGCGTAAAAACGATGAACTTCTAGAAAAAACCGTTATAAATCTATGCTGTCAGAGTTTAAAAAAAGTTGATTGGTGAAAAAACTCTTTATTATACAGCTAAAATAGAAAAATCTAGTGGTTCCAGTAAAGAACTATTTCGAACTGTGAAACATCTGACCACAATCAAAAAAGATGATTCTGTTAACTTTACTCAAGAATTTTGTGATGCTCTGGCTTTTTCCTTTAGAACGAAGGTTGATCTAATATATGATCAGTTCACTCATTCCGTATCAAATGGTAAAAATTTGAACAAGAAATTAATGAAAAAGTCCCTCCTTTTAATTTCTCACCGACCTCTCCTTTGCAAATTATTAAATTGATTTCCATGGCCAAGTCAGGCTCTCCGGAAGACCCTTGTCCTCCTAAGATCCTACAAAATATCTCCCATTTCATTGGTCCACACCTATCTGAGATATTTAATCAGATGATAGATCAAGGATCTTTTCCCACTGTGTGGAAGCAGGCTTGTATCTTGCCCCTTTTAAAACAAAAACCAATTTAGATGTAAATGATACAGCCAATTACCGGCCCATTGCGAAAATTCCACTTCCTGCTAAGATAATTGAGAAAACCATGAATGTGGAACTTTCTACCTTTATTACAACGAACCAAATTGTAGATCATAGCCAGTTTGGCTTTAGAGCTAACCATAGCACAGAGTCAGCTTTGATCAAGACTACAGAAGAAATCCGGTTCTCATTAGACAGCGGTGGGTCAGCAGCCTTGGTGCTGCTTGACCTATCCGCTGCTTTTGATACGGTTGACCACTCTCTTCTAATTTATCGTCTACAGGAAATTGGGATAAGAGGTAAAGCCCTCTCCCTGTTAACATCATTCCTATCAGAGAGGACCCAATCAGTTCATCTGGGTAAATTTAAGTCTGCTTCTTTCACTCTCCCATGTGGGGTTCCGCAGGGCTCATCGTTGAGCCCTACACTTTTTAATATCTATGTAGCGGAATTAGCGCCACTGATAAGAAGTTTTAATTTGATCCCTACATCATATGCCGACGACACCCAGCTGGTGATCTCGACAGTAGATAAGGACATTAACCATTCACTAAAACTCCATGACTGTATGCTTTCCTTAAGTCATTGGATGAGCTCTCACTGCTTGAAACTAAACTCAAACAAAACAGAGGTGATTATGTTTGGAAATCTCTTTCCACCCTGGTCTCCAGCTTGGTGGCCGGATAATCTTGGCCCCCTCCCGACCCCGGTAGATAAAGCAAAAAATCTCGGGGTTATTGTAGACAAAAAACTTAGTTTTAAAGCTCAAGTGTCCAAGGTTGTGTCTTCTTCCTTTTTTATGATTAAGACCATAAGAAAAATTCTGCCCTTTATTCCAAAATCTTGTAGAAAGTTGGTTGTAACCTCCTTAGTATTATCTAAACTTGACTATTGCAATGGATTGTATATTAATCTGCAATCCACCCTTCTAAGGAAGTTACAGGCAGTGCAAAATGCGGCCGCAAGACTGATTTTAGGCATACCAAAATATCAGTCTGTTAGATTAATATTGCGAAAATTCCACTGGCTGCCAGTTGGCCAGCGGATAAAATTCAAGGCACTCTGCATGGCCCATAAGGCTTTGCACAAAGAAGGGCCGAAATTTCTAGAGAACCTTTTTCTTGGCACTCTCCAAATAGAAATCTGCGCTCGGCTAATGCACATCTGATGTCGCCAGTCAGGATTAAAAAGTCGAATTGGGGGGTAGGAGTTTCACCTTTAACACCATCAGGGAATGGAATTCCCTTCCCTTATATCTCAGAAAAATGTCCTCCCTTCTTGAGTTCAGGAAACAACTGAAGACCTGGCTTTTTCAGCAGTAGTGGCAATTAGCACAGTATGTAGCATTGGAAGCGCCAAGACACCTACGGGTATTCGTGCGCTGTATAAATTCTACTAACATAACATAACATAACATAACATAACATATGAGGGTCCCAGAGTGTAGTTGGTAATACTTGACAGGACTAGTGACGATCTCCCTTTCCTTTCCTTCTCTTCTAGGCCCTAGAGATGGCTGTCACTGCCAGCAACCTTCACTACAAAGGAGTACGAAAAACACAGTAAGTACTGTGTCTCTTACATGTATTAAATGATACTGTCACCAATGCACCTGTGTGTCAGCGTGTGTTTTTCTTCTTCCCTCTCCTCTGGACCAAGGAGTCCTAAAGAGAATTTCCTCTTCCTCTTCTTTTAGCCACTACCACTGAATACCAAAGAGCAAACCACCCATCAGTGAGAGGGATGAGGTTAGGAGTTACACAAAAAAAAGAAAAAAACTTGTCTCTTTAACTAAGCCCTGAGCTTTTCTCCTCCTCCCCCTTCATAAACACAGTGGGCCCCACACACTCACCACACTAGCCACAACTCTCCGCCACTCCTCAGGCCAGGTTTCTGTGGGGTCCTCATTTTCCCTGCAGAATCCGGACTTCTCTGCCATCCTTTCCTGTTCCTCGGGCCGTCCTCCTCCTCTTCCTCACAGTGCTATACTTATAAAAAGTTAAAAAGAGAGACATATTTAAAAAGGGAAAATATCCTTAAAAATCCAGTCATATTATCATCTATAAAAAAGACCCCTATTAAAAACTAAGATCGTTATATCCAAAACTGATGAAGAAAAATGGTTTAAAAAGGCAGGCAAAATTTGTCGCATTGTTAGATAAAAACATTGGCCTCTATACTAGCCAGAAGTTCAGACTAATGTTTTCATTCTAATGCACCAGCTCCAGTATAAGTGTTTTGAAATTGCTCAGACAATAGCCTGACTAGATTCAGTGCACAGCAGCCGGAGAGTGCCCTGATGCTGCCGACATACGAGTTGTTTACATAGTGGGATAATCCAGGATTTTCCAGGGTGCACATATGATGGGCAAAAGAATATAAAGTGTGCTAGAGATTCCTCTGCCTTCTGACATGATGGACATGTAGTAGTCACATTGCCACCTGGGTTCCATTTTGCTTGGAGTGTCTGTATCGGGAGAGTGTCATATCAAAATTTAAGGTATATGCTCTTAGCAGCTATCGGGGTTATATAATCTAGGAGAGGCTCAAAGGCAATATCAATCTTGAAATCTAGAAATTTGTCCGCAAGGGATCCCGCAGAGATGTGTCTGAGTTCTTCATTCCACGTATATTCCCCAAAGGCCTTTTTGAGGGATGTCTTTGATACGTGCTTTGAAACAGGGCAAGAAGACCAAAATGTATCAAGGCCTTTTTATGCAGCATATTTTTGACATAAGAGAGCCAGTTGATATTGCTAGCCTTATTGTGAGAAGCTACATCCTGGAAAGAAAGGTAGTAGCCCTCAAACGCTGCAGTATAATTAAAGCCTTCACCTGAAAAGCAATGTTCTGAGTTGGGCTTTGTGGCAAATTGGCTTGAGGCCTAGGTCACGTCTGAGGGGTATCAATGGGATATTTTTTGTCAGATGCATGAGGGCTCTTATAAAGGTATTCCAAGCCACCCCCCTACCTGGTCAGATCAGCATTGCCCCACACTTCAGCCCCATACAATGCACTGCCCTCTGCCTTGGCTCTATACACTTTCAGAGCGGGTGATATCTGACCATCTTGAGAGGCCTGATGCATTTTTAAGCTGTCTTTTGCATGCTGGGTAAGGCTCTGATTAAGTCTCTCGACCTGCAAGGCCCAGGGCATTGATCTAGTGAGACTGGTCCCCAGGTAAGTAAGAACATCGCTGACCCTATCTAGTGGTCTGTCCTCAAGCAAAATAGAACTTCTAAGATACTTATATGGATTGATGGCCATAAATTTAGTCACGATCGCTACAAAAGGCAGCAAATTTGTACACTAAGCATTGCAGGCCCCTTGGGGTTTTTTATATTAATATGGTGGTGTCTGCAAATAGCAGGAGAGAAACCTTAGAACCGGCTAATCAGGGTGCATCATTCATATCATCTTCAAGGTAAAGTGCCACGTTGTTTAAGTACAGATAGAATAGGGTCGGGGCAAGGACACATCTCTGACTGACTCCATTATCAATGGGTATCTGATCTGTGAGTTCCCCACCCTTTCCCTATCTAACCTGGGCGTATGTATTTTCATGGAGGCGAACCAAAACCTTCAGAAGATCATGATAGACCCCATTGTTTTTTAGCACCTCCCAAAGCTTCCCACATGGAACATGGTCAAATGCAGACTATAGGTCTACAAAGACCAAGTAAATATGTGCTTTTTGGAGAAGGACAGACTTTCAGTATATCAGTAAAAATCTAAAAACCTGATCAATTGTGCTAACCCCTTTGTAAAAGCTCGCCTGTAGGGGAGAAAGAGCCTGATGTTCCTCTATTCCTTCTTTAAGGGTCCCTAAATCCTGTCTGGTAAATACCTTTTGGGCCACATCAATAAGGCTGATCAGCCTGTAATTGGAGGGAAAGTCCTGTGCACCTTTCGTATAAATAGGAACAATTTCAGCAGCCTTCCAACTGCAGGGAATCTCAGCCCCTTGAAGAATGGCATTGAATAGCTTGTTAAAATAAGCAGCCTGGTTTAGAAACAGCAGGGTTGTAGTGCCAAAAACCATTGTAAAATGCGTGGATTATTGCTCTTATTACCAGTCATCCACTCAAGAGGGGTGTGGTCAGTGCACAAGGTGAATTCTCATCCTTCAAGATCATAACGAAGGGCTTCTCTAGCCCATCTAATGGCTAAAGCTTCTTTTTCCACCGTTGCATAATTCTTTTCCCTGGGAAATAGTTTTCGGTTGATATACAAAATGGGTTTTTCAATTCCCTCTTCCTCTGTCTGGGATAGAGTTGCACCCAAGCCTACTCCGGAAGCATCAGTTTGCAGGATGAACGGTTGTGAAAAATCAGGGCTCCAAAGGATGGGTTCAGATGTGAGAGCATCCTTTAACCCACAAAAGGCATCTAGAATAGTCTGTGAGGGGTGACCTAACCATAATTCAGCTTTTTTTCTTTTCTTCAACAGATCAGTCAAGGGAGCGTCTATTTGTGAAAAGTGAGGTATATATCTTCTATAATAGCCTACCAGCCCAGGGAAGGCCCTAAGGTCTCTTTCCATTTTCGGAAAGGGTACTTGTGAATAGCTACAACATTTGCTGCCTGGGGTTGTATCAATCCTTCTCCTAACAGATAGCCTAAGTATTTTACCCTTCTAGCTGCCAAATTAATTTTTTGGGGTTCCCCTCAACGCCCACAGAGCCCATTGTTTGACGTACGTGTGCCTAATTGCTATACATGGGTCTCCCATGTGGGACTATAGATAACAATGTCATCAATATAAGCTGCAGCTTAGGCCTGGTGTGACTTCAACAGAATATTCATCATATGTTGGAGGGTGGCTGGGGACCCATGCAATCTGAAAGGGAGGGCAGTGAATTGGTACAACCCTCCACGAGTAGAGAAGGCATTTTATCTTTATCTTTGGGATTAAGAGGGACCTGCCAATAGCCCTTACATAAATCTAAGGTGCTAATATACTGGGCATCTCCTAGTTTTTCGATCATTTGATCGACTCTCTGGATGGGGTAGGTATCAAGTTTAGACATTTTCTTCACCACCCTAAAGTCAATGCAGAAATGTATTGAGACGTCGGGACAGGGGCTTGGACAGTAAGGGAATTTCATTCCCTTACAGATGGCTCAATAATTCCCTTTTTCAGCATGAATTGTACTTCCTCCTAAATAGCTTGCCTAAAGGCCTCAGGTATCCTATAGGGCTTTAAGCGTACTTTTCTTCCGGTTTCGGTATTAATTGAATGATAAATCATGCGGGACCTACCCGGGGTGGTAGAAGATACCCCTATATATGGCTTTAATTGTTCAAGCAGTTCCTGTTGCCTCTTCCCTTCTATATCAGGGTCAATACATGTGATTAGTAGATCAGGTTCTGCAGGAGTGGAGCCATGGAAAACTGGGCAGTGACCTTCCCATTTCTTCAATACATATACATGATAAATCTGTGATTCTCTCTTTTGTTTGTTCATCTCTATTTTATAGGTGACTGGGATGACTTTTTTTTCTAGAACCGTAAAGAGTCCTTGCCATTGGTAAAACATTTTATTGTCAGAGGAGGGTAACATCAATAATACTAGATCTACTACTTCAAATTCTCTGAGCTTAGCCCTCTTATTGTATTGATCTATTTGTGGCTGTTGTGCATTTTCCAAATTCTGTCTAGTTATCTCTCAGATCTGATTCAAGTGGATCTTTAACTCTATTACATACTCCAGCAAGGGCTTGGAGTAATTTTTTATCCTGTTCCTAAGATTTTTGGCCACATCTAATAAAGTACATGGTTTTCGGCCAAAGACTGGTTTGAAAGGTGAGAACCCTGTACTGCTCTGTTCTTTACACCTAATGGCAATAGAGCTAGTGGTAACATTTGTTCCCACTTGTGTGCTTCTAAATCTAATAGTTTCTTCAAGGTAGCGTTATACCGCTCCACCAAACCATCCGATTGTGGATGGTAGGCGGCTGTGCGAATTTGTTTAATCTCCAATTTAGAGGTAAAGGAGGTCCCCATGTCCGTTAATATTTCTCGGGGAAATTCCACCCGTGAAACAAACTCGATCATGGATTTTGCAATAAGAGTAGTGGTAGTATGGCATAAGGGAACAGCTTTGGCATATGATGTGGCATAGTCCACCAACACCCATACGTATCTGCACCCAGTTTGAGAGGGTATTAATGGGCCAATGATATCCATCCCCACCAGGGAGAAAGGTTAATCAAATATGGGCAGGGAGAGTAAGGGAGCTTTACTAGGTGTAAACTGGCTATGTTTCTGGCAAATAGGGCATTCCCTACAGTATTTCTTTACAGAGCTAAAGATACCTGGCCAATAAACACATTCCAGGACTCCTTACTCTGTCTTTTCTGGTCCAAAGTGACCCTCCAATAGATGACTATGGGACAAAAACAGAACCTTATCTTTAAAGGGAGAGAGAGTGAGTAATTGTGTAGATGGAGTTTCTCCCCCTTTCCTATACAGTAACCCTTGTTGTGTGAAAAATTGGGGACCTACCGCATGGGGATCTTCTGCTTCCTTAGCCACATTCCAGGCCTCTCAAATTGGGGTTCCTCCCTCTGGGTTGCCCGGAAACTTCTATCAGATTCCCAGACATACTCTTCTCGATACCGTGGCATCCTCCTTGATATCATATATTTTTTAGCTTTTTCTGTTTCCTACTTTTCCATCCCTTTGGAATAGGCCATTCTTCATCTCCCATTTGTGCCAATGGGGCATTTTCCCACCAAGATTCTCCTTCCTTCCAGGTGTCCAAGACCAGATTTTCTAGGTTTGGATAATCAGTAACTATAATGAGAGGTTCAGAGAGCTGGGGAATCATTCCTAATTGTAGAGGAACAATCGGGTAATTTCCATGTTGTAGGGTAATCTCAGCAACGGGATACTTATTCTTGTCCCCGTAAACACAATGTATGTCTACTACCCCAGATGGTTCCGGGGGTCCCCCAGGGATGATTTGCGGTCTGATCGCACTCAGGTGATAGCCAGAGTCTAAAAGTGCTGCGATAGGGTACCCATTGATCTTCATTAGACAATGGTAGGAGGGCTTGGTTCCCGAAGTGATGTAGTATGATGATCTTGCCATTCCTATTTCCATTGGCTCTTCCTTTTGGAGATATAGCTGGGCAATATGTCCCATTCCCCCAAAGTTGTAACACTGGGGCCCAGGTTGCATAGATCTCTGACTGGGCCCAGGCACTATGGGGAAGCCCTCTGGTTTTCGTGGCCCTCCTAATCCTATGGGGACAATCTTGGGTTTTCTTGAGCCTATTGTTCTTACCTACCTCATTATTGGGGTATTCTTTCCTCTCCACCAGCTGTCCTCCCGTCCTTTAGAGGACTCTTGAGCACGGCTGTAGGGACTTGCAATCTCTACTCCCGTCTCTAGCATTACATTACTGTGTTGCCGAACCCATCTCTGTATAGGGGGATGTAAGGAAGCAAGAAACTGTTCTAGATCAATCTTTTTCATTAGCTTCTCCTTGGTTGCAGTCTATGGGTTAAGCCACCTGTCTGTCATATCTCTCATCCAAACATATAATGCTCTAGGGGTTTCATGTACGTCTAATAAGTCTCAATCTAATTCGGTGTGTCTCCTATCTACCCCTAGCCTCTCTAGGATAGTCTTTTTAATGTAAGGGGTAGTCCCTCTAGGATTAGCGGCCTGATAGTCGGTCTGTAATTCTCCTGTGAGTAAGGGCCCTAAATACTGACTCCATCTGTCAGTGGGCTAGGCTGCTGCTTGCGCTAGGTGTTCAAAACTGTTAAAAAATAAAGTCTGGGTCTTCAGCTTCTACATATTTTCGTAACACTACAGAGGGGAGGGCAGTGTGACCCCTTTGTTGTCTTAGTGTGTTTGTCAGTCTTCCGATGGCTGCATCCTGCAACTGTGTCACTTTATCAAGTTTTTTACCTTGACTTGACATGGCTTTATGGAAGCTCTTCCGGTCCTCTGTTGCAGCAGTTAAAAATGTATCCATTACTTTCTCCAGCTGTTGGTGTCCTTCCACCATCTTATTCATCATAGCCTCCATTTCCTCTAATCCCACTTCTGACACCACTTGTGGGAGGGCCGGGTGGAAATATGACTTCGGAGGCTTTGTTAATTTGTGACTGTTTATTGATTAAACCTCAAACTAAACATACACAAACGAAGGTTGACATGAGGGTCCCAGGGTTTGGTTGGCAACACTTGACAGGCGTAGTGATGATCTCCTGTTCCTTTTCTTCTAGGCCTTGGATATGGTTGTCACCGCCACCACCCTCAAAATAAAGCAGAACAAAAAACGCAGTAAGTACTGTGTCTCTTATTAAATGATACCATCACCAATGCAGCTGTGTGTCAGCATGTATTTTTTCTTCTTCCCCCTCCTCTGGACCAAAGAGTCCTAAAGAGATTTTCCTCTTCCTTTAGTCACTACCACTGAATACCAAAAAGCAAACCATCCATTAGTGAGAGGGATAAGGTCAGGAGTTACAAAAAAGAAAAGAAAACTTGTCTCTTTAACTAAGCCCTCAGCTTCTCTCCTCCTCCCCCTTCATAAACACAGTGGGACCTATGCACTCACCACACTAGCCACAACTCTCCAGAGTTGTGGCAGGCTGCTGCACTTTTTCTGGAGGTGTCCATCACTCCTCAGACCAGGTTTATGTGGGGTCCTCCTTTTCCCCGTTGACCCCGGACTTCTCTGCCTCCTCGTCCTCTCTGGTCCTCAGGCCGTTGGCCTCCTCTTCCTCATAGCACTCCTATTTCCTCTCTTCTCCATAAGCGTCAGCTTGCAGCATTCCAGGAAGGAGTCCGGAAATCCACGGAGCCTCGAACATCCAATAGGCCTCCTTTTTCTGTTGCGTGGCGCCACCCTCCTCTTTCTGAAAAGAGCTGTCCTTTGTCAGTGTTCTTGAAAGGAGGCATCTTTCCTCTATCATTCTTTCTTTCTTTTCTTTCAGTTGCTCTGAATCCTGGCACACAGAGGATGGACAACGAGAGTGGCCCTCACGTCTACCAGGTAAGGAGAGGATGCAGGAGGGGATCCACTCTCATATGGCTAACATGGCTCTGTTGGACCATAGAGCTTCCTCCCCCAGATTGACCTTAAATCTGCAGTCCAAGCTATAGTCATTCCTAGGCTGGATTACGGAAAGGCTACACTATGTGGCCTGACTAGATCCAAGCTGGCCCTCCTAAAGGCCTCTCTTAACGCTGCTGCCAGACTCATCACTGCCATAGATAGAACTTAGGTTGCATTGGTGCCATTTTATGACCGGGAGCAAGTGCACCATATAGGAAGCCTTTTCACTCCATCAATATGCCAGTGGTTTGTGTAGCAGATGTCTACTTTACCAGTGTCTGCAAAAAACTTTCAGATTCCACACATGACTAGCTAGTGCTATGCAACAGCTGCATACCACAATGAATGGCAGACCTTGCACTTTTGAGGGCCTAGCTTTATGCTAAGTTTAAAGCATTATGTTTATGCAATTTATTATGAAAATGTGTGACCATCCAAATATCAGTTAACTAAAGTTTGCTTTTGTGATTATATGCTTCACAGGACCCCTGAGAGAAGTCAAGTGATTTCTTATGACCTCAGCAGCACTTTCAAGTTCATAACCTGTGTCCTCAACAGCTTCTGATAAACATGGGAATGCCTCCAGCAGGCCATCTTTGATTAGTCTTTTCCACAACTCTAGCTTCTTCTTGAAAGCAGATATTTTTTGCACATTGTGAAAGATGTACTTTCAGCTCCTTGCAAAGACAAATTCAAGGAATTTAATTTATCAAAGATGTCTGCAAGGTATGCTAAAAGCACAAGCCAACAGGGATTACACAACTGTTCTGCTTTGTATGGATCCAAATCTAGAAGGAATTGCCGCACTTCATTTCTCAATTCAAAAATACGATTCAGAACCTTCCCTCTGGATAACCATCGGACTTCAGTATGGAAAAGCAAACCATTATGATCAGCTCCCATTTCTGCACACAAAATTGCAAACAGACGAGCTCTAATGGGGTGAGCCTTTATGAAATTAACAATTTTCACAGCACAATCCAACACATCCCCAAGTTCTCTATCCATGTTTCGGACTGCAAGGGTTTCCCGGTGTATCATACAGTGGGTCCATAGAATATGAGGAGCCACTTTTAACACTTTGGCTTTTAGGCCTGCCCTAGCCCCACACATGGAAGGAGCACCATCCGTACAGATCCCAACACAGCTGTCCCATTTTAAGCTGTTGGAGCACAGGAAGTCATTGAGAATGTCAAACAGGGTTGATGCTGTTGCCTGTCCCCTGATTGGTTTACAGAATAAAAAATCTTCCAATATTACAGTTTTGTGGCAGTTTTGTGGCAGTATCTGACATGAGCAATTAAATGACCGTCCTTAGATAAGTCAGTCGCTTCATCCAATTGCAAAGCAAACAAACTCGATTTCAAGCGTGCAAGGAGTTGTCTGTGGATATCCTCAGACATGTCAGAGATTCTGCGGCAAATTGTTGTGTCTGAGAGTGGTACCATTTTCAACATCTCTGCCGCTTTTTCACCAAGCATTGTTCTGGCCACATCAAGCATTGCTGGAAGAATCACTTTTTCCCCATCCGTAAAAGGCTTTTTGTTTTTGGCAATGTGGTACGCCACTTGGTAAGATGCTTTCAAGGCATTTGTTGGCATGGAGACCACATATTTCACAGTGTCTTTTTGGGGGATGATGTCTTCCAGCTTTCTGGCAAAAAAATCTGTATTCTTTCCTACCAGTGACCCGTGTTTGGTTTCCAAGTGGCGCTTTAATTTGTTTGGTTTCAGACTTTCGTTAGCCAAGGTCATGCCACAAACCACACACTGTGGCTTTATTTCACCATTTATGGTGACGCAGGTGAATCCAAGGTCCAGGTAGGAGGCATCATACTTCCTACTTTTTGCAGCTCTTTTCTCGACGTCTGTTTCGGCCTTTCGTTTGAGTGATCTACCATCTTTTGGCAGCAGGAAACGATCCATGTCAAATGTGTGTTTGACCTATGATACAAAATTCCAAAGTCCAACATTAATGATTACCACAGACTTGCTGCTGTATGCAGTATGGTTGTCATTTAAAAAAACAAAACTCTTTGCATTTTCACAAGAAGTGTAAAAAATCTTCTTATTTTATCAAAAATGCGAATAACACATCAGGTTCCTTCCACGTGCTTAAAACAGAAATTGCAGCTGGTCCCGGCTTCCATTACGTGAGCTGGCGTTGTGGGCCATTACCAAGGTTCTCCTTCCCTTGAGTGTGCACACATTGATAGCAATAGGTAACATGGGTGGACAAAATGTGTAAAATACACCGCCTACTTGTTAATGAGATTAAAAATCTGCTATTTGTGCCCAAATTGATTATTGTAGTGCTCTTTGTGTAGGCTAGTCCAACTCATGATCTCCTGACACCTTCTTCAAGAAAGGTAGAAGGACTCCAAGGTTGTTGTCTGTGTCATAATTGATCTCAGAAGTAAGACCACTGCTATCCAGTAAAAGCCAGCCTTGCGGTGCTTGCTTGGAAACCCTGCCAGACAAGTGTAGGCTGTTGTGGTAGACTCTTGGTTACTCATTGATACATTATATTCCTCTATTGACTTTCTTGTCTTTGCTCTCATATTCTATCTCCTTCCTTGCATTTAACCTCTCTTTTGCATCTCTCTTTCTCTTGAAGGAATTAATGTCCATACATGCATGGACACTGGTGGCATTCTGCCATTTTGTTAGCACTTCTGGCTCACCCCATTTGCCCCAAAATCACTCCTAATGCATTGGACAACTGTAAGACCACAGAGTGCTCTATTTGTTTTTGTTTTCTCCACCTTTGTTACCTATAGTTATGATTTCTAAACCTGGCGCCCAGCGTGACACTCTCTGGCTTACTCTGCCACCAAGTGTCGCCTCGCCTCTCACTCATCACTGGAGCTCACTGAGCTATAAGGGATATATAGCATGAGTGGACAATGAAGTTTATTGCGTGTGAGTGCAGCGTATATGAGATCTTAAAAAGGGGCCCTTATTTGGAAAGCGGGGCTGTTTTAAACTTGTAATTGCTTGAGCTGTATATGTGTTTTACAAGGTATGGTAGACTGCATGCATTTGTGCTTCATGCAGACAATATGTGTGGTAATAGCACAGAAATCAGGAGCACTGACCTGACCAGCAACCCCTTTGGGCACGGCTACTGGAATTATGAGGCAAGTGAGGACCAAATTATGCCGCGGTTTTAAACTTGTAAAGGCCGAGCTGTAGAGGTATTTTGCAAGGTATGGTAGACTACTGCACTTGTGCGTCCTGCAGACAATATCTGTGGTAATAGCACAGAAATTAAGAGTAAAAACAGTCCACCAGACTGTAAAACAGGTCAGTAAGCAGCAAAACAAAGCACACACACTGACCTGACTGGCCACCCCTTTGGGCACTGCCACACTGCCCTATAGGAAGGGCTACTAAAATTATGAGGCAAGGGAGGACCAAATTAGGCAGCAGGGTCAACTAAATTGTGTGGTAAGAAAATGTAAATAATACTATGTGATGCGCATATTTTGGGATACTACTGCTTCATTATTTTGACATTTTTACACACGGTAACACTGGGCAATGGTTTCACCTCATTAGTACCAGTTTATAAACAAAATACAGCAATGAACAACAGAAAGATGCCTAGTCAACCTCTGAAAGGGCCTTCCACTCTGCAGGAATACGTGTAGCCACATTAGAAGCTCACCTGGTCCTGGCCGGAGAAGTAGGGGGCCCCTTAAAACCCTGGAGGTTTTGTGCAGAGTTAAACAGTTTTTTTGTGCAGAGTTAAACACTTTCCACCCACCCCCTCCCATCCATCCCTCTCATCTCTGTCAGTTAACGTATGTCTGCGCGTTTCTTATGCGGAGTGGAGTCCTGCTCGTTTCTGTAGTGCAGCTGTGCACCAACCCTTCCCACCACCCCTTCAGGGGTCAGGTGACTGATGGGTTTGGGGACATTGGTCAAACACATGGCAGCGGTCCTGCCTGCGCCACGTGTAGAGGAGAGGCCAGGTGGTCATGGCTAAATTAGAGAAGGCTGTGTCTACTGAAGGGTGTCTGTCCTATGGAGCTGGACCTGTTGCAGTGAAACCTTCTACTTCACTGAGATGGAAAAACATCTCTAATCTAATCACAAGAACTCTCACTGCTAGTGTCCCAGAATCATGAACCAGAGATCAAACATGCACTGCTCTCAGGTGTATTACAAAACAGAGAGGCACGAAGGTCACCCACAGGAAAATTAAATATCAATGGAGGAAAACACAGAACACCTTAAGACACACCTGCGAGCTTTGACTGACATCTGCCCATCTGCCAAAGGGCTGTTCCGCAGTCTCATTGCTGGTCAGCCTTCTACATGTACATCAAAAATATGTATTAAAATCTCTACTCACGTAAAGATAAGGAGCAATGTCCAGGCAGCTGCTAAACCTGGTATTATTCACAATGCCACACACACCTCTCGGGGAGACTAACAGAACTTAATCTGTGCCATGAATGGATCAGAGAGGAATCCCCTGTCCAAGCCCACGAGGGGTACTGCAGGAGAAGCCCAACCTCCATCAGTGGGTCCACAGAGACGGCGCTGAAATGTTGCGAATCGCTGAACTTTAATTAGAGGGCCTACTTCACTCTCACTCGTGCTATTTTGGTCTCCTGTCTGCTGCCCATGTTCCTGCCTAATAAGTGAACCCATGCTGATGGAATTTTATCTTAGGCAAAATGGATAGCGCTTAGCTCATTACATCCAGTGTCCCTTACGCGAAGGCTGCAAGATTATTTAGAGTTAAAGGTGTTGCAATTACTATTTTTTTTTTTGTGTGGAGTTTTATATAGCGCGAACTAGACCCGAAGGTATCAGAGCGCTTTACATGAGCACCAGTTACGTTACAGACGGACACATTCATTTTTGTTAGGCACAAGGAGATTAAGTGATTTGCCCAGAATCACAGGATGTTGAGCGTCCCTGCCAAGACTTGAACCCGGTTCCCCAGCTCCGAGGTCGACCGCCCTAGCCATTAGGCCACATTAAAGGGTGTGAACGTGTGCGTAGCAGGAGAAGGTCCCCACAGCCACAGAACTAACCCGCCACCGTATCCACGTACAGCCATGATTTATGAGACTGGGAAATGTCTGTGGAGGAGTGAACTAACCCGCCACCGTACCCACGTACAGCCATGATCTACGAGACTGGGATGGCAGTGGAGGAGTGGGACTAGAACGCCAGGAATCCAGGCCAAGCTTAGCTTTGCCCATGCTCTGGCCTCAGTGACTCCGCGCAGGGTTTGTGACCTGTGGGCAGTTTCTGAGGGAAATAGGCTGTACTCTCTTTGGCCACAACAGATGAGGAGGTAGCAAAGGGATATCAGTGATATAGAGTAAGCACTTTTGATGGAACGTCGAATACAGTCTGGGGACATGGGAGCTGCATACATTAGTAATTCCTGACAAGAAGGCCTTATACGAGCCGTAATATTCAATTTCTGAAATGGAGTTATCTTGAAACATTTATGGATTACTACATATGGAGTTCCCAGAACACTTAACATAAGACAAAAATAACACCATTTAAACATTAGACTTAAAATAAAATGAAGGTTCTTCCTACATGGTCAGTATCTCCACTTTAGGCATGTGTACACACACACACGCGCAATGATGGGACTCAACACAATTCTTAAGTCAAGACATGCTGATAACATGTCCTTCTCCTCTGCATGTGACAATACCATATCCTTGTAACCTTCCTCTGTACTGTGTGCAGATTCTAGCACTAGGACTTGGGGTCTTTTAAATTTCAAACTCAAAGCCTCAAGAGCTACACAGGGATCCCGCTTCCTGCCCTAGCTGCCACAGAGACGGATTACAATGCATCCGAAATCGGATCATTTCAACTGTGGGCAGCGGTAAAGATTTCCTTTTTAAAATAACACAAAACCGCTTTTCTTGAACCTTTTCTTTTTAAACTATTTAACAAAACTGGAACAGAACATTCCTTATGTTTTTCTAACTTTATATCACATTTTTAATTACATTTGTTCAACTCTTCCGATCACAGAAACAGAGGGCTCCTAAAGGTGGGGGGATGCACAGGAAGGCGGGAGAAGAGGCAGCTTACTCAACAGTTTTGGAAGCTTTGGTCCCCTTGGAAACCAGGGAACAGCCGGGAGATCGGAATGCAGAGGCAGCCACGAGGAAGAAGCACAAAGAAGCTTTGGTTGCCTTGGGAACCAGGAAACTACCGGTAGATCGGAATGCAGAGGCAGCCACGAGGAAGAAGCACTGAAGAGGACACCAGCTGGACCAACACAGCAGCAGCAGCAACGAGGACGTCCAGGAAAGGGAGCAGGAGTGTAAGGCAGCAGGAACAAGCAAATATTGAAGCACTCCAGAGCCTTCCACACTCCAGAGGTGCATATTTATGGCCCCAGTTCACGGGTGCATTTCCTGGTTTGCATCCTGCAGTTTCTCTGATTGGAGGACACTCGTCAATGACGTTGTATTCTTTGACAATGTCCTCCAATCCGAGAGCTCCTTGAGGTGCACTGTTCGGAATCCAAAACGAAGAGTAAACCTTTTGGATTCCAGATTGAGGCAGTTCCTGGCAGAAGTGCGATGGGAAGGCGTGACCCCCTTTCCTCAACTCCACGCCCCCCTGGGGGTCGCGCCCCACAGATTGAAGACCCCTGCTCTATAAGGATTTTACCTATTAAGGATCAAATTTAATTTCAGATTTTGGCTTGTTCAATCTTTTCAAAGTGATCTTCAATGTAATATTGTGTTTCAATGTATACTAGTATAGGTTCAATAATATAAATACAATATTGAGCATGCATGATAAGAAGTTATGTTTTACAGCTCTTGTTATGTTTTATATAGGTACCGCTATATAGGCATAGGTAGTCACCTAACCTTTCTCCTATATTCTCCCCTACCATTACACTACATTACAGTTCTTGGGATTGACCTTTTCCCTAGTTACGATACTGCTTACAGGACGTAGGGTTTTCCCTGAAAACTAGCCTCATCCATTTTGCATGAGGATTCTTGGAAACTCAGCAGGACTACCATCTCCTGCATAATAACTATGTATAAGGGTCATTCCTTCCGTCATCCTAAGTCCGACATGGCACAGCAAGGTAGAACCCCTGAGGGTACCACTTTGGGTATATAAACACCATATCTTGTTTAGATAGTCAGAGGAGAAAAAGGACTTCCATGTCGACACACTGACGCGAGATGCTGAGGTTTCTGCACGCAGACACTCCAGCTCGCAGTGGTCGGACATCCCTCGCGGGGTGCCCATCTCGAGACCAAGAGGGGGTCCCACAATCTCTCACTTCAGGTAATGGGTTGACTTTATCCTAGAGGGATTCTTGGCTTTTACACCTACATACATGCTAGGTACACTTAGGTACATCTATTTAGGGTCGCATCGTAGGAGTACGTATTTTACTGTCATGTATTTTAATACTTGCCTGTATTCATTGTTTTAGCACTATTGTAGAAATCTACCATCCTTTTACTTTGTTGGTGCTTATAATCATTTATATCTGTTACTGTCTTACGGTTGTTTCAGCGCACCTATTTTACACTAGAATGACGCTGGTTCAATAAATGCCTAACGAAAAACATCCCCACCGTTTATTTTGTGTATCTCTCTGAGACAAAGTGAGTGACTGAGCGAAAAGTATCGCACTGTTTCCACGATCCTGAGGGATCAGAGTTGTCATGTTTGATAGTTGCCAAGAACTATTCTCTCCTTGGTAAGAGGGGTTCTGGTGGCACTGTGAGCTAGCTGGTATACAGGCTAACAAACCCGGTGGGGATGGCCAGAATCAGTCTGGACACCAAGCCCACAATCTATGTTGTCTAAACGCGCAGATCCTACATAGGTTTATAGGAACTACACGACACTCTTGGTGCTTGCTTCTAATACAAATGGTAATAGATTGTTATTCACAAACGTATTTATATTACTTTTTAATCTTTCCTATGTCATGTCATATGGTGAGGCACTAGCAAATCATTGGTGAATACTTTGGGTTGTTGCACATATACTGGTTATGGAGAGATCTGAAGTGCAAGATGCCTGGCCACTGGTGAAATGGTTTTGAAAAATATTGTGGTATGTTTCCTCTCAGTCATGGAGTAATACTAATGCACATGATTTTCCTCAAGGTTACCTTACATATATGGTGTGTGTGTGTGTGTGTGTGTGCGTGCGTGCGTGCGTGCATGCGTGTGTGTGTGTGTGTGTGTGTGTTGTGTGTGTGTGTGTCAAAGGCTAGAACTCCTTGCTGGGTATTTGGATGTCCAACACCTTTATATTAAAATGTAAATTTGTTAAGCCACAATTTATAATGTTGTATACAGTCAGCTTTCATTAAATATAATTTAGCTTTTTCATGAAATGTGTATTGTGTGTTTAGTCTACATGAGTAGCAAATAAAGTAATTTTAATGTAAAGTATTTATAAAAGACACATTTTAATTTTATCAGAATGAGCTCACTCCACACATTTTTATTCATTAATATTCAATTCAATTAATCTTTATTTCGGTCTAGAAAACCATAAAAGATATACAATAACAAGTCACACATCATAATAAAAAACGTATCCTTTCCCGAGGTACCGCTAGACCATTTGCATAAATATTAAAATACAGTTAAAAAAGTTAAGCTTATTAAATAAATAAAACATTATGAGGAGTTCATGATCAAATAACATTATAAGTAACCAAGGACTATAACTGGTTATCTGGCATCCTTTAAATACAACTTACTGGTAGGAGTCAAGTTAAAAGTGCAAATGCTTTAAATGCAACGTATATACTTGGTATAACATTCCACTTATACTCTTATAAAAAAAAAAATTCTAAAGTGCAAGTGCAATAACTAATACAATAACAGTATTCCAAGTCAAGTCAAGTCAAGTCAAATAAAACTTTATTTCGGCTGTACAGCCATAAAAGCACAATAATAAAAGACATTTAGAAGAAAAAAAAGATAAGAAAAATTTGTTGTAGAAGAAATTAGAATTAACAACTAGTATAATTGGCAAAGATAATAAAGTAGTATTTAGCAGAAATTCATTAATAGGCTACACAGATGCAAAAATTAATCCTAACACCAAGTCTGGGTCAAAAAAACTTTAAACAATTAAAATTTTAACTTTTAAATTCTAGCCTTCTCAAGAGAATAGATTAAAACTAAAATTAAAAATTAATTAAAAACATTAAAACCACTTGTCCAAAACAGCATTGTAAACAGCTTTTTCTCATTTTAAAAGAAAATGCAAACAAATGCTATGGCTTATCTGGGGAGGAGCAGATTCGTGTTATTACCTAACTCTTTTGACTTTATAATGCCTCTACGTAGATTCCACATCGCAAATAAAAATCTTGAGATAACAGTTACAAATAGTGGCTGCATCTCATATTTAAAAAGCCTAAAAACCTCAATGTAATCTCTAATCCCCAGGTTCCTACATAGCTGGAGTACCCACCTAGACCTTGCCCTGCCATATGCAGGGCAGAAAAAGATGACATGGAGTTCTGTTTCTTCAAGGTGGGCACATCCCGGGCATTCTTGTTTTGATGCTCCCTTCCATTTATTAGTAAAAGCCCGCAACGGGAGCGTCCCATGCCTGAATTGTAAAAACAATTTCTTTGCCATAGATAGTTGGATACTATCCAAGGCAGGCTCTAAAAAATATTGTTGCTTAACGTCCAGGAACCTGGACGTTAGGGTTGAGGATTCTAAACTCTGAATAATTTGGGCCAATTTGTGATTTTTAAAAGTAATAGTTAAAGATTTTTTTGTGATGGTAGGGCAAGTCACTTCTGGAGTTGACCACATATTAGCCCACCCCATGTGGTGGCACGTATTCCTAATATAGGTCAACCATGGTAAATTACCTGCTCCCAAGATGGACAAAACGTCCTTCAATTCCTCCCTATATGTTTCTAACTCCGGCGTACTCCAGAGACGTCGCCAATATTGGAGAGGGCGGGAGGCAATTAAATCAGCTATTGGATCTATTCCCAAATCCATCCTAAGTGGGATTAGAGGAGTACTTTTGGGGAGGCCCGTCAACTGCCTAATGAAGGTATTCTCAGTTTTTATCAAGCTGTTAGACAAACAATAACCCCAGAGTTCGGCACCATATAGCGAAGCTCCCCTCGCTTGTGTTTTATAAATTTCAACTGGGGGACCTAAAACTTTAAGAAAACAATTTTTATATACCTTTAAAATTCCCCCTGTTGACTGTATTAATTTAAGATCTGCTTTCTTTACTTGAGTGTCCCAATCCATTGTATCATTTAGTGTGAGTCCCAAGTAATCAAAGGTGGTCACACGCTCTAAAGATCTACCATCCAATCGAGGATGGGGGCAATTTCTGGTATTAGCACCAAACACCATGTACTTAGTCTTCTGGAGATTTATCTCGAGATCTCTTCTCTTACAAAATAGACTAAATTCATCCAGTACACGCTGCATACCCATAGGGGACTTGGATAAAAGCAGTGTGTCATCTGCAAACATTAGGGCTGGCATTTTACGATTGGCTAACCTTGGAGAATCTATATCTTTAACCAAGAGTAGGGTTTTGATTAGACCATTTAGAAAGAGGGAGAACAGGGTCGGTGCCAAGACACAGCCCTGTCTCACCCCCTTCTCGACCGGAAATGGAGCTGTCAGTTCCCCGTTCCTACCGTACCTTATCCTTGCATAAGTGCCTTCGTGAAGGCGCTTCAGAAGATGGCAAAGATAAGCTGGGGCACCCATATCTAAAAGAAGGACCCATAGCTGATCACGCCGGACCATATCGAACGCGGACTTAAGGTCCACGAAGGTTAAATAGAGACTGCCACCCTCCAAGATAACCGTTTTCCAAAGGATCAGCTGCAACCTAAATAATTGGTCTATAGTTGACGTTTTAGACCTAAAGCCAGCTTGTAGTGGGGTTAAGACTGTCATCTCGTCCATCCACGATTGCAGTCGACCCAGAAGGACACGGGCGAATATCTTTTGGGTGACGTCAATAAGGCTTATTGGCCGGTAGTTTGCTGGGTTTAGCGGGGAACCTTTTTTATAGATAGGAATAATTTCGGCCCCAGCCCATGTTAGAGGAAGTGCCATACCACAAAGGATGGCATTAAATAGAATCAGCAAGTAAGGGGCACATACTGCTTGTTCATTCCTAAAAAGATCTCCAGGGATCCTATCCAACCCTGGAGCTTTATTTGGTAGCAGTTTAGTTAAAACCAGGGATACCTCTGCCAGGGTACACAGTGGTAAGCAATTCTTATTAGCATCAAATTCATCAGGATCTGGGGCCCCACCATCCCTATCTCTAGCTAAGGGCTTAGCATACAAAGCTTTGAAATAGGATCTCCAAACTTCAGCCCCCAAATTTGGTTGTATAGCCGAATTGCCTTCAGGTTTACCCATTTTAATTAGGTTCCAAAAGTTCTCATATCCCTGACTTCTAATGCTTTCTTTATTGCATCCCATCTGGCTGTCTCCCATTCTGCTTTTGCTACAGCAAGAGTATTTTTATAGTGTGCTCTGGATACTTTAATACCAGAACTATCACCTTCCCTGATCGCTACTAGCAGAGCACTTTTGGCTATCCTGCACACCTTGGAGTACCAGGAATTTTTAGGTTTTGAATCAGAGCTGGCGAGACTCCTACCATTATAGAAAAATTCAGCCAAGTTTGAGACCAGATCTTGATGGTTCTTACCTATCACCCATAGGGATTCTAATGCGTCATTGTTTTGGGAAGCTGTGAATGCAGTTACTAGGAAGGGGATGATTTGGTCATACATAGTAGCCATTTTTTCTGGTGTTTGTGCTAGTGTTGCCCAACGTACTCTTCTACCCCCCTCAGTTGCAATTAAATTCGAGGGGGATTGTTGTGGCATATCTTGGTGCTCTTTGTTCTGCAAATAGTCTAGAGTTAAGACCAATGGATTATGGTCACTCTCGGGTCTAGAATGAACTATAAAATTCACAATCCTATGCCATATTTCAACATCGACTAAGATATAGTCGATTATAGAAGCCTGTCCCAGTTTTTCAAATGTATAATTACCTGGGCTGTCAGAGGGAAAACGACCATTGCATGCCCTAAGCGAGTAACTAAGAATGAGGGTATTCATTTGTAGGACAAGAGGACTCCATCTTCTTATTCCAAGTACAATACACTAAAATTTCAAACCTTCCTTTGCTCTTATTATACCTACATCAAACAAGTACCTACTGACACTAAAAACAACCTTTTGAGAAGTATCAGTTCTCGATATTCTTTCTGCCTCACAGCAAGACCTAATGCCCAAATTCCGACAAATAGGTTTAATCCATTTTTTCCTGGTTTTAGCATAAGCAGGACAGAAGAATAGTATGTGTAGTTCATTTTCGCTTGTACCGGATTGGCATGATACACAACACTCGATATTATCATCCCCTTGTTTGCGGGCCCATTTCGATGTGTTCAAATTAGTTTGCAAGACACCATATCAAAATTTCATGTATAATGATTTTGCTAACTGTGGCTGCACCTCATCTAGAAATGGTTCAAAACTCGCAGTTGGTTTCATAAGAAGAAACTGTGTTGTTAATGTACCAACAGCTAAGCTATGGGGCACACTGTCTTGGATATAAGCCCAGAAGGTAGTTTTTAATATTTTCTTAGAAACCATAGTCAATTGGGCAGGTTCCTCCCAAAAGTGTTTCAGCCCTAATTTATGGAACCAGCAATGAAAATGCTTAAGCCACTGTAGACCTATACCGTGATTGAACCTTAAGATTTCCTTTAGCCCTTCTTTATAATGGGCAAGTTCTACTGTAGACCACAGTCGCACCCAAAACAATAGTGGTCTTAAGATCGTTTGGTGATCTATACGTTTTACATTTAGGTCCATAACAACAGGGATTAGAGGTGTACGCATTGGAAGGCGTAATAGTTCCCTAAAAAATGTGTTTTCTCCTACCACAAAAGTGTTCTTACATGAGGGCCCCCATAATTCTGCCCCATAAAGAGATGCTGATTGTGCCCTATACTTATATACCTCAAGGGCAGGGGATACCGCCTTAGAAGTGCTACTCTCATGTTTCTTTACTATTGGTAGAGAGTTTTGGAGTAAAATAGTCTTACTTTTCTCCAATTGCGGTTTCCAGGTCATTTTAGTGTCCAAGGTTATGCCTAAATAGTTAAAATTGTGCACGTATTCTAGCTTCTGATTTTTAACAGTTAAGTTCTTTTTAAAAGACTTATGTGGGTTAATTGCCAAATATTTTGTCTTGCTAGAATTTATTTCCAGGCCCTTAGTCTCACAGTATACACCAAAAGTATCTATTACACATTGTAACCCTTTTGGAGTTTGAGATATTAAAATGGTATCATCTGCAAATAAAAGGGCAGGTACTGGCACCCCCCCTACCTTGGGAGAATCATGTTTGCAGCCCAATAAATACTCCGGAATATCATTTACATACAATGAAAATAGGGTGGGCGCCAGCACACAGCCCTGCCTTACGCCCCTACTTACTCGAATTCGCTCAGTGAGCTCACCCCTCGGACCCCATCTAACCTTTGCATAATTATCCTCATGCAGTCTTATTATTTGCATGAGTATTTCCCCTGGAACCCCTTGGTCTTTTAGGGATTTCCAAAGCAGGTTTCTAGGGATGAGGTCAAAAGCGGCCTTTAGGTCAACAAAGGCAATGTACAGATGACCCTTCTTAAAAACTGTATATTTCCAACTCATACATAGAAATCTAAAGACCTGGTCAATTGTGCTAATCTTGGCTCTAAAACCAGCCTGATATTTCGATAAAATACAGTTCTCCTCAATCCAATCATTGAATTTTGTTAAAATTTGTCGAGCATAGATTTTTTGTAAAACATCTATTAAACTAATCGGTCGGTAGTGCGAAGGGTCTTGGCGGTTACCTTTTTAAAAAATAGTTGTAATTTCAGCCCCTTTCCAAGATTCCAGTATTAATGCACCTGTGGCGACTGAATTACAAAGAAGATTAATATAAGGGCCCCAAACATTTTTGTCATGCTTCAATAAATCTCCTGGTATCTTATCTGGACCTGGTGCTTTCCCCGGTTTTACTGCGTCAATTGCTGCCAGAGTATCTTCCAAAGTGAAATGTAGAGGGGCTATACTTGGGATTTTTACATAATCTTGCAAATTAAATGTTGTATCACTCATAGATGTTGAATGAAGACGGGAAAAATGGTTGACCCAAGTTTTTGCATCTAAAAAGAGGTCCTTACTACATCTTCCATCTTTATTGCCTTTAGATATCAATCGCCAGAAGCCAGCATGGTCTTTGGCTTTGGCTGCACTGATCAATTCAGTCCAGATATGGTCATCCCAATTTTTTTTAGTTTGTACTAATAATCTCTTATACTTATTCCTTTTCTCCCTTAAGGCCACAACATTTTTAGTTTTGTAGCAGAAATAAGTTCTTTTTTTGCCTCACGCCACTCTTTATTATACCAGGGATTATCTAAATTACTTGTTTCAATTTTCCCCCTTTTACATTCTTTCGGAATCCTACTCAGAATAGGTTTCAGTGCATCTACCAATGCACAATGTATATTTATAATTGGGAACTCTGTAGCAGGCAGATCAACATATGGAGAAATAGTGTCTATAAAAATATCATAAATCTGCTTCATAGCCTTGTTATTTCCCACTATAGATGGCGATTTTAAGGCTCAACGATTATTGCTTAATAATGGTTTAATGACACTACAGTTAGTATCTCCATTGTTCAAAGGAGGTAATTGAAATAAATGAGCCGCTAGTGTCAAATGTAAGGGATAATGATCACTCTCAGTTCTAACCTCGACAACGAAGTCATATAAAATTGGCCAGAGGCCGATAGATACCAATATGTAGTCAATACTGCTCTTACAATTGCTCCTATTAAATGTGGCAGCATTCGGACTATCAGAAGGTAGTCGGCCATTACAAGCTCTGAGTCCATGTCCTGTCACCAATCTTATCAGTTGTGCAACGGCAACTGTACAGGGTACTACCGGGCTACTTTCCAGGGGGGGGATATTATTTGCCATATATTCCTCTTCGAAGATATTTTCAAATCCCACAACTGGTTCAAATTTACAATTAAAGTCACCCCCCACGTTTACCATTGCCCTTGAGTCGATTGAACTTAAGAATTGGTCTAGCTGTTCTATCGCCAAAGATTCCTTACTAGCTGGACTCGGTCTGCTATAAATATTTATTATGTATAATTCAGTTTTATCCTGTGTTTGAATCTTTACTCCAACTAGATCCTGTGATGGAAAATCCAACTGAATTACATCGATACATAGGGTAATTTTATACCCTAAATAACAAGACCTCCTGAGGGCCTACCTCTAACCGAGGGGATATCATTAACACTATGGGGCCGATTCCGATTCGGGTCGGACAGCTCAAAAAGAGCCGTCCGGACGCTTACCTCCCGACCGACCCGTCCCGGGAGCCGGTCAGTCCTGCCGATCAAGTACGATGCGTGCATGTGCTGAAAACTCGACCGACACGAACTCGCCAAATAAATACTCAATTCACCCTACGACCCGGTCCCGTAAACGCAGAATCGACTCGCACGGGGGCTAGGTCAGAGCTGTTTCCGGCCGGAGAAGTACGATGCGCACTTCCTATGCGCCGAGCGAGTCGACACGTACGGCACATCATAGCATCCGGAAAAGCTGCATGAAAGGAACGATTCGCGCCACAACATGATCCCCGGACACGAGACGTACAAGCCTGATACTGGGACGAAACGAACCAACGACCAGTGCAGACGAGACGGTGTCGACATGAATCCAATCGCACAGGTCATACCGATCCTCTACATCCATGGACTGATCCGGAACAGACGCCAACGACGGAGACCGTAAGAGACACCCCCCAAACAAACAGCCGACACGTACCAGTAAACCTGTGACAAACACCCAGGCCCCCCTTGCCCATCACCCCCACCCATAGGGGGCCTCTTGCCTGTCACCACTACCACCCCCACCCATAGGGGCCCCTTGGCTGGGACTACTCTCACCCCCACCCATAGGGGGCCTCTTGCCTGTCACCACTCACACCCCCACCCATAGGGGCCTCTTGGCTGGGACTACTCACACCCCCACCCATAGGGGGCCTCTTGCCTGTCACCACTTCCACCCCCACCCATAGGGGGCCTCTTGGCTGGGACTACTCACACCCCCACCCATAGGGGCCTCTTGCCTGTCACCACTCACACCCCCACCCATAGGGGGCCTCTTGCCTGTCACCACTTCCACCCCCACCCATAGGGGCCTCTTGGCTGGGACTACTCACACCCCCACCCATAGGGGGCCTCTTGCCTGTCACCACTCACACCCCCACCCATAGGGGGCCTCTTGGCTGGGACTACTCACACCCCCACCCATAGGGGCCTCTTGCCTGTCACCACTTCCACCCCCACCCATAGGGGGCCTCTTGGCTGGGACTACTCACACCCCCACCCATAGGGGGCCTCTTGCCTGTCACCACTCACACCCCCACCCATAGGGGGCCTCTTGCCTGGGACTACTCACACCCCCACCCATAGGGGGCCTCTTGCCTGTCACCACTCCCACCCCCACCCATAGTGGGCCTCTTGGCTGGGACTACTCACACCCCCACCCATAGGGGCCTCTTGCCTGTCACCACTTCCACCCCCACCCATAGGGGCCTCTTGCCTGGGACTACTCACACCCCCACCCATAGGGGGCCTCTTGCCTGTCACCACTCCCACCCCCACCCATAGTGGGCCTCTTGGCTGGGACTACTCACACCCCCACCCATAGGGGGCCTCTTGCCTGTCACCACCACCAATAGTGAACTGTGTGAGTACCACTACCAATGCCCACACACATAGGATGGGTGATGTGTAACACATACCCCATACCCCAACATAAGGACTACAAACCAAAGGATATCCACAACAACCTCATGACCACAACATGTAGTCTGTGTACAATACCCACCACAGTGAACATGACCATGTACACACAATGTAACTCACAACACGTGTCTGCAATACCATAGTGTGGCTAACACAAGCCAAGCCTCACATGAGCACTGCAGTAATGTCCTCAACACGCATCACTTGAGTGTACAAAAGGTAACTGTGTGGTACTAAACAGCAGCATATGTAGAGCACTGTGCTAATGGGGTCTCAACCCCCATCAGCACAGTGACATGAAGGTAAGTGTGGGGATCACACATGCAGCATATGTAGAGCACTGTGCCAATGGGGTCTCAACCCCCATCAGCACAGTGACATGAAGGTGAGTGTGGGGATCACACATGCAGCATATATAGAGCACTGTGCCAATGGGGTCTCAACCCCATCAGCACAGTGACATGAAGAGTGAGTGTGGGGATCACACATGCAGCATATGTAGAGCACTGTGCCAATGGGGTCTCAACCCCATCAGCACAGTGACATGAAGGTGAGTGTGGGGATCACACATGCAGCATATGTAGAGCACTGTGCCAATGGGGTCTCAAACCCCATCAGCACAGTGACATGAAAGGTGAGTGTGGGGATCACACATGCAGCATATATAGAGCACTGTGCCAATGGGGTCTCAACCCCCATCAGCACAGTGACATGAAGGTGAGTGTGGGGATCACACATGCAGCATATGTAGAGCACTGTGCTAATGGGGTCTCAACCCCCATCAGCACAGTGACATGAAGGTAAGTGTGGGATCACACATGCAGCATATGTAGAGCACTGTGCTAATGGGGTCTCAACCCCCATCAGCACAGTGACATGAAGGTAAGTGTGGGGATCACACATGCAGCATATGTAGAGCACTGTGCCAATGGGGTCTCAACCCCCATCAGCACAGTGACATGAAGGTAAGTGTGGGGATCACACATGCAGCATATCTAGAGCACTGTGCCAATGGGGTCTCAACCCCCATCAGCACAGTGACATGAAGGTGAGTGTGGGGATCACACATGCAGCATATGTAGAGCACTGTGCCAATGGGGTCTCAACCCCCATCAGCACAGTGACATGAAGGTGAGTGTGGGGATCACACATGCAGCATATGTAGAGCACTGTGCCAATGGGGTCTCAACCCCCATCAGCACAGTGACATGAAGGTGAGTGTGGGGATCACACATGCAGCATATATAGAGCACTGTGCCAATGGGGTCTCAACCCCCATCAGCACAGTGACATGAAGGTGAGTGTGGGGATCACACATGCAGCATATGTAGAGCACTGTGCTAATGGGGTCTCAACCCCCATCAGCACAGTGACATGAAGGTAAGTGTGGGATCACACATGCAGCATATGTAGAGCACTGTGCTAATGGGGTCTCAACCCCCATCAGCACAGTGACATGAAGGTAAGTGTGGGGATCACACATGCAGCATATGTAGAGCACTGTGCCAATGGGGTCTCAACCCCCATCAGCACAGTGACATGAGGGGACTCCACTCCTGTGGAAGGAAAGCTGTGCCATATGTTGTCCATGCAGGCCACCAGCATGTCAGCAGTATACTTTGTCACACAGCTAACATATACCACACATTGGTGGCCCTGGTAACAGCAGCCTGGGCACGGGAGGGTCCCCTGAGTCAACTGCACAGAGTCAACACACATGTAGATGAAGTAGCACTGAGGACACAGATGAGTCCATCCACATAGATGCATACACTTGCATGTCCATTGGAGATGGCCACACAGTCAGTGAAATGGGCCAATTGAACCATGCTAAGGCCAACAGGTGTGCATGTGTGTAAGACACTGATGAGACATTGCTAACAAAAGATAGATAACACATTTCCAAAGACCATAATCATGACCCCGTCGGATTGCTGCAAAGGATGACATGGATACACACCCCAACAGGACATACCCCCATGGGCCACATGGTCTCCAGCACAGTGACACTACATTTCCCAGCCATGGAATACACCATAACTGGAGCAAGGGCATGTCAAGTATCAACAACATCATGTACATCTGAAGCAAAACCACTAGTGAACAAAAAGGAGCTTTTATTCAGCCGAGTTATTTGTGAAATGGAAAATCAAGAAGAAAAACATGAAGGCCTATGGCCAGTCCATAAACAGACCCAACAGGGTCAAGTGTCCAAATGCCACATTTGGCATGCCTGCACTGCCAACGGAAGGGGACATACCCCTGGGAGGGGCATACATAGAGGCCAGCCAGGCACCGCAGGTACAGGATCATGGGTCTACAGAAACAGGCAGGGAAGGGCTGGTGGGTGCAGGAGCGGCAGCTGCAGCGGAGGAGTCTGACAGGGTGGGTGCCGGCACGACTTGGGGGCACAAGTCAGGATCAGTGGGTGCCGGCACAACTGGGGGCACAAGTCAGGAGCAGTGGGTGCCGGCACAACTGGGGGCACAAGTCAGGATCAGTGGGTGCCGGCACAACTGGGGGCACAAGTCAGGAGCAGTGGGTGCCGGCACAACTGCAGTGGGCAGGTCAGAGGGAGTGGACACGGAACCCAGTGCAGTGCCCAAGTCAGACCGGGAGGGCAGAGACTCCACTGCAGTGCCCATCCCCAGGGGAGCAGGAAGTGGATCCGGTGATGTGGGCAGGACGGAGGGGAGGGCACGCCCTCCACAGCAGTGCCACACACAGGCTGAGTGGGGTGTGGGGTGCTGGAAGAGCAAGAGGCAGGTGGGGAAGGCCTGAGCATCTTGGGGATGCGGTAGCGGTGGGTGGGTGAACCTGGGGCAGGGTGTGGTGGTGGGACCTGTGGAGTGGGAGCCTGGGGGATGGCGGGTGGAGACTGTCTGGTGGAGTGTTGGGCCGGTGGTGGGGTCTTGCTCTTCCGTGTGCGGGGGACCTGCGGCGTGGTGTCTCAGCCTGCCTGCGCCTGGGGGAGGGTGTCTGGGGGCGAGGGACACCCCCTCTGTGTGGCCGGACCCCTCTTCCCCTTGTGTGCTGGTGTGGATGGATCAGTGGGGAAGAGTCCGAGGTCGACCAGGAAGAGCCTCTTTGCAGCTGGGGATGCAGTTGAGGCAGTGGAAGGGGCCGTGGAAGGGGCTGTGGAGGGTGAGGCATCGGAGGACTGCGGAGTGCCTGTGGATGCATGTGTGTGTGTGTCTGACCCATCCCCGGTGAGTGTATTTTCAGTCCCCTGAGTATGCGTGCGTGCATGTTTAGACTTTGGCTTGGGGGTGTGTGTAGTGCCTGGGTCTGTTGTGTGCAATGATGGTGCAGGTGTGTGTGTGAGTTGGACAGGTAGGGTGCTGGGAGTAGGGAATGGGGCAGGGGCAGGAGGGGGGGACTGCTGGAGGAGGGACACTGCTGCCGTCAGTGAGGAGGCCATGCCCTGACTGGTCCTCTGTAGGGCAGACATGGATGATGACATGCCCTCCATGTACGACACCAGCTGGTTCAACAGACCCGTGTGCACATGGAAGACACGCAGCATGGATGACTGCCCCACATGGATCTGCCGCAGCAGGTCGACAGACTCCTCACTCAGGGCTGCAGGGGACACAGGGGTAGGGGGTGCGGTGCCTGACTGGAAGGAGACATGCCCATGAACACGGGCGCCTCCACGGACCTTAGATGTGGGAGCCATGGGGAGGGCAGTGATGGTGGGGGCGGGGACAACCTCAACAGGTGTTGGATGGTGGCTGCTGCCACCCGCCTCCACAAGGAAGTCCCCGTCACTGCTGCTGTGGTCCTTAGCTGCAGTGGTGTTTGCCGAGGAGCCCACAGACTCACTCCCCTCGCCCTCCGTGCCACTGGGTCCCTCCGACTCCTCAAATTCCGACCCAGTCTGGCTCTCTGGCTCCCCCTGGTCCGTGGAGCGGTCTCCCTCTGTGTCCGTGTCTGTATCTGCACAGGGAAAATAGAATGAAAACACATTAGTCATCTGCACTGACCACACACACCACAGAAAGTACAGCACATCAGTGGCCAAGTGCGGGCATCAATCAGTTGAACTTTGCTAGGAGTGCTCACACAGATTTGCATAGGCCAATGGTTAGTCTGAGAGTCGAGCATGGCATTCACATCCCTCCTGCCCTTGCACCCATCTGTCTTGCGCATGTAGGATCCCTACACCCCACTGCAGACACATGCACCACCTACCCATCACTTGACAAGACCTGAAAATACGTAGTGGTCTGTCAACATGCACACATCACATCTGCTGACAATGGACCTGTACATTTGCCTGGACGTAGGGATGGCCAGTGTTGCATCTGAGAGGCTGGGGCTGAGTACATGCACCAGACATCCTGATCCCCGCAAGTCCTGCATACCTTGGCACAATGGAGTGCATGTTGCACATGACACACTCCTGCTGGATCACCCCTAGGTAGTGTAGTCCCACGGCTCAGCCATGCCTGTGAGATCATACATCACAGTCTCCAGTCACAGGGGGCAGGGCAGCCCTACAACAACTGTCACCACTGTGTCACATTCCCAAGACATGGGGCCTGCAAACTCTGTAGCTGACAACTACACATGACCATCCACAGTAACAACAGCATCTGGATTCTGATGTGCCCACCCCAGATCCATTGGACGCATGAGAGACATGGGACAGGGCACTCTGAAGCTGAGCAACTCGCACTCTGCTGTGAATGACACCCAGCTGCTGGAACTACCCGGTTGCAGGCACCATTGTGCACGGTCAAGTCATCACATCCATACATGTCACAGAGGTATTGTCTCACATGGGCACATCTCAGATTGCATGCTGACCTCAAACCCATGTACACACCAGTGGGCCTGACAACGGTGCCACAGCACAATGACACAGGGGCAGACACCTGAGGGAACTGTTCACCTGGCACAAAGTGCCAACCGAGACACGGGAGTGGGAGTACAGACTGTAGCATGCCCTGGACTAGCCATGACTGTCCTGCTCCACGTGGAACAGGTGATAGCCATGGACAGTAGGCAGGTGGCTGTGCATATGTGACACACTTGAGGTACATGCTCCAGAGGCCCCAACAGTTTACCCAACCAGCAGCATGGGTGTGTGCCGAATGCCCCAGGCACATGTGGTGAGCCCGAGCTGTCAATTGGCCACATGACAGGAGTACATGCAGATAAATACCAGGACCCTGGCATGTACTGTACAATGGTCCCACCCTTGAAGCACAACACTGAGTCCCCTGAAGCAATGCTGGCCCACATCCCATGCACCTTCACATGTAAGGGCACAGTTCCCACGTGACACTATGCCCAGACAGAAACAGCAACACCTGGCAAACAGATGAGAAGGGGGCAAGTCACCAGAGAGGGACATGGGTCCTGGACTAACTGAACAATGTACTGTTGAGGTGTTACGAGGCCAGAGGGGCACATAGCATGTCAGACACAGCACACAGTGCAGTCATGTACTCACCCCCTCCTTGCTGCTGTCTGGCCTTCAGCTGCCCATCCAGGTCCGGGAAGACCACCGCCAGGATCCGGAGCATGTGGGGGTCAGGGTCCGGTGTCCGCCCCTCCTGCGTGGAGGCGACAGCTTCAGCTGGACCCGTGCGATCCTCCGGGTCCAGCCCCGAAGGTCCTGCCACCTCTTCTGGCAGTTGCGGATCCTGCACCTGTAGACCCCCACGGATCTCACCGCCCGGAAGATGCTCCTCCAGATATCATGCTTCTTCTGGGCAGCAACCTGTGAGGATGACAAAGTGCAGAGGACATTACTACACTGGCAACATATTAGTGCAACACACAGGCAGTCACACATGTGGGCATCAGCAAGGCTAATGAGGTACACAGGTGGTGCAACTATGGTTGAGGGACCGGTGTCCAGCACTCACAGCTTTGAGACATGGCCTGGGAAGGGGACCTAGTGACAATACACCTTGCACTGCAACTGTGCAGTACATGTGGGTGCCCCATTTGTGGCAAGAGCAGTAGTCAGTGGGCAACCAAGCCACTGGTGTACACACTAATGCTGCTGCTGGTCAGACCAGTAGCACAATTAGCAAAGCAGTGGACAGCACACTCACCTGCTCCCCTGGTTTCCCATAGAGCTTGGTGTACTGCGGCAGGAGCCCGTCCAGCAGGGCCTGGTTCTCCTCCTCACTGAAGGCTGGGGCCCTCTCCACAGTACGTGCCATCATTGAAGCCAGAGGAAGCAGAGACAGCAGCAGTGATGATCTTGATGTGCTCCAGTAGCATGTGGTGCAGGCAAGTGGGTTCTCTGGGGGCCAGGCAGCCTTATATCTGTGCTGTGGAGGCATGTCTGCCCTGGGGTACAAAGGGATAGTTCCAAAAAGCTTGCATCCTATGAATTTGGCCAATCCATAGGATAGCACGACTCGTACACGCCTTCAGCATCATTTAAAACATCACCTCCATGACACACTGGCAATTGCAACAATGTTGTACGACTCCAACTGAATTTCCTGCACACGCCTCGTTCAAATTTCAGATCCGCGTCCATCACCATGACAGCTCATGGCCAATGAGGGTGCAGGGCCCGGCAAATGACTGTACTACGCGGATTTTGAATGGCAACACACACCCGTCTCCATCAGATTCAATGGGCAAGACGTGCGCGCGGCTCGGCCATACACGACCGACGCGTCACACGCGTCTGTCGCCATTGTGATGTATGTCCCTGACATGCGCGCGGCTCGGTCATACACGACCGACGCGTCACACGCGTCCATCGCCATTGTGATGTATGTCCCTGACATGCGCACGGCTCGGTCTGAACAAGTTATTTGGGTTTTGGGGACATTGAACGTGTCGGTCAGCCTTGCTGTCAATTCCTGACAGATGCCATCCTCTGTCACTAGCTAGGGACTATGGGGCACACCAATGGCACCACTGCCTGTGCCACAGTGTGTCCCCAGTCATGTATGGCTGCCTCTTATGTGTGTGTCTGGGGGCACAGGATGTGTTTGGTCGTGTGCCACTTGTTGACAAGCACTCCCAGGCTGGACCCGGATGTGGGTGGACACATACATGTGTGGTGTGCCCATTGTCACAGGGGGTGCAGCAATGCAGTACAGGACATTGGCAATGGACACAGTCCCAGCCAGGATGTGCGTGTGTGTCGTGTCACATGTACCCTGTCTCATCAGTGTTAGTAGCTTCAACGCAGGGTGAACCAGTGTCGACATTGTGATGTCCATACACTATCTGTGTGCATGTGGTGTGATCTGTCAGTGATCCAATGTGAGCTGATCCACACATCACATTGGTTTGTACATGCACAGTGTTGTTGTGTGGGGGTGGCACAGATACCTACATATGTCCACTTGTGGCGACAGGGCACATGGACTGTGGCTAACATGCTTGTTGTGTGTAATGTCAACGATACGTCACATCATGCCTGTGTAACTGTCAGTCAGGGAGCTGTGATGTGGAGAAAATATCTGTCCTCACTAGTCACTGTGGGCTTTGTGTGGTAGGTGGCAACAGGGCAGATGTACTGTGCTAGGGCCCATTGCTTTGTCATGGCACAACAGGGGCCCTGTCATGTGCACATCTTGGGCTTCAATGTGCGTTGATGCCATGTATGGGACATTAGTGTCTGTAACCTGTGGCAACCACCTCAGCTCATTGTGTTATGTGTTTGTTTATGATGGGCTCTGTTGCTGTGGCTTTGTGACATTGCTGGAGGGTGTGCCTTCATCCTTTGTTTCTGTCTGTACTGCAGGGCCCCAAATGTACCTAGGCCATTCCCGGACCTGGCAACGATGGTGGAACGTGAGTCCATCAGAAAGTACCATTTCACCAGGGCAGTGATTGAGGAGTTGGCAGGGCAGTTGGGCCCACACCTGCAACCTGGCCGGCCATACCCGATGGCACTGACCCCCAAGGTGAAGGTGATGGCAGCCCTTCATTTCTTTGCGACGGGTACCTTCCAGTACACTGTGTCTTCTGGTGGAGGGATGTCGCAGACAATGTTCAGTCGGGTGCTTCGGGATGTGTTGGAGGCCATGTTACATTTCCTGGACCTGTACATCTATTTCCCCACACCCCAACGACTTGCAGACATAAAGGGTGACTTCTATGCCCTGGGGAGGATGCCAAATGTCATAGGCTCCATTGACGGGACACATGTGGCTTTGGTGCCACCACAGGCACATGAGCTGCCATACAGGAACCGCAAGCATTTCCACTCCATCAATGCTCTGGTGGTTTGTTTGGCGGACATGACAATCTCCCATGTGTGTGCCCGTTTCCCTGGGTCTGCGCATGATGCCTATGTGATGAGGAGTAGTCGTGTCCCTAGACTGATGTCACGGATGCAGAATCTACGTGCCTGGCTTGTTGGTGTGTACTGACTTTTCCTCATTGTGTGTGCCTGCCAATTGTGTGCTACATGTTTTTCTCCAACTCCTCTAATGTGCATGTGTCTGTATGTAGGTGACTCTGGATATCCCAACATGCCATGGTTGCTGACACCCCTGAGGAACCCTGTGACACCAGCCGAGATGCGCTACAACCAGGCACATGGTCGTACCAGGAGGGTGATAGAGCGGACATTTGGACTCCTGAAGAGCCGCTTCAGGTGTTTAGACAAGACAGGAGGTGCCCTCCCGTATGCCCCTGCTAAGGTGTGCCGGATCATCATCGTAGCATGCATGCTGCACAATCTGGCAGTGCGAAGGGAGTTGCCCCTCATCCAGGATGACAATGACCAACACCCGCCACCTGTGGAGGATCCTGGCCTGGGCCAGGATGCCAGTAGCGATGATGAGGCTGCGGAGGATGTCCGCACACAGCTCATCAACAACTTCTTCTCCTGAATGTGAGTATACAGTGATGTGTTGTAAATGTGTTGTGTGTGCATGTTTTGTGTGCGTGGTGCACCTTGCGTGTGGCTGTGTGCTACTTGTGTGGATGCCTGCAGTGATGTGTCCATCCAGTTTACCTGTACTCCCCACCAGTTGTGTGATGATTAGTATTTTGGGGTGGTGTAGTCTGTGATTTGTGTTTTCCATGTGTGTTGCAGTTGTATGGCGTCATGCAGTGTTAACAATTGTGTTTCTGTCTGTCCTTCACAGGGTACTGTGGCTGTTGTTTGGTGTACAGAGACCCCTGATGCCCATGCTCCACTGCCAGGATGGAGTCGTTAGTGTCCCGACGAAAGATGTGCCAGGCACCCCACGACTTCCGTAGTTATCCACTTGGTGACCGTGTGCCCACTGTCAGGTGTTGCTAGCTTGCATGTGTGTAATAAGGGACATGTGGCAATTGCCTGACAATGAACTGTGCTGCACCTTCTGATGTGTGTTGCTTGTGTCTACACATCAGACTGACATTGACGTACTGCACTTGTGGGCCTGTCACCACTGACTCAGGTTGGCTGTGTAGTTTGTGCATACCACAGGCTTGCTTGTCAACATTGATGTTGGCAATGAATTGGTTGGACGTGGTGGGCATGTGTAAAGTAGACCTGGTGGTGTGTCTCCCACATATGTGGCACATTGGCCTGACTGACATGACAGTGTACTCATCACAGTACAGGTTTGCATGCACAGTGTTCTTCAGCACATCCAGATCTACATGCCACTGGCAACCTCTCAATCACCACAGAGTCACGTCTTGTGTTTAGGTGAATTTATTAGCACATAAGTGGGGATGGTGCTCAGGATTGGGAGTGTTGTCCGTTGGCTTTAGAATCCAAAGTTCACAGATAACAAGTTAGGAGTGTTGGTAGATGAAATGTCTAGAGTACAGTCCACAGTCATTAAGCACATTGTTCCAACTCAGACCCTCCATGTCATGTGGGGAGTACGATGTCGTACAACAAGGTGAACGGTTTGCACACAAAGGTCACTGTCCAGAACAGGTGTTGGTTTCCTGGGGGATGTGCATGGGCATCTTCGTCTCACTTGTTCCTCACCGGACGACCCCTCTTCTTCTTCTCAGGGGAGCCTCACCTGCAGGCTGCTGCCTTGCACGGGGCTTCCACCAGACCCCCTCACTCCCTGTGGCAGTGGCAGATGTTGTTGCCCGAGATGTAGTCGTCGCTCAGGGAGGTGGGCTCAAGTTGGTGCTGATCTGGCGGAGGCAGGTCAACATTTCCCGGTGCACCACTGCTATATCTTCCATGGTATCCCACTTGGACTCCATATTTGACAGGTGTGTTTCAACACGGGACATGTGGGAGTCCAAGCGGGCATGGTGAGCAGCCTGCTGTTCTTTGATGTCCGTGAGGATCCCCACTACCTGGCTGAACCCTCCGGTGCTCTCCTGGTACGCATCCATGATGCGTTCCAGGTGGGTGTCATCCTGCAGACCCGCACCCTCAGTGGAGCCTCTGCTGCTCGGCCTCCCACCCCCTCGCCACACGGCCAGCACCTGTGGTGTTCCGCACAGGTGTCACAGGGGACCTTGGATGTTGTTGCTGTTGTCAGGTGCCCTGGTGTCCTGTGACTCTGTGCCATCTGATGGTTCGGTGGGTCTGTCCGTGTTGGCAGGGGTGGCTTGCGGTGTATCAGCAGTTGCAGGGGTGGTTTCAAGGGGGCAGGTGAATGTTGCCGAGGGGCTGCATGAGGGCCGAGACCGGAGGGGCCAGCTTGGGTGTCGTCTGACGAGGTGTGAGACTGTGCGCCACCGGAGCCAGGTGGGTCCACCGGAGCCTGGGACTGGGACTCTTCCTCGTCTGTGGTTGAGTCCACATCTGCCCCTGTGTTTGGAAGGAAGACACAATGTTAGTGATGTATTCATGGACATCAATGGTTCATACACATGACATTGGCCACTGTGGTTGGTGTTGCATGCCTGTCCATTGCATCATCCTACTTTGTCACTGCGGGAGATTTCCATTAGTGTGGTGCATTCACCTGACACCCTGAGGCACTTTGGTTGTCAAGTCTAGCTGTCTGCCTGCCTGGCATCTTAATTGCACGCTGGATTGTACTGTGCCATTCCTGCACTGGTGCTGACACATGCCTGACACAGGTGTTTCATCCCTGTCAACATTTGTGCTTTGACGCTGGCATCCTTGCAAAGGCACCTAGTTTGGGATCTCTGTTTGGGGCATGTGTGATGCCAGTTTGTGTCAGTCAATGTGCATCACATTAGTGTGTCTGCACAACCTGGTCACAGTCCAGCATGCCCGGGTTGTCCTGATGTTCTCTTCTGTGTTGTCTGTGTCCCCAGTCCACATCCCATTTCACACAGGTGATGGTGTCACTGTTGCTAATGGAGTTGTGTGTGAGTTTTGTGTTTGCACACATGCTTTGTGATGTCAATGTCCTCCATGGTGGTATGGACTGTTCGCTGCGGCTGTCTTTCTTTACTAGAGTCGTGACCAGAGGTGTGTGTTCGGTTGCTTCAGCTGTGACTTGCATGCCTGCTCCAGTGCAGCCCATGTTAGTCCTTGTGTCCCCAGTGTCCATGTCAGTGAATGCTGTGTGGTGTGGATGATGCCTACAATACTGGACAATGTCTGCGTTTCATGTGGCTGACAACGGGTGTTTGAGTGTATGTCAGCATGCTACAGTGTGAGGGATGTTGGTAGGTCCATTGTAGTCAGTCAGGTGTCCCCTGTCACTGCTGTGTATGTGAGTTGCTGTGTGTTTGGATCTCTGTGGTAGGTCTGCATTTCTGCACTTGTCAACTACAATCCGCGCCTACCTGTCCAGGCCAGAGGGGTCCCTGGGACACTGCATCCCCGGAAGTTGAGTGCAAAGGTACATTTGCAATAGCTGGCAGTGTGACTGTGATTGGGTTGGTCGATGCGTGTGTGTGACTAGCAGCCTACTCATACATTGTATCCATGTGTCAGCCATCTTGCCCTGCTCTTTGGTTTGGCAGTGTGTGTTCCCAGGGCTGCTGTTAGTTTTTGCTGGATAGATGTGATTTGCAGCTGCCTCAATGGTTTTCAGTGTCATTGCAGTACCTCCTCCTCCCCCAGGGGCCAGGCAATTCACATAGAGACATGCTTCAATGTCGGTGAGTGTGGGTTGATGTTGAGGTTGTGAGTCAGTGGTGTAGTGGTGGTTGTACACAAGTGGCAACAGTCCCTGTACGTCACACAGCAGTAGCCAGTATGGTGGGTCTTGGGTGTTGTTTGCATTAAGTGTGGGTAAATGCCTTCTCCCAGGTGAGTTGTGTGGAGTTTGTGTTGAGGGTGTGTGACAGCACATGTTGGTGGGCATGGTCAGAGCTGGCAGTGCTTCTCCCTCCATGGCCAGATGGGCCACTATTGTGTATGCTTCCCTTGCAGGGAGTGGCAGTTGACTTTCAGGATGTCAGGCATCAGGGTCCTGCATTTGGTATGTGCACATAGCCCATCAGGGCCTTGTGCTCCCACAGCAGGACCCAGTGTCAGCCATCTTGAGGGTACATTTCCACTGCCTGTGAGGTGCGCATGGTTAGAAGTGGTGTTGTTGGTCCATTTGTGAGGGGGCTATTGGCTGTGACTACAACTCCCATCATGCTTTTGGCTACACTGACTTCCCCAACATCCCGAGCTTCCTTCCTGTGGGTCAGGTTCCCTGTGAGGTGGTGTGACAGTGGTGGCAGACTGTGTGGCAGTGTCTGTTGGGGTTTTGTGGCACTGAGTTGCTCTGATTTTTGCTAGGTTTGTACACGTGATGACATAGTTCAATGTTGGTATGAGATAGCAGGTGTTGTGTTGCTGTGCCAGGCATATGGCTGTAGGGATGACTTTGTTTGTGTTACTGTGGCTTTGTTGACGGAAGTTGTTTTGCCTGTCCCCTTGACGGTGACATGTGTACATGGCCCCACAATCTTGAGTCTCTTATTTGTGTACTCACCAGGCTCTGGGATGTCAGTCAGACCATGTATGCTCTCCGGTGGTAAGATGGCCTGCACCTTCTCCTCCCAGGACCGGAAGTAAACGGGTTTGGCAGGGGGCCGCTGCCGGTGTGCTTGCTGAGCTTATGGTCCTTCTCCAGCAGCTTCTTGACCCTCCTGCGCACGTCATACCACCTGTTCTGGCAGTCGTCCTTTGTGCGCAAACAAGGTGCTTGTGCGTTCACCTTGTTGACGATTCTCTCCACATCTTGGCCTTCTGGGACATGGGGGTCTTCTGTACCAATGTGCCAAACAAATGTGGCTCTACTCTGATGATTTCATCTACCAACACTGTCAACTCACTATCTGTGAACTTTGGATTCTTCTTGGGGGCATGGTGGTGGTGGTGGTGGTGTCGAGGGTGGTGGGTTGGTGGTGGTGGTGGTGGTTGTGGTGAGGGGGTGGATGTGGGAGTTGGGGTAGTGGTGTTGGGGTGGGGGTGATGGGGGTGGTAGTGGTGAGGGGGTGGATGGGGGAGTTGTGGTAGTGGTGTTGGGGGGTGGGGGGTGGTGGTGGTGGTGGTGGTGGTAGTAGTGGTAAGTGGGGTGGATGGGGGTTGGGGTACTGGTGTTGGGGGTGGTGGTGGTGGTAGTGGTGAGGGGTGGTGGATGGGGAGTTGTGGTTGTGGTGTTGGGGGGTGGGGGGTGGGTTGGTGATGGTGAGGGTGAGTGGATGGGGGTTTGGGGTAGTGGGGGTGGTGTTGGTGGTGAGGGTGGGGTGGATGGGGGTTTGGGGTGGTGGTGGTGGTGGTGATTGGTGTGTGTGTGTGTGAGGGTGCAAGTGAGGTTTGTGGGTGTGTGTGTGTGAATGCTGTTGGTGAGATGGCAATGGTGTGTGTCAGCAGAGTTGTGTGTGTGGAGGTTCTCAGGAAATGGCAATGGCTCATGGGAGTGATTGGTGGCCTTTAAATATGTTGAGTTGTGGGTGTGTCTCTCTTAATTGATTTTTTTTTTTATATATTTTCGTTGTCAGTGCTTGTTTGGTCCTTTTTTGTGTTTGGTCAGCTGTTGTTTGTGTGTGTGTTCGAGATGTTCTTCTGACCGTGCCGGACGCTGCTGGTGAGTCGTACAGGCTTCTCCGAGCCTTTCACGCTGTTGTTATGCTGTGTTGTGTATGTCGTGTGCGACTCGGTCAATGGGCGTTCGACTCGGTCGTGGGCGTTCATTTCGCTCGCGGGAGTTCGAGTCGGTCGCGGGCGGAGTCCGTTGGTTTGAGTGTTTGTATCGTGTGCGTGTCGGTCGTGCGGCTTGTGCTCCATGCGAGTCGTTCTTGTTTCCCACGTATGGCATCGTACTTTGCAACTCGTACGTCACGGGTACGTGTCGCTCGGCTCCGTTCCGGGAACGTGTCGGACGGTACTGCTCGAGGGCTTTTTCCGGCCGGAGGCTATTTTTCCGTACGGCTCCGTCGTCCGGTTCATATTTGGGAGAGTCGGTTGGAATTCACAGGCTTTCCATCGTACTGCGCGGGTCGTACGGCGGCGAGACGTGTCGGTCGGTACTTTATCCCGGGACGTGTCGGTCGGTTCACTTTACAAACGGAATCGGAATCGACCCCTATATGTTTTAAATCCAACTTTATGGGGAATTTCCAAAGCCCAGGTTTCTTGTAAAAGACATATTTCACTTTGTCCAATATATTCCTGCCATTCTGCATCCCTTAAATTCCTTTTCAGCCCAGCTATATTCCAAGATGTTAATCGTATTTCTAATTGCCCTTCCTGCCCGATTTGCTGATTGAGTGCAATTCTCATCTGATTCCTTGTTCCCGAAGCTTCATGACTATAATTACGAGGATCAAAAGAACCCATTCCATTATTATGTCCATATCAGCTATGTCCACACACTCGTCAGACAAGGGCACTAATGGTACATCTAAGATTTCGTGGGTCATGGCTGCGTCCTGTTCCGTTATCAAACATAGCCAATCCTGGTCACCAATCCTTAGCTGAGGTCCTCCTACATTCCTATTCAAAGTACTCAAGTCAGTATCTGCCTTAATCTTGACTGCAGTTAGCTGGCCATCTTGAACATCAATTGGAAAATTAAATGCAGGAGCATGAGAATCATCGGAAATGTATAATTCGTGTTCTAATAGAGATAGTTGTCAGTCTTGAGCATTTAAATCTGATAAAACCTGAAACCTATTAAACAAAGGAGTAGGGGCAGGTTTATTTACAAAAGACCCAAATGAAGGTTTGTAAAAAAAACACAAAGGGAGGGCGCAGATACTAGTACTTTGGGTAAAGGTTAACTCGCAAAAACTTAATAAGCAACGGAGCATCTGTGGCCTGCGAAAATTGATCACAATGCAGTCACCATCAATACTCTTAAGGGATTGGCCAACCCACCCAACTCTGCGGACCATTAAGATCTCTTTTATAGCAGAGGGATGGAATCTTTTATATTTAGTTAACCAGTCCACGGTTTTATTACGTAGATCAACCCACGACTCTCTCTGATCCTCCCTGAGGGCAGGGACACCAGCCAAAACTAAAACATAGGGACACGTAGCTGGAGGTAGACTCAACACATCGGTATTGGGCTTGAAACAATTATTCCTTAAACCGTCTACAGTATTATTAATCAAAATACTTGGTATAGTGCCTGGAACTAAGCATTCAGAATGGGTATTGTGCGAGCCCAAACATTTCGGTTTAGAACCCTGGGATAATTCATGTGTTTTTCCTTTCATGATGCTCTGGCTCAACATAGGAGGTTTCTTAACTTTACCATCTAAACTTTGTGAGTTCGTAGCTGGATTAACATCTTCTGCTGTTATCAAGCCCTCCCCCTCAATAACATCAGATTGTTGGATCATATTACTACCACTTAAATTATTTATAACAGTATCCAGGCGATACAATTTTTCCCATAAGAGGGTAAAAATGTTTCCGATCATTTCTTGAATACAAGCTAGCGCAGTTCCTAAGGCGGATTCTTCAACAGTAGCAATAGTAGCAAGAATATCGTCCCCAACAGTATCATGTCTTGGTAAAAGAAGAGAAGGAACCACATCAGTCTGTGTACCAACAGAATTAGTCTTTGATACTCCATGGTCATTTACACAGTTAGCAGATTGGGATCCCTTTATATTCCTTGTTTTTTGAGCACCAGCACCCCGCTTCCGTTTTACTGATGGCTCTATCACCTTCTTTGCATCAGAAGATTTGGAAACCCGTGTTCTCGTAGATATACATGATGCTTCTGGGGCCGCAACTAAAGGTGAATCCAGAACCAGCTCAGGGGAAATCAATGGCACATTTGGGGGTGTTGCGGGCAAACATGTTTGTGTAGAATCTCCCAAATTGGAATTAGGAATGCCCAAAGATGAACGTCTCTGTAATTTGGATGGATCTAAAGAAAGACGACGTTTCGCTATTTCAATCTCATGAGTCAATAATGACTCCGCCCTGACTATGAATGGTTCCAGGGTACCAGCTACTCCTTTGCGCTTGTTCATGGCGTTCATGGTGTGACTTTGAAAAAAAATAATTTTCGCAAAAAACCTCACAATGCAACACAAATACTATTTGTTTAGATTAAGAATTAAGAATATACAACAGTACTTGCACACTGAAACTTATATCAGTAGCGATACCCAAATGTCAGAAGGAGGACCCAGCCTCTTCCGGCTCTGACGGGCGCGGATGGGCCCGCCCTTGGCTCGGGCTTTGCCCGGGTGCGTCCCGCGCCGCGGAGTCAGCCGGCGCTTTTTAAGCGCGTTGGTGGTGGTGTCGCGCTCCTCCCTCCTGGGAGAGCGCTGTATCTTGGGGCTTGAAGTCCCCCCCGGCTAGCAGGAAACAGGCAGTGGCGGCAAGAAACAGGCAGCAGGCACGTCCCGCGCCGCGGAGTCAGCCGGCACTTTTTAAGCGCGTTGGTGGTGGTGTTGCGCTCCTCCCTCCTGGGATAGCGCTGTATCTTGGGGCTTGGAGTCCCCCCCGGCTAGCAGGAAACAGGCAGTGGCGGCAAGAAACAGGCAGCAGGCGTGTCCCGCACCGCGGAGTCAGCCGGCGCTTTTTAAGCGCGTTGGTGGTGGTGTTGCGCTCCTCCCTTCTGGGAGAGCGCTGTATCTTGGGGCTTGGAGTCCCCCCCGGCTAGCAGGAAACAGGCAGTGGCGGCAAGAAACAGGCAGGAGGCGCGTCCCCATTAATATATTTATTTATATTGCCAACATTGTTTAACATAATTTGACAAGCATTCAGAGTCCAACAGTCGATTAGCAGATGGGAAATACATGGACATCAGGTGGATAAGGAGAATAGTCCAGATGCTTACCTTAGGACATCCCTTTTTGCCTTTCTTGGTGATAGTATCTTTGGTGTTGTACTCAGCTGACCCAAATGAATGAGCCCTCCTGAGAGACACTGAAGCAACCTGACTTTAAACAGGGTTCATGGCGACAGCTGGCTCTGTGAACAGCAGTGTCCTGCTTTCCTTGGAGCTGCTAGATGTAAATGTTCATGGGACCAAGCCTGCATGTAGTTGGCGATGGAAAGTGGCAGTTAAATCAGACACTGCTGCAGTCAATGTTCTGTAGTCAACCTGAACTACCCAGGAATGTAGAGTTAGGACATAGTTGTGGGCCCTAAGGAGGTCATTAATCTGGCCTAGCTAATACTCCAGCTACGCCAATGCACCCATTAGATCTCTACTCAGGGTAGTGACATTGGTCCCTCCCTCCCCGTAGCAGGTCCTGCTGCAACCCTTACCCTTTGGCTTGGACTGGTTATCCACAGGTGTTGTGTGTCCTGGCTGTACAGCATTGTTATGGCTGTGATTGTCACAGGAGCCAGGACAGGGGTCACCACAGTTGTTGTGGGTGTGGGGCCACAGGGGGCTCATGGGGCACCGATATAGGTAATGGGGAGAGTACTCTGCTGGTTGTTGTTAATCTTGTGTCCCAAAGGAAGAGGAGAGGCCTAGGCCACTGACCACACAAACCTGATGGACCCAGCTGATCTTCAAGATAATTGTCATCAAAAACGTTGCTGCTCCTAAGAAGGCTTATGATCTTTGCATTGAGGTGGAAGACTGTGATCTTGCTTCTCCACCTTAAAGAAAAATATACAATTTTTTTTTTAAATTGATAGTTGTTACTAAATAAATTGCTACATTATATTGAACATTTACCCTTTATTGATGTTTATAATGTCAGCCTGCTCCTCAATGAATGTCGTGATCTACCAATTCGAATTGAGGTGCCAGATGTAAATATGAAAAAATACATAAAAAATATTCTGTGTGAAATATTCAGATAGAGAGAAGTGAAGGGATTTGGAGGCTCACAGAGCAGATCTGATCCGGTGTATGTCAATGTTGTTTGTACCTATTGTTCCAATGTCTATCGCACTATGCCTTAGCAGCCCTGTGCAATGTAGAATCCCTCAAACTCTTAGCTTTCAGAATTAGTAATGTTGAAAAATCTTAGACTTTTTAGGGAAGTTATAGTGGGCAAACATCAAACTCAGATTGCAACATACATGAAAGAGTGCATTAAAAGGATCTTCTCAAGATTCCTTTTGACTTTAAAAACAATAAATTTGTACTATCTTATAATAGGTAAAAACTACTACAACATAAACCATTTTCTGATAGACAATATTCACGCGTGAGTCAAAGGCATTTAGGCTTGCTGATAAGTGTAACTCATCAACCCCTTTTGTAGAGTTGGTCTTTTATCAAGATACACAGTGCGGCAGCAGGCCTTTTCCTCAGTTCTTACAAAAGATCTATGATAGTATTTTACATACAGACTTGCAATCTCTGGAAATCAGCTGGAAACCGTGCCTCAACCACTTACAATCTGTTGTTAATGGAGGTATGTTGTGTTACAGTGGAGTGAGACAGATAAACCACTCTACTGAGCAGATACAGGACACTTTGCAGTGCTCTTGAGTGGCTTATATATACATCACTTTATCTTCACTTAATTGTGGATGAGCCAATGGATGTGTGCTTTTTTTTTTAGTAAAAACTAGTAGTTGTTGCATTTTTCAAGGGAGTGCCTACTCAATATTATAAGTGAATATGATGTGTGTCACAGTAGTGTGTTACTTAGTTGACAAAATGGAACAACTTCCCTGTGACACTACATTTCAATCCCTTGGCTGTTATAAATCATTGCGATCATGTGTGTTAGCTCAATAGTTCAACTAAAATAATGAAATTATGCTCCACAGTGTAGTGATGTTAATTCAAAAAGCAGAACTAAAATTGTTTTGTACTACTGGCAATTTTTATATGATATTGTAGCAGATCAAGAGAGTTTTTATGTCGTATGTATGATAAGAAGGGTAGACCTTACAGATCTATGAGTAACTATAGACATTGTTGTCACATGAGTTTGGTGATTTGTGGTCCAAATATAAGGTCACACCTGTTTAGTCGTGTTCCAATTTGAGCTATGTTAAGGAGAATGGTGTGCCAGAGTGAAAAAATGGTAGATTGTGATAATTTAGGGAGTTCAGTGAGTTGTGACAGACATCAGGAGGCACACTTTTGAAAATAGTTTGTCATTAGTGTAAAGATTTACCATAAGAATTAGGGGTGGCAAAGTGTGAAGAGGGTTGATTTGTATTTGTGGGAGAGCTAGTGTGTGTACTTAACAGTCTGCACCGAACATGGAATTCCCACAATGTGTTCAGTGTGGAGTATTGACAATACCTTCTCCTTCCAGGGCATGAGGATGCGGATCCTGGGAGAGCCACCAATAGTTGTCAGGGCTACCTGATGTGCTGTGGAAGGGAGGGAACAGACTTTCCTGCACATGTCGTTCCACTGTTTGTGGATATCCTTCTGTGAGTATCTGGTGCTGGAGAGAGCATTCATCTTATCCACAATTATTACCAACATTTTCTTTCTCTGGCTCATTGTTATTGTCTAGACCTGTGCATTAAAGAAGTGGGCTCAAAACTAATTATCTTACCCACCCTCAGAGTTAACTCATTTTCTGAGAATCTGGTGTGTCTTTCAGACATTTTAAGCAATACTTATTAGGTAGCTCTGCTTCTGTTGCTTTGTATTCTGAGTGGTAAATGGTTTGTGTGGTTTAATGAGTGTCTATTTTGGAGTGGGAGCTGCAGGTGTTTGTGGGTTGATTTTGAGCGGGTGTATGTTGGCGGACCTGTTCGCAAAGGTTGAAGGCTATGTCTGCCATTTCTGTGATCTGTCATGTGGGTCCCTCTGTCCCTCTCTGAAGGCAACAACACTACATATGTTGGACAGATGTCCGCCATACCAACATTGATGGAATGCTGTCCAATATTGGAGGACAGGGAGAGCAACAACAGAGGGCTGATGTTCATCTAACGGATCTCACTCCATCATGATGAACGGCGGTGCATCAAGACAAACCCTAAATTTGGAAGGTGGATAATCACCATCTTGATGGACAGATAAGATCCACCATGATGGAGGAATGTTGATACATCTGCCAAACTCTAGATCAGGTCTGTAGTCTCTATGATGTCTTCCAGAGAGAAAAGTGTAGATAATGTATGTGCAACTATATCTACTTAAATAGTATTTTCATAATAGTAATTCACTTTTATGCTTTTACTAATTGATGATTCTACTCTTCTTTGCATATCTTCAGAGATACAGTGTGCTATCTTATCCATCTATGTTTTTCCAGTATGTAATATATATCATAATTTTGCTGCCATCTACCCCATATTTTACAGAGCTCATTGGAGCAATGTGGGACCATGGATGACAGACACAATATTATTAAAATGCATTTATGGTGGTTTGTTTGACAGTTCATTAGTATCAATTTTCTTACCTGAGAGAAAGTTTAACTTCATGCGAAAGGAGCAGTGATAGAGTCAGTACTCTATCTAAAAAGGTGGTGTATGAAAGGTACAATATTTTATGCTTAGGCAGTTCCAAATAATGTGCTGGAAAGAAAAAGAAACATATATTAATGGTAAATATTGATGTACTAGGTCTGGTGATTCAGTGGACTAATGAATCCATTCTAGAAACCTGTGATTGACCTCATGGCCACAGATTTGAATCCTGGTGGTCCACTCGGTCTTTCATTCTTCTGAGGTTGATGAAATGAGTACCAGTGAGTTGAGTAAAAATAAACACCGGATATTCAGCGGCAAGGTGCTTCACGGGGTGAAAGTGCACTTTACAAATACATGAGTTATATTAATTACTGTAGATATTAGTGAGTGCTCATTTGTTCCTTTATTAAATTATTAATATTTGAATTATATTTGTATCTTTATGTCATCACTCAATCTTCAGCCTAAGCTCTAAACAACTTTATGTCATCCACACATATAATTATGATCCTGTGTACCATTCATTTGATTTCCCCTATGTAAAGCATATTCGGTAGAAAGATTGCCTATCAATTAATAAATGCAAGGAAAAAATACATATTCAAAGCCCTAATGAGAAAGGGCAATACAAACTCTTGCATTCCATCTTACAAGATCCTCAATGAGCACAAAGAAACTGCAGACATTTTTTAACATTAATCATGCTTCTTGTACCCTTTAAATCTCCCTTTTGAGTTTAGTTCTATCTCTTGAAAAATAGTGAAAGAGGAGCACAGGAGGTCCATGTTGGAACAAAGACCCATAGCCTCCAAGATAATACTGACAGAAAAGGAGAGTCGTAGATGAAAGTGTGCATGACAGTAGTCCCAGAATAGTGACGAAGTTGGGGGCATATTATCAAGAACGGCGTTAAAATTATCGCCGGTTTAGCGGCAGAAAACTGCTGCTAAAGCGGCGATAATGGGCTTGATAATATGCCCTTGAGAATTCAATAGAAGCCCATGTTCACACCAGAGCATGGACTTCTATTGGAATTCTCAAGGGCATATTATCAAGCCCATTATCGCCGCTTTAGCGGCAGTTTTCTGCCGCTAAACCGGCGATAATTTTTAACGCCGTTCTTGATAATATGCCCCTAAACTCTTTGTGGAACGCAACTGCAAGTGTGGCACAGCAATCATCTGGTATTTAATAATAAAGAGTCGGGTCTACTAGCTTTTCTACAGATTTCTCCTAATACAGTCAGTACTAGAATTTGAATATTTATCATTATTATACATTTCCGGATGTTACAATAATTGCGCACATATATTTTTTCACTTTTACTATTATAAAGGTATATCTCTGGGCTTTGACAAGCTTTATATAGGAAACAGAACAAACTGGTACACAAAAGTCATATATTTACTATTGAATCACGTTGCCTAGCAACCAATGAGCACTCCCAGAGCACAGCAAAAGGTCAGCTCAAGGAGACATTGAGCCATATCACAGGCTCTCCCTGGTCCACTGATACCACAACGAGGATTGACAACATCCTCCTTCACATAGGAGCACTATTGAGGGGCCTGCTTGTGGCAGCCCCACAAGGTGGTTGTCCCGATCAAGTGGTTTATGCTGGCTCCTCTGCTTTGCCCAATATTGTTTTCTGGTGCGAAGGAGCAGAGTCTGCACCTCAACTTGTCCTTGCATTGTGCTCACCCTGGGCAGGAGCATAGAGAGTGTGCCACTTTGCACCAAGGTGCTCCCAGAGTGGGCCCCTTAAGTGGGCCTCCACCAATAGATGGTATTGAAGTCAGACCTGCGAGCTTACAGGGGAATTGGCACAAATTCTGGGTCCCTGCTGAGTGAGGAAGCGCAGACATTAACCTCATCAATGTTTAACTAGGGAACACGTTATGAAACAGCTCAGCCATGGCGCTGGTCCACCCGGGGAAAGCAATGCACACCAGCTCTCCATGTTTTTTTCCATGATTCTGCTAAAGATCGAATGGCCCAGTGGGTAACTCCAAACAACAGGTCACTCACTGCGGTTTTTTTTCAGTGCAGCATAAGAGTGGCTGCCAAATTTAAGAATAACTCCAGTCGCTTGGGCCAATTTGTGTGGGGCTAGTTTTGTTTTCCTCCACGTGGCATTGCCAGCTGCAAGAGTGTTCCCTCTGGACATCCTGGCACTCAAATTGTAGTTGTTTCTTTCTGTTTGTTTCTTGGTGCTTTTTCTGCAGCTCTATGCCACTGCTGCATCTTTGTTATTAGCCACAGTGGGCCATAAGACCCTGAGCCTGCACTCCTCTCCTGCCTTTAGTAGTCTCCTGACCCTCACATAACAAAAGCTAAATCTGAATATGTGTTTACGACCTACACTTTGGTTGTTAAAGACAGGTGAATGTTTTTTTCTACCGCATGTCAATCAAAAGTTGTCATTCAGGCATTCTTTATTCATAATTCAAAAACAGTTTGTACCCAATTGATTGTATACTTCAGCCAAAAGAAATAGAAAGTGTCGTTTTGGATTCTTAATTGAATTAATTAGCCTTAGTAGGTAATAACCAATTTCTTCTGGGTCCCACCTACCACATCCTCCCCGTACCAAGATAAGAGGCTGAGTCAGAAAACAGACTTCCTCGCTTAGCCTTCACATGTAACACGCAGAGCCTCTTATACCAGCTGCAGAGCTGAGGACCTTATTAGGTCGAGCCTCGAGTAGCGCGCAAGCGCTGCTTAGAGGCAAAGACTTTTAGTAAGCGAGTTTAAAAGCAGTCCCAAAAACGCTCGTGCGTCGTGGCTGGCCTTTTTGGGATGGGTACGCTGCGGCAAACATGTGTTTCCAATTATCGTGCCCAGACGCGGGCGCGATAATTGTAAACACATGCCGGCAAAGGCCATGACGCACGAGCGTCTGGTCAGCTGAGCAGGCTGCCGCGCTCCTCCTCCCCCCTCCGCTCCTCTGTGGTGCGCGCGCACCACGGTCTCGCCATAGACCTGCGGCCCCTTTCTTTGCAAGTGTTCATTCATTGTCTGGAAGCGTCGCGCTGTTCCCGTTGCACACACTTTGCTTATTTTGCGGTACCGCGCTTGTTATTGTCACTGTTATGACTCCATAGCGTCTTTCCACAGAGGTGTCCTTTACAGCCAGACGCTCTGCCTTCAGCGTTTCCCATTATCAGTGTTTATTTTACGGATTGCAAAACTCACCGAACTTTGCTTTTCCTGCAGCCAAATCAAGAATGCTATGCACACAGCGCTTCATGCAGCTTTGCTGGCTTTTGAGCACTACCCTACCAATGTCAAACAGCGGAACCATGAATATGTTGTATCTCGTTTGCTTCCTTTCGTTTGCTTATTTTGCGGTACCGCGCTTGTTGTTGTCACTGTTATGACTCCACAGCGTCTTTCCACAGAGGTGTCCTTTACAGCCAGACGCTCTGCCTTCAGCGTTTCCCATCCTCAGTGTTTATTTTACGGATTGCAAAACTCACCGAACTTCGCTTTCCTGCAGCCAAATCGAGAATGCTATGCACACAGCGCTTCATGCAGCTTTGCTGGCTTTTGAGCACTACCCTACCAATGTCAAACAGCGGAACCATGAATATGTTGTATCTCGTTTGCCTCCTTTCGTTTGCTTATTTTGCGGTACCGCGCTTGTTATTGTCACTGTTATGACTCCACAGCGTCTTTCCACAGAGGTGTCCTTTACAGCCAGACGCTCTGCCTTCAGTGTTTCCCATCCTCAGTGTTTATTTTACGGATTGCAAAACTCACCGAACTTCGCTTTTCCTGAAGCCAAATCGAGAATGCTATGCACACAGCGCTTCATGCAGCTTTGCTGGCTTTTGAGCACTACCCTACCAATGTCAAACAGCGGAACCATGAATATGTTGTATCTCGTTTGCCTCCTTTCGTTTGCTTATTTTGCGGTACCGCGCTTGTTATTGTCACTGTTATGACTCCACAGCGTCTTTCCACAGAGGTGTCCTTTACAGCCAGACGCTCTGCCTTCAGCGTTTCCCATCCTCAGTGTTTATTTTACGGATTGCAAAACTCACCGAACTTCGCTTTTCCTGCAGCCAAATCGAGAATGCTATGCACACAGCGCTTCATGCAGCTTTGCTGGCTTTTGAGCACTACCCTACCAATGTCAAACAGCGGAACCATGAATATGTTGTATCTCGTTTGCCTCCTTTCGTCTTTATTTGTTTAGCTTGTTTGTGAGCGCAGGCACTACTTTTGGATGCCCCGAGTGACAATATAAATGTGGCGCCTGTAAGGTGACAGCCTCACTCCAGACACTGTCTCCAGTCCACACCTTTTCACCTACAAATCGCTGATTTCCGGTTTGTTAGTCTAATTAGTTGCGTGGGTCAAAAAAACAAGACTGCAAGACCCAGAATGCATCAGGCTAATCACAGGATGTCCAGGGCTGCGAACAGTATCCATGGTGACCTAGAGTAAGGCGATACCTGTAGGCCGGCCTGTCATGGTAAACAGGGCACCTCAACAGGCGCTATATGACGTCAGTGTGGAACCAAGACTGTGCCTTATGTCGTGATGGACAGGGAGTCCCCATTGGGCACCACAGCAGGGTCTCTGCGTTTCCTCGTTAAAGGCAGAGCAGCTGCAATGTTGTTACAATTGCCCATCTTTCAGGCCATTGGCTAACTGATGACGTCACCTCAATCCTCCCAGTTTAGGCCACCTCTGGTAATAATATTCGTTATACATGGGTGGCCCATATTATGCATTTCAGATATGTAGATTTGTGTGTGGGGGTGGGGTCGCGTACACGTTGTAGAGACTCCCCAATACAGACCAACTCTGCGCCTCTCCGCAGTTAAATGGGTAAAATTGCTGAACTAGTAAACACTCGGAGCAGACAGCGCACGTTCCTGGATGAAAAGCCAACTCGGCCCTTCATCCTTCCGAGGTCTAGTATTTAGGGTGATTTGTAAAAACAAAAACTGAATATATGCAAGCAGTAGCCATAAACAACCAGGACGGAATGGGGGTTATCTGAACTGGTGTCTGCTTTTTCTTGTTCATTCTTGACATTATGTTTGTTATGGTACCTTTTCCTGATAATGAAACACCAATACAAAGAATTATATTTTAAAATTAAAGAACAAAAACGGTGACATTACATACTGTATCAAAACAAGTTATTGTAATGGTCCTTATTCTATTTCCTTGGAGGGCGGAGTGCATGGTGGAGGAAACAATGAAACCATGAACAGCGTGGCGCTCGTAAAAGGGCGCCGTGCTGATAATGAATCCATGTGTCTTCTTACCGATGTTTCAAAGAAACAACAAGCATTGGCATAGCCAATAGGTCTCGCCTTTGGGACCTTATAAGTATTTAGTTTATGTTGTTGCACCAATGATATTGTGCTGCATAACTAAATACTTATAAGGTCCCAAAAGCGAGACCTATTGGCATAGCCAATAGGTCTCACTTTTGGGACCTTATAAGTATTTAGTTATGCAGTACAATCGCTAAACACTTATAAGGTCCCAAACGCGAGACCTATTGGCTATGCCAATGCTTGTTTTTAAAGATGGGCACTGGAGGTTAAAGTGCAAATCCAGCTTACAGTGACTGAGACTGCCTTAGGGTGACTCACTCACAGCACATGTCCACAAACCAGAGGTCCTTGTCCGTTCTCAAGGGTCAGCATCTGCCTATCCATAATAGCTCTTCATTTTGCTGTATTAATGTAACATTCATGCACTTTGGGTGAAATACTTCTCTCTACACCTACTAAACGTTTCTGACTCCTGACCTTTTATCTTACAGTTTCGTCTGTTTTTCAATGTCTATATCCTTTCCCCGATTACTCATATGAAGGTATAATATTGGTGCACTACTTTGTGAAAATATATTGTCTGCATAGTCATAATTTAAACTCAACAGAAAGTATGCGACAGTGGTGATTTTTTGCTATGTGACAGGCTGGATTGGAGAGCCAGTCAGACTGTTGTTATGTCTGTGGGAATGCAGCGCTGTAATGTGAAATATAAGATATGGGGGCATATTATCAAGAACGGCGTTAAAATTATCGCCGGTTTAGCGGCAGAAAACTGGCGCTAAAGCGGCGATAATGGGCTTGATAATATGCCCTGGAGAATTCCAATAGAAGCCCATATTCACAACAGAACATGGACTTCTATTGGAATTCTCAAGGGCATATTATCAAGCCCATTATCGCCGCTTTAGCGGCAGTTTTCTGCCGCTAAACCGGCGATAATTTTTAACGCCGTTCTTGATAATATGCCCCTTAGTTTGAAATGTAGGTAGGGGGATCTGCTTGACTGGGTTTCCTTTGTTAGACGTGGACTGAAAGGATGCAAGATAACAGAAACACATTTCACAGACATCCATAAATAGAGGCCCTTTACATGTTACAGCCTTTCACTGACACAAAGGTATTTTCCAGTGATGGTATAAACTGTTTCATCTGAAACACCTCCTCGGGTCAATCTGAGACAACACTCAATTTGAGTGACCCAAAAGTCAATTATTAGGGAGGAGAGGGGTTGATTTGCCAATATCCTAGAAAAGGCCCAGAAATAGACAAGCACCAAACTATATTTCCTCTTGACGCTCGCAATATTTGCTCGTGACATGCATGCATCATTTGGTTGTTCAATAGTGGTTTTCCTTTCGGTTAGAACTATTTACCCTGTGAAAGATTCTTGACAATAATACCAGTTTAGCCCTATTCAAATTAAAGATATCTGGGCATATTATCAAGGAATAGCGATATTTATCGCTAACCGCGCTTAGCGCGACTTTGGTTAACGCCACCTATCGCTGGAAAATATCGCTGAGATAACACCCTATTAACAAGGTTTATCTCCATAGCGATAAAATTTCCAGCGATAGCGGCAAAATGTGAGAATATCGCTGGAAAAGCAGCGATATTCTCGCATTATCCTTAAGGTGGATTCAGCATTAGAATCCACCTCCTATACTTTAAACAGGTAAGTCATCCTCACTATCAGGTGATAAAATCTAGCGATAAACGCGCTTAGCGCGAATTATTTTATCGCTTCGCCTGCCTTGCTAATAGGGGATAGGGGTGTTAGCGACTGTTTTCAGTCGCTTTTAGTAGGGAACGCCTTCCTTGCATGTCATTAGCGATAATTATCGCTGATATGCAAGGCGATGTGAATCCCGGCTGCTAACGCCTAAAAGCTGTCGCTAACGCCTGTTAGCGCCAGCTTGCTAATAGGGCGATAAAAATATTGCCGCTTTAGCGGCAAAAAGTGCCGTTAAAGCGGCGATAAAGCCCTTGATAATATGCCCCATCGTTCATAACTTTAATTAATACAATTTCTTGATGGTATGTGGATGTAGGTAAACGACAACGAGAAGAACCCTTTGTTGCTCAGCTATTGGACATCTTTTAGTCCTGACTTCAAGCAAGGTATCATTGATGTAGTGACACTTTTTTACCATGTTACTGCCTTTGATATGCTATTTTTACTGCCTGAGACTATCTACTTTCTTCTTTGACCTGGGATTTGTAAATATTTTATCAAGCCTACAATATGCACTTTCGAATGTACATGTTCACTCTTTCTTCCACTTTATTGCAGTTATGGTTGACATGGAAGCAAATACATAAGCTGCATAGGAGTCAAAGTGTATAACTTCATATTGTCTCAGAAACTCTCAAAAAGACACTACTGATATTGTATGCACTACCACACACACGACTTTTTTCAATGATAAAACTAACCAAACACAAATACAATACCTCCTGGGAGTCACAATGCTCCCTCCCCATCAAACAAGTTGTAACCAAAAAGTCACATAGGCTTTTATTTGTGAAAAATTTGAGAGTGGATCCAGTGAAACTACAGTTTTAACGAAATTCACAGCACTGTATTTCAACATGTTGTGGGGCAGTAAGTTTCACAGTAGATTTTTAAAGCAGAGTTGAAAGAAATCTATCGAAAAAGGCAAGTGGTGCTTTTTTATATCGAAGTTTAACCAGAAAGGGTGTCACTAGAAATGTAGTGAGACAAGTTAATAAATGAAAATCATTTCATTGTTAATTTGCAATATTTACCTTAGTCCGGCTGCAAAATGTACAGTAGCAGCCGGTAATTTTACCAGGGAGGTAACATTATTATGATTATTATTATTAAAAAGGTCTTATACATACATACATACAGTGGGTTTCCTGGCGCTGACAGAACAAGGTGAGGACGCATGAGGACTTACACTGCTTGAATGAAAGGATACGTTTTCAGCTGTTTCCCAAAGCTAAGTAGGTTTTTGTCTGATCTAAGATGGATAGGAAGGGAAATCCAGAGTTTAGAGACCAGTTAGCCGAAAGAACGACCACCACCTCTTGCTCTCCTCATTCTAGGAATGGTCAGTAGGAGAAAGGTCATTTGATCTCAGATCTCTGGGGCACTGTATGGAGTGATGAGATGCTGAAGGATATGTGGGACAGGGAAATGCCTTATTCTTAGGGCGATACATAGAGCCTTGAATTCTATTCTCCTGTTTATTGGAAACTAATGAAGCTGTGCCAGGGCTGAACGTGCTGATTGCATTTTGGACAGGCCCATCAGGGTTCTGGCTGCGGCGTTTTGGGCAACCTGCAACTTTCTGATAACATATGAGGGGCTGCCCAGGTATAGTGAATTGCCATAATCAAGACGGCAGAGTATCAAGCCTTGGATCACGGTTCTCCGACATCCCATGGGGAGCCATTTGAGTGTCTTCTGAAGCGACCTCAAAAGGCCAAAGCAGGTGACTGAAAACTTCTTTGCCTGGGAAACCATTGTCAGGTGTTTATCTAGGATGACGCCAAGGCTCTTTACTTCAGATTTAGAAGGGGGCGCTCCTCCAGGTACAGGAGTCAGATTAATTGATCCCAAAGTGCTGGATAATTTCCAGTCACCATTACCTCTGTTTTGTCCCCATTTAACTTGAGGACGCTATTAGCCATCCAATTGTTTACCTGATCCAGACAAGTATTTAATCTGTCAAAGAATGACTGAGTATTGGGTGAAAATGAGATGACGATCTGGGTGTCGTTCGTGTAAGAAACCATAACGAAACCTAAGTCACAAATGATATCTGATAGAGGCTGGACATACACATTAAACAGTGTAGGGTTCAATGAGGAGCCTTGCCGCTAGCTGCACACTAGCTGGGGAATCCCTGACAAGAAAGGCCATTAAATGACATGAAAGCTCTTATGGGTAAGGAACAAGGTTTGCTACTTTAATACTGCCCCTGTGATTCCAATACTTTCTAACCTCTGACATAAAATTAAGTGAGAGACCGTGCCAAAAGCTGTGCTAAGTTCTAAAGAATGAGCACAGCTGACCCACTCTGGTCCAATGTCTTCCTGAGGTCCTCAGTGGTCAGCACTAAGGCTGTCTCCGTACTTCAACCAGATCAGAAACCGGTCTGTGTCAAGCGCAGTAGATTATTGGACTCCAAAAATAGGATAAAATACAATTTATCCATTTTTCCAACATTTTACTGACCCCGGGAAGTAGCAAAATAGGTCTATCATGTTTCGCCCTGTCAGGATCCAAAGATGGTTTCTTCAACAGTGGGTGGAAAATCGTGTGTTTCCACGACTCTGGAACATGCCCGTTCTGCAAGGATAAGTTGTAGATGGCCATCAACGCAAATATGATGGTCTCATCTCCTCACAGTAGAGGCATCCATATGAATATTCAGGTCTCAAAATAGCATGAAGCAGACTACGTGAAGGCTATGCAAAGCTACAAATTCTGGCATTGTTTGTGCAAATTTTGTGGTAGGTCCTGGTGGGCGATATAAGAGTAGGTCAGAGAACATAAACGTGCGTTAAAGTTTGAAAGACAAGAGCAGATTTTCAGAGTCGGCAATGTGAAGTGTAGACGACTTACACTCAGGGTTCTCTCTAAAAATAATAGCCACTCCTCCTATTTACCCTGCTCGGTCAGCTCTCAAAATTGTGCAACCAGGGGAGGGGAGCGCTGTCATGATACCTGGCCAGCTGTCCTCCTTCAATCAAGTTTCTGTTAAAATGAGGACTTCAGGGCACTTTTGTTCCAGCAAAACAAACAACTCAAAACTGTGTTTGGGTAGCTACATAAAGTTGAGTAGAAAAATTTGACAGCCAGTAGTAGGATGTTTAGTGGCTACTATTGCTTGTAACTTCTCTATGGCATGGGTCTCTGCGTTGGCTCTATCAGCAGCCAAAGTGAATGAATAATTACAAGACAGGCACTTACTAGGCATCGCGTCCACCTTCATGTAGTGAGCGCAATCTTTCTTGGGAAGCTGGTTTAAGTTTTTTAGTTACACGCAGAGGTACGCAGTTCCTATGGAAAAGGAGGGTTGAGAGGAAAAAAGGTCAGAAGTACCTGATGAATCAAGTTAGGGGATCTGATCCATCAGGAGCAAGAGCCCTCACACACCCCAAGGGTGACATGCTTCATCATCGGTGCTGCAATGCCCAATGGGCCCTGCAGGGGGACTCTTTGCCGGAGTTCTTTTTAAGCTGCCAACGTGAAGTGTGAGGTGCTATGTGAAAGTGCTGTAAGTGAGAAGAGTGGTGTGTCATGAGTCTAAAAATAACTAGAGGGAATCCAAAGGGATAATTTAATGTGTGGATCCCTCGGTTATAGTAAAAGCAGGTATAGGCCAAGGGTGGATATAATGGTCCACGTTGGCTCTAAATACAGGTGGAGGTCAACATGTTTCTTGCCATTCATGTGTCAAAAAGATGATCGCAGCAATTCATCAGGACGGTGAAAGGTGCAAACTAAACTACTGAAGGGTAGGTCGGTCAACAGTACAGATGTTTCCTTAAGCCGTACTTTACCCCAGCTTTTAATGGTATATAGTATACCGTGAGACAATCAATATAGGAGCTGACCACCCACAAAGTGGGCTACAACTCCACAGTCAGTAGTCTCGCTTCAAAGTGTTGTGCCGCGGACAGATGTCACCGCATGTAGCGTGCAAACTACCCTGGGCTCGTCTACCCCGGGCACCAAAAGAGCTGGACTGCCGACCAAGATGGCATCTGCTCATGTGCTTATCTGGAGGAACCAGGCACTGACACATCCAGGGTGAGCCTGTCTCCTAAAATCCCCTGCACACATACTCTAAAGTGCCTTAGTGCAAATCGATAATGCAAAATAAGCAGAAGTGCAAAATAGAATTACAAGTTTAACATCAGTAAGATTTAACAGGATAAACGTTTCAAATCACGTGCCTCACTGTGTTTGCCTTGACACCGCCGTGCACCAGGCTGGACCGGAGACCAAGATGGCGTCTGCTCATGTGCTTATCAGGAGGAACTGGCACTGAACATGGCCAGGGAGAGCCTGTCTCCTAAATTCCCTAGCATATCAACTCCAAAGTGTCTTATTGCAAATCAATAGTGCAAAATAAGCATGAGTGCAAAATAGAATTACAAGTTTTACATCAGTAATTTTTATCAGGATAATAGTTCAAACATGCACCTCACTCACTAACAAATACAAATACATTCATACATACACGCATGCACACACGCATGCACGTATGCACCAAACAAAGAGAAAAACACATAAAACTTACCTCAACAGCAGCTCTCTGACAGGGAAGCCTCAGAGGTCCCAGGATGATTGGGACTGCTGCCTTTCCTCATTGGTTGACCTTATGTCAGCCAATGAGGAAAGGCAGCAGTCCCAAGCCTCAGAGATCCTAGGGGGATGGGACTGCTGCCTTCTCTCATTGGCTGACCTTAAGGAAGACAGCAGTCCCGATCTCGTCACAGAGTGGGATGGAGTCAGTGAGACTGTTGACCCCACCTCACTCTGTGATGAGGTGGCACTGATTGACATTCGTCCCTGTGCACTTCAGGGCTTAAATCTGAAGCACCCAGTTCCAAGGCGATTGGTGACACTCCACTGCGTCACGAGGGGAACGGCCTCGAGGCACTTTTGCGAGGCTGAGGAGGTCACACCCACAGGGCTGTGAAATTCTCAGCCTGGCAAAGTTCAGCTCAGGCAGCCAGGAGCCCGTGCATTTAGCGCATGCCTAGCTCCTGGCTGCCTGAGCTGAACCAGAAGAGTGTCTATCAGGCTGACCTTCATTCAGTCTGACAGACACTCTTCTTGCCTGGCAAAAGGTGGTGGGGGTGGCCCCTCAGCCCATATGGACGGGCCGCTGCTGAAGATGTACTTTTAAAGTTGACGAGGTGAAAACAACTAGAATCAGTTAGAAAACAATCCCTTCTGAGAAAATATGGCAATTGTGTTTCTTGTTCACTGAAAATGTATGCAACTTCTTAGTACATTTTGTTCTGTCACTGTCGCAATAATTGACAGCTCTGAAATTTTCTCTTTAATATTTCACATTTAATATGTATTAAAAATAACTCTGAGAATAACAAAAGAAGAAATGAAAACGTATTGTTATTTTGCTTGCTTCTTCCTATTTCATTATGCTGCTTTAAACACAGAACTGGAATATAATACAAACAGGCAGCACAATTCACTAAAAGCTAAATCTCAACAATGTCTTCCTAAATTGAGATTAGTTCGGATCTCCTTGAAGGGCATTTCAGCTGATAAAAATGGTAACGTCATAGCAATGATAGGGAACTACCACAGGAATAAAGCTCAGTAATCCTGAGTGGCCAGTATGCAGGTAATTCCACATCCTGAAATTACTGATGCCTGTATTATTGGTAATTGTGGGCGTGAAATTGCCTATGCGAGTTTGCCCAACTTCTTGGTATAGAGCATATAGTCTTCAATTAATTTCCATTCTCAGAACTTGTATGGATCCATAGGTCTTTTATGAAATTAATGAGATACATGGTGAATGCTGCAAACTGTTTTTCATTTTTGAAACACTGCAGCTCTACTGCACACATTTTGAGGGTTGCTGATAGCATCTGAAATTCAGCTTTTGAGTAACTCCTACTCTGATTCAGAGAACCATCAGCCCAGTTCCCAACTTGGGGAGCCACAACATGTACCTAAGAGGTGTCTATTGTCTAAATGCACGAGTAAGAAGGAAGTAGATAATGTAGTAGACCATCATTGGAAGTGGGAGGGGACAGATCAACAACCACTAGGCTTTGAATGAGATTGTGAGTGCTAAGATGAAAGACGTTGTATCTGATGAACCTGTTGCACTTTATGAAAGGCTGCATACTAGCAAAAAGGGCTAGACATCATATCATTCTTGGTAGAGTGTAGCCTTGCGTTTGGGAGGACAAAAGTCTAGGGGGATTCTTTCTTCTCCCCCCTCAAATGTGAATGAGCATTTATGGAAGACTACACAATCAAAATAAGTGATTAGTCCAGTTAATGCAAGAGAAGCAATAGAACTCTCCAAATGTGGTAAAATTAGACCAAGTTGAACTGCAACCCATTTAGCTACTCATTTATATAAGAAACGTAGAGACTGTTTTATTTGTCATGCAGAATCTTCTGGTGATAATCAGTAGGAGTGATTTGTGTTTCAAAATCTGTGCAAATCATGGCTGACACTAAATATGAGCTTTGCTGTGTGAGCCTGTGGCATCACTATTGACTTTATCGTGTGGTGTATAGGGACATTGAGATTAGGGTGGGCATAGTCATGCAGCTCCATCAAAATATCTTTCTACTGTGGATCATCCACCACCCCTCAAGTGTCTCAAATTAAGTGATTCTTAACTATCTCACTGTTAGATTTGGGGGTCTCTAGTTGGCAGAGGTAGGTACCTTTGTCCAAATAGGGACCCTTGCGTCTAGTCAGGGAAAGTAGGTACACTCCCGAAATAACCCCTGCTCACCCTCTTGGTAGCTTGGCACGAGCAGACAGGCTTAGTTCAGAGGCAGTGTGTAAAGCATTTGTGAACACATACAGTAATCAAGTGACAACACTACAAATGGACACCACACAGGTTATATATTTATAAAAATAGGTATACTTTATATAGATTTATCACAAGACCATAAACGACAAAAATAATCCACAATACTGTTAAGAATACTTAGTTCTGATCAAAAGGCTTAATTCAAGGTTCTGTGCGAGTCGGTAGCCTCCTCCCGGCTACGGCGATGTCGAGAACAAACAGAGACTAACAAATCCAGCTGACCGCGTCGAGGCGGGCCAACACAGCGTAGACAGACTCGGTCACAGTACCTTTTACTTGAAGCGGCAGGCACGGGCGTGCGAGCCGGATGGCTGTTCGTCGCGGTCGCGATGCAAAAATGGAAGCGTTGCAGGACGCGTTGTCCCTCGATGCGGTGCCGGCAGCGGCTCGTTGGCGTCGTCGAGGCGGAGTCGGTGAGACCAGGGCCGTGCGTTGCAGGGCGAGAGCGGTGCTTCGATGCGGTGCTGGCAGGTTGCGGTGCGGCGACGGAGCCGGATTCAGGAGCTGGCGTCGATCCAGTCCGGACAGCGGTGCGAGTCGGGCGGTGCGTCGCAAAGCGTGCGAGCGGTGCCCAACTCCGGTGCGGTCACAGGACTCGAACTCAGCAGCAGTGACCGTGTCGGTCGGACCAGTTCGATTCGGCGTAGCGAGCGTTGCAGGACGCGTTGTCCCTCGATGCGGTGCAGGCAGCGGCTCGTTGACGAGTCGGTGAGACCAGGGCCGTGCGTTGCAGAGGCGAGACGGTGCTTCGATGCGGTGCTTACAGGACACCGAGTCGGTCGTGAGAGTCGGTCACAGCTCCCTACCTCTGCAGCCACTGAAACAGAGTTTCCAGCAGCAGTTCACAAAGGGGTGAAGTCCAATGGTCCTGGGACTTCGGTCAGGGGGCAAGCTCTCTTCCAAGCCCTTGGAGATCCTTCACAAGTTGATGAAAGTCACAGCAAAGCAAAAGTTCCTTTCTCCTTTCTTTGGCAGTCAGGCAAACCACTGCAGGCCAATCCCCCAAGCAGCACTTCAGCTTAGGGATAGTCTCTCCTCAGTTTCTTCTTGGTTCCGCTCCTCAGCAAAGGTTTCTTCTTGTTCCCAAAAGTGATCTAATTTTCCTGGGGTCTGGGTGCCCCTCTTATACCCTGATTCTCTTTGTTCTCTGGAGGCAGAGAGGCCTCTGCCTAGTCCAAAACCAGTTCTGGTCAGTCCTGGAGCACTTTGTTTTTCTGACTCCTTCTTTCCTTTCAGAATGTGGGGCAGAGTGCTCAGCCGCCCGGCAGGAGGTGGAGCCAGCATTGTGGAAGGCAGGCACAGCCCTATTCAGACCCAGGTGCAACTCCTCCCTCCACTCTGGATGCAGATCTTTCTATTCAGCCCTGGGCTGACTCACCCTGTCTCCTGTAGCCACCCCCAGCCCCTGTCACTCAATCTCCAGACAAGGAATACACAACCTAGCAGAGGCAGGCTTGGATAGTTAGGCAAGAAAATACCCACTTTCTAAAAGTGGTATTTTCAAACACAGAATGTTAAAACCAACTTCACTAAAAGATGCATTTTATCATCCTGAGTTCAGGCATACTAAATTCGTTTTTCTACCATGTTCCCTGGGTCAGTTCTGACTATAAGGTGTAATAGTCAGTCTGCTCATTCTGGCCTATGGGGAGCATGTAGCCTTGCAATAGTGAAAAACGAAAATGGCTGTAATTCACTATTAGGACATGCCACACACACCAGGGCATGTCCTACCTTATACTTACAATGCACCCTGCCCTAGGGCCTACTTTAGGGGTGACCAACATGCAGTAAAGGGAAGGTTTAGGGACTGGTAAGTGGGTGCACTCACCAAGTCGACATGGCAGCCCTAGGCTGCACACAGGCTCTGCGATGGCAGGTCTGAGACACACTTTACAAGCCGCTTCGGTGGGTGGCACAACCAGTGCTGCAAGCCCACCAGCGGCATTGGATTTACAAGCCCTGGGCACACTGAGTGCACTGTACTAGGGACTGACAAGTAAACCAATCATCCAATCATGGAGTCACTAATACATATATCATTTAACGATAGGGAGCACTCGCACTTTGGCACTGATTAGCAGCGGCAAAGTGCCCTGAACATCTAGTCCAGCAAAAACATATCGGCAACAGTGGAGGCATTACGAAAAAATGGAAGGGAGACCCACGCCAAGGATGCCAGGTCTAACACGTGTCCCCTCCAGCTGAAATGTGGGGAGAACTATCCTACCCCTAGGGAGTTCTCATCGCTAAAGCGGAAAAATCTGGACAGTCCATCAGCATTGGCGTGTTCTGTACCAGGGCGGTGTTCCACCGTAAAGTCCATCCCCTGTAGGGAAATGGACCACCTCAACAGCTTTGGATTCTCACCCCTCATCTGCATCAACCATCTGAGGGGCCTGTGGTCTGTCTGAACCCGGAAGTGAGTCCCAAACAGGTATGGTCTCAGCTTCTTCAGTGCCCAGACCACAGCAAATGCCTCACGCTCAATAGCACTCCATCTCTGTTCCCGGGAAGTAACCTCCTACTGATGAAGGCTACAGGTTGGTCTAGGCCCTCCTCATTGATCTGTGATAGAACAGCCCCTACACCATGCTCTGAAGCATCGGTTTGAACAATGAACTCATTGGAGAAGTTGGGTGCATGGAGCACAGGCGCCGTGCACATGGCAGTCTTCAAGGTGTCAAAAGCTTTTTGACAGGCGTCAGTCCAAATCACTTTCCTGGGCTGCTTCTTGGAAGTCAGCTCGGTCAAGGGGGCAACAATGCTGCCATACCCCTTGACGAATCTCCGGTAATACCCGGTGAGTCCTAGGAAGGCTCTCACCTCTGTCTGGGTCTTGGGGGCTCCCAAGCCAGAATGGTATCAATTTTCGGTTGGAGGGCGCCACCTGGCCGCTCCCAACCTGGTGTCCCAAGTACACCACAGAACCCTGCCCAATCTGGCACTTACTCGCCTTGATTGTGAGGCCTGCTCTCCGCAGCGCCATCAACACTTCCCAGAGGTGGCGCAGATGTTCTTCCCAACGGGCACTGAACACTGCGATGTCATCCAGGTAGGCGGCACTGAAATCCTCCAGTCCAACCAACACCTGGTTGACCAACCTCTGAAAGGTGGCAGGGGCATTCTTCATCCCAAAGGGCATCACCCGGAACTGGTAGTGCCCATCTGGTGTGGAGAATGCTGACCTCTCTTTGCCCCATCAGTCAAGGCGATCTGCCAGTACCCAGACGTTAAGTCAAGCGTGCTGAGGTACCGCGCAGCCCCTAACCGATCTATGAGCTCATCAGCTCTGGGGATGGGGTGGGCGTCAGTCCTGGTGACGGAATTGAGTCCCCTGTAGTCCACACAGAACCGGAGTTCTGGTGTGGCACCAGGCGCGGCAGCCTTTGGAACCAAGACCACTGGGCTGGCCCAAGGGCTGTTAGAGGACTCAATCACCCCTAGCGCAAACATCTTGGAGACCTCCTCCTTGATGCAGGCTTTGACCCTGTCAGTCACCCTGTAAGCCTTGTGCTTCACAGGAAGACTGTTCCCAGTGTCCACATCATGGACGCACCAATGAGTGACACTGGGAACCAGGGAGAACAGGTCAGGGAACTGTCCCAACAGTTGGCGACAGTCACCCTGCTGCTCAGGTGTCAGGGAGGTAGAGAGGTTTACTCCCTCCACTGATCCATCTTGCTCTCGGGCTGACAGGAGGTCAGGAAGAGGCTCAGTCTCCTCCTCCATTCCATCATCTGTAGCTAAGAGCATGCCCACTTGGGACCTCTCCAAGTGGGGCTTCAGAGCGGTTCACATGCAGGACCCGCAAGGGGTTCCTGGGAGACTGCAAGTCCACCAAATGAGTAACTGGACTCTTGCGCTCCACCACCATAAAAGGGCCGGTCCACCTGTCCTGGAGCGCACAGGGCTCCACAGGGGCCATGACCCACACTTTCTGACCAGGCTGAAGCTCTACCAGAGTGGCATTCTGGTCGTACCACCGCTTCATCTCCTCCTGGCTGGCTTCCAGATTTGCCTCAGCAAGTTCTCTGAAACGCCTAGTCTGGTTCCTGAAGGCCAGCATGTAACTGTATACATCCTGGGAGGTTTCCTGGGAGATTGCTCCCAGCCTTCCTTGACCAAACTCAGAGGTCCTCGCACCGGGTGTCCATAGAGGAGCTCAAAGGGACTGAACCCTAGAGACTTCTGTGGCACCTCCCGGTATGCAAACAACAGGCATGGTAAGAGGACGTCCCATTTACGCCTCATGGGTTCTTCCAGACCCATAATCATGCCCTTGAGGGTCCGGTTGAATCTCTCAACCAGCCCATTTCCTTGAGGGTGGTAAGGAGTGGTGAACTTGTAAGTTACACCGCACTCCTGCCACAGGGACTTCATGTACTTGGACACGAAGTTGGTACCTCTGTCAGACACCACCTCTTGAGGGAATCCCACACGTGAGAAAATTCCCATCAGTGCCCGTCCCACCACGGGGGCCGTCACTGTCCTCAGAGGATGGCTTCAGGGTACCGGGTGGCATGGTCCACCAAGACCAGGATAAACCTGTTGCCCATGGCTGTCTTGGGGTCCAGTGGCCCCACAATGTCAATACCCACCCGTTCAAAGGGGGTGCTGACCACAGGGAATGGCTGGAGAGGAGCCTTGTGCTTCCTCCCACTCTTTCCACTTGCCTGGCAAGTCTGGCATGTCCTGCAGTGAGTGGCGGCACTCCTGCGCATCTGGGGCCAATAGAAATGGGTAACAAGCCTGTCAAAGGTCTTGTCCTGCCCCAGATGTCCTGCTAACGGTACATCATGAGCCAACCCCAGTAGGAAGGCTCTGAAGCGCTGGGGTACCACCAGCACACGGGCTGACCCAGGCTCAGCAACCTTAGGCTCTGAATACAGGAGACCATTCTCCCAGTAAACCCAATGTGATCCAGACTGATCACCTGCTGCCTGGTCTGTGGCCTGTTGCCTCAGACCCACGAGAGAAGGGCATGTGTTCTGCTCCTTGCAGAACTCTTCCCTGGAGGGTCCTCCTTCTTGCTGCCAATGGGTCAGCTCAGGTAGGTCCCCCAGTTCAGCTACCTGTTCCCCTGTAGGCTCCAGGGCATCCCCCTCAGGGTCTGCCTCCTCCTGGACCGTGGGAACTTCGGGGGCTGGTTTCCCGCGCCCCCTGCCTCCTCTCTCTCCGGCAGGCACCTGGGCCTCCCTCTCAGGCTCCAGGTCCTCTTGAACACCTTTAGCTGCCATTGACCGGGTGGTCACACATGCCCAATCAGGCAAGCCCAACATTTCTAAATGCGCACTCCGCTCCACCTTAGCCCAAGGTGAGCTCTCCAAATCGTTCCCTAACAAACAGTCAACAGGCATGGCTGGCCTCACAGCTACTTGAAGAGTACCCGAGACCCCCACTCAAAGGGAACCTGAGCCACCTTGCAGTGACTCTCTGTGTTGTCAGCGGCAACAACCGGATAGAATGCATCAGGGATAACCTGCTCTTTAGACACCAGGTGACACTTGACAGCTGTCACACTGGCTCCTGTGTCTCTCAGAGCCTCCACCCTATGGCCATTGATGGTCACCCACTGCCTGTATTTCTTAGTGTTCTCAGGCAGCGGGGTCCTAGGGACCATCTCAGAGTCTCCTAATGAGACAAGGGAAAACACTGTGGGATCCCCCACCTTGGGCACCCAACTCCTCCCCCAGGGCTACACTAGCCAACTGCCGGGGGACTGCACTCGTGGGTGCTGGTTTTCCATGCAAAGGGCAACGAGGATCGTTTGCCTTGTGGCCAGGGCGCCACACTTGTAACATACCAGTGGTCCCTGGTGAACAGGGGGCCTGTCAGGGCCACTGGCTTCTTCTCAGGGGAGGCTGGGAACCTTTCCCTTGGTTCCCTTGGGGTCTACTTTGGGGCCCTTTATGGAACTCCTTCTGTTTACCCTTGTCCCCCCACTCTTCTGCTGGGGACCCTGCCCACCCTTGGCGGAGTCTCCCACGTGACCCTTGTGGACCCGGGTACTCACCCAGCGGTCCGCCTCCTCAGCAAGCTGCCTAGGGTTAGTCAGCTTACTATCAATCAGGTGCTGGCGTAGCTCAGGAAAACAATTACCGGACAAGTGCTCCCAGGCAATTAAATCAAAGAGCGCCTGAAAATCAGTCGCTTTGCTACCCTTTACCCAACCATCCAAGGCTCTGCAAAAGAAGGTCACATATTCAACCCAGGTACTGCTTTCAATCTTACTACAGTTCCTGAACCTTTGCCTATAAAGCTCAGGGGTCAAACCATACCTAGTCATTAAGGCATCCTTCATGTGGCTGTACGAATTATAGACTTCAGAGGGCAAATCCAACAAGGTATCCCGCCCTTCACTGAGGAACCGTCCCCACAACCCCGCTCCCCAATCCTTCTCAGGGACCCGGTGGGAAGACATGGCTACCTCATAGGCTTTGAACCACTGCCCAATGTCATCATTTTTAAAAATTCCTTAACCACATCTTTTGGAATATACACCCTAGCTTCAACAGGCACAGGCGGTACACTGCCACCAGAGGGAGTAATCTCTAAGCTCTTGGCCTTCAATTCCAACTCCCTCAAAACTTTCTCATGTTCAAACTGCATTTTCTTTTCCTCTAGGGCCAATTTCCTAGTTTGCATTTCGAATTCTAACTGCCCATTCAGCTTGAGCTTGGTCATCTGCATTTCGTGCATCCTACTCTCCTTCCTGTCCTCCAACTCCTCTGGAGACAGTCCTCTGGCAGAAACACTGCTACCTACTGGGGAAGGTGGTCTTCTAGCCCCTAGACCCAATAGCCCCTCCAGCTGCCCTTCTGCATTCTCAGCCCCCTCCACAGGGGCACTCCTTGATTCGACCCAGGCCCTCAGCGCCTTTTGGAGGTCCTCCTTCCTGGAGAGCCCGGTCATGGACACTTTAAACTTTTTGCAGAATTGCCTGAGCTGCTTAAGGGTGTAGCATTCTAGCCTCTCTTCTTCCCAATCACACTCAACAGAGGCTACTGATGCTGGTTTCTCCATAGTGACTGAACTTGGCATTTGCAAAAATAGGAAATCCCAGAAAAAATGCTATAAAAGTATGTGGTTGCGTTTTGGTCTGCACTCACTAAGTAGTGTTCACCAATCACTGTACATGAGTCACAAATGCAAGTCCAGAATCCTCACCGCTGACCACCAATGTTAGATTTGGGGGTCTCTAGTTGGCAGAGGTAGGTACCTTTGTCCAAATAGGGACCCTTGCGTCTAGTCAGGGAAAGTAGGTACACTCCCGAAATAACCCCTGCTCACCCTCTTGGTAGCTTGGCACGAGCAGACAGGCTTAGTTCAGAGGCAGTGTGTAAAGCATTTGTGAACACATACAGTAATCAAGTGACAACACTACAAATGGACACCACACAGGTTATATATTTATAAAAATAGGTATACTTTATATAGATTTATCACAAGACCATAAACGACAAAAATAATCCACAATACTGTTAAGAATACTTAGTTCTGATCAAAAGGCTTAATTCAAGGTTCTGTGCGAGTCGGTAGCCTCCTCCGGCTACGGCGATGTCGAGAACAAACAGAGTCTAACAAATCCAGCTGACCGCGTCGAGACGGGCCAACACAGCGTAGACAGACTCGGTCACAGTACCTTTACTTGAAGCGGCAGGCACGGGCGTGCGAGCCGGATGGCTGTTCGTCGCGGTCGCGATGCAAAAATGGAAGCGTTGCAGGACGCGTTGTCCCTCGATGCGGTGCAGGCAGCGGCTCGTTGGCGTCGTCGAGACGGAGTCGGTGAGACCAGGGCCGTGCGTTGCAGGGCGAGACGGTGCTTCGATGCGGTGCTGGCAGGTTGCGGTGCGGCGACGGGCCGGATTCAGGAGCTGGCGTCGATCAGTCCGGACAGCGGTGCGAGTCGGGCGGTGCGTCGCAAAGCGTGCGGCGGTGCCCAACTCCGGTGCGGTCACAGGACTCGAACTCAGCAGCAGTGACCGTGTCGGTCGGACCAGTTCGATTCGGCGTAGCGAAGCGTTGCAGGACGCGTTGTCCCTCGATGCGGTGCAGGCAGCGGCTCGTTGACGGAGTCGGTGAGACCAGGGCCGTGCGTTGCAGGGCGAGACGGTGCTTCGATGCGGTGCTTACAGGACACCGAGTCGGTCGTGAGAGTCGGTCACAGCTCCCTACCTCTGCAGCCACTGAAACAGAGTTTCCAGCAGCAGTTCACAAAGGGGTGAAGTCCAATGGTCCTGGGACTTCGGTCAGGGGGCAAGCTCTCTTCCAAGCCCTTGGAGATCCTTCACAAGTTGATGAAAGTCACAGCAAAGCAAAAGTTCCTTTCTCCTTTCTTTGGCAGTCAGGCAAACCACTGCAGGCCAATCCCCCAAGCAGCACTTCAGCTTAGGGATAGTCTCTCCTCAGTTTCTTCTTGGTTCCGCTCCTCAGCAAAGGTTTCTTCTTGTTCCCAAAAGTGATCTAATTTTCCTGGGGTCTGGGTGCCCCTCTTATACCCTGATTCTCTTTGTTCTCTGGAGGCAGAGAGGCCTCTGCCTAGTCCAAAACCAGTTCTGGTCAGTCCTGGAGCACTTTGTTTTTCTGACTCCTTCTTTCCTTTCAGAATGTGGGGCAGAGTGCTCAGCCGCCCGGCAGGAGGTGGAGCCAGCATTGTGGAAGGCAGGCACAGCCCTATTCAGACCCAGGTGCAACTCCTCCCTCCACTCTGGATGCAGATCTTTCTATTCAGCCCTGGGCTGACTCACCCTGTCTCCTGTAGCCACCCCCAGCCCCTGTCACTCAATCTCCAGACAAGGAATACACAACCTAGCAGAGGCAGGCTTGGATAGTTAGGCAAGAAAATACCCACTTTCTAAAAGTGGTATTTTCAAACACAGAATGTTAAAACCAACTTCACTAAAAGATGCATTTTATCATCCTGAGTTCAGGCATACTAAATTCGTTTTTCTACCATGTTCCCTGGGTCAGTTCTGACTATAAGGTGTAATAGTCAGTCTGCTCATTCTGGCCTATGGGGAGCATGTAGCCTTGCAATAGTGAAAAACGAAAATGGCTGTAATTCACTATTAGGACATGCCACACACACCAGGGCATGTCCTACCTTATACTTACAATGCACCCTGCCCTAGGGCCTACTTTAGGGGTGACCAACATGCAGTAAAGGGAAGGTTTAGGGACTGGTAAGTGGGTGCACTCACCAAGTCGACATGGCAGCCCTAGGCTGCACACAGGCTCTGCGATGGCAGGTCTGAGACACACTTTACAAGCCGCTTCGGTGGGTGGCACAACCAGTGCTGCAAGCCCACCAGCGGCATTGGATTTACAAGCCCTGGGCACACTGAGTGCACTGTACTAGGGACTGACAAGTAAACCAATCATCCAATCATGGAGTCACTAATACATATATCATTTAACGATAGGGAGCACTCGCACTTTGGCACTGATTTGCAGCGGCAAAGTGCCCCTGAGCATCTAGTCCAGCAAAAACATATCGGCAACAGTGGAGGCATTACGAAAAAATGGAAGGGAGACCCACGCCAAGGATGCCAGGTCTAACACTCACATTGTGTCATCATTATATACAAGTAGATTTTTAACTGTATTCTAAGTGTCTTTTACCATAGCACTGGCTCTAGGCCTGGTTAGTCAGAGTCAGTTACCACCAGTACCCGTCTGAAAAAGTTGTGGGCACAGGATGATTTTGCAACAAGGCCTCTTTCTGCTCCTCTGTTGGTTCTTTCTGCACATCTTTTGCTTCTTTCTGTGCATTTTTTCTTCTTTCTTCACATGTCCTACCTCTGTAGGCATAGTTAGAAACTAGCATTTAAAAAAACCTTTGAAATTCACTTAAAAATCATAGGTTTCAGGCACGTTATAGTTAGAAATTAGCATTTAAAAACCTTTAAAATTCACTGAAAAAACCATAGGTTTCAGACACGTTATAGTTAGAAATTAGCATTTAAAAAACCTTTGAAATTCACTGAAAAAACCATAGGTTTTAGGGACAGTTATAGTTAGTTGGACATTTCACTCGTACAAAACCATAGAAATTCCCCGTTATAGTTAGTTCAGCTAACTATAACTCGCGCCCGCAATGCACTGCTGATGACGTCACATATTACATCACTCATGACATGGTCAGTGACATCACTGATGACATCACTGATGACATCTCAAATGACATCACTGATGACATCATCCATGTGATAATTTCATGCATCTTCTCACACCCTAATATAACTTTTGATACACCCACTCTAAATTACAGACTGCCATTCTCAAAACCATAGACACTCCAACACCAAAAACTACATACCCACTCACTGATTCTTAGGTCTACACACACATCCACTCACTCACCCGTACAGTCACTCATACTTAGTCACTCAGTACATGACTATCATATGCACTCATACACCTATATAAACACTCACACACCGCCACTCATCCATAGAGGTACTCACACACCTAGTCAGTCATGCAAAAAACTTAATCACACACCCATTTACTCACCTATACAGTTATACACACACCAGCTCACTTACTCATACAAATACTAGCACATTCTTACGCTCTTATACAATCACTGATACAAGCACACACTCATCCATACAGCCACTCTCACAATCACACACTCTCACTTATAGCCATTTATATACTCCAACACACATATATACTGCCTTTCACATATGTGAGTTACTCACACATGTACCACTGAGATATACATTCAATCACTAACACACCCATACACACACTCACCCACCCATACAGTCCATCACAGATGCACTCTTGAAACCATGCACCCAGTGAATCACCAACTCACACATCTATGCACAGAGTCACACACACCCCACCCACACAAACACTCAGGCATCCATACAGATACTCAGACAATCAATCAATAACCCATGTAGACACTCATGTAGCTATTCAGAAAGCCATGCAGCCGCTTACAAACCAACAGACAGACGGATACAGACATTCACACAGTTTAGTCACTAACCCATGCATTCAGTAAGATACATTTAATCACTCACTTGTAGAGTCAGTCACTCACGTACTAAATCATCCATTCAGACACTTATACACCCACTCATTCTTCAATACGCCTTTCCCTATATATATTAAACATATTTAAACTTTACAGAAACACACAGTCACTGGATGATGTCATCAGTGATGTCATCAGTGATGTCATCAGTGATGTCATTTGAGATGTCATCAGTGATGTCATCAGTGATGTCACTGACCATGTCATGAGTGATGTAATATGTGACGTCATCAGCAGTGCATTGCGGGGCGCGAGTTATAGTTAGCTGAACTAACTATAACGGAGGAATTTCTATGGTTTTGTACGAGTGAAATGTCCAACTAACTATAACTGTCCCTAAAACCTATGGTTTTTCAGTGAATTTCAAAGGTTTTTAAATGCTAATTTCTAACTATAACGTGTCTGAAACCTATGGTTTTTTCAGTGAATATATATATATATTTAAAGAAAAAGAGTTACCCCTCGATTGAAGCGCACCCCCAGGAGGCCAGTAAGCACGGAGACAGTTTTTCAGTTGCAGCTGCTCCGACGCGTTTCGGGCCAACGCCCTTCATCAAAGGAGTGCTGCACAGAGACCACCAACAAGCATGGATTTCCAGTATCTCCCCTTTTAATCATGTGAACATCAACTCAGGTGAGTAAAATAGCATTCTGGGACTGGAAGTCCTTCAAGTGAATCCCAAGTGGGCTGCTGGAGTCTTGCACTTGCATGGTGATTTTAAAAATGCGGTTTACCGAACATGACACTGCCCCAGACCTCCTGCTCCAAAGGCCGCTGTCACCACAACAGCAGCGGAACCGCATCCGCGGTGGTGCGCCTCATGACCTGGGCTGGCCATCAATATTTAAAGAAAAAGAGTTACCCCTCGATTGAAGCGCACCCCGAGGAGGTCAGTAAGCACGGGGACAGTTTTTCAGTTGCCGCTGCTCCGACGCGTTTCGGGCCAACGCCCTTCATCAAAGGAGTGCTGCACAGAGACCACCAACAAGCATGTATTTCCAGAATCTCCCCTTTTAATCATGTGAACATCAACTCAGGTGAGTAAAATAGCATTCTGGGACTGGAAGTCCTTCAAGTGAATCCCAAGTGGGCTGCTGGAGTCTTGCACTTGCACGGTGATTTTAAAAATGTGGTTTACCGAACATGACACCGCCCCAGACCTCCTGCTCCAAAGGCCGCTGTCACCACAACAGCAGCGGAACCGCATCCGCGGTGGTGCGCCTCATGACCTGGGCTGGCCATCAATATTTAAAGAAAAAGAGTTACCCCTCGATTGAAGCAGTGCATTGCGGGGGCGCGAGATATAGTTAGCTCAACTAACTATAACGGCCGAATTTCTCTGGTTTTGTACGAGTGAAATGTCCAACTAACTATAACGTCCATGAAACCTGTGTTTTTTCACTGAATTTCTATGGATTTTTAAATGCTAATTTCAGACTGTAACGTCCCTGAAAGCTATGTTTTTCAGTGAATTTCAAAGGTTTTTGAATGATAATTTCAAACTATAACGTCCCTGAAACCTATGGTTTTTTCAGTGAATTTCAAAGGTTTTTTAAATGCTAATTTCTAACTATAACGTCCCTGAAACCTATGGTCTTTTCAGTGAATTTCAAAGGTTTTTTAACCCCTTCGCTGCTAGGCCTTTTCCCCCTGTGCTAAGCCTTTTTTGGCTATTTGGGGTAGTGCGCGCTTAGGCCCCTGTAACTTTTTGACCACATAAGGTATCCATGCCAAATTTGCGTCCTTTTTATAACATCATGGGGATTGTAAAGGTACTCCAGGGTTTGTGGATTCCCTGGAGGGGACCCAGAAATTAGCCAAAATACAGCAAACTTTTGTTTTTTTGGGAAAAATGCGAAAAAGGGCTACAGATGAAAGCGTCTTGTTTTTCCCTGCAAATGGCATCAAAAAGGGGTTGTGGTGCTGAAATCACCATCTTCCCAGATTTCAGGGACAAGCAGACTTTTGTCAGAAAACCAACTTTTTTACACAGTTTTGGCATTTTTCTGGGACATAGCCTATTTTTGCTATTTTTAGTGCTTTCAACCTCCTTCCAGTTAATGGTAGAAATGGGTATGAAAACAATAATGGATCCTGGAAAGCCATACATTTCTGAAAAGTAGACAAAATTCTGAATTCAGCAAGGGGTCATTTGTGTAGATCCTTAAAGTTTTCCTTATAGAAACTAACAGTTAAATAAAGGAAAAATTGAAAATTAGTTGAAAAAACAGCCATTTGTGTCAACGTTTTCACCTGTAACTTCTTCTAATTATGACAGCTATTTGAAGGCAATATACCGTTATATCCGCTGGACCTTTCTGGTTGTGGGGATATATAGGACTTGTAGGTTCACCAAGAACCCGACGAACCCAGAGCCAATAACTGAGCAGCATCTTGCAATGGTTTTTTATTATGTACCGGGTATATAGCAATTATTTTGGGAAAATGTATACATGGAAAAAATGTTATGAAAGACACCTATGTATTTCTGAAATGGGAACAAAATGTAGATTTTAGAAACAGTAGATATTTGCACATTTCCGAAATTGGGAGTACCCATACTAGCATGAGAATTATAGGTCATTTTTCCAAATGACTTATTTTTTACACATTGTCTTTCATTTGGAAGGCAGAAATGCATCGAAAGTCAATAGGTAATAACAGTTGCTCTACAGTTCTGTGTTACCCTAAGTCTCCCGATAAAAATGGTACCTCACTTGTGTGGGTAGGCCTTGTGCCCACAACAGGAAATGACTCAAAATGCAACGTGGACGTACCACATTTTCACAATGAAAAATTACCCTTTTTTTGCAAAGTGCGTAGCTGTAGTTTTTGAACCCTAGCTCTGCGGGCACTTAGGGAAACCTAGCAAACCTATACATTTTTGAAAACTAGACACCCAGGGAATTCAGGATGGGGTGACTTGACTGGCTCTCACCAGGTTCTGTTACCCAGAATCCCTTGCAAACCTAAACAATTGGCAAAAAAAACACATTGTCCTCACTTTTCTGTGGTGGAAAGTTCTGGAATCTGCGTGGATCCACAAAATTTCACCCACCCCGCGTTCCCCAAGGTCTTCCGAAAAAAATGGTACCTCACTTGTGTGGGTAGACCTAGTGCCCGTGACAGGAAGCAGCGCAAAACGCAACGTGGACGCACCACATTTTCACAGTGAAAAATGACCCTTTTTTTGCAAAGTGCCTAGCTGTAGTTTTTGAACCCTAGCTCTGCCGGCACTGAGGGAAACCTAGCAAACCTATACATTTTTGAAAAGTAGACACCCAGGGGAATCCAGGATGGGGTGACTTGACTGGCTCTCACCGGGTTCTGTTACCCAGAATCCCTTGCAAACCTAAAACATTGGCAAAAAACCCACATTTTCCTCAGTTTTCTGTGGTGGAAAGTTCTGGAATCTGCGTGGATCCTCAAAATTCCACCCACCCCACGTTCCCCAAGGTCTTCCCAAAAAAATTGTACCTCACTTGTGTGGGTAGGCCTAGTGCCCGCGACAGGAAGCAGCGCAAAACGCAACGTGGACGCACCACATTTTCACAGTGAAAAATGACCCTTTTTTGCAAAGTGCCTAGCTGTAGTTTATGAACCCTAGCTCTGCCGGCACTTAGGAAACCTAGCAAACCTATACATTTTTGAAAAGTAGACACCCAGGGAATCCAGGATGGGGTGACTTGACTGGCTTTCACCAGGTTCTGTTACCCAGAATCCCTTGCAAACCTAAATAATTGGCAAAAAAACACATTTTCCTCACTTTTCTGTGGTGGAAAGTTCTGGAATCTGCGTGGATCCACAAAATTCCACCTACCCCGCGTTCCCCAAGGTCTTTTGAAAAAAAATGGTACCTCACTTGTGTGGGTAGGCCTAGTGCCCGCGACAGGAAGCAGCGCACAACGCAACGTGGACGCACCACATTTTCACTGTGAAAAATGACCCTTTTTTTGCAAAGTGCCTAGCTGTAGTTTTTGAACCCTAGCTCTGCCGGCACTTAGGGAAACCTAGCAAACCTATACATTTTTGAAAAGTAGACACCCAGGGCAATCCAGGATGGGGTGACTTGACTGGCTCTCGTCAGGTTCTGTTACCCAGAATCCCTTGCAAACCTAAACAATTGGCAAAAAAACACATTTTCCTCACTTTTCTGTGGTGGAAAGTTCTGGAATCTGCGTGGATCCACAAAATTCCACCCACCCGCGTTCCCCAAGGTCTTCTGAAAAAATGGTGCCTCACTCGGGTGGGAGGCCCAAGTACCCGCGACAGGCAAGGGCCCACAACGTGTTGGGCGACCTCAAAATGGCCTATCACAAAACGACCTGGTTTTGCAAGGGGGTCCCATGACGTTTTGGCCCAGGGCTCGGCGGCCACCTAGGGAAACCTACCAAACCCACACATTTCTGAAAAGTAGACACCCGGGGATTCCAGGGAGGTATGGCTTGCGTGGATCCCCCAACGTTTTCTGCCCAGAATCCCCTGCAAACCTGACATTTTGCTGAAAAAATCCCTAGGTGGCCGCCGAGCCCGGGCCAAAACATTATGGGACCCCCCTTGCAAAACCAGGTCGTTTTGTGATAGGCCATTTTGAGGTCGCCTCAATACGTTGTGGGCCCTTGCCTGTCGCGGGTACTTGATCCTCCCACCCGAGTGAGGCACCATTTTTATCGGGAGACCTGGGGGAACGCTGGGTGGTAGGAAATTTGTGTCAGCCCCGTGACGCCACAACTTTACCACACAAAAATGTGTGAAAAAAGTGATTTCTTCAGCCACATTTCAGGTTTGCAGGGGATTCTGGGTAAGAAAACGTTGGGGGATCCACGCAAGCCATACCTCCCTGGAATCCCCGGGTGTCTACTTTTCAGAAATGTGTGGGTTTGGTAGGTTTCCCTAGGTGGCCGCCGAGCCCCTGGCCAAAACATCATGGGACCCCCTTGCAAAACCAGGTCGTTTTGTGATAGGCCATTTTGAGGTCGCCTCAATACGTTGTGGGCCCTTGCCTGTCGCGGGTACTTGGGCCTCCCACCCGAGTGAGGCACCATTTTTATCGGGAGACCTGGGGAACGCTGGGTGGTAGGAAATTTGTGTCAGCCCTGTGATGCCACAACTTTACCACACAAAAATGTGTGAAAAAAGTGATTTTTCAGCAAAATATCAGGTTTGCAGGGGATTCTGGGTAAGAAAACGTTGGGGGATCCACGCAAGCCATACCTCCCTGGAATCCCCGGGTGTCTACTTTTCAGAAATGTGTGGGTTTGGTAGTTTTCCCTAGGTGGCCGCCGAGCCCCGGGCCAAAACATCATGGGACCCCCTTGCAAAACCAGGTCGTTTTGTGATAGGCCATTTGAGGTCGCCTCAATACGTTGTGGGCCCTTGCCTGTCGCGGGTACTTGGGCCTCCCACCCGAGTGAGGCACCATTTTTATCGGGAGACCTGGGGGAACGCTGGGTGGTAGGAAATTTGTGTCAGCCCCGTGATGCCACAACTGAAAGGTATGGCTTGCGTGGGTCCCACAACGTTTTCCCACCCAGAATCCCCTGCAAACCTCAAATTTAGCTGAAAAAATCACTTTTTCCATACATTTTTGCGTGGGATCACCGTGCCGGCACAAATGTCCTACCACCCAGCGTTCCCTTGTTCTCCCGAGTAAAATGATACCTCACTTGTGTGGGTGGGCCAAAGGCCTGTGACTGGGAAGAGCCCAAAACATAGGGATTTAGGGTATAGCACCGAGAATTCTAAGCGCTATATTTTTTTAAAAATACGTTTTTAGCCAGTTCTGCTTTGGACACCCACACAAGTGAGGTATCATTTTACTCGGGGAACAAGGGCAATGCTGGGTGGTAGGACATTTGTGCCAGCACGGTGATTCCATGCAAAATATGTGGAAAATATGTTTTCTTCAGCTAAATCTGAGGGTTGCAGGGGATTCTGGGTAGGAAACGTTGGGGGATCCACGCAAGCCATACCTCATTGGACTCCCCAGGGTGTCTAGTTTTCAGAAACGTGTGGGATTGGTAGGTTTCCCTAGATGGCGGCGAGCCCGGGGCCAAAACCAGGTGCCCCCAAAACCAGGTAGTTTTGTTATAGGTAGTTTAGAAGTCTCCACAATACGATTTGGGCCATTTCCTGTTTCAGCCACTATGCCTACCCACACAAGTGAGGTACCATTTTTATCGGGAGCCCTGGGGGAACGCAGGGTGGTAGGAAATTTGTGGATCCACGCAGATTCCAGAACTTTCCCACACAGAAATTTGAGTAAAAGTGATTTTTTTCTGCTAAATTTGAGGTTTGCAGGGCATTCTGGGTAGGAAAACGTTTGGGGACCCATGCAAGCCATACCTCGCTGGACTCCCCAGGTGTCTAGTTTTCAGAAATGTGTGGGTTTGGTAGGTTCCCAAGATGGCCGCTGAGCCCGGGGCCAAAAACCCAGGTGACCCCCCTTGCAAAACCAGGTTGTTTTGTGATAGGTAATTTTGATGTCTCCTCAATACGTTCTGGGCCCTTGCCTGTCGCGGGTACTTGACCCACCCACGCGAGTGAGGTATCATTTTTATCGGGAGACCTGGGGGAAAGCTGGGTGGTAGGAAATTTGTGGATCCACATAGATTCCAGAACTTTCCCACACAGAAATTGGAGAAAAACTTGATTTTTTCAGCTAAATTTGAGGTTTGCAGGGTATTCTGGGTAAGAAAATTTTGGAGGACCCAAGCAAGCCATACCTCGCTGGACTCCTCCGGGTGTCTAGTTTTCAGAAATGTGTGGGTTGGGTAGGCTTCCCTAGATGGCCGTTGAGCCCGGGGCCAAAAACTCATGGGACCCCCCCTTGCAAAACCAGGTTGGTTTGTGATAGGTAATTTTGATGTCGCCTCAATAGGTTTTGGGCCCTTGCCTGTCGCGGGTACTTGACCCATCCACACAAGTGAGGTACCATTTTTCACGGAAGACTTTGGGGGACGCGGTGTGGGTGGAATTTTGTACATCCACGCAGATTCCAGAACTTTCCACCACAGAAATGTGAGGAAAATGTGTTTTTTTGGACATATTTTTAGGTTTGCAAGGGATTCTGGGTAACAGATCCTGGTGAGAGCCAGTCAAGTCACCCCATCCTGGATTCCCCTGGGTGTCTAGTTTTCAAAAATGTATAGGTTTGCTAGGTTTCCCTAGGTGCTGGCAGTGTTAGGGTTCAAAATCTACAGCTAGGCACTTTGCAAAAAAAGGGTCAGTTTTCACTGTGAAAATGTGGTGTGTCCACGTTGCGTTTGGGCCGTTTCCTGTCGCGGGCACTAGGCCTACCCACACATGTGAGGTGCCATTTTTCTCGGAAGACTTTGGGGAACGTGGGATGGGTGGAAATTTGTGGATCCACGCAGATTCCAGAACTTTCCACCACAGAAATGTGAGGAAAATGTGGGTTTTTTACAAATGTTTCGGTTTGCAAGGGATTCTGGGTAACAGAACCTGGTGAGAGCCAGTCAAGTCACCCAATCCTGGATTCCCCTGGGTATCTAGTTTTCAAAAATGTATAGGTTTGCTAGGTTTCCCTAGGTGCCGGCAGAGTTAGGGTTCAAAATCTACAGCTAGGCACTTTGCAAAAAAAGGGTCAGTTTTCACTGTGAAAATGTGGTGTGTCCATGTTGCGTTTTGGGCCGTTTCCTGTCGCGGCCACTAGTCCTACCCACACAAGTGAGGTACAATTTTTCTCGAAAGACTTTGGGGAACGCGGGGTGGGTGGAATTTTGTGGATCCACGCAGATTCCAGAACTTTCCACCACAGAAATGTGAGGAAAATGTGTTTTTTTGGACACATTTTTAGGTTTGCAAGGGATTCTGGGTAACGGAACCTGGTGAGAGCCAGTCAAGTCAGCCCATCCTGGATTCCCCTGGGTGTCTAGTTTTAAAAAATGTATAGGTTTGCTAGGTTTCCCTGGGTGCCGGCAGAGCTAGGACCCAAATTCAACAGGTAGGCACATTCCGAAAAAAAGTCAGTGCCTAGTGGGCTTTCTGCCGCCCTGGGGAGGGGGGAAATCAGGGGCTATTGCCCCGATATGCCCCCGAGGAGGGCAGAAAGACTGTGGCTATTCTTTTGGGGGTCGGGGGCATTGGGATGCCTATTCTGGTCAGCCCCACCCCTGCGTATAAAAAAGCCAGCATAATCGCTGGCACATAGTGGGCTTTCTGCCCCCGGGGGCAGATCAGGGGCTACTGCCCCCATCTGCCTCCTGGGAGGGGCAGAAAGACAGTGACATCTTTTTGGGGTGGGTGGGGTCATTGGCATGTCCATTCTTGGCAGCCCCCACCCCGAACTTTGTAAAAAAATCCCTGGTGGCTAGTGGGCTTTCTGCCCCCTGGGGGGCAGATAAGGTGCTATTGCCCCATCTGCCTCCCAGGGGGGCAGAAAGACTGTAGCATTTTTTTGGGGTGGGGGCATTGACATGCCCATTCTGGGCAGCCCCCACCCCTACCTATATAAAAAAAAATCCCTGGCGCATAGTGGGCTTTCTGCCCCCTCCCGGGGGGACAGATCAGGGGCTATTGCCCCCATCTGCCCCGAGGGGCAGAAAGTCTTTTTTCTTTGGGGGTAGGGTGGGGCATTTGCATGCCCATTCTGGGCAGCCCCCACCCCGGGCCTATAAAAAAATAATCCCTGGCATCTAGGGTGTTTCTGAACCCCCAGGGAGGCAGAAAGACTGGAATTTCGTGGGGGAGGGGTGGGGGCATTGGCATGCCCATCTTGGGCAACTCCCACCCCTAAATGTATCGAGGGGAAAAAAAACCCTGGTGTCTAGTGGGCTTTCTGCCCCCAGGGGGCAGAAAGACTGTACCTTTGCGTCGGGGTGGGGGCATTGGCATGCCCATATTGGGCAGCCCCTACCCCAAATTATAATTTAAAAAAATCCATGGTATCTAGTGGGCTTTCTGCCCCCTGGGGGCAGATTTGGGAGCTACTGCCCCCATCTGCCCCCAGGAGGGGCAGAAAGACTGTACCTTTGCGGCGGGGTGGGGTGGGGGCATTGGCATGCCCATATTGGGCAACCCCACCCCTAACTATAATTTAAAAAAAAATCCCTGGTATCTAGTGGGCTTTCTGCCCCCCAGGGGGGGCAGAAAGACTAATTTTGTGGCCGGGGGGGTGGGGGCATCGGCATGCCCGTTTTGGGCAGCCCCCACCCCTAATAAACATCCCATAAAAATCCCTGGTGTCTAGTGGGCTTTCTACCCCCCCGGGGGGGCATATTGGGGGCTACTGCCCCCATCTACCCCCCAGGGGGGGCAGAAAGACTAATCATGCCAAACATTTTACGGGGGGAGCAAAGGCCCTTGCCCAAGGGGCCGCTCCCCCCTCCCTGGTGCCTAGTGGGTGGATCCCTGCTTGGGGATCGCCCTCCTGGGGCGATTTCCAAGCAGGGATCCACTAGGAGAGGTACCATTGGAAAGGGGAGATTCTCCCCTTTCCAACGATACCTCTCCTGAGTTTCTACGTGCTCAGGGGGCTGAGATAGCCCCTGAGCACGTAGAAGCTGAAACTGAAACTGAAATGAGCCTCTTGGCTCATTTCAGTTTCAGTTTCACTGAAATGACATCAGCGCGACGTGCGTGCCGATCGTCATTTCAGGGAAACCAGGGGGCCTCGGGAGCTGGGGAAGCTCTTCCCCAGCTCCCGAGGCTTAGGGAGAAAGGGAATCCCTCTGGTGCCCGCACCAGAGGGATTTCCTGTGCTGGAGTCCCATGACGAGCTGGACTCGTCATGAGCACACGAACAATGTGTGCCATGACGAGTCCAGCTCGTCATGAGCATCGAAGGGGTTAAATACTAATTTCTAACTATGCCTACATAGGTAGGACATGTGCAGAAAGAGGAAGAAAGTCGCAGAAAGAAGCAAAAGAAATGCAGAAAGAGGCAACAGAAGTCCAGAAAGAGGAAGAAAGGTGCTGAAAGAAGCATGAGATATGCAGAAAGAACCAACAGAGGTGCAGAAAGAGGCCTTGTTGCAAAGTAAACCTGTTCCTGGGCACCCCCCAACTTTTTGATGACTAGTACTGGTGGTACTGACTCTGACTGACCCTGGGCTCTGTCTAACCAGGCCCGGAGCCAGTGCTATGCTGAAAGACACTTAGAATACAGTGAAAACACCTACATACACTAGGGTACACTTTGGGTTGGGGTATCCCTGTGATTGGCATGACCTCCCCTGTAAGGCCCTAGTACATAATAGGGCAGGGGGATTAAAACTACCTCTAAGTCCCTAGCATATAATGGGACATGGCAGTTTAGAGCCAGCAGCCCTTTTCTGCACTTACATGTGTGCACTGCTGAGCCTGAGGTCAGTGTAAAAGTAGCCCTGTGTGTGCAAAAGAGGCAAGAGAGGTGCAGAAAGAGGCAAAAGAGGTACAGAAAGAGGGAATAAGGGTGCACAAAGAGTCAAGAGAGGTGCAGAAAGAAGCAAGAGAGGTGCAGAAAGAAGCAAGAGAAGTACAGAAAGAAGCAACAGAGGTGCAGAAAGAGGGCAGAAGGGGTGCAGAAAGAGGCAAGAGGGGTACAGAAAGAGGGAACAGGGGTGCACAAAGAGGGAAGAAGGGTGCAGAAAGAGGCAAGTGGGGTGCAGAAAGAAGCAAGAGAGGTGTAGAAAGAGGCAATAGAAGTTCATAAAGAGACAGCAGAGGTGCAGAAACAGGCAGAAGAGGTGCAGAAAGAGGGAACAGGGGTGCAGTAAGAAACAACACAGGTGCAGAAGGAGGCAAGAGGGGTACAGAAAGAGGCAAAAGAAGAGCAGAAACAAGCCAAAGAGATGCAGAAAGAGGCTAGAGGGGTGCAGAAAGAGGCAAGAGAGGTACAGAAAGAGGGAACAGGGGTGCACAAAGAGGGAAGAATGGTGCAGAAAGAAGCAAGAGAAGTGCAGAAAGAAACAACAGAGGTGCAGAAAGAAGCAAGAGCAGTGCAGAAAGAACCAACAGAGGATGCAGAAAGAGGCAAGAGGGGTGCAGAAAGAAGCAAAAGAGGTGCAGAAAGAGGCAAGAGGGGTGCAGAAAGAGACAAGAGCAGTGCAGAAAGAACCAAGAGACGTGCAGGAAAAGGGAAGAAGGGTGCAGAAAGAGGCATGAGGGGTACAGAAAGAAGCAAGAGAGGTGTAGAAAGAACCAAGAGAAGTACAGAATGAAGCAACAGAGGTGCAGAAAGACACAAGAGGGGTGCCAGAAGAGGCAAGAGCAGTACAGAAAGAACCGAGACGTGCAGGGAAAGGGAAAAAGGGTGCAGAAGGAGGCACAAGGGGTGCAGAAAAAAGCAAGAGAGGTGTTGAAAGAAGCAAGAGAAGTGCAGAAAGAAGCAACAGAGGTGCAGAAAGAGGCAATAGGAGTGCAGAAAGAGGCAAGAGAAGTGCAGAAAGAAGCAAAAGAGGTGCAGAAACAGGCAAGAGGGGTGCAGAAAGAACCAAGATACGTGCAGGAAAAGGGAAGAAGGGTGCAGAAAGAGGCACAAGGGGTGCAGAAAGAAGCAAGGGAGGTGTAGAAAGAAGCAAGAGAAGTGCAGAAAGAAGCAAAAGAGGTACAGAAAGAGGCAAGAGGGGTGCAGAAAGGGGCAAGAGCAGTGCAGAAAGAACCAAGAGACGTGCAGGAAAAGTGAAGAAGGGTGCAGAAAAAGGCACGAGGGGTGTAGAAAGAAACAAGAGAAGTACAGAAAGAAGCAACAGAGGTGCAGAAAGAGGGCAGAAGGGGTGCAGAAAGAGGCAAGAGGGGTACAGAAAGAGGGAACAGGGGTGCACAAAGAGGGAAGAAGGGTGCAGAAAGAGGCAAGTGGGGTGCAGAAAGAAGCAAGAGAGGTGTAGAAAGAGGCAATAGAAGTTCATAAAGAGACAGCAGAGGTGCAGAAACAGGCAGAAGAGGTGCAGAAAGAGGGAACAGGGGTGCAGTAAGAAACAACACAGGTGCAGAAGGAGGCAAGAGGGGTACAGAAAGAGGCAAAAGAAGAGCAGAAACAAGCCAAAGAGATGCAGAAAGAGGCTAGAGGGGTGCAGAAAGAGGCAAGAGAGGTACAGAAAGAGGGAACAGGGGTGCACAAAGAAGGAAGAATGGTGCAGAAAGAAGCAAGAGAAGTGCAGAAAGAAATAACAGAGGTGCAGAAAGAAGCAAGAGCAGTGCAGAAAGAACCAACAGAGGATGCAGAAAGAGGCAAGAGGGGTGCAGAAAGAAGCAAAAGAGGTGCAGAAAGAGGCAAGAGGGGTGCAGAAAGAGACAAGAGCAGTGCAGAAAGAACCAAGAGACGTGCAGGAAAAGGGAAGAAGGGTGCAGAAAGAGGCATGAGGGGTACAGAAAGAAGCAAGAGAGGTGTAGAAAGAACCAAGAGAAGTACAGAATGAAGCAACAGAGATACAGAAAGACACAAGAGGGGTGCCAGAAGAGGCAAGAGCAGTACAGAAAGAACCGAGACGTGCAGGGAAAGGGAAAAAGGGTGCAGAAGGAGGCACAAGGGGTGCAGAAAAAAGCAAGAGAGGTGTTGAAAGAAGCAAGAGAAGTGCAGAAAGAAGCAACAGAGGTGCAGAAAGAGGCAATAGGAGTGCAGAAAGAGGCAAGAGAAGTGCAGAAAGAAGCAAAAGAGGTGCAGAAAGAGGCAAGAGGGGTGCAGAAACAGGCAAGAGCAGTGCAGAAAGAACCAAGATACGTGCAGGAAAAGGGAAGAAGGGTGCAGAAAGAGGCACAAGGGGTGCAGAAAGAAGCAAGGGAGGTGTAGAAAGAAGCAAGAGAAGTGCAGAAAGAAGCAAAAGAGGTACAGAAAGAGGCAAGAGGGGTGCAGAAAGGGGCAAGAGCAGTGCAGAAAGAACCAAGAGACGTGCAGGAAAAGTGAAGAAGGGTGCAGAAAAAGGCACAAGGGGTGTAGAAAGAAACAAGAGAGGTGTAGAAAGAAACAAGAGAAGTGCAGAAAGAAGCAATAGAGGTGCAGAAAGAGGCAAGAGGGGTGCAGAAAGAGGCAAGAGAAGTGCAGAAGGAAGCAACAGAGGTGCAGAAAGAGGCAAGAAAAGTGCAGAAAGGCGCAAGAGAGTTGCAGAAACAAGCAAAAGAGGTGCACAAAGAGGGAACAGGGGTGCACACAGAGGCAAGAGAGGTACAGAAAGAACCAACAGAGGTGCATAAAGAGGCAAGAGGGGTGCAGAAATGTGCAAGAGAGTAGCAGATAGAAGCAAGAGCCGTGCAGAAAGAACCAACAGCGGTGCAGAAAGAGGCAAGAGGGGTGCAGAAAGAGGCAAGAGAGGCGCAGAAAGAGGCAAGAGAGGTACACAAAGAGGCACGAGGGGTGCAGAAATTTGCAAGAGAGGTGCAGAAAGAAGCAAGAGCAGTGCAGAAAGAACCAAGAGACGTGCAGGAAAAGGGAAGAAGGATGCAAAAAGAGGCACAAGGGGTGCAGAAAAAGGAAGAGAAGTGCAGAAAGAAGCAACAGAGGTGCAGAAAGAGGCAAGAGAGGTGCAGAAACAGGCAAGAGAAGTGCAGAAAGAGGCAAGAGAATTGCCGAAAGAAGCAACAGAGGTGTAGAAAGAAGCAAGAGAAGTGCAGGAAGAGGCAAGTGAGATGCAGAAAGAGGCAAGAAAGGTGCAGAAATAGGGAAGATGAGTGCAGAAAGAGACAACAGGGGTGCAGAAAAAGCAAGACATGTGCATAAAGAAGCATGGGAGTGCAGAATGAAGCAACAGGGGTGCAGAAAGAGGCAAGAGAAGTGCAGAAAAAAGCAACAGAGGTGCAGAAGGAGGCAAGAGAACTGCAGAAAGAGGCAAGAGAGTTGCAGAAACAGACAAGAGAGGTTCAGAAAGAGGGAACAGGGGTGCAGACAGAGGCAAGAGAGGTACAGAAACAGGTAAGAGAGGTGCAGAAAGAAGCAAGAGCAGTGCAAAAGAACCAACAGAGGTGCAAAAATAGGCAAGTGAGGTGCAGAAGGAGGCAAGCGAACTACAGAAATAGGCAAGAGAGTTCCAGAAACAGGCAAAAGGGGTGCAGAAAGAGGGAACAGGTGGGCAGACTGAGACAAGAGAGGTGCAGAAAGAGGGAAGAGGGGTGCAGAGAAAGGCAAGAGGGATGTAGAAATTTGGAACAGAGGTGCAGAAATAAGCAAGAGTAGTGCAGAAAGAACCAACAGAGGTGCAGAAAGAGCAAGAGAGGTACAGAAAGAGGCAGTGAAGTGCAGAATGAACCAAAGAGGTGCAGAAAGAACCAACAGAGGTACAAAAAGAGACAAGAGGAGTGCAGAAATGGGTAAGAGAGGTACACAAAGAGGCAAGAGGGGTACAGAAAGAGGCAGGAGGGGTGCAGAAAGAAGGAAGAGAACTGCAGAAAGAAGCAACAGAGGTGCTGAAAGAATCACAAGGGGTGCAGAAAGAGACAAGAGAGGTGCAGAAAGAAGCAACAGAGGTACAGAAAGAGACAAGAGTGGTGCAGAAAGAGGCAAGAGAGTTGCACAAAGAAGGAAGAGGCGTGCAGAAACAGGCAAAAGGGGTGCAGAAAAAAGCAAATGAGGTGCAGAAAGAGGCAAGAGAGGTGCAGAAAGAGACAAGAGAGGTGCAGAAACAGGCAAGAGAAGTGTTGAAAGAGGCAACAGATGTGCAGAAGGAGGCAGGAGAACTGCAGAAAGAGGCAAGAGAGTTGCAGAAACAAGCAAGTGAGGTGCAGAAGGAGGCAAGAGAACTGCAGAAAGAGGCAAGAGAGGTGCAGAAAGAGGCAAGTGAGGTGCAGAAAGAAGCAAGATAAGTGCAGAAAAAAGCAACAGAAGTGCAGAAAGAGGGAAGAGTGGTAGAGAAAGAGGCAAGAGAAGTGCAGAAAGAAGCAACAGACATGCAGAAAGGGGGAAGAGGGGTGCAGAAAGAGGCAAGAGGGGTGCAGAAAGAAGCAAGAGAGGTACAGAAAGAAACAAAAGAAGTGCAGAAAGAAGGAACAGAGGTGCAGAAAGAGGCAGGACGGGTGCAGAAAGAGGGAAGAAGGGTGCAGAAAGAGGCAAGAGGGGTACAGAAAGAAGCAAGTGAGATGCAGAAAGAGGCAAGAGAGGTGAAGAAAGAGGCAAGAGAGGTGCAGAAAGTAGAAGAGATGTGCAGAAAGAGGCAAGAGAAGTGCAGAAAAAGAAAGAAATGTACAGAAAGAAGCAACAGAAATGCAGAAAGAGGCAAGAGAGGCGCAGAAAGAAGCAAGAGTGGCTTGCACACCATTAGTACCAATTTAACACCCACATTTAGCAATATGTAACATGTGACCATTCTAGGTTTGCAAAGGGCCTTCTACCACGCTGTAACACTTGTTGCTGCATTTTTGGTAACGTTTGAGCCGTTTGAGGTAGAAACAAGGCTTTTTTTGTTCAAATCTGCAGATTAGGGAGCAGATAATGGATTATGTGGCTAATGCGGAAAATGTATAATTGTGCGAAAGTCGGTGCAGTCCAACAGTCGCATAATTCCAGTGGCCCTGCTCATACCTCTGACTAGGTCCACAAGTGCTCCTCAGTGATTCTTTCTTTTCTTTGTCTCACTGAGTTCATAGTTGAGCTTCTATGGAAACGAGGAAGACTAAACCTGAGGTTACCACTCCACAACACAGACTACCATGCCACGTAATTACTCTCCATAACACATAATCCCACTCTACATAATTCCTATACACTAAATACCACATACTTTTGTATCCACATAATTTCACTGCACAACATACTACATAATTCCACTACACACAATGTACATCCACTCCACTCCAAAAAACATTAGTAAAAAACTTTTACATTTACAACGCCAATAGCTCTAACTCTCGCAAATACGAAACCTATTACATTGCAAATGCTTCTTTAACTAGTAGTCGCGTTTGCAGAGTGGTGGAGAAAGGGTGCCGGGCCTCCGACCAGCGCTCAGGAATTCTGCTGCGTAGGACTTACAGGAGGTACCAGGAGGGCTTCTTGGCCCCCAAAGTCCCTCAGGAGTAAAGTGGACTTCATCCCCCATCCCATAGTTTGCCAGGAGGCGTGTTTGCAGAGTGGTGGAGAAAAGGGGGCGTGGCCTCTAAAGAAGTCTTAGCAATCCCACTGAGTGGGACTTACTGGAGGTAACAAGAGGGGTAGTTGGCCCCCAAGGACATCCTTGGGGGCCAACTACCCCTCCTATTACCTCCAGTAAGTCCCACACAGCAGGATTGCTAAGTTCTCATAGCAGGCCACGCCCCCTTTGCCCACCACTCTGGAAACGCGCTCCCTGGCGCGCTCTTGGATGTGGATTGAAGTCCCCTTCGCTGCTGGGGGTCCTTAGGGGCTAACTAGCCTACCTCTTACCTCCAGTAAGCTCCACACAGTGGGATTGCTGAGAGGTGGTCACAGGCCATGCCCCCTTTCTCCACCACTCTGCAAACTCACCTCCTGGCGCGCTCTTGGTTGGGGGATGAAGTCCCCTTGCCTCATGAGGGTCCCTAGGGGCCAACTAGCCCTCCTTTAATCTCTATTAAGCCCCACACAGCTGGATTGCTGAGAGGTGGTGAAGTCCACTTTAGTCCTGAGATCCTGAGGATGCAAGAGGACCTCATCGCCCCACCAGCAGTGCGCCAAGAGGTGCGTTTGCAGAGTGGTGTAAAAAGGGGCATGGCCTCGGACCACCTCTCAGCAATCCCACTGTGTGGGGCTTACTGGAGGTACCTGGTGGGCTAGTTGACCCCCAGGGACCCTCAGGATTCAAGGGGACTTAATCCCCCAACTTAGAACGTGCCAGGAGGCGCGTTTGCAGAGTGGTGCTGGAAGGGGGCAGGGCCTGCGGCAAGATGCCGGCTTTTCTTTTTTTTCGTTTTGTTAGAAGGGGGGCAGTGTGGCCCCCCTTCTTTTACTATTTTTGTGACCCTGGGGCCTTTATCGGCCCCGGGGACCCCATCCCCTGGGGCATTGCCTCGTTTAAAAAATATATATATTATTCGGGAGGGGGGCAGCGTGGCCCCCCTTCCCTGGGCCACTTCTGGCCCCGGGGAACCCATCCCCCCTGGCCTGGCCAGCCTTTACTTTTTTTTTTATTGAGGAGGGAGGCCGTGTGGCCCCCCTCCTGAGGGCAATTATGGCCCCGGGGACCCCATCCCCCGAGGCCTGGCCAGCCTTGTTTTTTTTACATTGTTTTTGGAGGGGGGCCACGTGGCCCACCTCCAGGGCCACTTCTGGCCCCGGGGACCCCATCCACCGGGAATGGCCCTCAAGTTGGGGACTGTGGGGGGAACCCCAATGCCCCCACGGTCCCTGCTGGCTCCCCGCCTCCTGCGGGAGCCGGCATTGCTTTTGGGCAAGGGGAGCTGCTAACATGCAGTTCCCCTTGCCCAAATGCAATTCTGCTTTGCTTCTTGGAAGCAAAGCAGTGTTTGCTATGACAGGGCGGGAGCCATGCTTCCACCCTGCCATAGCAAACGGCAATGTCCTGGGGTGGGCACCCCGGGACATTGCAGGGGGCGGCCCTGTGGGGTGGCAGTCCCCAGGGCCATCGAGGGCACATCCCACACAAAAACAATCCTGCCAACAATGCAACCAAAACAACACCAGTGCAGTGGAAAAGGTCAGGAATGCACTGTATATTATAAATACAATGCATTCCTGCCCTTTGCTTTCGATGCAGGTCAGCATAGCAAAGTGATTTACTGCACTGCCCTGCATTTAAAACTTGCAGATTACCAGATAAAACCTCAATCAGACACACCTCCTATCTGCCTCTCAAGGAGGGGGCAGAAAGACTGTATTTCTCCTTTTTGTTGTGGGGGCGTGGCCCTATGCATGATGGGCTGCCCAACACTCCTTTTGTAAGAATTTCAGTGCTCCTAGTGAGATTTCTGTGCCCTACATGGGCAGATTGAGGCTAAACACCCAATTTTTTACCCAGGCGGGCAGAAAGACTGAAAATACTGGGGGATTAGAGAGGAGCACAGGTCCTTTCTGAAGGGGCCACTCCCCCTATGAACTAATCCCTAGTGCGTAATGGAAATGCCAAGCGATCACATCCCATTGTGATTGCCTGGCACCTTACAGGGTAAGAGAGGTATTGTTGAAAAGTTAAGTTTCTCAGATTTCCACTAATATCTCCCTTTCTGCCCAGGCCTTTTCTCTGCACTCAAAGGGAAACCAGAAGCCTATTTCCGGAGTGCTGGTCCTTCAAATAATGTACCTGCATCACTGACAAGATTGAGTTATTTTCAGGGCAATCACACTACTCTGGGCCAGAGTGGGAGAATCTCCCTCTCAAAACCAGTGGGCTGTGATGGAGGGCACTGGAGCAGCAAACAATAGCTGCTGCTCCGGTGCCAGATGATAGGACGTGACCACTTTGTTAGCACCTGGTTTTGAGTGCTATGAACGTGAAGATCATATATATAGCGTCCAGTGTGCTATTATGAATTCAAATTATATCAACATGCTTTTTCTTTAGAGTTCTGAAGATAGACTGCTTATGCATTCCTCATTTTACATTTTACACAGAGCACTTGGAGACTGCTCAGTATAAGACTTATCACAAGGGTACATTAAAGACTTGCCTCACATGTACTAGGCTGATTGAAATATTTCCTTTATTTTGATCAGCGATAAACATAACACCCAGAAAAAAAAACATTTATTTGCATGTCTCAAATCTCCTTTTTACTCTATGGACAAATTATTAGCCAGCAAGAAAAGTGCCAAACAAAGTATGGGTTAGATATGCAATTTAATCCTTTGGATTCACATTTTCCGAACAGAACATGAAATGTGTTTTGATTGTTTGATGTTTTCAAAGTCTTTAATATTATAGATATTGGACATGACAGACTAATTGTGTTTTTCTAGTTGACACCATGGGAAAGGTTTATTCCCTGTTCTCTACATCTTCTTTACACTTAACACTACAATCTGCCCATATATTCTGGATCATTATTTGTACTATTTTGACAATGGGGATATTAGCAGCATTTGAGTTATGCTATACCATTTTGGCACCGTATGTTCTTATTTTACCCAATCTTAATCAGACAAATACAAAGATTTACCTAATCTTTTTTAAATTGTACTACCATTGCACAGCATTAAAAGAGGATATCTGCAGGGAAGGCCGATAAAGTGATTACTAAGATAAAGAATCATGGACTGATATACAATGGGAGAGGTCATAAACCAGGTGGATTTCACATAGAGTCGTATTGGCCTGCCAAGCATTTTACCATGTGACTTAGATACTAATCAATTGCATACAAAATGTATATTTGTTTGAGGTTATGCTGACTTCCTAAATTATTGTTAATGCACAGGGTATTTTGCAGCTAGTGAATGACTGTAAATGTAGGGATGGAGACCAGCGAGAGACAACATATCTACATCTTTGCATTTATATTTCCTTGATGTCAATATTTTTTAAGGAGTCTGTGTCCTGTGTCCTGCGACATTTGCAGCTTTCACAAACAAATTATTACATCAGATACAACAGCCAGAGCCAGTTCCCTCTGAGGCCAGCCCTCCTCTAATCTCTAATTGGAAGCTCTTCCATAGGGACAACATCTCTGTTGTGATTCAGTTACCAAACCAAGTTGATGCTGATAACTGATCAATGGTTTGCAACTGTAATCATAGTTGACATGTTGAATTCCACAACATAAATGGTAGAGGGAGGTCCGATTGAGGCACTTCCTAATTGCAAGACAGGAATTATTTTCTGATGCACAAAGTACATTTTTAGGTCGAGCCTAGAGTAGCGTGCATGCGCTGCTCTGCGAGACTTTATGTAAGGGGCTTCCAAAAGCTGACCACACGCTCGTGCACAATGGCCTTTTCCGTGCGGTTACCCGCACGGCCGCCATGTGTTTTCAATTATCGCGGCCGTGCGGGTAACCACAAGCAATAGGCCATGGTGCATGCTCTCGCGTGCGCACCGCTCGCGGGCTTCTTTCACTTTCCTTCCATTTCTATCTCTTTCGTCAGTCAGTTGCTTTTATTGTTTTTGTTTTCACTTTTTCTATAGATCGTTCTAGGCATACTTATTTACTGGGGCTTCCAAAAGCTGACCACACGCTCGTGCACAATGGCCTTTTCCGTGCGGTTACCTGCACGGCCGCCATGTGTTTTCAATTATCGCGCCCGGCGGCCGTGCGGGTAACCGCAAGCAATAGGCCATGGTGCACGTTCTCGCGTGCGCACCACTCGCGGGCTTCTTTCACTTTCCTTCCATTTCTATCTCCTTCGTCAGTCAGTTGCTTTTATTGTTTTTGTTTTCACTTTTTCTATAGATCGTTCTAGGTATTCTTATTTACTTCTCGCTCTACTTCTTTCTTGGTTTGTGCTCTCATTGTTTTCCTTTCATCTCTACTTTGTGTTCCTTCTGTGCTTCCAGCCTCTGCTCCTCCCTCTCTCTATTTGTGTTTTCATCTTTGAACTCTTTGTCCTCGCCCTGCCCTTTCTCTTCCCCTCGTTTTCCTTTATTGCTTCTGCTCTCACCACATTCCTCCTCCTTCGTTTATTCCTCTTTGTCAATTATCCTGTCTCCCATTCTTGGTACAGTGAACGCCAACGAAGTGGGTGTTTGTGACTCGCCCATGTTTTTTCTCACTTCTCCCGCTTTAAAACAAATAGTTGTGAGCGGCGCAGACAGAGTTTCAATGCTGGGTAGCTGAGGACAGGCCTTTAAAGATGTGCAAGAAATTTAACACTTTTACGATGAAATTAGGTAAATTATCCAGCTACTAAACTACAGTTTCGACTACAGCGTATTTGTCAAAGCTTATTTCACCATGGACCTTTACGTCTATTCAGCGGCCTTCACTGTTGCATGATGTCAAATCTGCTCTTCTAAAATTACAAGCTACAGTACAGGCTGCTATAAAACGTGCAAAAAGGTTTAAGATAACAAGCATTGGCATAGCCAATAGGTCTCGCCTTTGGGACCTTATAAGTGTTTAGCCATGCAACAGTTGATGTCCTTGGTGCAACAACATCAACTGTTGCATGGCTAAACACTTATAAGGTCCCAAAGGCAAGACCTATTGGCTATGCCAATGCTTGTTTAAATAGCAACTAAGCTTTTTTTTGGTCACAAAGCATGAGGTTTTGCATTGTCATTGTTAGACTGAAAAAAGCTTTTGTACCTGCTGCCCCACATGAGGTGGACTATTTTACAGTTTACTACATAATAAAGAAGACGATGATAACAGTGAAAAGGTAACACTGAGCCAAACGGCCAATAATGTTGGATTCATTTTATCTCCTTCAGAATGGACTTCTAATGACATGATAATTCAGACGTACCCTGAAATGTTGTCACTAATCTATTTGTAATGGTACTGGTCCTTCGTCATGCACCAATCAGTGAAAGTTGAAGTGCAGCTTTTAGTTATGTTGAGTGCATAATTTCTTTTGTAAATTGTCTTAGTTGCAATGTTATCTGCATATTAATTGGCTACTGGAAGGTCATCACATGTCAGGGAGGCTTAAACTCTATACCCCTCAACCTTTTAGGACTTCATTGAGAGTCCTCTAAATATAAAATGATGACCCGAATCAAACAATATTCATAGAAGGTTTTTGACAATGTTTCACATGAGATGTTGATCCCACACATTGATCCTTTTTGCATCATAGACAAAGTTCTTTCCTATTTTAAATTTGTTCAACCTGTTAAATATCTGGTAATGTGTTGATAATTGAGAGTTTGCCCAGCATTATACAGAGGCAATCCTAGGGTATTAGTTCACTTTAAAAGTCAACTTCATTCATTTAACTTACTGGACTAAAATAACTATACGGTAAAAATAGAAAAATGATACATTTGTGATCAATACATAATGCAAAAAGATAGTTGGGTGTTAGAAATGATAGCCTCTTGACATGTAAGGCATCTGCACAAAGAAAGAGCCACCTTCCGTATTTCCCTGTTGATATCAGTAATCTTTACAGAAACATATTTCTTTGAGAAATATCAGAACTGATATGGCAAGCACATCCCTGCAAAGTGAGATATGATTAATGGCAATGACACCATTGAAAAGGTGCTGCTGTCAATTCCCTCCAATGGATGTTACTAATGATAACACAGTAGGGGATGGAAATTGAAGAAAAAATATAAATATTTATTTTTGCTGGCATAAAAACAGCACGTTTATTTGTAATGAAATTGTAGCAAAATAGCACACTCTTGGATATATTTAATAAGGTTTTAAGCAGCAATTTTGTAGCAAACTTAGCAAAGAAGGTAAAAAACACCACAAGGAGAGTTTTTCTAATCTGGCCCTGGACCTTATTGGTTGGTTAAAATGGAATTTAATGTAGATTTGTAATATTTACCAGACAATACAAACAAGCAGATGAAATAATAGTTTTGGTGAATCTTTACCTTTTTTAATGTGACAAAAATGTGTAAAAATAACTTTTCAGCTCCGATTTCCCATTAATTTAAACATGCCATTCTTTAGGGGAATTCCTTACCCTGTGTGCATTTTGGTACCATATGGCATTCCAACATGAATTGACCAGTTCCTTAAGCTTGGAGGCTGTTGCTTAGAGGTGTATTGTGTAGTCACATCAGTTGCCACTTTTCTCCGAAGGATATCAAAAGTACTCAGAGAAAATTGACAGTCTCTGAATATAAGGAATTTCTCCAAATGTTTGAGTAATGGAGAATGATAATACAAATATTTTCAGCTTCTCAGACTTATTTAGGATTTTCAGGGTTAGGTTTATCTTATCTTTGTATGGTGCACAAGCTGCAGTTCTGGCAATTCCTCTCCAAATTAGAAAGACTGACCTCGAAAATACAAAAGTTGAGGATGGATTTAGTAATCTTAAAAAAAGACATTTCCCATAATAACTTTTGTTCAGCCTGCTTGTGCCATTGCATAAAGAGACCAATTATATGAAGATCAGTTTAAGGAATTTCATCCACTCTGAACTTAAACACAGGCAACTCCTGACAAATTTTGGCTTGGTTGTACATCATGTGTAAGGAGCAGCTTGAATGCTTATTGCATAGTGAGCTTATGGTTTATGGGTGCTTGTTGGAAAGTGGATTATTGGTAGGGGCAAATGTAGGTCTGCCACTGGCAATAAGGCCACTAACACAGTATAGGGCTCAGAATAGGTCTTAGAAAATTATTCCCATGCTCAACCCTTGGTAACGTGGCTGCGAGCAGACAGGCTTAACTTCAAAGACAGGTATGTAAAGCATTTAAAAACACCAATTCAGTAAATAATTAAGAAACAACACATAATAAAAATCCAACACTAATTTATAAAAATAGGAAATATTTGTATCTTTAAAGTGACACCAAAACGACAAAAATCCAATGAAGGGAACCGGAGATATGAATTTATAAAGATGTATCACTTTATAGCACTTAGAAATTTATAGCACCCTATTGGGACATCTGGTCGTGATAGACCGGCTCAAAGTCAAAGTTTCAGGCCGACCGTGATGGAGCCCTGAGCGGCTACCACTCGCGGTAGGTCCCGGTCACAGTTTTTACCTTCGGACTTAGAAACTTTTCTGGAGCTTTTTCACGCGGGGTCCCTCGATGCTCTTCACCAGGCCGGATTCGGTGAGGGTTCGCCGGCCTCGGATTTCTTCTACTCCCGGTCAAACTCTGGAAGTCGGACCTACGGAGCTTTTAGCGGGACGAACCTGGATGGCTTGGCCGGCTCGCGGTTGAAGGCAGGCGGCTTGGCTGGCCAGGTTGAGTCGGTCCCCCTATGGAGCTTTTTTTCAAAGTTGCTCCAAAGTTCTTCAAACTTCTGGAACTTCTTCCTGAAGTTCCCCAAGGGGTCCCAGATGACTGGAAGCGTGCAGAAGTCTGGCCCCTGCTAAAAAAGACCACAGCTGACCCCACCGACCTCAAGAAATACCGGCCCATCTCGCACCTCCCCTTCGCGCACAAAGTTGCAAAGTGAACAGTCAACAGGGAACTGACACGATTCATTGATGGCAACGCCATCCTCGACCCGTCACAATCCAGATTGCGAACAAACCACAGCAACGAAGCCGTCCTACTCACCGCCACAGATGACATCCACCCTCCTGGACCAAGGCCACTCCGCAGACCTCATCCCACTTGAGCTTTCAGCGGCCTTCTACACCGTCTCCCACCGCACACCTGTTGCAAGAATACATGACGCCGGCATAAAAGGTACAGCCCTAGACTGGATCCGATCATTCCTCCCCGGAAGAAGCTAAAGGATCAGACTGCCACCCTTCCTCTCCTATCCCACGTAAATCACATGCGGACTCCCACAGGAGTCATCTGTGAGCCCCACCCTATTTGACATCTACATGGCCCCCCTCACCGCCACCGTCCGACAACACGGCCACAACATCGTATCCTACGCTGATGACACCCAGCTCATCCTCTCCCTCACCAAAGACCCCACCGCCGCCAGATTCAACTTCCAGGAAGGAATGCAGGACATCGCAGTCTGGATGACCAACAGCTGCCTGAAGTTCAACGCCGTGAAGACAGAAGTCCTTGTCCTTGGAACCACCCCTTCGGCATGGGACAACACCTGGTGGCCTTTGCCCTCGGAAGCCCACCTACCCACTCGGACCACGCCAGAAACCTCGGCATCCTACTCGACCCATCCCTCACCATGAGCAGACAGGTCTACGCCGTCACCTCCGGCTGCTTCAACACCCTCCGCATCCTCCGCAAGCCCTTCAAATGGATAACCCCAGAGTCAAGGAAGACAGTCACCCATGCACTCATCACCAGCAGAGTGGACTATGGACACGCACTCTACGCCGCCATTTACAAGTCCCTACTCCGCAAAGTACTGACATTACAGTACACCGCCGCCATGACTCGTCCTCGGCATTCCCCGGCACTAAAACATCAGCCAACACCTACATAGACTCCACTGTCTCCCCATGGTGTAAAGAGTGACCTTCAAAATCATCACTCATGCCTACAAATGACTACACATCAACGTAAACAAATACCTCAACGACAGAATCAAATTCCACGTACACAAATGAGACATCCGATCTTCCAACCTCGCACTGTCTGAAACCCGCACATCCACAGAGCCAGAGCAGGCGGGAGATCCCTCTCCCGCATTGCATCCAATACCGGGAACGAGCTACCGGCAGACATCAGAGGTGCCCCCTCCCTGTACACCTTCAGGAAGACCCTCAAGACCTGGCTCTTCAGCTAACAGATCAGCGGCACCCCACCTCAGTGCCTTGAGACCCTCATGGGTGAGTAGCGCGCTTACAATTCCCCTGAGTGATTGATTTATTGTGTTATCATCATGTGATGATTGTTCCTCTTCTGCACTGCTTGAGGTGGTGGGGCAACGCTCTTCCAACATAGCAGTAGTGCCGCCACTGGGGGTGCGTCATCTACATGTGATAGGCATGAGCAACTCCCCCCCGGCCCTCCTGCGCTACGCATCCCACCTTCTCCTTACCTTTACATTGACCCCGTGGCGCTGTCCCCTGCACTCTCTCCAAATCTGTGACTCAGCCAGCAGGAGCCTGAGCCAGGTGTGCTTTCACTGGGCTGGGTACAGCAGTCACTGTGTTGTCCGCTGGTGGACCACCCGATGCAGTTGATGCAGCAGGGCTCCCTTAGGCATGTAGTTGCAGCGCTCAGACCACACAAGTGCAGCATAGCACAGGGGCCTCACCCTCCAGAGCATCCGACCAGCCCAACATCATCCGTCCTGTGATGCAGGGAGACGGCACCCACCATTGGTAATCCCCTCCGTGCACCCCGGTGTAGTGGTGGATTGTAGTATTCGATGCGGACCCCACTATGTTGGTGCACATGAGTGCCTCTACCATTAACTGCTCCAAGGTGAACAAGGCGGACTTCTCACACAGGTCAGCAACGTGTCTCCATGCGACCTGCCAGACTTCACCACCAGGTACAGGTGATCGTCGCACATCAATGTCTCCAGCCACGGCTCATCGACTCCACAGCTCCTCCACATCCCACTCAAGGCTCCAGACGCAGGTCCAGTGAGGCATCCAGGCACCAGACGCAGGTCCAGCAAGGCATCCAGGCACCAGACGCAGGTCCAGCGAGGCATCCAGGCACCAGACGCAGGTCCAGCAAGGCATCCAGGCACCATACGCAGGTCCAGCGAGGCATCCAGGCACCATACGCAGGTCCAGTGAGGCATCCAGGCACCAGACGCAGGTCCAGCGAGGCATCCAGGCACCAGACGCAGGTCCAGCGAGGCATCCAGGCACCAGACGCAGGTCCAGCGACCCATCCAGGCACCAGACGCAGGTCCAGCGAGGCATCCAGGCACCTGACGCAGGTCCAGCGAGGCATCCAGACGGTCATCCTGGTCATCCTGGATGTTGGGTGGCTGGAGGGGGTTGTTGATGTGTGCTGCACTTGGCCCTGGAAGCTGCATTGAACTTTTTTTTTGTGCATCTTTTGTATGGGAGGTGGACTGATTGGCTATTTTTTCTAAGTCAACACTTGCTGCTTAGTGTGCGTTTTGTTATCGCTGGTTGGCTTCATCGCTAGTTTCCGCCCGCTATTGCCTGTTTCCCTATCGCCATCGCTCTGCGGTTAGCGGCAGTTTTCACCGCTGATCCCTGAAGCTATCGCCTGTTAGCAACGTGTTGGTAATATGTAGCTAACATAGCGATAACTATCAGGGATCGATGGCGATAAAACAAATGCCGCTAACCTGGGTTGGCGATAATTATCGCCTCTTCTTGCTAATATGCCCCATTGTAGGTTATCCATTTTTAAGTGCCCCAAACACAAAAGTCGAGTTTGGGCACAATTTACTTTTTAAAAGCAGTCCTGCCACACAGAGCCACTTTTAAAAATACCTTAGGCTTCAGCAGTGCACACATGCAAGTGCAGAAAGGTCTGCTGGTCTCTAAACTGACATGCCCTATTTATACTAGGGACTGATAGGTAGTTTCAATCCCCCTGCCCTAATATGTACTAGGGCCCTATGGGGTAGGTCATGCCAATCACAGGGGTACCCCATACCATAGTGTACCCTAGTGTATGTAGGTGTTTTCACTGTAATCTAAATGTGTGTCTTTCAGCATAGCACTGGCCTTGGGCCTGGTTAGGCAGAGCCCAGGGTCAGTCAGAGTCAGTTCCACCAGTACCAGTCAGCAAAAAGTTGGGTGGGGCACAGGGCACAGGATGACTTTGCAACAGTGCTGTATAAGGCAACAAAGAGAGTCAAGTCATAGACATCTACATTGTCATTGCTACCACTTGCTTGAATCTCAAATTGTGAAAGTTATTTATAAAATATCATCACAGTGTTAGTTTAAAGAGAGTATAGCATGTGAAATAATGAGGGTATATTGTTTCGACTGCTAGTGTACATTGTTGCAAATAAGAAATAAAGGCACACAAAAAAGTCATGTAGTGTTATACACTTTTGTACAGTGGACAATTGCAAGTTACTTGGGCATTTATTGTTTTTGTTATACATTTTGTGAGAAATGTATTTTGTCTTGGAGGCACCTACTTAAACATTACGCTTCGGAGTCTTTGTCAATGTGAGTGGTGGAGCTGGTGTTCAGGCTGATTTTTATTATGAGATGCAACACATTACTATAGACTCACAGAAACTGCACATACTAGGTAAATGAGAATAGCAGTCAGCTGTGAGCAGAAGGGGTAAAATGAGAGAATGTTTAATATAATATTTTCTTTAACACAACCCTATTTCACTTGTTTGTGAACTGAGAAAATAATATCTATCTTTGACTTATAGCCAAATAAGGGTCTCAGGGTAATGTCCCATGTCAGAGTTTTGCAAGATCTGTAGCATTTTGAGAAGGCCAGCATTGATTGGTTCATGGACAACGTTGCTGTAGTCAAATTGGGGTATAATCAAGGCCTGATTAATGGCTGTTTTTGTGTAATACGGGTGGAGACTGCTGCGATTCTAGTGTGCTTCTTCTGAAGCAGTACACATGTGTTGTTGACATTGGGCGTGCAGTGTTTCTTGACGACTTTTCATCTAACTTGTGAGTGTATAGTTCCTAAAATGTATGTATTGTGTAGTCACCTCAGAGGGTGCTCTGAAGAGATGAGAGATCCAGCCTTCATCCCGATACAGCTGGCATTCCTTGGTCATTTGGGTGTATCATGCTCACTTGTTCTCTACCCAAGTATGTGCAGATAAGACTGGAGGTGAGTGGTTGAGCGGAGCTGTAGCTGTGATGGGTAGAGTAGAATGTCATGCTACTAACATATAGAGTGGGACTTCAGAATCTGGTAACTAGCACAGAAGTTGTTGTGGTAGGGCTGGGCAAATGGCGCTATTGTGATGAATTGGCAGCTCAATGGAATCTAGTAATTTTAAGGATTATTAGTTTTAGAGCTTGAGGAGCTTTGATCATCTGGAAAATAAGAGTATTAGCAGGGGAAAGCGGTGCAGTTTAAGTGTAAAGCGATTAACAAGAGGAAGTATTATGGAATTTGACTATGCAAGAGGGTGCATGGGGGAAATGTAACTGGTAGTGGCTAGTTTCTGTGGCCAACATCGACTAAAGAAGAACAAAGGATATGCATAACAGGGGTAATCAGCACAGTTGGTTAGGTGCAGGGTTAGGGGCAGGTCCTGGCCACAGGGTAGGTCCCTCTGCCATTCACCCCTATACATGGCTGAATACCGCCTACAGTAATAGTTGAATGAATAGGGCATTGAGCGTACGGTCAGGCCTTAGACAAGGTTGTGCAGCCAACCTCTGTGCTAAAGGGATTGGTCACTTGAGAGTAAGAGCACAGGCTCTGTAGCAAACGCCCCATTGCGCAAGTCCAATGGTTGTGTACAACAGTGATTAGCTGGATCGGACATTTGCGGCTGCAAAAAATGTTTTTTAAATTGTAAAAAAAACAAATTGCAGGGAACACTTTCCTGCACACAAACAATCATTCCCCCTAACGCAGGCACCTTTGCACTATGGTGCCAGGGTGCCTGCATTGGCGCTAGGCAGCTTAATTTAGCGCCAGCTAGGTAAAACAGAGAGGTGCGCCTTATTATTGTCAATACGGCGCATCCCTGCGTTTTTGAACTGACGGAGCCCGTGTTAGCAATTTTGGAGCTAACTTGCGCTCCGCCAGTTCATTGTACATATGCCCCGTGTTAGACCTGGCACCATTGGCCTGGGTCTCCCCTGCATTTTTTGTCTTTGCCTCCTCTGTTTTTGCTGTGTGTTGGACTTTGTTTTGCTGGTCTAGATGCTTTGGGCACTTGGCCACTGCTGTTCAGTGCCAAAGTGCAAGTGCTCCCTTTGTAAATTGTTGTTATGGATTAGTGATTCCATGATTGGCATATTTGATTTACTTGTCAAACCCTAGTATGGTGCACTGTGTGTGCCCAGGGCCTGTAAATCAAATGCTGCTAGTGGGCTGCAGCACTGATTGTGCCACCAACAGAAGCAGCCTGTAAAATGTGACTCTGGCCTGCCATTGCAGAGCCTGTGTGCAGTCTGGGACTGCCATGTCGACTTGGCAAGTGCATACACTTACCAGTCCCTAAACCGTCCCTTTTCTACACATTAGTCACCCCTAAGGTAGGCCCAATGTACCCCTGTGGGCAGGGTGCAGTGTATGTGAAAAGTGGGACATGCCCTGATGTGTGTGGCATGTCCTGATAGTGAATTACTGCCAATTTGGTCTTTCACTATTGCAAGGCTACCTGTTCCCATTGGACAGAATGGGGAGTTTGTTTATAACATCTTATAAACATAACTGGCCCTGGGAACAAGGTAGGAAAATAAAGTTTAGTATGCCTGAACTCAGAATGTTAAAGTGCATCTTTTAGTGAGGGAGATTTTTACATTCTGTGTTTGAAAATACCACTTTTAGAAAGTGGGTATTTTCTTGCCTAACCATCCAGTGTGCCTCCTCTAAGTTTGTGTATTGCATGTCTGGCTTTTGGATGACAGGGGCTGGAGAGGGGCAGTGGCTCCAGAAGTCTGATGAGTCAGGGCTGGGCTGAATAGACCTGGGCTGCATTTAGAGTAGGGGGAGGAGATTTCCTTTTCACCTGAATGGGCCTGGTCTGCCTTCAACAATGCTGTCTCCACCTCCTGCCAGGAAGTTGCACCAGTGATGACAGAACTGGTTTTGGCTGGGTACAGACACTCTCTGCCTTCAGAGATCAAAGGATTTTTGTGTATAAAAAGAGGGGCCCAGACCCCAGACTTTTAGATCACTTCGGGAAATTAAGAGGAACCTTTGCCAAGGAGAAGAGCCGGAGAAGCTGAGGAGGAATACTGCCCCTGTGCTGTTTGCTGTCTGGGGTTGGCCTGCAGTGGCTACTTGCTGCCAAGGAAAGGAGAAAAGGACTTTGCTGCTTGCTTTGTCCCCTGCTTGAAGAAAAGATCTCCAAGGGCTTGAACTGAGCTTGCCCCCTGTTCTAGAGGTCTCAGGAACAGCAAAAACCTCACTGTGTCTGTGGGCACAGTCTCTGATCGTCTCCGCAGAAGAAAAAGGGTAACCGACTCTGTCATCGAGTCCGTCGCAGGATTCCGTGTCCTGAAAGCACCACCGAGAGCAACGCCTCGCTTCGCAACTCAACCCTGGTCCCATGACTCCATCAACGAGCCAATGCTTGCACCGCATCCTGTGGGCACCGCACTCCGCAACGCTTTGCTACACGCTGCAAGGACGTCACCGACTCCGTGGCTGCCCGACCCGAACATCGACCGGCTCCGTCGCCGTACCGTGACCTGCGATCACCGAAGCGAGCACCGTCTCACCCTTCAAGGCAAGCCCTGGTCTCACCGACTCCGTCAACAAGCCGCTGCCTGCACCGCATCGTGAGGACGCCGCCTGCCGCAACCCTCGCTTCACAACATGACCGCAATGTTTGCCCTGACCCACCCGCACCGACGTGTTGATCGCAACAAGAAAGGTACTGTGACCGCGTCTGTCGAAACTTTAGCTGGCCCGTATTGACGAGGTCGGCTGGAATTGTTATACTCTGTCGTATTCAGTATGGCGGTAGCCCCAGGAGGAGCTACCGAGTCGGAGGAACTGTGTTTTATTGATTTTCCTGCAATTTAAAGGTTATTTTGCACAAGTACTATTTTTTAAGAGAATTGTATGGTGGATTTTTATCGTATTTGGTCTTGTTGGTTTAGATAAAGATTTGCTATTTTTATAAAACTGGTGTGGTGTCCATTTGTATTGTTTTCACTGTATTACTGTATGTGTTCACAAATGCTTTACACACTGCCTGCCTAAGATAAGCCTGTCTGCTCGTGCAAAGCTACCAAGGAGGTGAGCAGGGGTTATTTTAGGAGTGTATCCCCCTTTACCTGACTAGAAGCAAGGGTCCCTATTTGGACAAAAGTACCTACCTCTGCCAGCTAGAGACCCCCATTTCTAACATTGGTGGTCAGCGGTGAGGATCCTGGACTTGCATTTGTGATTTACATACAGTGATTGGTGTACACTACTGGCATAGTGTAGACCATAACGTAACCACATACTTTTACTGAACTTTTCCCTTGGATTGTTTTTTCTGCAAAGTAAAGACTTGCCAATTTTGTCATCATGACCAAGCCAGCATCCATTGCATCCATTGATATCGAATTTGAGGAAGATAGGGTGGAAACCTACACTGTGTCTCAACTGAAAGCTATCTGCAAGAAATTTAAAGTCTCTGTGAAAAGCCTCACCAGGAAGGATGAATACCAAAAGGCGCTGAGGGCCTGGATGGAATCCAGAAATGCCAGTGGGCAGGATGAGGTGCCTCTGGCGGAGGCAGAGAATGTGGATGAGCAACAGGAGGGGCAATTGAATCTGCCAGGAGGGAGGGTACCTTCCGTGGACGGCAGCAGTGTTTCTCAAAGGGGTCTGCCTCCAGAGGAGTTGGAGGACAGAGAGAGAGATAGGGTGCATGAGAGGGAGCTTGCTAAGCTCAGGCTGGGGTAGCAGGGTGACATAGAAAATAAGAAGTTAGAGTTGGAAAAGCAGAAATTGGCCATGGAGGAAAAGAGGATGCTTTTAGAGCATGAGAGAGGGTTGAGGGAGTTGGATCTGAAAGCAAAGAGTTTTGAGATCAATCCCTCTGGTGGCAGCACACCATCAGTGCCTGGGGTAGTAAAGGTATACATTCCCAAAGATGTTATTAAGGATTTTATGAAGCATGAGGACATTGGTCAGTGGTTCCAGGCCTATGAGGTAGCAATGAAGTCCCACAGAGTCCTTGAGAGATTGGGGAGTGGGGTTGTGGGGCTGCCTTCTTAGCAAAGGAAGAGAAACATTGCTAAACTTGCCCACTGAGGATCAGATGTCCTATGCCCCCATGAAGGAAGCCTTAGTATCCAGGTATGGGTTGACCCCAGACCTGTACAGGCAGAAATTTTGAAACTGCAAGAAGCTGGAGTCAAGTACCTGGGTGGAGTATGTGTCCTACTTTTGCAGAGCATTGGATGGTTGGGTGAAGGGTAGCAAGGTGAATGATTTGCAGGGGCTCTATGATTTGGTTGCATGGGAGCACTTGTCAGATAATTGTTTTCCAGAGCAACGCCAGCACTTGATTGACAGTAATCTGACTGACCCCAGGAAGCTTGCTGTGGAGGCGGACCGCTGGGTGAGCACCAGGGTCCAAAAAGGTTGTGTGGGAGACTCGCCAAAGGTGGGCAGGGTCCCCAACAGAAGAATGGGGGGACAAGGGTAAACAGAAGGAGTTCCAGAAAGGGCCCCAAAGTAATCCCCAAGGGAACAAAGGTAAGGGTTTCCAGCCTACAACTGAGAAGCCATGGGTCCCGACGGGTAAGCCTGTTCAGAGGGGTTCCAAGGCTTGTTATGGTTGTGGTCAGTTGGGCCACTTCCAAGGGGATCCTAGGTGTCCCACAAATGTTACCACCGCACCCACTGGTGCACCGCCCCGGCAGATGGCTAGTGTAGCCTTGGGGGAGGAGTCGGGTGCCCAAGATGGGTGGGGTCCCGCAGAAATGGCCCTGGTCTCTTTAGGAGACAGTGAGATGGTCCCAAACGCTCATCTGCCTGATAACACTAAAAAGTACAGGCAGTGGGTGACCATCAATGGCCATAGTGTGGAGGCTCTGAGAGACACCGGAGCCAGTGTGACAGCTGTCAGTTGTCTGCTGGTGTCTGAAGAGCAGGTGGTCCCCAACACATTCTACCCAGTAGTTGCCAGCCGACAATTCGGAGTGCCTCTGCAAAGTGGCACAGGTTCCCTTTGAGTGGGGGGGTCTCAGGTACCTTGAAAGTAGCTGAGGCCAGCCATGCCTGTTGACTGTCTGCTAGGCAATGATTTGGAGAGCTCCCCTTGGGCGAAGGTGGAGCGGAGGTTTCATTCGGAGATGTTGGGTCTGCCTGAGTGGGCGTATGTGACCACTCGGTCTATGGCAGCTGGTAAGGGCATTGAAGAGGACCTGGAGCCTGAAAAAGTGGCCCAGGTGCCTGCCAGAAAGAGAAGAGGCAGGGGGCGCTGGAAACCGGCCCCCGAAGTTCCCACGGTCCAGGAGGCAAACCTTGAGGGGGATGCCCTGGAGCCTACAGGGGAACAAATGGCTGAACTGGGTGACCTGCCTGAGCTGACCCATTGGCAGCAGGAAGGAGGCCCCTCCAGGGAAGAATTCTGCCAGGAGCAGCAGACTTGCCCTTCTCTTATTGGTTTGCAGCAGCAGGCTGCAAACCAGGCAGCAGGTGATCAGTCCGGATCACATTGGATATGCTGGGAGAATGGTCTCCTGTTTAGCGAGCCTAAGGTTGCTGAGCCTGGGTCAGCCCGTGTGCTGGTGGTACCCCAATGCTTAAGCGCCTTCCTTCTGGGTCTGGCTCATGATGTGCCTTTGGCAGGACATTTGGGGCAAGACAAGACCTTTGAAAGGCTTGTCACCCACTTTTACTGGCCCCATATGCGCAAGCACTCTGATACTCATTGTAGGCCTTGCCAGACTTGCCAGGCAAGTGGCAAGAGTGGGAGGAAGTGTAAGGCTCCCCTCCAACCTTTCCCTGTGGTCAGCACCCCCTTTGAGAGGGTAGGTATTGACATTGTGGGGCCTCTGGATCCCAAGACAGCCATTGGCAACTGGTTCATCCTGGTCTTGGTGGACCATGCTGTAGAAATAAAAACCTTCTTAGGGGTTCACTGATACATCTGGTCCTTAAGACCAACAAAGAAGAGATTGGCACAGAAGCTGTAATATCAAAAAACATGTTTTATTAACCTCAGATGAGGGAGATTGCATCTTCACGGTACCCGCAGGCCACTGTAGGAGGCATTCTAATGAGTGCAGAGAACAGGGTCCTTATATATGTATTTGTTACATAGTCAGCATAAAATCAAGGGGAGGTCCTAGCACATACAAGCATGCTTATTGACTAATATGGGTATACAAAATTTGCTTGCTCCACAAAGTGGGAGGGGAGACTAAACTGCTTACATGAGTAAGAATAGCTTGACAGTTCTATACTAGGAGCAGGTGCATTCTACCAGCTAGGCCTCTCTGAGCATGTGCAAGACTCTGGAAGAGGGAGAAAGCACATGGCGAGCACATGGCTAACTAAAATGGCTGCCAAGTACAAAATGGCTTTCAGCTCATGCTAACAGCGATTCCTGCAATCTTTAACAGACGATCCTTTTAGCATGAGCTAAAGACATTCCCATGATCTAGTAGAGACATAGAAAATATTTTGCACATTTTCTTCTCATAAATTCATCAACATCCTATGCTAGGTGGGTATTTACATTCTAAACATTTCATTAAGCAGGTATATACAAGGTATAAGCAGGAGTACAAAGTGAACAGAGCATTGGGTCATACAGGTAGCAAGAGAGAATAATGACTATTATCTCAAACAGAAATCTCAATATTTTCCAATCCTAAGCAGAAAGCAAATACCAAAACCATCTAGTCTAATTTTAAGTTTCAGGGCTCTGATGGGGGCTCGTCAAATCAATTTAAAAATAGCAGCCAGCACATACCTAATAAAAAACATTTTCAATAGACTTTCTCAGTATTTTATGAGGGCTGAATTATCAATAAATATACTTAAGAAAAGAGTAAAGTAACATGCTCAGATGAACTTTTCTCGTGCAGAATAAACATTCCTCTTAAAAAATATTAAAGCAATCAGACATATTATTACAAAAACAATTGTGGCTTCGGGGGACCAGGAGGACCACACAGGACCATAGGAATTAGGACAAGGAGCCGCAAAGGGCTGCTCCTCCTCAAAAATGGGACTACCAAAGGGGTACATTACTAACAAAAAAGAGTCCTTGGGAAAGTTCAAAAACCAACCAGCCAGAGGGGAGTCTTCTCCCTGTGTCCGTTTTGAGCCTCACAGGCAGGCTCTTGTTGTTCCCACGGTGGAGCTGCACAACTCGCAACTCAAGAATCACGGAGAAGAAAAAGTCTTTCTTTCAGGATAGGGCAATCACCCCCCCAGGGCAAATACCCTCAATGATCCTATCCAGTGTCTCAGGCAGTGCACCAGTTTTCTTCACTTTAATCTAACAGGCACCAAGGGCATAGCACCTGTACCCTAAACTCAAGTCCTTCCCTAACTCCTGTATTTGCACCTCTGGCGCACTGCTCTTTTGTTGGGGCCACAATTGTACCCAATGTGCTCGGGCATCTCTTGATCAACAAACAAAAGCGTAGACTTGCATTCACTTTGGGACCAGGATTAAGAGGCCTGAAGCAACCCTTGTTTCAAAGGGGGTCACCTCAAGCAAAAGCCTCCTTGCCGTCCTTGTCGTTCTGTGACTCTCTCAGCTGGGCATCAAAAACTGGATCCACACAAAGATTTCTCCATCCTGATTTGTAACCCCGTCTTTCGCCCAAGACAGTGGCAGGGGTACACACTTCACGTCCCAGTGCTTCCGCCTTCACTGAGGTCCTAGTTGCCAGCAACGCCTATGCTGGTTCCTTTAACTTTGGCTTCAAACTGCAGTGGTGCTGACTCCCCAGGCTGGATCTGATGTCCGGGCCCCTCTGGCAATGGTTGTAAGGCAGCAAATATCTATTGGTGGACAGAACAAGAGGTCTTTAGACAAGGCACAGAAATAATCTAACAACAGAGAGGATAGTCTCAAAATACTTCCTTAGTCTTGGGGCGCCCCATACATTAGCAAGGCACCCAAGAACCACTTCATCTATCTGAGAGTAGAAAACCCTGGACCTATTGGCAAGTATAAAAGGAACGTTTTGGTGAACTGACAAGAGTAATACATCACCCAATCCCAAACAGCCAAGGAAGTCTGTGTTCATTTACTAAATTCTGAGGAAAAAAGAAAAACAATACAGACATACTCCAAATACTTACATTGGTGTATTCCTATATTACTAATCTGAAGAACCTTCCAGAAAAAGGAAATGTTCTACACTTTTACTCATAGATTTTACATTACTTGTACAGGACTGCAGACACTTGTAAAATAATTTCTCTTACATGTTATGCTTAGGACCATGCTCTCATGTTATAGGTGCAGCAGGAAAATCTAAAACTGCTAATCTAACAGGGATTCTTATTGCAAAAAGAACTAAACTTCAACATAGTGGGTACTTTTTCTCCAGCAGAACATGTTATGACAAACAAACTCCTATAAAACAATATTTTCCTTCAAAATGTTTGCTAAGGATCACATGAGCGTCTTTCCTGCATTGTACTTTTCACGATCTGGACTATGCAACATCATTTTCAAAAGGAAAAAAAACCTATCTCCAGCTCTAATAAGGGCTGTCAGCTTATTTACACAGACTAGCTAATAAAAGACTAGCAATGCCCTTGCAAAACTGTATAGAACATGAGAATAACATAAACAATAATAGTGTTGCCACCTGAGATTTTTGAACAGAAACCCCCACTATACAATTTTCCTTAAAGATCAAATAAGGGAACATCAATCTGTTCTACTCATTCTTTCATACAGGATGGGCAGTAACATAGCTTATGTGTTTCATCTTTTTATTAATTCTAATAATTTTAAAACAGTATTACAGAATAGCCAATTGTAATTGTAATTGTAAGTAGCATTTATATAGCGCAGCTGTCACCCAACGGGCATCCTGGCGCTGGGATTATCTAAATCATTGTGCAGCTATAAAACTATGAATCATCATGCGCCAATCTCTCAAGGCTATTCTTTTGGAAAGAGCCTGGTTTTTAGCTTTTTTCTAAACTGCAGTAAGTCATCAGTCTGTCTGAGTTCACTTGGTAGTTCATTCCATAGCCTTGCGGCTGCATAGCCAAATGATCTACCTCCTAGTCGGGTTTTCTTGACTCGTGGGGTACATACTAGGTGGGCTGCCAAGGAACGAAGACTTCTAGCTGGGGAGTACCAAGTAAACATTCTCTGTAATGGTTTAGGCCCCATTTTGTGTGCCGCCTTATGAACAATGCAAAGTGCCTTAACTGTCATATGGCCATTTCCTAGACAGCTTTAGACAGACTCAAAAAAAGTGAGAAAAAGAAGAGAGAAAACATAATTTTGCCTACCCTTAATTTGTAGAGGAACTAGCCTCCTTCCCCCATTTTCACAGTAGGAAAACCTGAAACAGGTTTTACTTCTGTCAACACTTTCAACCCCTATTTATAGCAACTGGGCACAAACAAACTTGTAGGAGATATCTTAGAAAGTGGCTATTCTCTGATTCAGTCTAACATAATGCAAATTGAGTTAACTTTAAACCAATTTCTACAGCAATTGTACTAGATTAACATGAGGGCGCATGAATGCAAACTAAAATCCATTTCTTCCTTATCGTAGCCCCTACACAGTATTCTTTAAACTAAAACCATTATTTTATATAAATGGCAGATCAATGTTCAACTGAGGGTTGTCTTCCTTCGTGGCATAGGACTGCGCAAAACGTGTGTTTGCCAAAAATAGGAAGCAAAGCTTCTCTTTCTCTCTTTGCGCTATCATCTCGTCTTTCAAAAAACATTTCGAAGGTCGAAGTGTCCTAGCAAACATGACCCTGCTAAGTTGCTAAATGCAGAACTCTGACCTTTGACCCGTTCAGCAGCTGCTCATTTTTGCGTGCAAGGCTTGCCATGCGGTTTTGTAATGCAAAGCAACTCTGGAGAATCACAGCGAAAAGCAGTCCTATACTTATTTTCATTTATGTACAGTGGTGTGCAATCTAGTAATGCAGAGGCAGCTGTTTATTTTATACTTGCATATACTTTATGGAAGCCTGAGAGCACGTTAAAACTGCCTTGAGTGGTAGAACTGCTTGTAAAATTGTGAATTTAGCTCAATTTCGACTTTGGTGGTAGGGGCACTTAAAAATGAATATCCTACAATATTTTTGCATAATAGGAACCCCCAGAGTGTTCTCTAGATAGCTCAGGAATGGGAAATCAGAAATGCATAAGATATACCCTTATAAAAACAAGTTTTGTACGGCTGGGTAAAGTGACATTTCACATTTAAGTTCCCTTTTTATTGCGGTACAGCACTGCTTAAATTCAACTTTGATGCTAGGAATTCACAGTATGATGATTAGGCTTTATAAAGATGAAAAAACGAATTTAAAGCATTTGTGTTTAACAATATATTTTTTCCCATATAATAATAATTATTTTTTATCAATAAAACCAACCATTTTGATGATTCCACATTGGAAAAGCAAGCTTCATTCGTAGCCTATCATATTTAAACGCATTCATTCATAACCCTAAGCACAGAAGCCTTACTTGAAACAGGAAAAGTCTGCGCCACTTTTTAAAAGCACAGTTATCATTTAATATCAGAACCATAGATGTACTTATAAAAAGGCATTAAGAAAGGAAATCCCTACTTTCAATTTTGTTCTCTGGTATCCAAAATAATGAAACTGGTTTTTTTGAAACTTTTAAAATAATGCAGGCCTGTATACCAGGTTTACACTGACTTAAAATATCCCTGACACAGCATTCCTGTCTGTGGCCGTGAGCAGGAATAGCCATATGCTATTTATGCAGCTGTTGTTTGTCAGCAGGCGTCGAATTTTCACGCCTTTCTCAGGAAAAAAACCCTTTATTATTTGAAATACCCTGACAGAGTTAAATCCCCATTTGCTGTGTCAAACGGTTTCTTTCAGTTAGTCAGTTTAAACACAGCTGTCGGAAAGCCTTTTTCTCGGGTGCTGAGAGAAAAGCATGTCACAGTCTATTTAAAAACTGAGGCATTTCAATGCAGTCAAATCTATCTTTCTATAATGTGTATTTAGTTCAGCAACGACCAAATTCACTCATATGATGTGCATGCCTTTTAATGTCTAATACAATGTATTTAAAGAAAAGGCTGTGACATTGTGTATTTAAGTCTATTGATTACAAAACACACAATTTCGTTTTTTTCTCTCTGTATGAGGCCTATTTTAATCCTATTGAATACGAATTCTAATTTTATGTTTAGCATTGTGGCAAGTTGCACACATGTATAGTGTCTTACTCTGTCAATTTAAATAGTAACATGCAGCTGTTTAGCATATGTTACATAATTTATTTCTGGATTTTTATTTAATATGTAAGTAACTAAATGACAGTTTGCATAACAGAATGATGACAGCAAAAAAAAAACATAAACAAACTCATTGAGCTCATTCAGACAGTTACAGAAGGACACAACACAGCGCGCTTAAAGCCAGCCATTCTTAAACAGAGTACTCACACAAGTATTACCAATGTCAAACCAAAAACCCCACATAGACATTTAAACACACATTTAACCCACAAATCAATACTTAGGACAGCTTACAAAGTGTACGCAAGACCAACCTATTTGTAAATACTAATTGTAAGTCATATTTACAAGAAGAGCTTTCAAAAGTAGCCCAAAAAAAACTGTTCCATGGTCAAAAGCTGAAATACACCAAATTCGCCGGTTTTGGCTGGTAGAACACTCAAAAAGCGCTCTGCATATCACCACTTATGAATGTTACTAAGTGCGCAGATCCGGATCCGTTTTATGTACATATTTAGTTCCATGGGGTACTTAGTCACCAAGGAAGAAATATCTTTTTACTATACCTAAACCTATTTAGGTATCCCCTCTGAGGGTAGTCAACTGAGTACTTCCTAAATCCATATCGGTACCTCCAAAACAGCAACACTTTCAACAAAGTGTGCTGGAAGCAGGCATGCCAAAAATATTATAGCATATATAATATTATACTCCAAGTGACACTTAACACAATGTGTGCCGTTCAAATTTTCAAAGTTTTAGAGAAAAATCTCCTCATTACCTGCCTATATGAATTGCAATGCATATATAATTACAAAACAAATTACAAAATTGGCCAATCATACAAACAAAGCCACAGTAAGTGTTACTAAAACTACCTTACCAATCAAAGGCATCAAACCAACAGCAAGTGCCGCAAAACGGCTCTTACCAATCAAATGGTGTCCAGGTTCAAACTGCCAAGTTCTGAGTGACCTAACGGTCGTTTTAAAATACTCACGCCAAAGAAGTTCTCAGTCGGGAGCGGCAAACACTTGGAGGATCAGATCAGGAAGACCAGAAATATACTGGGCTGGAAAACAAACAATCTCCGTGCGCTGGGTACCTCCTCAGTAGATTCCTGTCCTGTACTCCTCAGTAGATTCCTGTCTCCCTTCAAGACCACTCCCTTGGATAGCCGCTGCACCGATGAGTCCCACTTTCGGGCGCCATTTGTAGAAATAAAAACCTTCTTAGGGGTTCACTGATACATCTGGTCCTTAAGACCAACAAAGAAGAGATTGGCACAGAAGCTGTAATATCAAAAAACATGTTTTATTAACCTCAGATGAGGGAGATTGCATATTACGGTACCCGCAGGCCACTGTAGGAGGCATTCTAATGAGTGCAGAGAACAGGGTCCTTATATATGTATTTGTTACATAGTCAGCATAAAATCAAGGGAGGTCCTAGCACATACAAGCATGCTTATTGACTAATATGGGTATACAAAATTTGCTTGCTCCACAAAGTGGGAGGGAGACTAAACTGCTTACATGAGTAAGAATAGCTTGACAGTTCTATACTAGGAGCAGGTGCATTCTACCAGCTAGGCCTCTCTGAGCATGTGCAAGACTCTGGAAGAGGGAGAAAGCACATGGCGAGCACATGGCTAACTAAAATGGCTGCCAAGTACAAAATGGCTTTCAGCTCATGCTAACAGCGATTCCTGCAATCTTTAACAATGCCACCCGGTACCCGGAAGCCATCCCTCTCCAGACTGTGACGGCCCCCGTGGTGGGTCGTGCGTTGATGGGGATTTTCTCCCACGTGGGGTTCCCCAGAGAGGTGGTGTCCGACCGTGGTACCAACTTCATATCCAAGTATATGAAGTCCCTGTGGCAGGAGTGCGGTGTTACATACAAGTTCACCACTCCTTACCACCCCCAAGCCAATGGGCTGGTTGAGAGATTCAACCGGACCCTGAAGGGCATGATTATGGGTCTTGGTGAACCCATGAGATGTATGTGGGACGTCCTCTTACCATGCCTTCTGTTTGCTTACAGAGCGGTATTACAGAAGTCCTTAGGGTTCAATCCCTTTGAGCTGCTGTACAGCCATCCTGTAAGAGGACCTCTGAGTCTGGTGAAAGAAGGCTGGGAGAAAGCTCCCAGTAAACCGCCCCAGGATGTATATTGCTACATGCTGGCCTTCAGAAACCAGACTAAGCGCTCCAAGCAACTCGCTCAGGCAAACCTGGAAGCCAGCCAGGAGGAGATGAAAATTTGGTATGATCAGAATGCCACTCTGATCGAGTTTCAGCCTAGGCAAAAAGTTTGGGTCAAGGCCCCAGTGGAGCCTTGTGCACTCTAGGATTAGTGGAGTGGACCATTTGAGGTGGGGGAGCGCAAGAGTAATGTCACCTACTTGGTGGACTTGCAGTCTCCAAGGAACCCTTTGGGGGTCCTGCATGTGAACCGCCTAAAGCCCCACTTGGAGAGGCGTGAAGTGGGCATGCTCCTAGCAACAGATGCTGGGATGGAAGAGGAGACTGAGCCTTTTCCTGACCTCCTGTCTGCAAAGGAGCACAATGGGTCAGTGGACGGTGTGAACTTCTCTCCCGCCCTGACTCCTGAACAACAGAGTGACTGCCGCCAACTGTTCGGACAGTTTGCTGATCTGTTCTCCCTGACCCCCGGTGTCACTCAGTGGTGTGTCCATGATGTTGACACTGGGGAAAATCCTCCTTTAAAGCACAAAATTTACAGAGTGACTGACAGGGTCAAGGCTTGCATCAAGGAGGAGGTCTCCAAGAAGTTAGCGCTTGGGGTGATTGAGCCCTCAAACAGCCCTTGGGCCAGCCCAGTGGTCTTGGTCCCAAAGGCTGCCGCACCCGGTGTCACGCCAGAACTCCAGTTCTGTGTGGGCTACTGAGGGCTCAATTCAGTCACCAGGACTGATGCGCACCCCATCCCCAGAGCTGATGAGCTCATCGATTGGTTAGGAGCTGCCCGGTACCTCAGTATGTTTGACTTAACGTCTGGGTACTGGCAGATTGCCTTAACTGATGGGGCAAAGGAGAGGTCAGCATTCTCAACGCCAGAGGGGCACTACCAATTCCGGGTGATGCCCTTTGGGTTTAAGAATGCCCCTGCCACCTTTCAGATGTTGGTCAACCAGGTGTTGGCTGGGCTGGAGGATTTCAGTGCCGCCTACCTGGATGACAGTGCAGTGTTCAGTGTCACTTGGGAGGAACATCTGCACCACCTCTGAGAAGTGTTGAAGGCTCTGCAGAGGGCAGGCCTCATGATCAAGGCGAGTACATGCCAGATCAGGCAGGGTTCTGTGGTGTACTTGGGACACCAGGTAGGGAGCGGCCAGGTGGCGCCCCTAGAGCCCAAGATTGATACCATTCTGGCTTGGGAACCCCCAAGACCCAGACAGAGGTGAGAGCCTTTTTAGGACTCACAGGGTATTACAGGAGATTTGTCAAGGGGTATGCCACCATTGTTGCCACCTTGACAGAGCTGACTTCCAGGAAGCAGCCCAAGAAGGTGAAGTGGACTGATGCCTGCCAGAAGGCTTTTGATGCCCTGAAATTTGCCATGTGCATGGCACCCTTACTTAAGGCACCCAACTTCTCAGAAGAGATCATTGTGCAGACAGATGCTTCAGAGCATGGTGTGGGGGCTGTGCTCTCACACCTGAATGAAGAGGGCCTAGACCAACCTGTAGCCTTTATAAGTAGGAGGTTACTTCCACAGGAACAGAGGTGGAGTGCGATTGAGCGTGAGGCATTTGCTGTGGTCTGGGCGCTGAAGAAGCTGAGGCCATACTTGTTTGGAACTCACTTCCAGGTTCAGACAGACCACAGGCCCCTCAGATGGTTGATGCAGATGAGGGGTGAGAATCCAAAGCTGTTGAGGTGGTCCATTTCCTTACAGGGGATGGACTTTACGGTGGAACACCGCCCTGGTACAGAACATGCCAATGCTGATGGTCTGTCCAGATTTTTCCGCCTTAGTGAAGAGAACTCCCAAGAGGGAGGTTAGTTCTCCCCACATTTCAGCTGGAGGGGACACGTGTTAGACCTTGCACCATTGGTGTGGGTCTCCCCTACATTTTTTACCTTTGCCTCCTGTGTTTTTGCTGTGTGTTGGACTTTGTTTTGCTGGTCTAGATGCTTTGAGCACTTTGCCACTGCTGTTCAGTGCCAAAGTGCAAGTGCACCCTTTGTAAATTGTTGCTATGGATTAGTGATTCCATGATTGGCATATTTAATTTAATTGTCAGACCCTAGTGTAGTGCACTGTGTGTGCCCAGGGCCTGTAAATCAAATACAGCTAGTGGGCTGCAGCACTGATTGTGCCACCCACAGAAGCAGCCTGTAAAATGTGACTCTGGCCTGCCATTGCAGAGCCTGTGTGCAGTCTGGGACTGCCATGTCAACTTGGCAAGTGCACACACTTGCCAGTCCCTAAACCTTCCATTTTCTACATATTGGTCACCCCTAAGGTAGGCCCAAGGTACCCCTGTGGGCAGGGTGCAGTGTATGTGAAAGGTGGGACATGCCCTGATGTGTGTGGCATGTCCTGATAGTGAATTACTGCCAATTTCGTTTTTCACTATTGCAAGGCTACCTGTTCCCATTGGACAGAATGGGTAGTTTGTTTATAACATCTTATAAACATAACTGGCCCTGGGAACAAGGGAGGAAAATAAAGTTTAGTATGCCTGAACTCAGAATGTTAAAGTGCATCTTTTAATGAGGCAGATGTTTACATTCTGTGTTTGAAAATACCACTTTTAGAAAGTGGGTATTTTCTTGCCTATCAATCAATCAATCATGTCACTTATAAAGCGCACTACATACCCGCGAGGGTCTCAAGGCGCTGGGGGAAGAGGGGGGTGGTGCTGCTACTGATCGAAGAGCCAGGTCTTGAGGAGTCTTCTGAAGGCCAGTAGGTCTTGGGTCTGTCGGAGGTTGGTGGGGAGGGTGTTCCAGGTCTTGGCGGCGAGGTGGGAGAAGGATCTGCCGCCGGCGGTCGTTTTCCAGATGCGGGGGACTGTGGCGAGGGCGAGGCTGGTCGAGCGGAGCTGGCGGGTGGGGGTGTAGAAGCTGAGTCGTCTGTTGAGGTAGGCTGGTCCGGAGTTGTGGAGTGCTTTGTGTGCGTGGGTGAGGAGCTTGAAGGTTATCCTCTTGTTGACAGGGAGCCAGTGCAGGTCTCTCAGGTGGGGTGTGATGTGGCTGCGTCGGGGGATGTCGAGGATAAGACGTGCAGAGGCGTTCTGGATGCGTTGCAGCCGTCTCAGGAGCTTAGCCGTCGTTCCTGCGTAGAGGGCGTTTCCGTAGTCCAGCCTGCTGGTGACGAGGGCCTGGGTGACTGTTTTTCTTGTTTCGGTGGGGATCCACTTGAAGATCCTGCAGAGCATTCGGAGGATGTTGAAGCAGGATGAGGAAACGGCGTTGACCTGCTTAGTCATGGAGAGGGTGGGGTCGAGGATGACCCCTAGGTTGCGCACATGGTCGGTGGGTGGTGGGGCTGTTCCCAGTGATGTTGGCCACCAGGAGTCGTCCCAGGCTGAAGGGTTGGAACCAAGGATGAGGACCTCCGTCTTGTCCGAGTTCAGCTGCAGGCGCCTAGCCATCCAGTGTGCCTCTGCTAAGTTTGTGTATTGCATGTCTGGCTTTTGGATGACAGGGGCTGGAGAGGGGCAGTGGCTCCAGAAGTCTGATGAGTCAGGGCTGGGCTGAATAGACCTGGCCTGCATTTAGAGTAAGGGGAGGAGATTTCCTTTTCACCTGAATGGGCCTGGTCTGCATTCAGCAATGCTGTCTCCACCTCCTGCCAGGAAGCTGCACCAGTGAGGACAGAACTGGTTTTGGCTGGGTATGGACACTCTCTGCCTTCGGAGAACAAAGGATTTTTGTGTATAAAAAGAGGGGCCCAGACCCCAGACTTTTAGATCACTTCTGGGAAATCAAGAGGAACCTTTGCCAAGGAGAAGAGCCGGAGAAGCTGAGGAGGAATATTGCCTCTGGGCTGTTTGCTGTCTGGGGTTGGCCTGCAGTGGCTACTTGCTGCCAAGGAAAGGAGAAAAGGACTTTGCTGCTTGCTTTGTCCCTCTGCTTGAAGAAAAGATCTCCAAGGGCTTGAAACTCAGCTTGCCTCCTGTTCTCGAGGTCTCAGGAACAACAAAGACCTCACTGTGTCTGTGGGCACTGTCTCTGATCGTCTCCGCAGAAGAAAAGGGTAACCGACTCTGTCATCGAGTCCGTCGCAGGATTCTTGCCTGAAAGCACCGCCGAGAGCAACGCCTCGCTTCACAACGCAACCCTGGTCTCACTGACTCCGTCAATGAGCCGCTGCTTGCACCGCATCCTGTGGGCACCGCACTCTGTAACGCTTCGCTACACGCTGCAAGGATGTCACCGACTCCGTCGCTGCCCGACCCGAACATCAACTGGCTCCGTCGCTGCACCGTGACCTGCCAGCACCGCAGCGAGCACCGTCTGACCCTTCAACGCAAGCCCTGTTCTCACTGACTCCGTCAACGAGCCGACGCCTGCACTTCATCGTGAGGACGCCGCCTGCCGCAACGCTCCGCTTCACAACGCGACCGCGACGTTTGCCCCGACCCACCCGCACCGACGTGTTGGTCGCAACAAGAAAGGTACTGTGTCCGAGTCAGTCGACGCTTTAGCTGGCCCGTATCGACGCTGTCGGCTGGAATTGTTAGACTCTGTTGTATTCTTTATCGCGGTAGCCCCAGGAGGAGCTACTGAGTCAGATGAACTGTGTTTTATTGATTTTCCTGCAATTTAAAGGTTATTTTGCACAAGTACTATTTATTGTATGTTGGAATTTTATCGTATTTGGTCTTGTTGGTTTAGATAAAGATTTGCTATTTTTCTAAAACTGGTGTGGTGTCCATTTGTAGTGTTTTCACTGCATTACTGTATGTGTTCACAAATGCTTTACACACTGCCTCTGAGATAAGCCTGTCTGCTCGTGCCAAGCTACCAAGGGGATGAGCACGGGTTATTTTAGGAGTGTATCCCCCTTACCCTGACTAGAAGCAAGGGTCCCTATTTGGACAAAGGTACCTACCTCTGCCAACTAGAGATCCCCATTTCTAACACCAAGGGTGTGTTTTTTGATGAGCAAAGCGCTGAATGTTCTCTGTGTGCTGTCAGTGCTTCACACAAATGTAAAAGTTTTGCATTAAAAACTACTCTACTATGGAGCGCGCGGCGGCAGCGACAAGATGGCCGCTACTTGAAGAGCTCCGTAGCGCCGAGCTACGCTTTGTCCTGAAGGGACCTCCCTCACGCAGCGCTGCCGATCAAAAAGGTGTGCCTGAGCGTCGGAAACTGCCGGGATGGCTGAGGCAAGTTTTTCGATTGAACACATGGCATTTTAGACCTTTTTTTTTCTTTTTTCGGCGCGCCTCAGTGACTGCATGAATGACGGCCGCCATTTTGTGTGTTCACACAGCGGTCCTGCACACGACCGAATCGCAACTCTCCTCACTGTTGTCATGCTGAGCTTCCTGATGTTGCTCTCCTTTCAGCATTTTTCAAGTCTGTGAAGAGGATTTGTTTATTTTTTTATTTAACAGACTTTAATTCTCTGCTCAGGATCTGGAGCCTTTCGCCTCAATGTAATGGCAGCGCAATTCCTTCTCTGCACCCTCTCCTACCAAATGTTGGACTACTAACGATTTGGTCAACCAAAGCTTCTTGTTACCGAATATGTTGGCCTTGTTCTCCGCAACTCTTTACCAACGACTAAAAGCTTGTTCTGATAAATAAGCGCTTACATCTTCTCGTCACTGTATTTGCAGATGTTTTGGATTATTTGTGCGCCTGCTGACCATTTCGCTCTCCTCAAGCTGCTGTTAAACCTTGTTGGAGGTCATTATTTATGTGGCATCTGTTCGGGCAGTTACTGTGTGCTTTTAGGCTTTCGTCTCTCACAGACTATATTTATTGTGACTTTGTTGGTCTCACCTCGCTTTCATTGGTTTTACCTTTGGCCCCGCCTCACTTGTCTTTTCACCATGGACCATACGCAACCTAATAGACTTCATGGAGCCGCAGGTTCTTCTTCTGGAGGCCGCAAAGACTCAGCAGCTAACACCAGTAAACGGCCTAAGAAGGATCCTTCCTCTCCATCCAAATCACCTCTTCCCCTCACGCTAGAGGACATCATGGAAGAATTGCGCCTCATCCGCCCCTTTATGTCGGATACCTCTGCTACTCTCCAAAGAATTGAAGATAAATGGTCCGGCCTTGATCTGAGACTCTCTGACGTCGAGCAGAAGATAAGCGACACGCAGGATGTTATTGCTAAAGTTGATGGTCTTACCAAGGAAGTCGCCCAACTTAAGAAGACTACGGAGGATTTAGAAAACCGCAACCGGCGTAATAACCTTCGCATATATGGAATTCCAGAAGGTTCCGAAGGTTCGGACATGATCTCTTTCTTGAAAACTCAAGTCCTGCAGATCGTCGGTCTCCCAAAATCAATGGATTTTAATATCCAGAGAGCGCATATATTGGGGCCTCAGAATGCATCCTCCCCCGCCAAACCAAGAGGGATTATTGCCTATTTTTTGCTGTATTCCGACCTCATGGCAATCCTTGCTGCCGCCAAGCGGCACAAGCAGATGCTCTGGTCTGGTCACAAAGTTTTTTTCAGTCAGGATGTATCCAAACCGACGGCCAGCAGACGCAAGGAATTCCTCAATCTAAGACCAGCCTTGAAATCCATGATAGCTCGTTATGGCCTTATACATCCCTGTTTCTTCAAAGTGACCTATAAAGACAGAACATTTTCTTTTGAAGATCCAGCAGACCTTCAAAAGTTTATTCATGATCATCGAGGAGAACTTATGGAACTTAGCAAACGTTGTTTGTCTTGTTACTTTTTCTCTTCCTTGTTCCTTAGGATTTGCGTTTGTTGTTAATTTATGTTTACAGTATATTTGTTTGTTTTTAAATTATATCTTTTAGGTCCTCCCTGTGTGCTTCTGTCGTTGAAGATTCATGCCTTCGGCACCCATGTGTCTATATTGTTTGACTCACTCCGTTGCTTTGTTCCCTAATGTCTGGTAAGTTCCCTTCCTTTTTGTTTCAACCGTCTAGTTTTCGTTTTTGGAGGTTTTTTTGTGCTCCCTTTTCGTTACTTTTCTAATGAATAATAGACTTGTTTTCCCTCGGTGTTCCTCTTTGTGGAATTGGCAGTCTTGTTTTTTGCCGTTCCCCCTCCCCCATTATTGCTCTTTGTATTTTTGACCGTTATGACTAAAGCCAGCTGGCTTTTTGTCATCCTCTCTTTCTTATCAATCCTTTGGCGACTGTGCTCCTCTCTCCTTTCCCCTTTCTCTCCTTTCCCTTTTCTTTCTTTTCCTTTTCTCTTGCTTTGTCCTCTCGCTTTATCTTCCTCTTTATCTTATACTTTACAACTTCAGCTTATGGTACTTTATTGTTCACTCATTGTTGTCTTTATATGGATACTTCGCACACATTTTTTTTCTACTATTTACGCTTTATGTGATCTCCTACTCTATATTCTTTCCTTATATTTATCTCCTCTCTCCCTCTATTTTCTTGGCTGGCCTCTACATTCATGTCTATCATTCTTTAAATCCTATGGATGACTGGTTTCCGTGTTATCTCATGGAATGTGAAAGGTATTCGCAACCCGGTTAAAAAGCAGCGAGTTTTATCACATCTTGCGAGACTGAAATGCCATATTGCATTATTGCAGGAAACACACCTCAAGCTGCAAGATCTGTCTTCACTGCGTAAACAATGGGTGGGAGAAGTTTTTTGCTCCCCCGCAGTGAATAACAAAAATGGCGTTGTTATTTTGTTTCACAAATCTTTAAATGTTCAATTTCAAAAAGAGTTTCATGACAATAATGGTAGATGGTTGTTTTTGAATACCACTGTTAATAATGCCCAACTTTCCTTTTGTAACGTTTATGGTCCAACTGGTATTGATTTAACTTTTTGGAACGATTTTACTACTCTCCTTTCTTTACATGCTGTAGATGATTTGATTGTGGGTGGGGACTGTAATCAACTCATAGACCCTTTTCTAGATCAAAAATCACAAGCCAAATACGTTCCCAATAAGATGCAGAAAGCTTTTCACAAAGCCATCACTTCCAGAGGTCTAACAGATACATGGAGAATCTCTCACCCCGACACATTAGAATTTTCTTTTTTTTCCCCGGTCCATCGATCTCATTCCCGAATTGACTACATTTTTTTGACTCAACACGCTCTACAATTTATGACTAATTCAGAAATTGGTTCTATTCTTATTTCAGATCACGCCCCGGTTATTTTAGAAATGGATTTCCCTTCACCCTCCCCTACCTCTCGTCGTTGGCGCTTCAATAACTCTCTTCTCCTTGATTCCCAGTTTGTTGAACAATTTACGCTCTTTATTGAGGAATTCTTTCACACTAACCTCCCCTCTGCTTCTCAATTTCACTTTATTTGGGATGCTTTCAAGGCCACTGCTAGAGGCTTCATTATTGACTTTGTATCTCGGAAAAAGAAAAAAGCTCTTACAAACTCTTCTCTTCTCCTTAAACAAATTAAAGCTCTTGAACACCAATATTTTACCTCTAACTCCACCAATACCCTATCTTCTCTTATTAAAGCAAAAATGCAATATAACAAATACACCTGGGATTCTGCATGTAACAATCTCCTCAAATTTAACGCTAAAATGTATGGCGGACGGAACAAAGCAGGTAAATCTCTTGCCAATTATCTTAAGATCAAAAAGCAGGAAATCCAAGATTGTGGCTATCATCGACAACTTTGGAGTTCGGCATACCACAGATGAAAAAATTCTTGATTGTTTCGTCCAATATTATACTTCACTTTATACTCCAGAGTCTAGTCCTTCTTCTGCACAAATTGATTCCTTCTTCCAAACTATCCTGAAGCCTCCAGATGACCTTAAAGACCTTACATTTCTTGATGTTCCTATCTCAGAAAATGAAATAATTGCGGCTATTAGTCTCTTACCCAAAGATAAAACGCCTGGCCCGGATGGCTTTACTGTACAATTTTTTCTTCACTTTAAAAATCTTTTAATACCTAATTTATTCTCATTGATCAATCACTTTCTTACCACAGGTGAATCAAAGGGATCCTTCACTCAGGCAATGTTATGTCTAATCCCTAAAAAGGACAAAGACCCCTCCTCTTGCAAAAATTATAGGCCCATCTCTTTAATAAACACTGATTGCAAAATTTTCGCTAAAATACTTGCCCTCCGTATTAATAAAGTTATCCCGGACCTTATCAATATTTATCAATCTGGGTTTGTCAAGGGTAGATCAATCACTGACAATTCACGAACTTTTCTTAACATTATTCACCTTGCTTCTAAAATGGATTCCCCGGTGGCCCCTATTACATTGGATGCTGAGAAAGCATTTGATCGGGTTAGTTGGGATTTTATGTTTGCAGCATTGAGGTGGCACGGCTTCAGTCCTCCCATTATTCATTATATTCAATTGTTATATTCCGCTCCCTCTACTTCTATTTGGGCAAATGGCTGTCAATCCGATTACTTTTCCCTCCGTAGAGGAACTAGGCAAGGCTGTCCCCTGTCCCACTTCTTTTTATTCTTGCTATGGAGCCTTTCTTAGAAAAAATTAGGCGTTCACCATCTTACACAGGGTTACAATTTCATAATATTGATATTAAGTTTACAGCCTACGCAGATGATATTTTACTTTACATCTCTAATCCGTCCACCTCTCTGCCCTCTCTTTTCTCTTTATTGCAAGAATACTCCCTAGTTTCTGGTTACAAACTGAATATTGATAAGTCTGAAGTTGTACCTTTAAACAAATTCTGCCTCTCTCATATGTTTCAGGGTTCTGGCTTTGAATGGAATCCCAGGTGTATCAAATGTTTAGGAATCCTTTATGCCAATACTATTAGGGAAACTATTCATATTAACCATGCAGAAATACTTAGAAAACTTTCAGCTCTCATTGAGGGTTGGTCCCCCCTTTTTTTGTCATGGTGGGGGAGATTAGCCACTATTAAAATGATGCTTCTCCCTATTATTAACTTTTATCTCTCAATGCTTCCTGTTTCCCTTCCGCTCTCATTTTTTAGTTCTATTAATCGCTCCCTAACAAACTTTTTGTGGAATAATCGCAAAGCTAGGATTTCTCTATCCCGCCTTCAACAACCCAAAAACGTAGGTGGAGTTAATTTTCCTAATCTCAACAGATATCACTCCGCCTTCACGTTGAAACAAATATGGCCTTTTTTAACAGATTCCTTCCCTCCTCCCTTAACGGCGTGGAGTTCACTAGAACACGCACAAATCTTACCCTTCTCATTTCTCACAGCCACTCGCTTCTCCCAACCTCCAAGGCGTTTTTCTACCCCCATATTCAACCACTCCAAAGTCCTTGCTTTTTCATTGTTCCGTTCTCATCTTTCCTCTGAAGAATTTTTCTCTCAAACTCCAATCTGGTATAACAAATCCATAAAAATCATTAATAAAGCGCTTTTTTGGAAGGAGTGGATTGACAAAGGTATCATCACCTTTTATCACTTATTGAAGGACAAGTCCCCGAGGGACTTTTTAGATATTCGCGACTCGTTTGGCGTTTCCAACACACACTCTCATCAATACCCCTTAATGAAGGCTTCTCTGACTCAGATTCTTTTACAGGATTGTTCCCCTACTACCCCCGCTCAGGCCTCTTCCCCCTTATCTGATTTTTCCCTCCCCCTCAAAGCTGCTGTTATTTACAAACTACTTTCCCGTCCTTCTGTAGATAGATCTAAGTCTAGATTAGAACTCTTATGAGAGAGAGACTTTTCCCAGGAGTTTTCCTTTCAGACCTGGGACTATATATGGTCCAAAGTACACACGTCTTCCCGATCTGCCAGCACCGCGCAGACTCTTTATTTTTTTTACAACAGGCTTTTTTTTACTCCTTCTGAACTGCACAAATTCAGGTTAATTGAGTCCAAGAAGTGCTGGTCTTGCTTTTATGAGGACAGCGACTTTCTTCATATGTTCTTTCACTGCCCGTTGGTTAAAGCCTTATGGGTTCGTATTTGGTCAAAACTAAATGATATCTTATCCACTGATTTCCCCTTTGAGATTGTACATATATTTTTGGGGGGTTCCTCACCCTTATGGGATGTTCAATGCATTTGCGTAAATTTATAGACCTTTACTTTGCAATTTCTCTTCAGATCATCACAACCAACTGGAAGGACACATCAAAAATGTCTTACCAAGCCTGGTGGAACTTGTTATGTCACCACCATAGGCTTGACCGTGCTTTTGCCACTTCAGTGTCTTTATTAATCAAAAAAGATTTGTTATGGTCTTCTCTAACAGCTTTTCTTTCCAGATATGCTTCCTGAGTTACCACTTTTCCTTTTTTTTAAGTACCCGATGTTAACTTCATTATTTGTTCATGTTTAATTGATTACAGCAGTTATTATTATCATCTGTATATTTCTTGCCTTTTCCTCCTTTTCCCTTTCTCCCTCTCTCTTTCTTTCTTTTCCCTTTTCTTTTTGAAAACTTTAAAAAGCATTTTTCCTTTGTATAGTCTTTTATTTCCCTTTTTTGGGATTGGTTGCTTGTGTATCACTTTAATATTATTCTATTGTCCAATAAATCGCATATGTTCTTGAAATGATGTTTTACTATGTTTATCAACTTCAATAAAGCTTTCTAAACTTAAAAAAAAACTACTCTACTGCGTAGAACATCTTTGGGGCATATCTACAAGGCCCCGCGATAAAATTATCGCCGCTTTAGCGTCCGTTTTCAGGCGAAAAGCGGCGATAATTTTATTGCATTATCATCAAGGACACGCTAGCGCGTGATTCCTTGAGTTAAGGCCCGTTTTTCACACGCCTCGCCTCGCATCGATAATGAGATGCAAAGGAGGCGTGGTTGTGAAAACAACATGGGATAATATCGCGAAGGCAGCTTTGCGATATTATCAAGGAGGGGTAGCGATATTTGAAATCGCGTTAAGTATGCCTTAACGCAGGAATTTAACGTCTGTTAAATTCCTGACTAAGGCATACCTAACATGGGGGGTGGATTGTGTGGCTAAGACCACAGGCCCTATCATCAAGGATATCGCCGTTTTCCATGGAACATCGCTGGAAAACCAGCGATGTTCCATGGAAAACAGCGTTATCGCTGGAATAGTTATCGCCATTGCGCTATGCGTTGTTAATACAGCGCTAGCATGGCGATAATTTCCAGCGATAAATATCCTCACGCTAAGAGCGGCCAGCGATAATTATCGCTGCCGCTTGATAATATGCCCCTTAGTTGTACTAACATGATTCGAGAAGCACGGAAAACAGAAGACTGTCGTGTTTACATAGAAATGCGAGTTTTTTCAAATTGCGTTTTCTCTATTTACAAATGTTATATTTGAAGGAAAGATACGGGTTGCTTTTATACAATGAATAAGGACACGTCATTTACTATCACATAGTGCTTGCTGTTTTTAGAGAAAAGTAATACTTTAGCAAATTGAGGCCTGCAATCTGAACAAACCCTGTATTCCAATAAACATACCGTACAACCCTCTGCAATGTACTGCAGCCAAGCCTAGAATAAATGTGAGCGTTTTATCATAAAACGTAATCTAAATAAGGCAATGTCTTTAAGAAATCCCACCGCTAGAAGCATGTGGTACAACACTAGGCTTCAGCACCTGCACAAAACCACAGGGATGTACAGTGTGTTGACATTACCATAAACTCTGTCAGGCAATATTCCAGAATGGCTCATTTTAAAAGGTTTCCCAGAGTCAGACCTAAAAATGCATTCACCGTGAAAATATCTAAAAGCATGCTGGATGTGATCATTACTGAAAAATGTTAGCCTGTGGGAAATGATCTTATATATATTTTTTTAAAAAGGGTGCCCAGCGGCTTTACATATGTCTGTTTTACCGGAAAATGTATTTCTCAAAGTTTCCATACAGCACATTGTAAGAAGTTGCTACATTTCTTGCTGACTTTTTGTTCCTACAGTTTAGTTTTTTTTCTACATGACAACAACTGCAGGAGGAATTTCTAGAGAAAGGGTTTTCTCTGTGTTTTTGTGTCTAGCACACTTGTGTTTCTTTTCCTGCCAGTGGTCTTTTGCCCTATTAGACATAAAATTAAAGCTAAGGGCTTGATATACTTGCAATGAGTGTTTGAGTTACTTACACTTTCATAGAATATCTGACAAGAACAGAAAACATGTTGGGGCAGATTTACAAGCCCCTTGCGCCACTTTTGCGTCACTTTTCCCATGTTAAAAGTGACGCAAGGGGCTTGTAAATAAGCCCCGCTGAGTTTTCACTGAGCGTAGGAGCAGTATCATTGCCTTTTCCACAGTATCTTACACAAGCAACACCAAAAGAAACAGTGTCGGCTTAGATGGGGCTTCCATTTCTAATTTTATAGAACTATCTAATGTGCCAGCTCCCAAGTTGCTCTCCTAGCGCTTTGACAGTAGCATTAGCAACTATTTATTCCCTGAAAATGTCATGTTGTCAGTGTTTTTAATTTTTTAATTTTTACTTCTTAACATTAACGAAACTTCGACCTTGTCTGCTTCTTGCTATTGGGGAACTCAAAAACTTTGTTTTCCGAGACTGTGCTCAGAATTTCAATCTCTTTTCTTAGGTTTTCCTTTGCATTTGTAATACCTTTATCAGTTCTACAAGAAAGTGCTTTCAATTTATATATATATAAAAAAAGAAGCCTTTGACATCAGGCAATTTAAAGTGTTTCTCAAAAAACAAAACGAGCCTCAGAGAGAACAGTCCTTGAAAAGAGATAAGTATTCAGTCTAGATTCGCACTGAGATAGGAAATAGGTACGCCGTGGCTTCCCTGACATGCCCTAGCTTCTTCGCAGACCTTCTGTACTCCATTGTTTTCTAACTAGCTTCCTGGAAAGTAATATTTTCTGATGAGATTTAGGCGCACATATTTTCACACCGTTTCCACATATTTTGAGATTTAGGCGCACATTTTTTCACACATTTTCCACATATTTTGAGATTTAGGCGCACATATTTTCACACCCTTTCCACATATTTTGCACCTCAGTAGTGCTTTTTTGCAAGTGGCCATAGTTTACTTTGTTCTTTAACATGACAACTGTCGATTTATACATTGAAAATGTTATTAAATATCCCTTAAACATGTCCTTAAAAAATTAAAACCCGCACCATATCGTTGGTTTAATTAATTTTGTTACAGAAATGGCCCATGTGCTAATATCGAGAAAAATCCTGCAACTGAATGGAAATAATTTAAACATATATTAGATGTGCATACCCTTATACTGGTACACCATGAGCCATTCATCACTCCATTTCCCGCTCTCGCATTCGATCTATCAAAGGACCTGTTGTCATGGGTATTGCTTTACACAACATCTCTACTGCAAAGCCCGGGAAACCGAAAGGACAGTTAATCAAATGAAACGCAATAAAAATCTCATTCATTTTTCCACTTGTCATGGATAAATGTCAGCCGTTCGGTCACTTATCATATCATGTGTGTCACATATTTCTGCTGACCGCTGTGGAACATCATTCATTGTAATGGCTTAACTGGAATTTCGTTTAAATGTGTTATAGTCAATAATAAATAGGATTAGCATTTTCAAGGTTATAGTACACAGGTCTGAAGAATGGCTTAGTGTGGTACGGCACCAGATATAGAATTCGTGGAAACCAGAAGGTTAAGCCTTCTATCACTTTTCATTCAGAAAATCCTTTTGTAATTGTACATAACCTAGACCATTCAAATGTTATTTGTAAATCTCGTCTTTAAATCATCTTTATAATAGCAAATCGGTTGCAAAATTATCAATGACATTTGTATTAGTAACAAGAGTAATAACAATGCTACAAATGCAAATAATTAGCAATGCAATATGATTCTTAGCATTAGCTTCATAAATATACATGTAGAATAAAGTGCCCTCAATTTATAAAGGCAATTTATGTATGGGCTCATGTCTCAATACTGTCTCAATCAATCAATCAATCAATCACAGGTTTGTTAAGCGCGACTTCCCACCCGTAAGGGTCTCAAGGCGCTGGGGAGGAGGGGAGGTGCAGGTTCCAGTCCATCAAGGAGGGGGTCTGTCGAAGAGCCAGGTTTTGAGGTTTCTCATGAAGATGGGGAGTGATGTTGTCTGCCTGAGGTGGAGCGGAAGGGCGTTCCATGCTCTGGCCGCGAGGAAGGAGAAGGAGCGGCCTCCTGATCTGGTCTTTTTGGCGCGGGGAACCACGGCGTAGGAGAGCTGGGCTGATCGTAGGGTTCTTTGGGGTGCGTGGAAGTTGATTCGGTTGTTGAGGTATGCTGGTCCGGTGTTGTGGAGGGCTTTGTGTGCGTGGGTGAGGATCTTGAAGGTGATTCTCGCCTCGATGGGGAGCCAGTGGAGTGTGCGCAGGTGTTGGGAGATGTGGCAGTGTCATGGTAGGTTGAGGACCAGTCTTGCGGCGGCGTTCTGGATGTTTTATAGCTTGCGGGTGAGGTTTTTGTTTATTCCGGCGTAGAGTGCGATGCCGTAGTCGAGTCTGCTGGTGATGAGGGCATGGGTGACGGTTTTTCTGTGCTCGAGGGGGATCCATTTGAAGGTCTTACGTAGGAGGCGGAGGATGTGGAAGCAGGAGGATGTGACGGATGTGATCTGGTGGTCCATTTTGAGCTCGGAGTCTAGGATGATTCCAAGGTTTCGTGCGTGGTCCGTGGGCGTGGGTGGGCTACCGAGGGCGGGGGGCCACCAGGTGTCGTTCCAGGCGTCGGGGTGTGGGCCCATGATGAGTACTTCTGTTTTGTCTGTGTTAAGTTGTAGGCAGCTGCTTTTCATCCATTTGGCGACAGCTTCCATGCCTTCTTGGAAGTTGTGTTTGGCTGCATTGGCTTCGTTGGATAGGGAGAGGATGAGTTGGGCGTCGTCTGCGTATGAAACAATGTTGAGTCTGTAGGTTCTGATGATGGGGGCGAGAGGAGCCATGTAGATGTTGAAGAGCGTTGGGCTGAGGGAGGACCCCTGGGGGACTCCGCAGGTGGTAGGTGTAGGGTCCGAGAGGAAAGGGGGGAGTCTGACCCGCTGCGTTCTGCCGGAGAGGAAAGAGTAGATCCAGTCGAGGGCCTTGTCCCGGATACCTGCGTCGTGGAGTCTGCGTATTAGGGTGCGGTGGAATACCGTGTCGAAGGCCGCTGAGAGGTCGAGGAGGATGAGGGCTACTGTTTCTCCTTTGTCCAGTAGGGAGTGGATATCGTCTGTTGAGGCGAGTAGGGCAGTTTCTATGCTGTGATTTTTTCTGAAGCCGGATTGTGACGGGTCGAGGATGTTGTGCTCTTCGATGAAGCTGGCGAGTTGGCTGTTGATGGCTTTCTCGATGACTTTCGCTGGGAACGGGAGCAGGGAGATGGGTCTGTAGTTTTTGAGGTCGGTGGGGTCCGCCGAGGGCTTCTTCAGGAGGGGGTTGATCTCGGCATGTTTCCAGTCATCGGGGAAGGAGGCGTTCGCCAGGGAGCGGTTGATGGTATGGTGAAGCATGGGTGCGATGGTGTCGGCAGCTCTGTTGAAGATGTGGTGGGGGCAGGGGTCCGTGGGGGCCCCGGAGTGGATTGACTTCATCGTCTTCAGTGTGTCTTCGGTGGTGAGGGCTGTCCAGCTGTCAATCGTTGGCTTCAGGGTGTCGGGGGTGGCTGGTGGGGGTTCTGTGTGTTGGTGGTCTTCGTCGAAGTTGTTGTAGATGTTCTTGATTTTGCGGTGGAAGAAGGTGCTGAGTTTGTTGCAGAGGTCTTGTGAGGGGGGAATGTCAGTCGACTTGCTGGTGGGTTGGGCGAACTCCTTGATGATGTTGAAGAGTTCTTTGCTGTTGTGTGCATGTGTGGAGATTCTGTCTTCAATTGCAGTTTTCCTCGTGTTTCTGATGAGCTGGTGGTGGGCGGTGGTGGCGGCGGCTTTGAAGTTGTTGTGGGCTTCTGTGGATTTGGATCTCCTTCAAGACGTCATCAGACATCCAACACCTAAAACACTGCTTGCACATCATCCAGCCCAGGAGGTCCAACGACTACCTAAAGCTGAACCCAACCAAGACCTAGGGCCTGATTTAGAGTTACTTTGTAACAAATGTGACGGATATCCCATCTGCTGTATTATAAGTGCCGTAGGATATAATGGACTCGTAATACGGCGGACAGGATATCCATCACATTTGTGATGGAGTAACCCGGTCTGCCAGAATTCCTGTTATTTGCCAAGAAAAACAAACAAGATGCAGCACAAACCTGGCTCAATAACAGGAACTTTGATGGCTTTTTTCAGTTCAAAGTAAGTTTATTAAAAAAGTGTAAGGTATTAATACACAATAGAATAAAGCAAACAATGGCATATGATTAGCATACTAAACAATAATAAAAAAGAATCGAAAAGGAGATACATATTGGATTGGTGCAAATAAAGGAAAAATGCAGTTCATGTATAGAATTACAGCAGAAGGTCTAAAGCAAGCAAGTTAATATAATAGCAACATAAGGAAAGTCAAGGAGGTTGAGAAACTTCTTGTTGAGTAGGCGTTAAGGAAAAGGATCTTTTAGCACTGGCATCAATAAACAGTGTGATAGGTAACTATAAATTCAATCTTTTTGTAGCCATGTGAATAGGGTATACAAAAGTTGTATCTAATCTGTGATTATGACAAACGGCATACCACCATGCTTGATAAGATAATCTGGTGAAATCTTTCCAATTCTTAGTTATTTGTTGGAAAACAACTGCCATCAACAGGTCTATAATTTTTGTATTAGAAGTACAAGTGGTCCAGACAGGGGATAAACTTCCCAAAAACAAATTATAGATAGAAAAAGGATGGCTAGATCCAAAGATTAAATTGACCTGAGACCAGACATTTTTCCAAAAGTTATGCACAAGCGGTCACGTAAAGAGTAAATGGTGTAAATCTGCATGTGGGAGAGAGCATGTCCAACAAGTGTCGGTAAGAGTCGTATGTCTTTTATTTAAAGTAACCGGGCATAAAAGAAGTCTATTGTATATAAAAAAGAGTGATTGCATAGTGTTTGCCGCTCTGGAGGACTTCCTGATTTTAGTCCATATTTTGTTCCATAAAGACGTTGACCAGCATATCCCTAGATCCTGTTCCCATGAAAGTTCCACTTTAGTTTTGTCTCTGACGTTGCATGAAGAACATAAATATTTATTAATAACAGAAGCTTTAGGGTTAGCACAGAGAAGAGTGTGCAGTTTGTTAATAGGTGAAGAGGTGGGAGCATTGAAAGATGTAAGTTGAGCATATGCAGTTAAAATGGCCTGTTTCAAGAGGTTATACCTGGATTGAAAGGATGTAGGTAAGTTAAAGAGTCTACTGATTTGTGTAAAGGACATGATCTAATCTTGTACATACAGTTGATATATCCAAATTAAACCCCGTTGTCTCCAAGACCTCCAATCGCCGGTTTTACCATGTACCAATATCATCTTATTATGCCAAAGTGTAGATTTGAAAAAAGAATCTAAAACCATAGGAGCTAAAGATAAATTGGATTCTAAAATTTTGCATGTATGTTTAAGTATAGGAGTAGACAGAGATTGCAGTTTGCGTGTAAAGGATACATACTCCTTAAATGAGAAGGGGGAGAGAAAAGAGTGCTCAAGTTCAACCCATAAAGGACAATCCCTTAAAGACTCAGCCAATCATTTTGAGGATTGACAGAGTAAAAAGGACTTTTGATATATGCGGAAGTCAGGGAAATTGACACCACCTTCTAATTTTGGACGTGTTAACTTTGATAGTGACGTACGTGATTTTTTGTTGTTCCATAAAAAAGAGGATAACACAAATTTTATTTTCTTAAATTTTGTTAAAGAAATGGATACAGGAATATTAGAAATTGTATACAATATTATAGGGGTCAACATCATTTTTAGAGTGTCCAAACGGCCCCAACATGATAAGTATAGGGGGTGCCATTTGGTTGTCAATGAGGAAATTCTTTGTATACAGTTATCCATACAAAGCGAGACTGTATCTGGAATGGATGGAGCGAAATGTAAACCTAAATATTTGATATGTTTTGGGTTCCATGTGAAGTTTGAGACACTAAAATCATCTTTAAAAGTGTATTTTGTTAAAGGTGGTATTTCACACTTGTCCTTGTTTAATTTATATCCAGAGACAGAAGCAAAGGAATCAACTTCTTGTAAGAATGCAGGAATAGAGGATTGAGGTTGTGAAATAAATAATAATACATCATCAGCATATGCTGCCAATTTAATGTGAGTGTTTTGAAAATCAAATCCATGTATAGCTTGATTTTGACGGATTCTGGACCAAAAAGGTTCTAAGGCTAAATTAAATAAAAACGGAGACAGAGGGCAACCTTGACGGACGCCCCTACCTAGGTCGAAAAATGGAGACGTGTTGCCATTTACACACACAGCTGCTCATGGATTGGAGTAAAGAATGGATATTAAGGATATAATTTTAGGTCGAAAACCAAACCACTTAAGTGTATGAAAAAGGTAAGGCTATTCCACTCTGTCGAACGCTTTTTCTGCGTCCAAGGCTATTGCTGCTAGAGAAGGAGGTAGCTTAGGAGATTTGGACAAAATATCAAAAAATAAACGGGTATTATCTGTGATGAGATGGCCCTTAGCAAATCCAGATTGTTCCTTCCCTAATAATTTAGGTAAGTAGGATTACAAACGTATGGCCAAGGCTTTTGAACATTTTTTGTAGTCGATATTGACTAAGGAGATAGGTCGGAAATTTTTACAGTATTTTAAGTCTTTTCCTTCCTTGGGGATAAGGCAAATTAGGGCATCTGAAAAAGATCCAGAGGATCTGCCTGAATGTAAGAAGGAATCTAAAAGATTGTATAATTTGGAGAGTAACAATTGTGCAAAATGTAGAAAAAACACAACAGTAAAACCATCTGGTCCTGGTGCTTTGTCTTTTTTGAGCATCTGTAAGGCGGTAAGGAGTTTCGTTTGTGATAAATCTGATTCTAAGAGTGTAAAATCCGTTTGGATGTCAGAGGATTTTTGAATACCAGAAAGAAACTGAGAGATATGATGTTCTGAGGTAGGGATCTCTGACGCATATAGTGTTTTGTAAAAGTGAAGGAACTCATCCAGGATTTCGGTGTCTTTAAATTTCAAAGTATGTTGCTCATCCATAATAGAATCTATATTAAGTTTTTTATGTTTAACTTTCAGGTAGTTAGCTAATAATCTCCCCGCTTTATTTTGGCCACCATAAAATTCCGCACTAGTTTTTAATAAATATGCTGATGCATTACCTGTCGATTCCTTATTAAATTGAAACTTAGCATTTATGAGTTCAGTTAAACAATCTTTTGATTTTGAGGAATAGTAGGAATGCTCCAGTCCCTTTATCTTGGTTAGGATGGACTTAGTTAGTTCACACGAAATTTTGCGCTTCTTGGAGACATAACCAATGATAAAATCTCTGGCTGGTGCTTTAAAAGCATCCCATATTATAAAAAAAGGTAGGGTATCAGATTGATGAAATAGAAAATATTCATTGGAAAAGGAGATAAAAGAGGAGGTAAATGTTGGGTGCAAAAGAAGGACATTATTAAAACGCCATCTTCTAGGAGTAGTAGGATTTTTACAAAATATCGAGTTGGATGATGCTAGGAGCATGATCGGATATTAAAATAGATCCAATATCTGCAGCTAATAATGATTGGGAGATATTATGAGAAACAAAAAATAATCTTATCGAGATTGAGTATGATGGGTGGGAGAATAGTAAGTATATTCTCTTGTAATGGGATTACAGAGCCTCCAAGCATCAATAAGCTTGTATTGTTTGATAGTCTGGGAAAAAAGTTTTTGAGCCTTCTGGGGAACAAAAGAGACCATTGAGTTCCGGTCTAAATAAGGATCTATGACTTGATTGCAATCTCCTGCAAGAATGAAATTATCATCAATACAATGTGCAATTTGTTGGGCCAGGGAAGTCCAAAAAGAGGAATCCCCAGTGGTGGGAGTGTATATGTTAAGTAAAGAAATCGGAGCATTCCCAGTCAACAATTTGGTGAACAACCATCTTCCATCACCGTCAGAACATTGGGAAAGTAGTTTAACAGTAAGTGATTTATGACAAAGAGTTAAAACCCCATTCCGTTTACCATCTCCTGGTGAGAAAAAGACTTCCCTACCCAACTTCTTTTCAATTTTAAAGATTCCTCTGTTGTCAAGTGAGATTCTTGTATACAAGCTATGTCAGTTTCCAATTTAGCCAGATGAGTTAAAACCCTTTGCCTTTTAATAGGAGAGTTCAAACCCCTGATGTTCCAAGACCCAAATTTCAAAGACATAACATAGGAACAAAAATATATAGAAGACACCAACCAATGTAAATCTTTAAACAACAAAAAACATACCAGAGAACAATCCGACTATATGCAAAATTAATTAAAGAATACAAGAAAAGTAGAGATGATGAATAGAGATATATAGGAAAAAAAGGAAAGAAAAGACAAAAGAGAGGGAAAAACAAGAAGGATAGAAAAAAAGGACAAGGAAGGATAAAAAAGTAAAGAAGGCACAACATACCTAAAAACACCATAAATGAGAAGGGGGGATGAAACTACATGGAACAGATGGCACATTCGGACCAAATACAACAAGGGGCGAGTAAAGATCATGCCAATTCTCAAGTGACAGGGGATGTAGGGCAGACGTAGACATCAACAGTCCTGTAAATGGAAGAGAAGAAAATATTTAATAAAAACAAGGTAAGCTTATAAAGTAGGGTGACTAAACAAACTTAGTTGAACGAGATTGTTGAAGACATTTATGAATTATTAAACCATGAATTAGACTTCTTAGACAAGAAAGAAGAACATAAACCACAGAAAAAAGTTACATAACATCCAAACATTCTAAGATGACGATGCTCCAGCAAAGTCCATAACTTCAAGTTTACATGAATTGATGAAACTTCGCAATTTTATTGGCTCCTCATATGTTGTAGTCTTGTTCTTGTAGGTGACCTTGAACAGACATGGGTGAAAAAGCCCATACAGAGCCCCTAGAGAACGTAGATCAGGTCTCATGTTGAGAAATTCCTTACGTCTATTTGCTGTGACTCTGGCGTATTCTTGAGCAAAGAATAAAGTGGAACCCGACCAAGTGACTCTTTGGATGGACTTGACTGCTGAGAGAACCTTGAGCAAATCCGTATACTCAAGAAAATACAGAATAACTCCTCTCGGTCTCGGCGAACTAGACGCACCTGATTGTTGTCGGCCAAGCCTGTGGGCCCGTTGAATATTGAGTGATGTTCCTTCTGGTAACTGCAGCAGTTTGGGAAGGAATGATTTGAAGAAGGATAGGGGGTCAGGACCCTCTGAGTTTTCCGGCAATCCGTAAATACGTAGGTTATTTCTCCTGTTTTGATTTTCAAGATCTTCAACTTGTTTCTGAAGTATAGAAACCTGAGAATGGAGAGTATTAACTTTGTATATGGTAAGACCAAAGGAAGAAACATTATGTTCCACAGTTGTGAGTCATTCGTTCATTTGAGACCAATTCTCTGTAAGGAACTGTAATTTGGAATTTGTTTCTTCCATGAAAGGACGGAGTGCTCGTATTTCCTCCAACAACATATCCAAAGAAACAGGAGAAGCAGGTTTTGGCAGAGTAGGTGGTTCTTTTTTCAGGCGCTTGGTAGTAGCTTTCCCCGTGGCAGAGGGGACAGAGCTTGTAGGCGAAGAGCTTTTAGAGAAAGAAACCATAGAGTTCTCCATTTTGGAGAATTCCGTAAATATTTTAGAGTTCTTGATGAAGGACTGCGTGGAGCGCAATGTGGAATGCCCCAGTTTTTTCAATCGTCCCATATAAAGCAGTATAGAAAAAGAAAAAATGAATTAAAGCCCAATTGTATTGTGAAATATGCAAAGTATGGCCATTCGCGCTATGGGTAATGAGGAGAGAGAAAGCAGAGCCCTCAAAATGGTAAAGACGCCTGCCACTGCTGTAGTCAAGTTCCCCAATAGCGTTATATGCAAATACAAAGTTTCAAAATACGAAGAAAAAATAAGGGGAAAGACAAGCACATTGAGCAACTGGCACCGACCTTCTCATTGTTTAAAAGGAAAACCGCATTGTAGAAAGCCTTCCTCTTGGCTGCAAACTGAATAATTCTCCTCACGTAATAGTCAAGTTCCCCAATAACGTTATATGCAAATACAAAGTTTCAAAATACGAAGAAAAATTAAGGGGAAAGACAAACACATTGAACAACTGGCACCTGCCTCTTCATTGTTTAAAAGGAAAACCGCATTGTTGAAAGCCTTCCTCTTGGTTTCAGACTGAGTAATTCTCCTCATGTATTAGGGTGGCAAAAGAACATCGGCACAAAATGGCGGCCGCTTCCCGCGATCTGAGAAGGCTGAAGTAAAAAGGTAAAATATGCCGAATTCCAATCTGCAAATCGCTCACCGAGGGTTTCGGAAGTATCTGCCCAGCTTCCGCTGCTAGTTACACTTCGCCAAACTCCTTACAACATCATTGGGCTAGATGCGGTCTGTGTCGTCCCGAGGAGCTTAGCTCGGGAGCCGCCATCTACCATTGGGGTCAAGCCACGCCCCCCAACTTTGATGGCTATGAACCGCAACTTTCATGAAATTCCAAGTTGCATGGACTCACCCTGGACACCAAGCTACCGCTCAAAGAAACATTGGGAAAAAACAAAAGTGGCCTGGTACCAGCTCTCTCTTCTACAGAAGGACAAACTGTTTCTTCCAGATAGTGAGTTCAGAACTGCTCCCTTACTATACAAAAACAATCCTGCATACAATGTCACATTATGCAAGGATGCCTGCGTTGGTGCTAGGTAGCCAAAAGTGTGTCAGCAATGCACCGAATAATTACGGAATATTCCTGCCCTTTCCCTTTCATGCAGGTGGCTTGCTGCTTTGCGCTGCGTGAAAGAATGATAAATCTGCCCCCTACTTTCTAAGAAGACATTTTCAGCTTGCCCACCCAGAACTTTTTAACAAGCATTGGCATAGCCAATAGGTTTCACCTTTGGGACCTTTTCAAGTGTTTAGCCAGAGCTATTTGGCAAGAAATTATGTGTGTGTATGTGCTCAAGAGAGAAATAAAGGAAGCGAGAGAAATACTGAGTGAAACTGAGAGAGGGGGACAAGTAGTGCGTGTTAGAATGAGAGTGACCACAGGAGAGATGAAAAGAAATAGAGAATGAGTGTCTGGGTGATGGTTAGACAGAGAAAGAGTGAAGGCAGAAGACTAGATACGGAATACGGAGAGAAAAAACTGAAGCAAAGAGGAAAAGAAAAAGAGGAGATGAGTAATGGTGGGAGGAAGAGTAGAAAGAGATAAACAGAGAGAGAAAGAAGAAGAGAAAGGGCATCAGAGGAATCACGAAAAGGAGAGAAATTAATATACAGGAAGGGGGAAATAAGTGGAAAATACATGTAAATTAGCGCCCACAATTACGCTAGAAGCCTCGTGGCCCCTTCAGATGCAACACAACCTTTCCATGTGAGTGCCACAATCCCACTGTGCTCCGCAAGTAAATGGATATAGTGTGAGGGGGGCATGGGATGTAGCATAGAAATCAAGTGCTACCCCCTGTCCTACTGGGCCCTCCGACTGGGCCGGTCTGCGCAGTGGTAAGGTTCCACCAGTGACATTATAAAGCATGTACACCAGCCACAGGCAGCTGTAGGCAGAGCACCGGTTTCACCTGGTAAAGGGGCAGCGGGGGACTTACTGGGTAAGATGGAGTTGTCAGCCCCCACTTGCTACCAGTGAACGTGCTCCTTCCCAATAAATGGCCAAGTAAGAGATATGGAGTTACCAGAAGAAGTGAGCGGATTCACTAAGGGTTAATGGATTGATGCACTGAGCATCGGAGAGGGACCACGATGGCTGGGGTGTGGGGGTATAGCAAAGGTCAGACATGGACAATGAGGGCTGAAGGTTTAGGGTCAAGGAAGGAGTGTGCAGTGAGCTAGAGTATGACAATTGAAGCAGGCAGAGTGAGGGCTAAGAGGGTGCAATGAGGGTCGGAGAGGGACAGAGAGGACAGAAGAGCTGGGGTATGCCAGTGCAGAGATTTGTTGAGAGGTTGCAGTGAAGGATTCTGTGAGTTTTGCAGGTGAGTGTTTTGCAGTGAGGGTTTAGTGAGTGCTGGTGGGTGAGTGTGTTGCAGTGAGGGTTGTAGTGAGTGCTGGAGTGGAAGGGCATTGCAGTGAGGGCTGTAGTGAGTACTTGAGTGGGAGTGTGCCGCAGTGAGGGGGTTAGTGAGTGCTGGAGTGGTAGGTCATTGCAGTGAGTCTGTAGTGAGTACTGGAGGTTTAGTGAGTCATGGTGAGGTTGTGACTGTGGCCTAACTTAACCACATTTGGTTTCACTAGCGCCTTGTTGCATTCAGTAATGTGCACTAGAGCACATGTGAACGTGGCTGATTTTAGAGAGCAGGTCTGGCACTCACTGCTGGCGCAGGCCCGGAAAGTCCTCTGTGTTACACACAGAACATGTATGTACAGTGTATGTTTTGCACTTACGCACACATGGTGTTGGCTGTAGGTACATTCTGGTATGCATAATATTGGGAACACAAGGGGTAGCTATTGCTAATGCTTCTTAGGGCTGCTTCATTGGGTCTGTATTGTGTATGTGGGGTGTTGGATCCTGTAGTGCGTGGATACACAATTGAGTACACAACAGGGCACAGTACACGTAATAACAGTTGCGGCACAAAAATTCGCATGGTGCTGATGTGCACGTACATGTCTATGAGTGCTGTAGGGTGGCAATGCATAATAAATGGATACAGGAATACGACAAAGTTTGTCCAAAGTTGTGCACATATGGGTGACATATGGATGACAAATATGCACTGCAGCAAAGACTGTATATACGTAGCAGAAAATTTACTGCTATTTTCTCCCATTTGTGATGGTGCAAGGCCATTTCACTGCACTCAGTACTCACCACCATAGTTTACCAGAGATGGGCTGGGCTGCGTGTTGTGCACTTGTGGTGCAAGGTGAGGTAGAATGCGCATAAGATGTTAACGTTCCACCTGTACAAAGATCACTCACTGTCAGAGTGTCTGCTCTGAGGCCGATTGTCATGGGTTCTCTAGGGAAAGATGAGCACTAGATGTATTCAGTGCATACCATGGTAGTGCATGATTATGTGCACACTGAGACCCGCTGCCACAGACTTCCAGTGTCTTGATGACCTATTTTACAAACATGTGGTCTTTGGTGCTGCGGAAGTGAAAATAGTTAAAATTACCTGCAAAAATGGCGCCAAAGCGTTCTATTGAGCGGTTTAGCTTTGCTCAGAGGACAGCGTGAGCTCTGATTGGCTTAGAGTACGTCTTTGCCCACTGGTTGCAAGTGAAATGAGGGCCTGTCTGAACCTGGGGGAAGTGTTAGGAGGAGTCTTTGCAACTGAGCTAAGGCCAGGGAGGGATTTCTGTGTTACACAGAGAACTTTCAGTTTCCCTTTTTTACCCCGACCTAGAAGCAAGTCCTGAGGTTTACCAGCAAACGATCATAAATAAAATGAGAAATACTGGCCTGCTCTTGTGCTGTAGTGCAGGCTGGGAGAGCAAAGAAGCATTGGCAAAGCCAGTAGATCTCAGCTTTGGGACCTATTGGATTTGCAAATAGTGTTTAGCCATGCTGTACTACATTCCCAATGCTGTGCAGCATGGTATAATAAAACAAGGCGGATGAGGACACAGCACCAAGACAGCTGGAATGAAAATGAGCAGCTGGGAGCAGCGATGGGTGCCGATGCTGAACAAGCACTAAAGACAGGATAAGGAAACAATAAATACAAGTGAGCTGCGAGGAGAGGGCGGAAAGAAGTAGTAGGGCACTGAAATTAAACATATGACCACTAGTGAAAGGATCCTTGTAGCAGGGGCAGTCACCGGGGTGGTAACAAAACAGCCAAAAGGTGGGACAAATGTACACTATTCACTGACAAAAGCAATGGAATTTGTAAAGGCAGACCAAGCAACCAATGAAAAAGTGGTGGGCATGCCCAAAGTCCACAGAGGGATTACACCATGCCTCGTTGAGCAACGCATGTGCACTGACTTTAAGCTTGACCTAAAAATGGTAACACTTCTCTCCTTTTTACACATTTTTAAAGTTTGATCCTTCATCTCTCCTCCAGCTTACTTCATCACCTCATTTTCAAACAGAGCGTATGCTTTCACCGTTGCCAAAAATGGAACAGTGTGTTCCTTCTAATGTTAATTCTTTGCTTCCGAATCCATTTCATGTCAGCTGTCTGCTCCCATTCAGTCCCCAGTCTCTTTCTCACACTCCCTCCCGAATGCTAACCTTCCTTTTCATATCATCCTAGGCATCCAAAACAGCTTTCAGCAGCATCTTCTGCGTGAAAATCAGTACTTCCAAATTGTTGTTCTATGGTCACAAGTTCATGACAGTTATTTTCTGAAGTAAGTACAAGAGTGCAGATAAAAGAAATTACAATCGTCTTGAGTACTTCGAATAGCAAGGATATTTTTAAGAAAGTTGACTGAGGATGAACACCTATGCCAGATAAATGAGACTGATTCTGAAAATGAGTTAGCACATTTCTCTCTGCTATCATAGGCTGATGTTCTGTCTGACGCCTAGATGGGAAGCACAGTTACTAATTGTAATAATTTAACATTATGATTGAAAAATCATCTTTACTTTATGATGACTGAGGCATATCATCTACAAAAATTCTCAGTAACCATTTATTCACAGCAAGAAAACATTACAAACACCATACAAATGAACAAACTAGTAGACTCCTCAGATTAGAGTGATTTTAAAAAACATTGCCAACTGAATCTCGATTGGGCTTGTTGAATATTTAAATGATGTTATTATTCGGGAGGATTTTTTTCAATGTAAAATTGAACATTACGTATTTACAGAGATAGATCGCTTAGGCGGAGAGGCTCAATTAATACTTAGCTGGTCAGGTTCATTTAATGAGCAAATTGATGTTGAGCAATAAAATTTAGATACAAATATTTGCACTAGTGCTCATTGGCTATCAGAAATTCGTACAATGGTTTCAGATGCCGACCTTGGTGCCTGTCCTGGAGCCTGACTAAAAGCACTTAATAACAGAACAAGTACTACATGCACGTCTTCGAATAGGGGGAAGAAAGAAGCACAGGAGCTGAACTTGGTTTCCAGAAACAGTATATTTAATATTGAGAGAATTGCAATGTAGATATATTCCCTAAATAAAAACAAAGCTTAAAGCGAAGTTATACATAAGTAAAGTATTAATATCTTAACCTACATTAAGAAATATTAAAATGTACTGGAAAAAACAAAGGTTACCTGTGTTAAAGTGGAGTTATACCTAGTTCTTCTAATAAAAAAGCTACCATTTTAAAACCAAAAAAAACCAGAAAATTCACCAGTTATATGTAACTGGACCGAGTATAGGTTGCACTGCTATAGATTTTGTATGTCATCAGTGATGTAATATATGTGGACATAAGGAGTGCATTATAGCGGTGCAAGTTTTACTTACTTACTTAGGTCTGTTATGTATAACTGGTTATGTACAGACGGTACATTTCAGTGGTTTTAAAATAATATAAAATACTAACATTTAAAAACTAAAACTTCTGAAATTCACCAGTTATAGTTCAAAGAATAATGTTTATAGTAAATTTTAATAATTGATTTTTTAGATCGTCAACATTCAGTTTCTTTGACAAACAAAAAAAGACCAAACTGTAACGCATCACATTAATTTTTTGTAAGTTCTCTATGCAACAGAGTAATAATTTTTAAAGGGTTTCTTTTCTGACTTATTTTATGCAAAGAATAGTGGGTCATTCTTGACTTTCTTATCCCATCTCCTTTGTCTCCTTCTCCCTTGTCTTGTTTCTTTTCCATTTGATCTGCCCTTCTCCCCTTTTCTATGCATAACCAAATTGCTCCCTGCAAATAGACTGTGCATTGAATCTAAAAAAGCATTGGGTGTTCTGTCCATGTTAGTGCAATCCACAGCTTCTGGTTCTTACACCACTTCTTTTGAAGTAGGTGTTGTTATTTGGACTCTTTTTTTACACAGCTTTCCAACTTTTTTAAACAAATCATACTATTTTGTCAATGTGTATACAAGTTCTGTCAAGTTTTCTCCATGGCCTCTTTTAAACTTATATTGTTTGTGTAGAGTGATGTTGCCTAAGGGCCAGATTTATCAATATTTGATGCAGTGAAACACAGCAAGACAACTTGCTGCACTGTGTCAAATGGAGAGGGAAGGAATGCACCATATTTACTAATATATGCTGCATTCGTGCTTTCTCACTGCATGACGTAAGGGCAACGCAATCCTTTGAAAATGGCCCCTAGACTTTAACAATTTAATCCCCAAGAAACATATTAATTTCATCATTTGAAGACAATTGATAAAATTCCAATTTCAATGCCTGTGTGCTTTTTTTAAGATGTCATGTTTTATTCCTGCATTTTTTCACTAATGTGTTTAGTTTTTCATTGTGACTCTTTGTGCAAATTGAAACCTTTTGACACAGTTCTTATCAGCCTTCTGAGAGGAATTGGTACGACTCCTAAATCTTGGTATTTATTTGCAGTTATGAATGATTCCATGTTTTTCTTTAAGCCCTTTTTGCCATGAATCTTGATGGTTTTCAGAGAATAGGGATATTTGCATCTCAATTAGTTTTAAGGTGAGTGACAGAATTCATTCACTCAGTGGATCTCTCCAGATTTGTCTTCAGAGGCAGATAACTTTGCTATGGATTGCCTAATTTCCTCCACTTTTTTAACCACAGAAAGTAGTTGAATTTCAGATTTAGTTGTTCTGATCTAAAGTGTCTATCCCCATTTCAATCTACCAGCAATATTTTGGCAACACATATACGATTCAGCTTTGGTGACCTTTTGCTTTTTGTTTGATCAGCTCTGTCTCCCCGAGCTTCTTCACTAATTTCATGGCCTACAGGACTTTCTGCTCTAAGGCTATAAACATGTTTCTTGAGCATTTGGCTTAGATTTCACCTAGGACACACCTGTCCCTGAGGCAGCACTGCATCCTGATCATTCCTGGTGCAAGCTACCAATGATCCCAGATGAAACTCTTCAATCCATTACATGAATTTCTTTTATTCGGAAAAATGAAGAACTGGCATGAGTAAACTTTTCAGATAATGAAACGGAGATAGACAGCACCAAAAATATTAAATGAATTCAGATATGATAAAAATCTTAAAGCTTTACCCCAAGGTTTAAGTGGTATTTGGACAAAATATTGGAAAAAAGATATTGTGATACAAAAATATTGTCTCAAGAATATCGTGATATCAAAAATATCGTCAACAGGCATATCTAAGGTAAAAGTATTGTTTTTACTGTTGTTTTTAATATCGTTGCAATAAATATTGATTTAGAAAATATTGTTGTATGTAATATCATTTTTAGGTGTTAATTAGTATGTAATTTATTGTAATGTGTTTGATTCATATGATTAATATTTTCATTTATTTGTGTATTTAGTACTATAATTTTTTAGTTATGAAATTGTTGAAATTTGTAATTGTATTTAGTTATATAAATAATTGTTTCATATTTTTTTTAGCAACAGGATATTGAGTTTTTAGGGGATAAGAGTGGGGAGATTTAAAAAAATATATATGTTTTAAAATAAATTTTAAGTTAATAATTTTAAGGCCATGCACATTTATAATTTTAAAATTAATTTTGTTATATTAATATTTGAATACATTCAAATTTTATATTATTGAAGATATATGTTCATGGTATTAAATACAATATTTTGAAAAAATAAACAGTATTAAATTAAAAAATATATAACACAACCTCTAATGAAATTAAATATTTAGAAATATTTTTAATTAAAATGTTTAGGCTGTAGACATATTTTCATTGATTTCCGCTTCAAAATTTTAATTTGACTTAAAAATATAAATTTTTTATCAATTATAACATTTCTATAAATATTTTTTTGATTGTTAATTTTGTATTATGATTTTATTTGACAGTTTGTGATGCAAACTTTATGAATGGTAGAAAATACTTTGAAAAAAATATAATTATTAATTATAGATTTTTTTAATAATATTTAAATATGTATATATAGGTTTGTAGTTTTGCTAGTGTGTTTTAGATACAATTATTTTTAATTTTATAGTAAAAAAAAGTATGGAGTATTGATTGTGTATTTTAAATGTTTCATTTGTATGATCTTGTGTAAAATGATATGTTTTTAAGTGGATATTGTAAAAGTCAACCATTTAGGGGCCTATTACGATGTCAGTCGGACAAGCATCCAACCGACACCGTAGCTGGATGGAATCCACCCGAATATTTGTCGCTGGTTCCATCTACTGAATTCGGATGCAACCACCCTATAGGTGGTCGGAAACATCCATTTTTCCATTACAGCTTGTGCGGTGGCCGGAAAAGGGCTGCAGCAAAAGGTGCAATAGAAAAATGGATGTTTTCAAACATCTATGCCCCTTGTGCCCGGAACCATGCAGTGCCTACCGCATGGTGCATGGATGTTTGGGGGGTACCATAGGTGCCCCCCAGGCCTCATAGCAGAGGCTGCGGGGGATAGAGGCCCTGCTAGGGACCACCACAGTCCGTTTCTGACAGCCTTTCTATGGCAGTCGGACCGCCATAGAAAGGTTGTCAGAAACGTGCATCGTAATCCCACGGTGGTGCCTGAGCATGCACAGTCTCCATTTTGGGGATTACAATCCTCCCTCCGCACTGACGGAAGCCTGTCGGAAGTGGAGCGGAATTCCCCAAAGGGTTTCCCTCGGACTGCTAGTATCAGAATATGGCAGTCGGTTGGAAACTTCTGGCGTCAGGCAGAAAGCCTTCTATGAGCTGTAGGCTGGCTTTCCACCCAATATCATAATGAGGCCCTTAGTGACCATCCCCAAAATGGTTTAGATTGAAGTGGAAATAGTAAATGTCACTCCTTTCGTGTCCAACACCTTCCTTAAATTGGTTTAAATTGGAGTGAGAATAGTAAATGTCACCCCTTTAGTATCCAACACCTTCCCCAGATTGGTTCATATTGGAGTGGGAATGGTAAATGTCACCCCTTTAGTGGCTAACAATTTTTTTAATGATTTATGTTGGAGTGAGATTATTTAAGTTTAGATTTGTATTCTGAAATATTTTATTTTACTTTTATGTGTATGTAGTAGAAATAGTTTGTGTTAGGTTAGTAGTATTGTAGATGATTAGAAATATAAAAAAAATAGTTTGTTGTATGTTTGTAACCAATACTATTATTAATTAATTTTTTTGCACAGTACAGACATATGACCTATTTTTCTAATTCATTTATGTTTCCAAAGTGTATTTATTGTGTTTTTGCATTTGCGGCCATTTTTTTTGTTTTACTGCTGCCTTCTATTTTGTAACCTATTTGTGTTATTTGTAGTCTATTTTCCCAGAGCCAGGCCGTGGTAAGGTGCTGCTGTTTGTCAGAACAGGTAAGTCCTTTTTTAAGGATTTTTAAAAGGTTTTGATTGTAGGGAGGTTTAGGAGGAAAGTCTACAAGTTAGTTATAGGGCTATTTGTGTTTTTTTTTGTATATTTAGATGTATCAGCGTTACTGTTTTTCACTGGTTTGTTGTTTAGGCCTTTTGTACTCTATTATAATAATGTAGCGCCATGCTATGTTGAACTGGGTTATGTTAGTTATATTTTGATGATTAGCTGTTACTAGTATGTATTTTTGGAAAGGTAATTTTTTTGCGGATGGGCTTTTTCATTTACTTTCCAGGTTTTTATCTACCAGCATGTCCTATGGGCATGGGAAGTTTATGTTTTTTTTAAGGAAATAATTTTTGGTTTATAATAAACCAATGCCCTTTACTTTGATTTCATTTTTTTGGGGTTTCCTGGAGCGTTTATTTTTTAAACACATTTTCGTTGTTTTTTTTATTGTCCAAGATACTTTGGATTGCTTTGAAGGATTTTTATTGGATTTGTTTTATTTTTGTATTTTTTAGGGGCTTTTTGAACAATATGTTTCCCATTTTTGGATGATGTCTATTTTGTATTATGTGGATACAGAGAAAGACCAGCAGCTACAAGACAGTAATTACATTTTTTCTTTTCTTTTGAGTGGGAAATGTGATATTATATTGTTTGTGTAAACATTATGCGATTGTTATGTGTAATTATTTTGGTTTCTGTGTTGTAATTATTTTATGTGATGGATTGAGTTTGTTATTAACTTTCTTGGTTAGTGACAGTTACATTTAAGAAAAAAATCTATATATAATTTTATTATATCAGTCTTCATTAACATTTAAATTTAAAGTATTTGTTTCGACTGGTGTAATGAAATAACATATTTAGGGGTCCATTACGATAACCGGCGTTAAAAAATCCGCCACCCACCATAGCCTTAAAAAACCGCCCGCCTGCACCATGGGAATACCGATCGAGCAATTATGATGTCGCAAAGCAACCTCCGCCCGCGGCGGTAAAAACACACAAAATTCCGCCCGTCCATGTCCGAGTAGAAGATTAACCGTCCGCAACGGACGCAATACCGCACGAAAACCCAACTCCGTCCGCCCTGATGACCGAGACAACGACCGTGAAATTATGATCTCCCCGACATGAGTGCGGACAAACCACATATTCCCCGCCCGCCACGGTTAACAACAGCGACGAAGAACTGACACGGCGGAAGGCGTTGCGGACACGTCCGTGCACGGAAACCATTTGCGGGACAAAGAAATACACACAACATGGCCAACAAGTCCACACGGCAAACCACGCCAAAATACACAAACACAGAACACATCCCAATGACACATGCCCCCTGCCAAAAATAAAAAACTACAAATCCCAGGACAACAGACACAACACACCTGAAAACGACAGACCATCATGACACACCCACATAAATTAGTACAAAAGCAGCCTCCTCACAGACCACAATCCCTTGCACGAGGACAAAGCGAAGACGCAATCAGACAACACAGAGAGACACAAAGGAAAGCAGCACACCACACGCACGCACACATCACACACATCACACACATCACCACCACTACCACCATCACCACTGAAACAACGGCACCACGAACCCCCTACACATCACACACCACACAACAACCACACCAGCACAACAAATAGCAGACCACACACCATGGCAAGCCATAGGATGCCAAAGTACACTGCCACCGAGTTGACGGTCATGGTCGATGAAATCATCAAGGTGCACCCACAAATCTATGGGAACCAGGTCCAACAGACACCAGTAGCCACCAGAAACATGATGTGGAGAAGGATAGTGGACCAGGTGAATGCAGTTGGGAACGTGCCACGCAACCGGGGCAAAATCACAAAGAGGTGGCATGACCTGAAAAGCATGGTCAGGAAGAAGGAGGCCAAGAACCGTGAGCTTGCTGCCACGACTGGCGGCGGAAATCCCGCGCTATTCAAGACCTTCAAGGCGTGGGAGGAGAAGGTGCGAGGCATTCTGCATCCGGAGAGTTTCACCGGAATACCAGGGGGAGTGGAGGCTGGTAAGTACAAACAAATGTATACCAGCACACCGCTATGTACTGTCATGCACTACCAGAATGCCATAGCACCGAGGGCCAAACACCCCCATGTCCAGTACACAATACACAAGACATCTCTCACACATGCAACAGACACTCCCACACACTCAGCCCAAAGGTACCAACAAACAAAACCATGGGGGCATGTGTACAGGCAGCCAGCACCACAACTCACACCAGGTCCCTCTGTACCCCAGATGAGCCGGAAGGAGCACTCCCCACACCCACACTCATGTGTCAGCCATAGCTGCACTAACCAACAAGTAACAGGTAAGTAGCCTTACCACAAACTCTGAGTATCGGAGGGGGACTGCAGAAATACAACCACCACCAGGCCCCTAGTCCTACAGCGCAGCAAGATGGAGCACTCCCCACACCCATGTGACAGCCATTGCAGTGCACACCTTCACCCGACAGCTAGATATGTTACCCTACATGGAGGGGTGTCTGTGGATGGTAAGCCCCCACCACAACTCACAACACGGCCCCCACTGCCACAGACCAGCAAGATGGAGCACCCCTCCCTCTCATGACCATGTGACAGCCATGGCATTGCACCCTACAAACCAACAAGTAGGTAGACTACTGTACAGGGCGGGGTGTCTGTAGGCATGAGGACTGTACTACGACTAACATTTGGGACATGTCACGTAGCAGAGGAACAGGTAGCACTGCTCCCTGCCATAATCATGTGACTAATGTGCACACGGACATGAATTACAGAGTCAAATCCCACATGAGCCATCACAAATACACCAACACGGAAGGAGTCACGTCTGCATGCACAAGTCTCACTGGAGTACTGACCCACATGCCGTGCACTGTGCCAGTCATCACACACATCAGCAACACCATCGAAGTATTGTCCATGTAGTCGTGTCTGCTTGTTCCCTTGACATCGTACAACATCACCCATGTAAGTCTATCTCGTCTCAATGTAACTGAGTGGAACCACAGTAATGTCACATACACCACTGGACCCATGAACCACACAGCTACACAATGCACATTCAATGTCTCATCCATCACATCTTAACAGCCCCAATGACATGAAAGGTATATCATCTAATCAGTTGTCCCATATACAGTAGTTCAGCAAAGATTCCTGCCGATGACCAATAATGTGTCTGTAGTGTCTGAAGCGCACGTCACACTGTGATTCACAACATACCTAATATAGTCAACACACCAAGAGCACTGCATTGCTGCACATGGCTGAGGGTAGCACGCACACAAAGGAATTGTCCCATCTGCAATACGTCGTGTGGCACACCACCATTACTCACTCACTACAATGCTTGCAGTGTAATGTCCCTAAATGATAACAGTGAGCAGATATGCTTGGTACGTCAGACATACACACACCTTTGTCTCTGCAGTGTCGTGTGGCCAAAACACATGTGCCCTGCACCCATATGTCACAGTATGTACCCCAAAACCATATTTCACCTCAAAAGCGTTGAGGGGGCTGTACCCATTTTGCCATCTGCGTTTCTAAGCGTTTCAAATGAACCCCAAAAACATATTTAATCTCAAAAGCGTTCATGGGGCTGTACCCCGTTTCCACCAAAGCCACAAAATGTAGGGGTACTGCAACACACACCGATTGGCATTCCAAATCCGTCCCATGCCATATGCACCCATCACAATATTCCATTGCCTTGATCACGCACACACATTGCAGAGCCATACACACGCATCTGGGAAATCAGTGCACAACTTTCGTCTACACCCCACAGGTGACGAAATGCATGATGCTGGAGAGGAAGACAGCAGCCATCACAGCCAGTCCACAAGCCCTCCACACGGACTCATGGATGTGGAAGACCTGGACACCTCTTCGGACGAGGACACTCAACCAGGCACATCTGGTGTGGCAGGGTGCAACCGCTCCCCAGGACCCCTCCTACCCACCAACCTATCTCCCAGGGCTGGTGACCAGTCCCAGGCCCCTGCTGCCACGGTCATTGCGGCCACCACCACCGCCGCAACCACCACCACCACCACCAGGGCCTCCCTGACCACTCACCCTGCGCAAGGTGTTGTACTCACCTCGACATCGACCCTGGGAGCGACAACGAGGCCCCGGGTGACCACTGTGGCAAGTGGGCAGGTGGGTGGCAGCAGTCCAGGTGGGAGGAGCAGAGTCAGGCCAATGCCATCCGAGCCTGGGAGCCAAGCCCTGCCGCAAATCGCCAGAGTCCTTGGGGCCTATGAAGAGGCCCAGGGACAATGGGCCAGGTCAGCTTCCGACACGCGGGAAGTCCTTGGGGTGTTGAGGTCCATGGACGCCCACATGGGCCAACTTGTGGACCTAATGGCCCAGCTAGTGGTGGCGGTGAGGGCCTAATCAAGGCCAACCACACCACCTCCGACACCACCTGCTGGGGCGCAGGGTCGTGCAACATCCAGTTCCCCTGCGTCCACAGCGAGTGGGCAATCCTCAGCCACCACAAGCAGCCCACAACAACACCCCCCCTCCCAAACGTGGAAGGGGTCGTCCGAAGAGGAAACAGGTGTCCAGAGAAGACTTTGCATGCTCCAAACGCCAGTGAGTCAGCCAGCCACGGTGGCCATCTACTGCATTCACTTGGACTACTATCCTACCCCACACTGCCATGGGAATGGCATGTGTCTGTCGGACTGTGGACCCAGAACAACTACACCTTGACCATCACGCGGACATGTCCGTCAACTCATTGTTCCAGCATGCACCACTTGTGTGATCACCTTGCCCACATTCACATGTCACTGCTTTAAATAAATACACCTGGATCACATTCTGTCTTATCTGCTCTGTGTTTAATCCAAGATGTGCAACCGTCCCCAAGATCAGAAATGCATCTGTAGTGTGGTATGTCGATAGGCCAGGAGAGGCTGTAGGGACCTAGGGGGGAAAAACAGAACAAGAGTCCATTGAATGTCTGTGTCACACACTCATCACACAGTACTTGTCATCAAGTTCAAGCAATGTACACACATCTCATAGAGCAACAGGGCACAATGCCACAGCCACTGTCAGTGGCATACTACCCTGGACATGGACCATTGCCACACAGCACTCAGTGAACAATAGGCCGCCGTGACAATGCACACATACACCTACACAACTACAGCAACATCAGCCGTCGTACATGGTCACTCACCGTCAAGTGAAGTAGCGGGCGATGAGCTGCTGACGCTCATTCACTGCTTCCTCCTCTCCACTGTCCTCGTCACTGGACATGGCCTGGTCTGCAGGTGGGGGTCCTGGCTGATCACCGTCATCCACTTTCAGGGGGATCTGCCTGCGAATAGTGAGGTTGTGCAGCATGCAGCATGCCACAACTATCTGGCACACCTTCTGTGGGGAGTATGCCAGTGCACCCCCGGTGCGGTCCAGGCACCTGAATCTGGACTTCAGGAGTCCAAAAGTACGCTCCACCACACGTCTGGTCCTCCCATGTGCCTCATTGTATCGGACATCAGCTGGTATCCTGGGATGACGGAGTGGGGCCAGCAGCCAAGGGCCGTTAGGATATGCTGAGTCACCTGGGTGTGAGAAACACAGAGAATCCTTGCAATTCCAACAGGACACAAGACAGCATGTCACACCCAGCATGCTACACGAGTACGCATACTCACCAACAATCCAGGCACGCTCCGGTTGAAGAATGGACACCAGTCGTGGGAGGATGCTGTGGCGCATGATGTGCGAGTCATGGGTGGAACCAGGAAACTTCGCACACACGTGCGTGATGATTATGTCCGCCAGGCACACCACTTGCACATTCAGGGAGTGGAAATGTTTACGTTACGAAAGATGTGCTCCATGGCCTGTGGTGCAACAAGGCCAACATGTGTGCAATCAATTGCACCAACAACTTGGGGGATGCGTCCAAGTGCATAGAAAGCCCCCTTCACTGCCGCCAAATCACGAGCCCTGGGGAATCTGATGTACCGGTTCCTGTACAGCATCATGGCTGACAGGACATCCCGTAGCACCATGCTGAACATGGGTTGGGACATTCCAGCTCCACTGCCTACCGTGTGTTGGAATGATCCGGTAGCGAAAAAATGCAGTGCAGCCATAACCTTAGCCGTGGGGGTGAATGCTGTTGGATACGCCCTGCGAGGATGAAGGTGGGGTACCAACATGGCACATAGGCGATGCAGGGTGGGTCGGTCCAGCCGGAATTTACGGATGACCTCCACATCCTCCATGTCTGACAGCAATTGGTAGGGGCGATGTATGTTTGGTCTCCTCCTAGGACAGATGGAAGTGGACACATGTCAATGCAACATACCACATGGCACATACACATACACATACCATAAATAACTGGCAAAGCTATAGAATCACAGAACAGCCGACAAGCAGGGACAGCACAGCCACAATACTCTTACACAGGTCCCCTTACCAATAGCAATGGTTACTGACACATACCATTGACATGAGCATGCACATGGGGAGTTAGGCCCTAATAGCTTGAAAGGCATCATGATGGTTTCAGACTGCATAGGTGGGAGCCGACAACACCACGCAATATACCTAGCTGCTGTGCCAGACACAGCTTCCGAGGCCGGGGGAGTATGGCACACGCCAACAACACAATGTACACAGGCTGAGCGGCCAAAACAAGTGGGTCCTGTTGCACAATGGGATATGAGACAGTCAATGATGTCCCTAGCCCACCCAATGTCCAGCACTGTACGTATCACACCTCCAACACACATTGACAGGTGTACACATCGACAACTCCATGACAACACAGCTGTGTGAATGCAAACACACATCACAAGTGACACGTAACGTTGCACGTGCCAAGTGGGAGATGTACGTAGAGGAAAATGGCATGTGTGTGCATATGCACATCCCATCCACCCATGCTAATGTGTACATGATGATGTGCCAACAGACATACGGAGGCTGAGCACTGGCCGTCAGTGCCAATGCACACAGCATGAAGTGGCCCTGTCCAGTGTGGACATGCTCCCACACACAAATCATGGCCACACCTGCAAATGCATGGCGCACCTTCAACTGTGGATTCCACATGGCACCAGCGGACTGTACCCGCCATGGACCAGGCCCTTGAGGCCAACTCCAATGGCCCTCGCGACTGCATCCTGCGTGTTCGACGATAGAGGTAAGCGTACATGGACAGCTCGGTGCAGGCCATTGTGTGCATTTGAAGCAGGCAGACATGGTACACCAATTGCAGCAGCTTGGACCAACTGGAACAGCCCCAGGGGGCCATATGAGTGTGGGAGGGAGACAGGCATTACCACAGCTGACAGGGACTGCTGCCTGGCATCCCTCAACAACACCTGCCGCTGCTGCCACATGTCCACCTACATGTCGACGACTCTGAAGATATGTTCAGGTCCACTCACCAGCGAGGAGCTGGAGATCATGGATTCCGAGCTCCATGCACACTGCCCAAGGCTATTCATAGCAGAAGTTGTGTGTGTAAGACAACTACAGTGTGTATGGGAGTGCATGTGGGGGACACACATGTCGTAGATCCGCAGCACTATGATTCTGAGCCTGTGGGGATCCAACATGCACTGCTTACCATGCTAACTACAGGTGTAAGGGGTATGTAGGCTCTATGGCGCTTTCCCATGCATGTCCCTCACGAGTGGTGGTACATGGCATTTCCATGTCAGACATCCAGTCACGCAGCCACTTGGCATTGCAGGAGTCAGGGCAGTCATTGCTTGTGTGACTGGCTGGCTGGGTCCCTGCTGGCCTTCTCAGTGGCAGCAGACCTGGGCTGCACATTGACCGCACAATCCTAGAAGGAGACAACACTGACTGGACAGTTGGTCAAATGTGTCTTCTGTTCAGGTCTCTCCTGAAATGCACAGACTCAGCCCTGTCGATTGGACAAACCATGCCTTGTGATAGGGATGTGTGTGAGAGATAGTGGCACTGAATGTGACCTTCATTGCATGGTGAGCCATTCACAGGGCGAGTACGTTGAGGGCTGCGCAGTGTTGGACACAGTGAGTCCACCCTCAGAGATGTGTTGCCTTGTGATCTATTTGTTGGCCCACCTGACAATGGACAGTAGATGTGGGCAGACTACACATTGCTCAATGTGCTGGCAACCTGCATGTGAATGGGATGGACAGGTACTGTGTACACACTCCCAGCAGTATGCATTCACGTGTGGTGTACACATGCTGTTGGGCCATGTCCGATTAATTCCTGGCTCTGTTGCACATCTCTGAGTATTTGGGATGTGTCAGCAGCATGCCACTGTGAGTGGTGGATGTGGGTGATGTTGAGAAGTGCATGAGTGACATTCCAAGGCTCTTGTGTACCATCCCTGCAGTTTGAAGTCCTCCAGCCCAAGGGCATGTGATGAGCCATTGCATCCAAGTTGATGCCTCTGTGTATGTGTGACCGACAGTGCAGCCAATTCCACAAAGGGTGTGACGTCAACTGCTGGATGAGCTGCTACGTGGCGAGAACGGATCGGGGGATGCCCCCTCGAATTGTCAGGTCAGCACGGCGCTGCATTTCACCAGTAATGGTCTGCATCTTGACAGTCACACAGCCTGTGCCGGATGCATGTTTGTAGGGGCATCAGCAGCAAGCAAGTGTACAGTAATGTGGGATGGTTTCTTCTGTGGTGAGAGGCAGCATGTGTCCACAGCCTAACCATAATCTGGGTGATGCGATGTATGCAGTGGGTTGTAAGTGTACTCTGTGCTGTGTGCACCTGACATGCATATGCGATTCCTGAGGGTCAAGATGTAACTTGAGCACTCTGCATTCTCAATGCACTCAGAGTCGTAGCCCTCTGGAACAACCTGTAGTGGCCTGGATTAGCAATTCACATGTATGTTTGAGGCACTGTGCCTACTCTGATTTCGTTCGGTCATATGTTTGCGATGCCTCAGCTCATATCTCTGGTGCTTACACATCCGGCACACTGTGCAACAGCAGTTATGCTCGTGTCAATGACAGGTGGATGGCATGGGCTCATGGCCATTGTGGGCCGTCATGTTGCAGTCTGTGTGAGTGGTTTCCCATTCTGCTCCATGCAGGTATGTCTTTGGCCTAATTACGTAGTGGTCATCCTTGCCCCATTAGGACAGTGGGTGTGCACACCGCGATTTGTGGCTATGGTCGCAGGGTGACACAGGCCAGGTGTAGTGCTATGTGCACAACACATGTGCCACTTATTAGCGGCTTCAGTTACTGTACGCCAGCCATTACGTGTTGATTGTGGTTGCTGTATGCAATTGCACAGGTATCGTGCAACATGTGGATTGGTGGATGTTCTGTGCTGCTTCCCTTGCACATGTCTGTTTAATTGATGCCAGATGGATGAGGCCACCTCGCTCTCTCTCATGTGGCATCTCCCGTGGGTGCTGAGGGACAGGGGACGGTCAACAGTGGTGTGGCATCGGATGTATCAGCTGCACAGGTGCTGAGTGTGTCAGATGTGACCAGCGCCTCGGAGGGGCCAGACGTGTGCTGGATGAATTACAGGCAGAGATGGCAATTTCTGAGTCATCTGAGGACCGAGGTGATGCATCCATGTTTGCTAACACAGGGGACGTGGACTCTGGCTCCTCTTCAGCCACGTGGAGGCCAATGCCTGCCCTCCCATCTACTTCCACTGGTGCAACACGTGTCGGCACAAGGATGAAGGATAGAGTGTCCTTCACACCAGGCACAGCTGCCCCTGCACATGTGACCCCTGCTGCCCTCAGTGCTGGGTCTGTTGAGCTCATGCGCCATCTCTGCGTGGGGCAGACAGCTCTCCTCAATGACGTCATTGCCCATGACATCACTTTGCCGCAGGTGACACAGTACATGGAGGGCCCACATGTGCGCGTGGGTGGGCTACGCCAAACTGTCCAATGGTTGTCCCCCCAGTCAAGGTGGTCCTTCAACTGGGCCAATCTCAGGCTGACATTCCTGACCCTTTCTCCACCCCCTGGGCAGTGGCACATCTGACAACAGCAGGGCACAAGTCCTAAAATAAGGGGTGGGGGACGCTGACGTCACGACAGGAAGTGACATCACGGATGGTGGCTTGCAACGTCTGACTCATTGCCTCCCCTCGCTCACCCCTTATATGCGATTGCATCGTAGAAGCCAGCGCGTGCACAAGCAGCTCCGATCTCGCCCCAGAGAGGCCAAAGAGTGAATGTGTGGCTCCATTTGCCCCAATTATCTGTCTCGCGGTGATATGAGTGGTGGGACGCCGTCCACCCGCGTGGTACCCCAACTCGTTACCTGGGCAACAGTGACAATGCATGACAGCCTCCGGAGTCCGGATACACCACATGCAACACCCTGAGGCTGTGTCTGCCCTAGCGGGCCAGGCCGCAAACACAATCCCACATGTAAGGTTGACCCACCCCTGCGCGCATAGTCATTACAACCGCTGCCATTGACAAGGGACCCATGTGGTGGGACATGGGCCTCAGGGTGACGTGCATCCGAGCCATCCCCCGCCAATGAGTGTCATGAATCTCACACATATCGCAAAGCCAATAGGACACTTTGCCTGCACACCAGGTCTCGAGTCAGGGTACCACGTGGGTGGACGGCATCCCACCACTGATTTTACCGCGAGCCAGGGAACTGGTGCAAATGGACACACACATTCACTCTTTGGCCCCTCTGGCGCGAGCTCGGTGCTGCTTGTGCACGCACTGGCTTCTCTGTTGCAATCGCATGTAAGGGGTGGGCGAAGGGAGGCAAAAGAGTCTGATGGTGCAAGCCACCTTTCGTGACCAGGAGAAGGGTGCCATGAGCTCCCACCCACCAAGCTCCACTGCCATCCCGTGCCCTGGGTAGCCTGTGCAGGTGGACAATGTAGGGGGTACACCTGGTGGACAGGGGATGTGCGTGCCTTGGCAAGGGCCTGGCAGACGCACAGCAGTATCCAGCATGTCCCCAGAGGGAGGGCTAACGTCTACACGTGATGCAGCATTGATCGTGTGCCCGCCTGTTGTGCCCACACGAGTTCACATTCATCTCCAGACAGGTGTGCTTTCCAAATACCCAACACAGTGGAAATATAGCCCTCCGTAATCCTCCCCACACAGTCTGTTTCAACAATGCATGTGTGCACCTACCCATGCCACCCACCCACCTGGCCCAAGTGGAACTCCCGCTTCACATGACACATGTGTGTCTTCCACAGTTGTGCTTCTCTCTCAGGGGCGGACCTCCAACTGTCCCGTAGCACATAGACAGCACGGAGTTGAACGGGCCATCCTGTTTGAATGGTAGGGACACACACACATCTACCTGTGACACAGTGGTGGCTGTGATGGCTATTGTGCCTGCCATGGCAGTGTTGGTGGCCATGTCAGGGTACACTCACACACATTGCATACGCAGATTTTCGTGTCACTACTCTGCACATCGGACTGGCCACTGTCCCTGGTGTTGAACACTTTTGCCGCCTGTCTATGTGATCTGTGACTGGATGCTGTTGTTCCTGTAGTCGGTTGTGTCTGTGTAGTTGCTGATTGCAGTTGTTACTGTGTGTGCATAGTTAAGTGAGGCACATGCCTTGAATGGTACCTCAACAATTGCAATTTCTGGTGTCACATTCCAATGTGTTTTACACGTGGCTGGGACTTCACTTCTTTCAGACTCTGCCACTTGTGTGTGATGAAGAAGTTTTTTAGTGACACGGATTGTCTGCATGTATTTGCTTGAATTCCATGGTAAATGTCTACGTGTCATGTTTGCGTGCAGGCAAAGCACGGGGTGTGAGTCTGGCCACAGGATGACAGGTAGCATGTGCATAGTGTGCAGGTATGTGTGAGCTTACTTTCTGGGTGGCCAGCAGTGTAGGTGTATGTTGATCTTGGGATGGACATTGAGCATGGGCACATGGGTTACTTTCAAAGTGTGCATTTGGGAAGTGTAGGTATGTGTGGTGTGAAGTGTGTGACTTTGGGGTGGTGTTGGTGTGTGTGTGTGCACTCTGGCAATGTCGATTACACACATGTGTTACCCAGGGGCATGGTGGGTGTTTGTATCCGTGTTCAGGTCTGTGGATGTGAGCGCATGTGTGTACTGTATGTTGCACAGTGTGCAGTGTGTGGGTGTGTCCTTGCAGTTCAGGATGGCTCCTACTTAATATGTTTTGGCCATTGTGGGTCTGCAGGGTGTGTGACTGTCAAGATTGTGCCTGGTTTAATGAAGCATGCATGTGATTTTCAGCTGTTCGTACTCACTGTGCGGACCTGCCCACCAACACTGATTCCCTGTGTATGTTTTGACATGCATTGCTGTAGCATGCTTGTTGCATGGGTCCAACTTCTGCTTGATGAGTGGGATGTCAGACTGTGAAGGTAATTATACACATATGTAGGACTGTGCTTTGAAGTGACCAGCCTGTCAGTGTTCATGTGATGAACTGTTGTGCCACGTCAGAGTCTGACAATCAAAGGCCCACGACCTGTAGTATTTCACTAGGTCCACTGTGGCGGCAACTCATATGCATTGACATCCAATGTCACTGGACTACATGGTCATCTCACGGCTCTCGTGTACTTCACACACTCTCATCCTCTCTCATTCGTACTTGTCTCCTTGAAATTATTCAACAGAGTCACATATTTGCTTCGAGGCATGTATTTGGATTTACTTCCTCTGTGATGCAGTATAGTGGACACTACTGGCAGAAAAATGCATGTGGTGGATATACTTAGCATGATTACACATACGAAAGGGGGTATAGGTAGATGTAATTAGTTTTTGACTGTGGAATGGAGGCTTCAGGGTTACAGCTGCCTTGCACTTTCTATGCTACAGTACATTTGCTGATTACTGATGAAATGAAATGAAATTTGTACTTGGTTGTGGAGGGCTTTGTGTGCGTGGGTGAGGAGTCAGAACGTGATTCTCTTGCTGACGGGGAGCCAGTGCAGGTCTCTCAGGTGTCTGGCGATGTGGCTGTGTCGGGGGATGTCCAGGATGAGTCGAGCTGCAGCGTTCTGGATGCGTTGGAGTCTTTTTTGAAGTTTGGCTGTGGTTCCGGCGTAGAGGGAGTTGCCGTAGTCCAGTCGGCTGGTGACGAGGGCCTGGGTGACCGTCTTCCTGGTTTCGGTGGGGATCCACCGGAAGATCTTGCGCAGCATGCGTAGGATGTTGAAGCAAGACGAGGAGACGGCGTTGACTTGTCGGGTCATTGAGAGGGAGGAGTCCAGGATGAAGCCCAGGTTGCGTGCGTGGTCCGTTGGTTTGGGTGCGTTGCCCAGGGCAGGGGGCCACCAGGAGTCGTCCCAGGCGGAGGGTGATGATCCTAGGATGAGGACTTCCGTCTTATCTGAGTTCAGTTTCAGGCGGCTGTTCCTCATCCACTCGGCTACGTCCTTCATCCCTTCATGTAGGTTGGTTCTGGCGGTTGTGGGGTCGTTGGTGAGGGAGAGGATCAGCTGGGTGTCGTCGGCGTAGGAGATGATGTTGAGGTTGTGTTGGCGTGCGATGGCTGCGAGGGGGCTCATGTAGACGTTGAAGAGGGTGGGGCTGAGTGATGATCCTTGTGGTACGCCGCAGATGACTTCGGTGGCCTCGGAACTGATGGGGGGAGGCGGACTCTCTGGGTTCTTCCGGCGAGGAAGGAGATGATCCACTCCAGTGCCTTCTCTTGGATTCCGACGTTGTTCAGGCGTTGCACTAGGGTGCGGTGGCAGACTGTGTCGAACGCTGCGGAGAGGTCCAGGAGGATGAGGGCCGCTGTTTCCCCGTTGTCGAGCAGGGCTCGGATGTCGTCGGTGGCTGTGATGAGGGCGGTCTCGGTGCTGTGGTTGGCCCGGAAGCCGGACTGCGAGTGGTCGAGGGATCCATTCGTCTCGAGGAAGGCGGCCAGTTGTCTGTTGACGGTCTTCTCGATGACTTTGGCAGGAAAAGGAAGGAGCGAGATGGGGCGGTAGTTTTTGAGGTCGGTGGGGTCCGCTGACGGTTTCTTCAGTAGGGCGCTGAGTTCGGCGTGCTTCCAGCTCTCTGGGAAGGTGGCGGTGTCGAAGGAGGTGTTGATGATGTCCCGGAGGTGGGGTGCGATGACGGCGTCGGCCTTGTTGAAGACGTGGTGAGGGCAGGGGTCGGTAGGTGATCCGGAGTGGATGGAGTTCATCGTGCGGATAGTGTCTTCGGTGTTGATCGGGGTCCAGGCTCGGAGGGTGGAGGTGGGGGACGTTGGAACGGTCGTAGGGTACGTCGGCTGTGTGCTGAAACTGTTGTGTATGTCTGCGATCTTGCTGTGGAAGAACGAGGCGATGGTCTCTGGGCTTTGACACAGACAGTATTCATTCAGCCTACCAGACAGCTTGGCTTCATAGGGACAGTTCATCTCAGTTCCATGGTACCGGTTTAATACAATAGTGACTCCGACACACCAGCGTCAGAGGTGACATCAGGGCATGTGCCCACCTGCATGCAGCAGCGTCTCACCAGTTGTTGCAATGTGGGGGCTACTGAACATGACACTGTTACTGGTGCCATGTTGTAGGGGGTTGCAGTAGTTGTCCATGCAAATGTCCTGTCCAAGTACAGACAAAGGTGAGGTGACAGTTCGCACGTACTACAGCAGACAGATGTGTGTGCACTGACAGGTGCATGTGTCCAGGTGCGCAGGATACATATTATGGCATAGTTGTTCGTGCTGTATTGCCCATGTTGTTACTGTACACAAGTCCCATACCTCTGCCTCCCCTGTTCATGCAGAGACACAGGATATGGTGGGGTACAGGGTGCATGTCCCGGAAATGTCAGTTGTCATGGCAGTGTAGTTGATGGTAAGGGGTTAGTTGCAGATTATATGGTATAGTTCTTGTACAGCTACCTGCACACTCCGTGCGGAAGCCAAGCATGGGTACGGTGTTGTACATCTATGTTCAATTGTGGTAGTTGATTCGGGGACCCATGAATTGACAAGTTGACGTGTATGCGACACCTTCCAGCAGGGTAACCATCCCATTGATGGTGAACATGGATGTCATCCAATGAAGCGGGTGGTGGGTGGCAAGGTGTTCATCATAAGTTGCCCCTTGTAGAATCCTGATGGGACATGTTGGATGACATTCGATGAAACTGTGACCCAGGAGACGTTCTGTGGAGGCACACTGGTCCCATTGCAGTGTGTCCCCGATTGCAGCCACAAACGCCATGCCCCCATACACTGAACAGATCCTGTCGTGTTCGTCCAGGGGTGCAAACAAGTGTACCAAGTCCGCCTTTGGACATGCCGGGTTGGAGAGACATAAATCCACAGGCCAGTGGAACGGACACCTCCGACAGTAGAATACGGGGATGACGCAGTTGAACATTGCAATGCGGTAAGTTAGTCGGTAACTTACATTCAGCATTGCCAGATTTGAACAGCCCACTATGTGTAGCATGCTGTCACTGTACAGCTTGATCTGTCCGGCGTAGTTGAGGGTCAGTGGTGCGACAGCCATTTTGCTACAGGGTGATGTGATGGCGTGCTCCGTCTGCCTGAGCAGTCAGCAGAGTGCAGCCTCCGTCGATGCTGGGAATTCTGGAATGGATGTAAGGCGGATGGACTTGTGGTATAGCTTGTGCGGAGGACACAGTCCCTCATCCCACATGCTTCTATGATTAGTCAAGGCCAGTGGTGTGCGACTCTTTCCACATTACTTTCATTTGGTCCACATGGAGGAGTGGTATTATTGCATTTTGTGGTGTTATCTATCTTTCATGTTGTGCGCTATCTGCCAGTGGACGTTTTCCTCTGCATGGCTATGTTTTGCTTCTTGTTGGTACAATGGCTCCATTGTCCAGCATTATTGGCAGCAATGTTATTTCGGAGCAGATATGGAAGGCCATTCAGTGCTATCTGCTCTCCCGTGTGTGGGCGGGTCACTGCGTTTCCGCTGTTCATTTCGGCTTCTGTGTGGGTGTTGTGATTGTGCACACCTGTTCTCAGGCAGCCGTGTTTTTTTATTTTGTACATTGCATGTGTTGTTGTTGCGGGCAGGATGGTTTTGGTATTTCTTGTTGTGACTGGCGTGCCTTTTCCGGACATTGTTGATATGCTGCGCTGTTATGTGGTAGCCGCCGTGTGATTATCCATGTTTTACATACAAGGGTGTGTCCTATTTCGCATTCACATTACTCCCCTGTTCGGGACACTTGTGTGACGTCAAGTTGACAACTGTGAGTTGTCGGTTGTGGACATGACTGATGCAGGAAGGCCACGTGACATGTACCTTCCGGGTGGGGCTGGTGTGTGGGGTGTGTAGTTGTGGCCCTGTGGTGTTTGTGTGCAGCCGGATTCTTGCGCAGTCGTTGTCCACTGTGTTGTGCGCATGTGTACCTGCGTCATCGCCGCTACGCTGCGGTGCCGTGACAGGGACGTCACTTCCTGGGGCCGGGTCGTGGGTGCCCAGGATGTTGCGAGTTGTTTAGTTTTGACAGGTAGGAGGTGTGTGGGTACAGTGGTGGATGTGTCCTGTCCACACAGGGGTGTCTGGGGGGGCCATGTGCACTTTTCCCGCCCTTGCACTGTGTGCATTGTTTTCGTACCCTTGTTGTGTGTCTGCCTACCTGCGTCGTCGTGGTGCGTTCACTCCTAGGTGGTGCATCAGGTAGAGCAAGGGGATGGCCTGGAGTGCAGGATTCATCTCTGGGTGGTCCGCCTTTTTAGTCTCCGTCAGGTAAAGTCAAGTCTCCGCCTTGGTATCTCGTGCGGTGTCTCTTAGCCGGTGGGGCTGTTTGGTTGTGGCATCGTAATTTGTATGCCGGGCGGTACGTCATTTCGTCGGACGGTGTGTCTCCATTGGCTCGCGCCGCTACGTAGACTGGCGCACTTTGATGGCGGGCGGCGCAGCAGGCTTGCCGGCGGTGTTTGCCTGACTTTTCACATTCTAATTTGGCGGGCGTGTGGGCCGTTGCTGGCGGACAGTAACTAGTGGTTTTTGCATCCGCCAGCACGGCGGTACGGCTTCCGCCCGACATCGTAATGGGCCCCTTAGTATGTTAAATAAAAAAAAATATTTGGGTTGCTGGTTTAGAATTTGACATAATTTTTGAGGACTTTGTAGGTTACTATTTATTTTATAATATGCCCTTGGCTATGATTTCTAAGTAACCTGCCCCTTTGTTATTTATGAAGAGGTTTACTTTAAATTGTAACATCTTGTACATTCTCTTGGTTTGTTTGCTATTTTTAGAACCAATTTGGCCGACAGATTGTTCCATTTATTGTTCTTGGTAGCTTTGCTCTTTTTGCAATGCTTCTTTAAATTTGTAGGTATAGGTTGTGTTCTGCCGCGTATGGATTGGAAGGCATGGTGCCATCCTTCCAATGTGCTGATTGTTTTAGCTTCCTCTGCCAAGGTGCTGTCTTAGACATACCACAACGGTATTTGGAATTTGGGGTGGCATCTGTGTCTGGATCAATGCAGTTTGTCAAACCAAGTGTCTTTGAAATAGTCCATTAGGGGACTAAGATTGTAATCATTTTGTTGGTAGAAAGTGCTTTCTGACCGCTGTGACAGGGACATAGGCTAGCGCTATCATATTTTTAATTCCAAAGGCAAATTGTCTGTTTTTAAAAGACTCTGGGGCAGATTTACAACTTCTGGCGCATCCCTGCAAATCAGCAGGGATGCGCCAGAATAGTTGCGACACGCAATTCTCTCCTTGCGCCACCACGGATGCGCCGCATTTACAATGCGGCGCACCGTGGCGCAAGGAAAGGCCGATGCGTGTCGCATCCTGTGGCGCAAGGGCGGCGCATTGCTGGAGTCGTGTCGCAAGCGCGACGCAAATCCAGCAATGCTCGTGGGCTGCCCATACCTAACGTGGTGCGCCACTCCTTACGCCTGCTTGAAGCAGGCGTAAGGATTCGTCGCAGCGCAGTCGGAAAAGTGACTCAGTGAAATCTTGTAGATTTCACTGCGTCACTTTTACGAGGCTTTCCTTCGACGGAACGCCCACCCTGCGGAGGAACGCCCACATGAAACCTGACGCAGGTTTCATGTGGCGCAGGGCTTTACAACGTGACGCATCTCCCTAGATGCGTCACGTTGTAAATAATGCGCAACGTGGCGCATGGTTTACGTCGCCGCTGCGTCACAGAAGTGACGCAACGGCGGCACAAAAGTGGCGCAAGGGGCTTGTAAATCTGCCCCTCTATACTTAGGGGCTGATTAAAAGGGTGGATGGACTTCAGTCCGTCCGCCATCATATCGGGGAGTGGGACTGCCAGCCTACAAGGTGGCAGTCTCACAGGGCTGATTACAATGCGACCGCCACCACTGCGGTCGCACTTCCCGTATTTTATATTGCGGCGGTGCTGCTGGCAGCAGCACCCGTCGCAATATAAAAACGGCACATTTCACATTTCCCTGCACTACGTGGCAGGTTCCATGAGGTGCCTGCCACATGGTGCATGGAAATGTTGGGGAGCACCATAGGGGTCCCCCACCCCCAAATGGGCCCGGGGTGAAGGGGGGCCCGCTACAGGCCCCCAATGTCCAGTCCCACCAGCCTTTCCATGGTGGGTGAAGCGCAATGGAAAGGCTGGTCGCTTTGGACCATCGTAATCCCTACCAGGCACCGCCGCCATTTCAGGCATTGGGGGGCCTCCGCAGCACCAGCAGGCTCAAGGTGCCCGTCTGATGCGCGGCAGTCAGAGTTTCCAACCGCCATGGACCCACCTGCCATTATATTATGGTGGGCAGGAAATGGCCTCATGATGGCGGTGAACCTGCCACCGACAGCCTGTTGGTGGCGGGTTCACCACCATCGTAATCAGCCCCCAAGTGCAGATTTTTGGAGGTGTCTCCATATACTTTGATTGAAATGATAGTAATAGCCTTGTATGGTTGTGTAGGGGTAAATTTTTGCAATGGGTAGAATTATGACTTGCTCAAAGTCCATGAATATTTCATTGGGGTATGTTAGAACAAGGATTCCTGGTTGGCTGAGGTATGCACCCAGGCCAGGTAGGAACCACCACTCTAGTCATATTAAGCTAGATACACACTAAAAGATATTATGTGCTGACCATCTGATAGGTTGGCACAGAGCAGTCAGGATCATCTAAAGAGGTAATGACTACAGTATTTGTGCAACACACACACAAAAACACAATGAAAACCCCACAAAAAGACTCCAGACAGGTTTAGAAGAATAGAGAATATTTATCTGAGGAAAACAAGACCAAAATTACAAAAATCCAATATGCAGATCCGGGGTGATTAGTTTTTAAAGAATAAACCAAAAATAGTGCTTAGAAGTTAATAGTGCTAAAAGGTTACTTGAGGTTGCGCTATACTGGGCAAACCGTGATGGAGGGAAGGCCAGCTACAGGACTCAAACAGGTCCTGCTGACAAAGTACCCTGAAGGGAGCAAAGCGGCGTCATCGAGTGTATGATGCGTCAGTTCCGATTGAGGCAGTCGGTTCGATGCATCGAAGTCGAGCCTCGCAGTCAGGACATCAGATCGGTGCTGTGTCGGAGTTGAACCTCGCAGTTAAGATCTTGGATCAGCACTGTGTCATCATTGAGCCATGCAGGGATGTCTACGTATCGGGACTGCATCGGCGTCGAAGGGCACTGTGTTGGTTCCGATCGGCACAGTGGTGAAGATGCATCGGTTTTGTATCAAAACAGCTGCAGAACACACTTCTGAGGTCCAGGGCACCTCAAACAAGGGTAGGACTCACAGATGGTAGAGTCCAGCAACACCAGCAGAGTTGCAAGAAGTCTTTTATGACCCTGAGACTTTGGAAAACAGGAGGCAAGCCAGCAAGCCCATGGAGTCACTCTGGGTTCAAGTGAGATGGGTCCAGTCCTTGTCCTCAGCAAGGCTGAGATAAGCAGTCAGCAGGGCAGCTCAGCACAGCAGTGAAGCAGTTCCTTAGAGCAGCCAGTCAAGAAGAGTGTCAATCCTTGTAGCACAGCAGTTCTTACTCCTGGCAGAGTTCTTCACAGGCCCAGTAGTGTACTGATTTGGTAGTGTCAGAGCCCTTCTTATTATACCCAAATGTGCCATAGAAGTCGGGGTGACTTTAAAGCCGCTCATTGAAGTGCACAGGTCCCCTTTAATCCTAGACCTGTCTACCATGATATCTGTGGGGGGTAATAATCAATCATTTGTGTCGGGACAGGACACCTCCTATTCGCATGCAAGTGTCAGCTCCCTGTCCTCCTTTATGCCCAGGAAGAATGTCAGAATGCAGATGAATGCAGATGGTTCTCTGCCACACCTAGCCTTTCTCTGTTTGTGGCTGTCTAGAATGAATGCACAAAGTGTAGCTGTCACCCAGCCCAGATGTGTATTAGAGACAGGATGCAAGGCACATAGAGCAGTAGGAGCAGGTATTTGTCTACTTTCTAAAAATGGCATTTCTAAAATAGAATTGTTAAATACAACTTTACCCATTAAAGTGGGTTTATCATTAACATTCGAAAGATATCAAACATGATGCAGCTACTCCTTTCTAATCAGGAAATAGAGTTTAAAAGTGTTTTAAAGAATTCCTAATGCTAACCTATGAGAAGAATAGGCCTCACACTAGCGAAAAACACATTTAGCTGTTTGTCACCACCAGAACATGTAAAGCTTAAAAGTACATCTCCTACCTTTTACTTACACAGCACCCTGCCCTTAAGGCTACCTAGCGCCTACCTTAGGAGTGACCTATGTGTAATAAAAGGGGAGTTTAAAGCTTGGCAGGAGGTTTTACATCCCAAGTCAAAGTGGCAGTAAACTGCACACAGACGCCGGGCAGGCCTGAGACAGGTTTGAAAGGCTACTTCTGTGGGTGGCAGAATCAGTGCTGCAGGCCCACTAATAGCATTAATTTACAGGCCCTAGGTATGTGGTATACCACTTTGCAAGGGACTTCTAAGTAAACTAAATATGCCAATCATGTATACACCAAAGTTACCATGTTTAGGGAAGAAGTACATGCACTTCAGCACTGGTCAGCATTGGTAAAGTGTTCAGAGTCCTAAAGTCACCAAAAGAAGGCCAGAAAAATAGGAGGAGTAAGGCAAAAGGTTTGGGGTGACCCTTCAGAGAGGGCCATTTTCCAACAGGGTAGAAGCTATTTGTTTTATGTTTTATATGCATTAAGAGTTCTTTTTAAGTGCTGTTTTGTTCATTTGGTAGTAGGGCATATATAAAAGGGATCTTTGTGTTTTGACATTCACCATGTATGGTGTATATTTGAGTGAATGGTAGGGACACGTTTTGAAGGTCCCATCCATCATTCCATCTATCATCCACGTTCAACATTGGTTTTTACTAAGTTATCTGCTGTAGAGAATATTAGGATTTATTTCTCATTATTTAGATTGTCATTTAAAAGGAAAGGTTGCTCATTATTTGTAACTGTCGGACCGCCATTGCACCGGCACAACCGCCAGGGAACAAGAGCTCCCTGGTGGTGGCGCGGTGGTCTTGAGGCCACAATATGCTTGGTGGGACCGCTGCAGTCCCGCCAAGCATATTATGAGTTTCCTCTCCACCATGGTTTTCATTGTTGTCTCTACTCCGTGGCGGAGAGGAAACAAAGGGGCCCCATTGTGCCTTTGGACCATGAGGTGCATGCCGGGGGGCACATGTTGTGTCCCCCTGTTTGCATGCACCCAGTACCTGCACTGCATGAACTGCACAAGTCCATGCCATGCAGATACTGTCTTTGATGTTCCCACTGTGGTGCCTATTACAAAGGCACCGCCATGGGACCGCCAAAGAACCGCCCGCTAGTAACAAAAAAATTTGTAATCTGGAGGGCAGTGTGTACACAGGTATGATAGTGCAGGAGTTGGCCTCCGGTGTGGCTGTCCTGCTCCCGCACCGCCAAACTTGTAATCAGACCCTTAGTGATTTTAGCATGTTGCAATGATATAAAACAGTAAAGGGCTTATTCCAATGTTGGTGGGCCCGCCTCTGACAGGCCGCCGGTGGTGGGCCCACCGACATCTACAGGAGCGGTCTGACCTGTAGACCTGTAGGCATTGGGCGGATGGACAGTAATACCTACAATAGGGGCAGTGCTTGAGGGATTACAATGCCCAATTCCCTCTGCCTTTTCATGGCGGTCTAACCGCGATGAAATGTTGGATGGAAAGGGACTCTGGGGGCACTTAGCAGGGTCTCCATCCCCCTGGGCCTCTGCTATGGGTCCTGGGGGGCACATGTGATTCCCCCCCACACATCCATGTGCAGTGCGACAGGCACCTCGTGGTGCCTGGCACAAGGTGCATGGATGTGCCTTTCTCAATTGCAGCTTGTGCTGCAGCCCTTTTTCAGGCCGTAGCACTTGCTGCAATTTGAAAAGACATATTTCTGACCGCCCTGCCGGCGGTCGCATTGGAAGACCGGGAGTGGGACCGGCGACTAATAGTCGGGTGGTTCCACTTCCACTGCGATGTCGGTCGGACAAGCGCCGTAATAACCCCTTAAATGTGCATTCAGTGGAAATACAATGGGCCACGTGCACACAGCAAGTGTGCTTGAAAGTGGATGGCATTGGGATGAAATTAAGACAAAGCACTAATGCATGATATAGGTTATTTGATCACTGGCATAAATGAGACAGAATCACCCTTCTGAAACAGCTATCAAGTATAGGAAATATGCACCAAACCATTTCTGAGCATGCCAAATTTACGAGCAGTAATCTTTCTGAGCTGATATCAAACCTATAGTCACATGCAGTGAAAACATGCACAACAATAGAAGCATATGAGAGAGCAATGGACCCTTATGTCCAACTTGAAAAACTAAGTAATCTTGTATCCCTTCATATTGCTCTCTTCCAGACCACCAGCACGCTTACAAGTGACTCCAGGCAAACACACAGATTTTGTTTCCCTGCCTTCACTGCCTCTCTGCCATCAAATGAATCACTTAGCTCTGTTTGGAATAGTATGCTAAGTGCATGGAGGCTCTTTCTGGCAGCATCAGAAAACCGAGATTTGTTGAGCATGCTATGCTAGTCCCTTATCCAGGTCAGGTACAAATCAACTGAAGAAACAGTTTACCTATGTGACTCCACAGCCACATTTTTAGGTCAGACTAGGGATATTATCAGGCTTAATCTGATTAAGGATTTGGCCTCGGATTAAAAATTATTGAGACTTTTGTTTTAACAATTGTTGATGCACAACTGAACATATTCTAGAGGATGTAACTGGGTGCCAACCCCCTCTGTGTTTAAATTATGGTTTGCAATGGGGATATGGAAAGAAAGTAAGCAGGTAGGAAGCACATATCGACTAGCCTGGGTTACGCTGGTTGGGATATCAAGCTGCTGCATAGATAGAAAAAATAGACACCAGGGCCATTCCCATTAACCTAAATCAGGAGACTGGTGTATACACAATAATAAGTACAGTGGGTACCCTGTTTTCTGAATGTCACTCAGACATAAAACGCATCTGCCAATATGGTGACTTTTTCCTAAGACTACTAGTTCCAAAAATTCCTTGTTATGTGCATGACAGTGTGGACTTTCTTAACAAAATTGAAAATCCTAACTTTAAAATGGATGAAGAGCTTATGGTTATGCTTACAAGTCATCTTTATGTACAAATATTCCACAAGAATAGGTAATTTTGTTTCTCAATGAGGAGCTCCAGACATACATTGGACAACAAGCATCCTAACAGAATTCATTATTGAATTTTTCCGAACTGCTCTAACAAACAACTATTTCTTTATTCAAGTAAGACCCTTTCCTCAATGTAAGGGTATTGCCTTGGGAGCCTGTTCCAGACATCGTAAATTTATACATGGGTAATTGTGAATGTCAAACCACTTATGGTAACAACAGTCCATTTGTGCCTACATCACCATTTGGCTGTAAGGAGTAATTACCTCCACCATGTGGGCCTGCCGTGGGGACCTGTGATGTTTCTCTCTGTTGTTGTGAGGACCGCGCATGGCTTTCCCTTCTCTGGTGCCAGATACTCGCAAAGCCAAAAGGATACAATAGCGTCCTCTATGGGTGCCATTTTTGATTGTGCATGAAGGTGGCAATTTCTATAAAGAAGCCAGTTAACTTAAATAAAGGTGAAATTCAGCACCTGCATATAATAGTATGTATTTAGACCACTGATAATATTTATTTCTGTTTTATTTTTGATGATTCCTGTATTACATTTTGTTTGCTTCCCAAACTAAGTTGGCTGAACCTTACTAACATGATGTCATATCCTGTTTTTTTCCTATAAAAGCAAGCATCCAACATTGGTTCAGTTGCGCCACAATTGCGCTGCTCTATTGCTATGTCACTGGACTTTTGGACCTTTATGCTTTTCAGTTCCAGTTCCTGAATTTTCCTGCTCTTCACCTGCTGCTGGCCTGTTCATATGGGTTTTTTTCTGGTCTCCAGCTTTTTTCTCTCCTTACTGATTTGTTCTCTGAAGCAGTGCTAGACCTGCTCATCCTGGAATCTGGCATTACCACTGAGGATATAAGACCCTTTTTCTGCATCCAGAAGATACACTAAGGGTTGTCATGAAGACCTTTACTTGACAGTGCTTGACAGTGCTATAGATACATTGATGATGAGTTTCTGCTCTGAAAATGATAAATGCTGGGATTTAAAAATGTATGTCACATTTTCATAAAATAGAGATTAGGTATTTGGATCTCATATTAAACATAAGGCAAACAAACCGCATAGTGCAAGCTTTAGGAAACCTACAGAACAAAACTCCTTGTTACATTTTAATAATCATCATCCACTTGCCCTATGAGACAATTTGCCATATGAGCAATTCCTGAGAATCAAATGGAATTGCAAGAATTGATCTGATTTTTCTCAGTGTGACCAACATACTAACTAGTCGGCTTCTTAGAAGGACTATCTGAGACGTTTAGTGTGCCACACCATGAAAAGGACTTTGTATTGTCATGTAGCTCCTATAAACTTATGTAGCATCTGCGAGTTTAGACAACATAGACTGTGGGATTGGTGTCCAGACGGATTCCAGACACCCCCACCGGGTATGTTAGCCTGTATACCAGCTAGCTCACAGTGCCACTGCATACTCCTCTTACCAAGGAGAGAATAGTTCTTGGCAACTATCGAACATGACAAATCTGTCCCATCAGGGATCATGGAAACAGTGCAGTACTTTTCGCTCAGTCACCCGTGCTCACTTTGTCTTAGAGAGATACACAGAATAAACTGTGGGGATGTTTTCAATAAGCATTTATTGAACCAGTGTCATTCTAGTGTAAAATAGGTGTGCTAAAACAACCATAAAACAGAAACAGATATAAATGATTATAAGCACCAACAGTGTAAAAGAATGGTAAATTCCTACCATAGTGCTAAAACAATGAATACAGGGAGGTATAAAAATACATGACAGTAATAATGTGTACTCCTACGATGCGACCTTAACTACATGTACCTAAATGTCCCTATCATATATGTAGGTGTAGAGCCAAGAATCCATCCAGGATAAAGTCAACCCCATTACCTGAAGTGAGAGACTGTGGGACCCCGTCTTGGTCTCAAGAAGGAGACCCCGCGAGGGATGTCAGACCTCTGCGAGCTGGAGTGTCTGCATGCAGGAACCTCAGCATCTTGCGTCAGTGTGTCAGCATGGAAGTCCTTTTTCTCCTCTACCTGCCTCAGCAAAGATATGGTGTTTATATACCCAAAGTGGTGCCCTCAGGGGATCTACCTTGCTGTGTCATGTCGGACTAGGATGACGGAAGGAATGACCCTTATACATAGTTATTTATGGAGAAGATGGTAGTCCAAGAATCCTCATGCATAATGAATGAGGCTATTTTTTTTAGAAAACCCCACGTCATTTAAGCAGTACCGTAACTAGGTAAAAGGTCAGAACCAAGAATCGTTATGCAGTGTAATGGCAGGGGAAATATAGGTGAAAGGTTGGGTTACTACCTGAATCCATATCGGGGCACCTGTCTGAAACATAACTCCCACTCCTCATCCGACTAGACGACATACTAAAATGCTAAATGTACTTCTAAAATATGCAGACAACTAATAAGTCCATAAAAAATACATAAAAAATGCTAAAATACTAGCATAATCTGTAAAAGTCTATTAAAATAGGTTCATATATAAGGTCCGAACAATTATAAGTGCCTAAAAACCATGCTGTTCAGCAAGAAAAGAAAAGTGTTTTTTGTTTTAAAATTCCAAATTTGGTTGTTTTGAAAAAGGCCAAATTGTTCCCAGCACATGATGAGCCAAATGTTTATGTGTCCTGTGTGGGAGATGCAACATCACTGTTGCTTGCAATCGCAGACGACGGTCCGTGCAACACCTCACAGATCAGGTCAATCGAGCACAGATGATCTTCTGTATTGCCCACAGCCAATGCTGGGGAACTCTGTATGACATTCAAGGCCTGAGTGCTTGTAGAGGAGCCGGTCTCCATTCCAACAGGAGCTGAAGCGCCGCGTGATGGCTCTAAGAACGCAGACATCAACATGGGAATAAGCTGAGGACATAGCAGTACATGGATCATTATTGGGTCCAGTAAATCATCCACGTCCAGTGGTGCGACCGATGGAAGCGTCAGGCAGAGATCCAGGATGCATTCTTGTCCGCAGAACAGGCATCGGAGGACAGGCAAAACACAGTCAATCCAGACTGGTCGAAACAATAGGAACCAAGACTCGCTTAGCTCTCGAAGGCAAGGTGTGCCCAGATGGAGTACCATGCGATCACGATATCGGTGCTCCAAGAGTGTTTTTTCCATCTCCTTGGTGACTGGGACGTCCATTGCGTAGCAGAAAAATTACAATAAGGATTCCTGCTATTAGTAGCAGGATTAGCGAAAGTCCTCCAAAAATGCTTCTGAATACGGAGTGTATGAAGGTTGGAATCACTCCGAAGACTGTCTGAAAGGTGCTTAACAGTCCAGAACATATGGTCTTAAATAGGTGTACTTTACCCTTCGTATCAGACATGTTAAAGATACGTTGCACCATTTCTGTGAAATGGAAAGGGCAATTCGTTCGTACAAGTGCCTGTATCTCAGCTGACGACCTTGCGACCTGATGATCTAAAGTCTCTCGGGCAGGGGTTAAGGGCACAGTTTTCTGTAAAAGCATGGCTTTCATTCAGCTCAAAGTATCAAACTGTATAAAGGAATCATTCAACGAAGGCCATAACGGCACCTCCCTGACTGTGTGGGTCGGTGGAAACAATACTTGCATACAAGTAATACTGGAACTTACAGTGGCAAGATATGCAATGCCCGGAAGCATCCCACAACAACCTTGATCATTCAGCATCAAGTAAGTCGCATTCAAGAGCAACTTGAACACTGGATTACTCACGGCAGCCGGGGACCCTTTCAAATGACAGGATACGTTTGCAACTGAACCATTACAGGCCCCGTGAAGCATGATATCCTGGCATATCAGAGATCCACTTAATGAGTTCTCGCAGTTTGTACCACTTAGAAATACTTGCATGTCCCTACTCCTGCATCGACATCTGTATGGCAATTCTCAAGATTCCTTGATGAATTCCTTACCCATCGACTCATATCTGCCTGCCTATTGTTGTTCTAGGCAATACTGAAACTGGAAAGTCGTAACCGGGATCGTTATATGGCCATGAATTAACAATTCTATGGATGGTGATTCTGCCACAGTGAAAGGTAATTGGTCCAGTTTTTCAATACGCAGCATTGTATATTTTGCTCCTCTTTGTGCCATTGTTATCTGCTTCTTAGTTAGATTGTATTCAGAGAACAGGAACGTACTGTTGATAAATCGCCAAGGCACATAACCAGAATGCAATGATTGTAGCATTCAGCTTAACACCATAATCGAACGTAACTGAGACTGTCCGTGCTGTAGTATGGACAAATCCTGTTCTAGTATATCTATAGCAGAAGATATAATGTTGCCCAATGAATAAATCCTGGATGTTAATGTGGTCATACCACTGTCAACTACCGCTAAGGCCTTTATTAGGTTAATTCTATCAATTTCACGAAGTCTCTCTGCAGCTTCTTGTTGAGAGATTTTCCAAATTTCATTATAGACAGAGTATAAGAAACATTTCTGACGTGGCTTTCGGGGACCCAATAAAAAGTCCCTTACATTGATGTCTTCTGATAGTAAGGATAAGTGTTGTTTCACCTGGGACAGTTTCGAGGTTTTTAGCCAATCGAGGCATAACTCCCCAACACTGTATGATGTCACCACCCCGAATGTTCTCGTTGTACATAGCATTGGTCCTGCCTATGGATACTAAACCCTTCAATGGTACCCCTGAACCTTGATGGGATCCTATTTGTGTCTGAGGGCCAAACTAACCATCCCTTCCAATCGGGGTCTGATGAATTGTATGAAACTGTATGTATGATGTCATCTACTGTATCCTCACCATGTGTTGTAAAGTTTTGCCACCCCTCAAAGTGTGATGGTGAGGGAATCCGAGGTGTGTTCAAATCTTTGTTCTTGGCTAGTCCAAGACAGGAAGTCTGTTGCACTGTGTCGTTCAAAAATATGATCTGCTGTGGAATGAGGCACGCTCGAGGTAGTGCTTCTGTTCCCTGAACTTGCATTCCATTGTACCCCAGACTGATTTTATGTCTATAGTATACTTCCAAAAGTAGAAACCCTGTTCAGACAGTTGGGAAATAAAGGATGCAGAGTAAATCTGTTTGGAGTTTGTTAGCATATTCTTCTGTGCAGTTGTAGGTGCAAACATTATAGTAAAATGAGGTCGGGTCAGAAGTGTTTAACCCTGAAAAATAAGAAAACTTCTGTGCGAATGTACGTGAACTACCTTTTGGCAGTGTTGGGCAATGTTCCCGTTGGTGGTATGTAAAAACATTACGTGGGATACTGGATTTATGTAAAAAGTGATGACCATAATGTTGGTAACAGTACATTGTGTCGGAATCAGTTATGTCCTCTAACATTTCAATGTTTGAAAATGCAGCAGATTGTTCTAAATCAGACAACATATTATTTACAGTTTCAAAATCCCCATCTTCAGAAAATGTACTGGAGGTAATGATATCATTTAAAGAAATTGTAAATACATGAGGTAATTTCAAAGGTTCTGTAGGACCAAATACATCATATGAAACTCTGTCCCAAACTATACCATCAGGAATTGGAACAGCTGAAATGTTCACGAAGTACAGGTCTCCTTGTTCACAATGAGATGATGTATGAGGTTTCAGGGCCAAGTTCACATTTGATACTGCAGAGCTTTCTGGGAGATAGTTTCCATTCATGAGTAAGCAAACGACAGTTACTAGGCCAATCCAGAATAGAAAAAACAATATTCCAGTTATTATCCAGAGTTGTGGCCACGGTGATACTAGGTAAGTCTTTTTCAGAAAAATGTGGAATTCATGAAGTTGTTGTTTACGGGAAACTTGAGCTGGTATTGTTTCAGGTTCACTGGGATCAAGAGAAAAGGTATCAAAATCAATGAAGTAGCCAGATGCAGTTCGATCTATCTTTGGTAGCCTAGCAGGTTTTTGATTGAACTGGCAGACGTCTCTTGTAGAGGGATATTTATGTAGATAGCGGTGGTAGGCCGAATTGATATTTGTCTTTCATTTGTTTTTTGATGTTCTGTTTCAACAGGAATGAGTTCCATTTCATCGTTGGTAAGTCCATTACTTTGTATTGGTGACTTTTCAAATGTTAAGAGTCTTTCTGTCTGAACTTCCTGTATGGTAGCGAGAGGAGAGCATCGGCTACCCAGTAGCCCACGAGGCCTACTATTCAGTATCAGCCACATACTGTGGTTTGATCAGCTCAATGGAGACAAATCTCTTTTCTTTTTTGCCGGCAAGAGACGGAAGAAGTACTGTTCTTGTTCCTTTAACAACCAGGACAGGTACAGGCTTTCTGTATGATAGCCCAAATTCTTTCTTGTCCACAATCTTTTCTCTGACCAGATCCCCGACTTTTGGGATCCAGGCAGGTCTTGCAGTGACTGATTTGACTTCCCCAGTGGTGGTGCGTTTTACTTGCACGTTGCTTTGTAGTGCCCAGAATTCATTGCGATCATGTAAAACAGCCAAACGTTAATTGATGTCAAATGGTTTTTCATCCGCCACTGTGCTTTCAAAATCGAGATCAGGTACCCACATTCTCGTCCCAAATAGGACTTCGTAAGGAGTGACACCTCCTAGCGAACTTCTTATCATATTGTTGAGAGCCCTCTGGACTCCATATAAGTGATTGACCCAACTACCACCCGAACCTAATACCCTTGCTGTTAAAGATTGCTTTAAATCTCGGTTTGTCCTCTCCATGACCGAATTTTCCTTGGGATAGTACAGAGAGGAGTACCGCAGTGCAACACCCAAACTTCCCATAGCTTCCTTTTAAGTCCTAGAGCTAAACACAGGGCCAAGGTCAGAATGTAATGTGCCAACTGCGTATGTCCCTATGAAGACTCGCAAATCTTTTATAACAGTTCGAGCGTCAGCCGAGCACAGAGGCCAAGCCCAGAGGAATCTAGAGCATGAATCCACTGCCACCAAGATATACTTGTAAGCCCCATCTGATTGTAGGGGGGCGCAGTGATCCAAATAGACCCAAACGAGTGGTCTGTCCGATATTAGTAATGGTGTCTGCGCCGGACGTGCCACAGTGGAACCCTTCATCTGCTGACAAATGTTGCACTTTAAGACAAAATTCTTCGTCTGTTTAGTTAGTCCTGGCCACCAATAGCATTGTTTCAGTAATGAAAGCGTCGCGGTAATCCCTGCATGTGCAGAACCTAGACCCTTGTGTGCAGCTAGTATTAAGCCTAATCTGCGATCCATGTTTGGTATTACTCAATCTTCCACTCCTGGAGTTTGAGCATACGGAATGTTATTTGCATCTAACTTGTAGGAGTATTTCAGTGGAAAAGCTTTTGGTAAGGCTGTGCTGTTTTTGCGTGAAGCAATCTGTCCGTCTATTCTCGTGCTAGAATGAGTGATTGCAGCTACAGCAGCAGTTTGCACTGCCCCTTTTGCTGCTTCATCAGCCAATAAATTCCCTTCAACGTTAACGCCATCACGTTGATGACACAGCGTGTGTGTTACGTGAGCTCTTGGTAGTTCGTTTTTCAACTCAGCTACCTGTTCCCATAGCGATTTATGCTTAATTGTGCAACCTTTTGAGTCTTTAAACCCATTCAGACCCCAGTAGTGAAGATATTCATTGTATGACTGGACACAGTAAAATGAACCGCACAGAATCAGTGTGGGGAATTCACGATCTGTATTTATTAGTGCCAGTAACAGGGCTTTTAATTCTGCCAGCTGTGCCGTGCAGTCTCCTGGAGACTGTGTCTTCGTACTGCTAGGATGGAACTTGCCGTCCTGCATGCAACCCTTCACAATCGCACACGCGGCGCTGTATTGTTGTTTACTTCCTATGGCCGGCTGAGCAGATCCGTCAGTGTAAATTATATATTCATACTGATCTAGGGGCATTATTTCATTCGGGAGAGGATATTCTTGTTCATATTGCAGGAATGCTTGTGTTTTACGTCATTGCAGTGAGAGAATTAGCCCACTGTATTCATCTTGGAAATAAGGCTTTAGCATTTGGAACGCTTGACTTTGTGACAACCTTTAATGCCGTTACTGGAGTCACAACAATTATTCGTTTCCCCTGAGCCAATGCTCTTTCTCTCACTACAGCAGTTTGTATTGCTGTCAGAATTTTTTCTGTAGAAGCAAAATGCATTTCTGCATTTGTATACCGTTGTGATTTATATGTGATAGGTACTATTTCGCCTTCATTGAAGGTTAGGTAAGTATACCCAGATTGATCAGCTATAACATGGATCACCAAATGTGTGGTGTTTACATGTGTGTGTAGGTGTTTGGAAGCTATCATGTCAGCTTGTAAGGAACGAAGTATATCTGTGTGTTCCTGTGTCCAATGCCTAACTGAAAAATCAGGTCTTATTAGGTCGTAGAAAGGTTTCACTTTTTCTGCGTAATCTAAAATGTAAGTTCTGCCAAAATTTAAGAATCCCAATATGGATTGTACGTTTTCAAAGATTTAGGAGGTTCGAGAAGCGCACACTATTTCTTAAAGTTGAATTTGTAGCCCTCAAAGGTGAACCTCAAAATTATGTTGCACATCCTGGGCAAGTGATCCCTTAAATCATCATCCATCAGATAAATATCATCTACGTAGGACAATGCCTCTTCATCCAAATTCTGAAGTAACTGTTACCCTAGCTGAGAACAACCCAGGGCTATTCTTATACCCTTGGGGGAGTCGACAAAATTGACGCTGAGAACCGAGCGCTGAGAATGCTGTCAAATATCTGCTTTCAGGCGCTATATTTTGGCAGATAAATCCATTTGAAATATCTAGTGTCGTTTTGTATTTTTTCTGCACAATGTTATTCATTAATGCGGCACTGTGTGAATTCTGTACTGCAAATGTTTTAGTGCATGTGTTCAGTTGTCTGCAGTCTAAAACTAGATGGTATGAATTATCTGGTTTCATTACAGGAAACAAAGGATTATTCATTGAAGAAGTGCAAGTTTCAATTACACCCTGGTATTCAAGTTGATCTAAGATCTCCCTGACCTGTTTTTTCGCTTCTTGTTTTATTGGGTACTGTCTCTGTGGAGTTGGAGTAGTTTTTACTGGGATTACATGGTGAGGTGACTCAGCATCCCACCCAACATGGTTGCGATATAATGCTGGAGCAAGTGCTACCACCCACTCCTGCGCGTATGAATGTTTTAAGCATATTGGAATGAGGTCAGAGAAAACCGGTAAAATTACCGTCTCTCCCTTTGGGCACTCTATAACAATTTCAGGCAGCCAATCTTTTTCAGCCAAGAGGATGTCATATCCATAAGTCAAGTTCTCCTAAAAGAGACCTTTAATTTTTCAGGGTTTGTCCCCCTCCATTTGGAGTGTTATATCATGTAACCTATGTGGGACACTTACCCTCGTATCAGGTGTCTCCACCGTGATATGTTCAATCAACTCCGCTGTCACCAGAAATTCCATCAGGTTCTGGCGAGCTATTGTTACTTCTGCTGCGCTGTCTATCACCGTTAGAGCCCATTTCCCGTTCAGAAGTTGAGTCCTCAGAATTCTGGGCATGTCTACCTTTAAGACCTGCTACTTTCTTCTTTTTAAATTGAGATTTTGGTTTCTCTTCTTTTTTGGAAGTATAGTCTGAAGCGTGTTGCGTGTCTCTGGACTTTGTACGCTGTTCTTGTCTGTGTTCTGACCGTCCTTCCCTCTCTGAGTTTTTTGAGGAACCCTGAAAGGAACGAGAGGAACGTGTATCAGTATCCTGATACCTGTCAGGTTTTTTAATGTTATCATGATTCCTAAAGTTGTGCCTCCTTTCGGAGGGTTCCTGTTGAGGAGACCCACCTCTGGATTGTGACCTATTTTCTCTATTCTTTTGTTTTTTATTATTATCTCATTTCTTCTTAGAAGAATCAGATGCTTGCTTGGTGTTCTCTTTTTCGGAACCACCCATGAGTTAAGGTTTTGTTGCTCTAGCTCCCAAACTATCTCTACCTAATTGGGCATAGGTATCTTAGATAATTTTAGGTAATTCACGCTCCTGTTGTAAAGGAGTGAAATCCCTCAGGTATTGGAGTATTGCCACTGCTGTTGCCTCCCCTTTTATGTTTGCTAATTTAATAGTTGATACCAGGGCAAAATTTCCTAACAATTTCATCCCTAAGTTCAGAGCAGGTTCTGCTCCATACTCATTCTGTATTTGTCGCAATACATCTGGTATTACTGCTATTGAAGGGATACCATGGGATCTGGCATATATGGCAGTGAAAACTGTACCCCAAGGGGTACAATCCTCTATCTGGGGAGCTATCCCCATTAGCAAGCAGATTGTTAGCATTCTATGTTTTTCTTGAGGGCTTGTGTGTGGAAACACTGCCTCTAGCTGTGTTATTTTCTGAGCTATCCAAAATGGCATTTGCTCAAGTCTAGTAGGCATTTTACCCATAACTGCGTGTAGAGTTTGTGGAGTTATTTTAGTTGTAGATCCCTAAATTTGTCTTGCTGGTGTAGCTCTTGCTGGCTGAAGTGTGAGTGTTCTCATCACGGACTGTGTCAGGTTTCTGTAAAGTTTTATTATTTCTTTATGAAGTGGACGTAAGTCTGCTACTGGCATTGTGTCAATGTCTGGATGTGGTGTGTAAGCCGCTAGGACTGGCCAAGTTGCTCCATCCACTGCTTAATTTGTAAAATATGAAGTCCAGGTGCTCAAATGTTTGTTGGAGGCCACACCCACTTCCCCCGGCTCCACCCACTTCCTCCACTAGCTCCACCCACTTCCTCTATTGGCTCCACCCACATCCTCAACTGGCTCTGCTGAAAGTCAGATGTAATACACCAAGGGTCCAGGTAATCAAGCTCACTTTATTGTCAAAGCGGAACTGTTTAACAGTGCAGGTGCATCGGCGTGGGGACGAGGTCAGTTTACACCAATCATCAAATGCAGAAGGGGGGTCAGATGAAACTGGGACTGGCTCAAGCTCAATTTATAGTCAATGTAAATCTGTGGAGAGGGTGCAACAGTCTGAGCATTTGATTATCACTGCCTCCCCCTATTTTTTCATTGCATCTGCTGTTGGGGGTTGGGTGGGTGTTTAATCCTGCGTTCGCCTCATCCCCATTTTCGAGATGTTTGTTGCAGGACAGGTCCACTGACTAACCCCCACAGGAGAGAAGACCAGCCCATGTGCGCGTTAGACTATATAGAACATCTACTCAAGCGAGTTAAGCATGATATAGGTACACCTTTCTCAGATCTCATCACCGACTCATTTTGCTTATGTTTAATGGTACTAGTCCATAAAAACTCTTCATAAGAGCACCAGCTAAGCTGATCCATCCCAGCCCTGGGTAAACCCCACAATCAAATCTCAGGGGCAGAAAGACTGTTTGTCCCATTCTGGGGTGGAGGCTCAGCCCGATGCCTGGGCGGGACACCCCAAACCCTACTCTTTTTTTATTATTTGGTGGCTGGCGGGGTTTCTTACCCTCCGTCCCCCAGACTGGGAGTCTGTCCTATCTTTTTATGTGTAGAGTTCTCCGTCCCAACTGTGGATTCTCCTCAGTCGTAAGCATAGTATTAACTCCCAGTTTGTGAATGCCCAAAAAAGTAAACTTACACAGAAGTGTAAGTTTACCGCTGTGAATCAGGGCTCCTGTGCCTAATCTCTATCCCACCCCCATCAATCATACAATGCGTTGCTTAAATATTCAGCAAGGCATTTTGTAGATAAAGACTGAACAATCTGTATCTTCCTTTTCTATAGCTACCGTGAGGTGCCTTCTCCATACAGCTTCTACATGTCTCTTTCCTGATTCATCCTTCTACAGGTCAGGAAATCCAACAGGTAGCGGTGAAAGTGTGCTGCATGCTAATGACTTAAAAACTATCATTTTGCATTTCTACATGTATTTATTTTAAACAGGAGGTAATCAACTGCTAACATCTCAGCCCACACACTAAAACTGTAGTAGCTAGGTAACATACGTACACAGATGTACATCAGGCAGTTGATCAAGAAATAAACAGAAAGACTGACAAATAGATCGAGATATAAAGACAGAAATAAAATAGGTTGATTAACAGATATATGAGAATATTTATGTGCCATGTTTTAAACTAGCACTCTATTTTGCATTCTTTGACAGTCAGTCGTCATTAGAATTCACTGACGTTTTGTACTTAGACTAGATTGTTTCAGGGATAAATAACCCTTTTAAGAGCAGTGAAAACTATTTACCCACTGCGTTTCAGAGAACATAAAAACTGGCAATCGGAGTCACCTTTTCAGTTGAGTGCACACATTTTAAATACATCACTAGTATCACTTATCGGACTAACTATACAATACTGTATCCCTCCTGGAGGTAATCATCCTGAAACAAGTTATTAGAAGAAGCCTGTGAACTTTCCATGAAGGCTGAGTTATTGGTATGTTGCCAAAGTTTCTGATTGAAGTGTTTTAGTACATTCCAGTTTTTCAGTCTGTTTTAAAAGGGTATTTCAATTAATATTTGCCCCCATCTCTATATGTCACCCTACCCTGATCCTTATCGCATTGCTTTCCTTTACTTTCCAGCTTTCGCTCCTTTCCCTATCGCCCTTCCTCCCCTCCCACTTACTAATCACATCTGTGTATGTTATTCTCTTCTCTCCTTTCTTATCTCTATCTACTTCCCTCTCACACATTCCCTCCTGCCTTCACTATCACTGCCTTCCATGTCAACAAAAGATACCTTGTCCTTACCTTGACCTTGCTTTTGTCCCTGGTAAACTCAACTCCAATCTCTTCCTACTATTACCATTAGATCTATCCTTCTCCCTTGCATGTGTCCGTCCTTTGACTCTCAATCATTACCCTCTCACACACTACTTTATGATTGGGATGAGGAGAGCCGTATGAGGGTGTAATGCTACATGGTGGGGTGGGATGTTATCAAGCGGCAAAATGATAGGGCAGTTATAAATTTCTGTCAAGCATACATTACATTTTAAAGTACCGAAAATGAAACAATCAACAATAAAATGAAAGAAAATTAATAACGCATAAATAAATATACATGACCTGAAAATTGCAGGCTGAAAATTTTGCGCCTATTAGCAAATGTGTAAATTGCATCCAATTTCGAGTTGCACCTCCCTGAAATTATAATTATGTGCAATTTACACATGGGAATGCACAAACCTCACTTTACACCTGTGATTTGTGGCACGTTTATCATTCACAAACTGCGGAGCTAACCTATTGCATTCGGCTCAAATTGTACTTTGTTTTTAATCCTGTTTTAGGCATAATTACCTCCCAATCTGTCACCAATGCAGGGTGTATTTGAGCACAAAAACTGTGATTTGTAATGCATGGGAGAAACTTTTCTTTTTAAAATGACATAGGACACAGTGGTGTTTAACAAATACCATCAGAAGGAGTCCACGAGTTTAACGCTCTCTGCTGACATCTGAGAATGTTCAGGTCATGAGTATGGATTTTACAAGTACTTCTATGTAGGTAATTTAGTGATGGAAGAACACCTTCTTGAGAGTAAACATTCTGCGCAACGGAGTGCTGCCCTATATTAAGCTTATTTTCAAAGAACGAGAGCTACGGAAACCCAGCACAGTCAGTGCGTCATGTATGCCCGCAGACATTTCACATGTTAGTGGCATCCTTGATTTTAAACTGCACCAACAAACCCTAGGTGTCTCGTTATTTTCTGGTGAGCCCTTGGCTATCAAGTGTCTTTGTCTCATGATCTACTTGGAGTCGATCTCAACTTTTCCTACTAAACAGTCATCATCCACTGCCTTTTTCCATCAAATTTGACATTTGCCCCTCTTCCTGCTTTTAGCTCCATCTTTTCACCCTTGAGCCCCTTCACCACCTTTGCACTGCATACCCACCTCCTTCTTGGATTTCTTTCCCTGTGAGATAACTGCTCTCCTCCTCTGTCTTTTGTTTCATGCAAACAATAATTATGTTACCCACGACGTGTTCCATGCTCTGTAGTCGGCAGCACAGTAAATACTGTACGTAGGGAAACATTTATTTCCCATACCCTTAAATGTTACAATCCTACAACCCAATGGAGCACTGCAATGGCGGGAACACAGACAGCACAGATACAAAGATAGAGAGAGGAGTGAAAAGCAAAAATCGGACTGGAAGACTGTGTTATGAAAGTGGGTGTAACGCGACAGCAAGGGGTAAACAATGGGACTTTTTACAAACAATGTGAATAAAAATGGGAGAAAAACCTGTGAGAAATATGTGGTGTAAAACCAGATATTCTGACATGTGGTGGGCAGAGTCTTTGCAACTGTATCAGGGGTTAAAGGCCAGGGCAAGGCCCTGCTCTTCCAGCCTCCTGACCTGACTAGTGCTCAGGCTGCACATGGTGCCCCGCCCGGATTATAATGAACCGAGGCCCGAGCAATCGGCGACGGGCGGGGCACCATGTGCGGCCTGAGCACTAGTCAGGTCTAGAGGCTGGAAGGGCAGGGCCATGCCCTTAACCCCTGATACAGTTGTACTGTACACTAAACCAGTAAGTAAAATTCAAACCATCCAAGTCACCACGCTCGATAAAAAGCAGCGTTAGATGGTTTGTATTTTACTTACTGATTTACTTTACAACTGTATCAGGGGTTAAGAGGCCACAGCCCTGCTCTTCCAGCCTCCTGACTTGACTAGTGCTCATTGCTGCTCACTCAGGCTGCACAAGGTGCCTGTGCCACGCCCGGCGACGGTCGCATGATTGCTCGGGCGGCGGCCTCGGACTACTCGGTTCATCATAATCATACCAAGTCACCATGCTCGAGAAAAAGCAGCGTTGGATGGATAGTTTTGATTTTACTTACTGTCTGGTTTACTTTACTGGTGGCACCGCACTGCCAATATTAAGAGGCCTGCTGCTTCTTCAAGTAACAGTGCCCGCCTCCATGTCTGAACTGGTGCAGCGGGGCGTGGTCGGAGTTTAATTTTGAAAAAAAGGTTACGCAGGCTGCCGCAGCCCCTACCCCTACAGCCCAATCAGTGGCCCGCCCACCGCAAACACTGAACCGAGGGCAAATATGCATGGATATTATGGAGGGTTTATCGCTGTCGGCTGTAGTCTCAGGATGAGCATATTAGCAACACTTTTCTTCACCAGGGGGACTCGGGAGACCGTACTAGTTTGAACAACACTGCAGTGAGTAAGTCAGTCAATTATTTTACTATGAAATATGACGGCACGTGCAGCGAGTGCAGTTGTGTCTTTAATGTGAGTTCAAGCTGGCAGTGTAGACCCGGCCCTGTCAAATAAGTGCCGGTGCTAAGCACCGGAAAGCACCAGCACAAATTAAGCACTGGCTCCATCTCTTCCGAGCGGACTGAGTCTCACTTTTTCTTTTGTATGTGGGAGGGTGCCTTTAAACCAGTTTATGTGCTCCTGGTAGGTGAGTGGAATTTCAATGTCCTCATACGGACAGTATTCATCTGGTGGTTGATCTTCAGTGTAAGAGTGAAATGTATTTGTGCGTGCATCTGCTTGTGGAAAATTAACCCATGAATAGAATACCTCTGTTCTATATGACTCGTGTGCCTCAATCATGAATGAAACTGTTCCACCCCTAGCTGTGACTCCATAGTCTGCTAGTTTTAAAGTAAGGGCAGTTCTGACATTTTCTGAAATGTTTATTTCACCTTCTTGTTCTTCCTCCCTTGCTGCAGTCGCAGGTTGTGCTGGTGTAGCGGCGTCTCCATCAGTCATTATTGAAAAAAGAAAGTTTCAAGGAAACTGAGATAAGGTTTTATGCACAATCGGGAACTGTTTGTCCTTCAAGCTTGATAAACCTACGGCCAATACATAGGATATGCCTACTCAGCTATGGTGGATTGTTCCCTTTCCCACTCCAGACGTCTCTGGGAGAATGTGATTAGGGGTCTCTGAAAATAGCACAACTAAACTACTCAGATTTAATAAGTACCAAACCAACGTTGGCGGCGCATTGTCGTGTAGTTCCTATAAAACTATATAGGAACTGCGCGTTTAGACAACATAGACTGTGAGATTGGTGTCCAGACTGATTCCAGACCATACCAGCTAGCTCACAGTGCCACTGCAAACTCCTCTTACCAAGTAGAGAATAGTTCTTGGCAACAATCGAACATGACAACTCTGTCCCATCAGGGATCGTGGAAACAGTGCAGTAATTTTTGCTCAGTCACTCGTGCTCACTTTGTCTCAGAGAGATACACAGAATAAATGGTGGGGATGTTTTCAGTAAGCATTTATTGAACCAGCGTCATTCTAGTGGAAAATAGGTGTGCTGAAACAACCATAAGACAGAAACAGATATAAATGATTATAAGCACCAACAGAGTAAAAGGATGGTAGATTCCTACCATAGTGCTAAAACAATGAATACAGGTAGGTATAAAAATACATGTCAGTAATACAGTGTACTCCTACGATGCAACCCCAACTAGATGTACCTAAGTGTACCTAGCATGTATGTAGGTGTAGAGCCAAGAATCTCTCTAGGATAAAGTCAACCCCATTACCGGAAGTGAGAGACTGTGGGACCCCGTCTTGGTCTCGAGATGGACACCCCGCGAGGAATGTCAGACCACTGCGAGCTGGAGTGTCTGCATGCAGGAACCTCAGCGTCTTGCGTCAGTGTGTCAGAATGGAAGTCCTTTTTCTCCTCTCCCTGCCTCAGCAAAGATATAGTGTTTATATACCCAAAGTGGTACCCTCAGGGGATCTACCTTGCTGTGTCATGTCGGACTAGGATGATGGAAGGAATTACCCTTATACATAGTTATTATGCTGGAGATGGTAGTCCTGCTGAGATTCCAAGAATCCTCATGCATAATGAATGAGGCTATTTTTCGGCGAACACCCCACGTCATTTAAGCAGTACCGTAACTAGGTAAAAGGTCAGTACCAAGAATCGGTATGCAGTGTAATGGCAGGGGAAATATAGGTGAAAGGTTGGGTTACTACCTGAGCCTATATCGGGACACCCTTATGAAACATAACAGTATTGTTCATAGGATACTTTGTTCCAACCTAAAATTATGAGTCATCCACATACAGAATTATCACAAGCTCATCCACAGACAGAATTATCTGTGTAAGTACCTTCACTACGTGATGCAACCAAATAACCAAGAATTCTAAAGCTATTGAATGTTCAGACCAGAAACATGTTTTAAATTCCTTCACATATTGCAATTTATGCTATCACCCACCTTTCCCCATTGCTGTACACAGGACAGAGCATGCAGATTAACAAACAAGGCATTAGCCAACACAAGAGTCACATTCCTTGTGGAGTAATGACAAAACTTCTAGTTTAACATCTGCAACCCAACACCACACAATCAAAGATCTCACCAGATAGGTACTTGAAGTTGTCAAGTAGGATTCCAGATGTGGTAACCTGCACAGTTTACTGTCAATAAGTGAGGGTGGATGGATGAACAGATTTAATATAACTCAAGTAATACTGTTGTGGATTAATGTTTGTAAATAAATGAATCTGTAAATGAGGAGTTTATGGGTGTGAATTGTTGAATACTAAAATTGAAGCCATCAACAAACAACCTTTTACAATGAACAATAGAGAACAGATGACCAGACATTAAATCGAAAACGTGGTAAGATGAATAAGTTGGTCAAACTTAACAAGGAAACTGAGCTTCCTAATTGAGAAAATGCTGCCCATGATAATTTGCAGAGCTGTATTACCACCTACAGTCATGGTGCAGTCTTAGTTCAGATTTGTGTTATGGGTACATCACTTTATATTACACTTTACTACATCAGACTATAGGAACATCCTAGTCTTAATACTTTTCTCCTGGTAATTATCACAATAACTACCATAACAACAATCTTACTACTACTACTATTACTACTGGGAGTAATACTCATAATAATAATAATAATAATAATAATAATAATAATAATAATAATAATAATCATCATCATAATAAAATATGTTGTTTTTATATCTCACTTAACAATATAGTTTTCACTTTTTTAGCATTGTTAGTAACAGGTGTTGATAGAAGTACTGCAAATAACAGGTGCTTCTAATACACAATTAGTTGGTAACAAATGTATTGAATAAACTTAAAGATTCCGGGAAAAATATATAAGTAGTCACAGAGGTCACTTCAACCAGGAAAATGCAAAGCTCTGGACCCCAAAGGTGTTGGGTCTCTACATTTTCTTGAATGAATATGTTCACTTTTCTCATAAAAATAAAGTCAATTCTCACCTAGATCACAGAACTCTTATTCCATCATCAGAGTTGTGCAATGTCCTCAATTCAGCATTACATGAAAATAAGAAGCTACATGTTCTTGTTTCATTATACAAAGATTTATTTTTCCTGTATTTTCAGGTATGCATACAACAATGGTCACACAAAATGATTCTGTGTAAAGAGTGTTGCATGCAATAAAAACCACACATATGCAATTTTTGGGAGCACTTTTATCTGCCCATTCTATTGATAGATGAATTGACCTAAAAAAGTGGTGGTGCAAAATAATCTTGCTAATTTGTTATGGTGTTATTGTGTGCACCACCTTATAGCAAGCCAAATGATTTGCCATTTGTAAACAATCAGATTATTTTCAGTCAGCCACATTCCAGGCTGAATAGGCAGTCAGTTAGATTTGGTTGTTCATGATTATTTTTGTTCCCACTAGTGTTTATGGAAGTTAATATCCTGTCAGTCCAATTGATTGGCAAGCATGATTGCAAAATATTTTTATGGGCCTGATTTTGTGGGGCAGAGCTCTTTTTCCTTCGATACTATATACACGAGGTGTCACACAATGAACATCCATACACACAGGAATGTCAAATTGCTTACAGTAACATGTTTACTTATCTTCATACCACCATGCCCCTACCCATCCTCTCCATGTCCTCCATTCTCGTGTATATCTGCCTATTCCATTCCATGTCAACTCTGTCCGTTTGTCGGCCACACATTTGCCTCTTTATCTTTTGACCCACTGGCAGTATTATACTCATCTGGGCTCAACGTCTTCCTAACAAGCATCTACCAGTAACATTTGGGGGGTCATAAAACTACCAACATTGCCCCATGTAGCATGCATCTCACATATGTGACGGCTGGCATCAAATACAAAACCAAACATAAATACAATATTGTTAGAAATTGGGTTATTGGTTGACTGGGATGTGAGCCCTGGTCAAGCAACAGCCACAATCCCTTGCAGGGTAAACTACAAAAAGCCAGTAAATTAACCTGTGCTGAAGCCTGGGTAGCGTGGCACAAAAAGCAGTCACGCTTAACTTAGAGGCAATATGTAAAGTATTTATGCAGCACACAAACAGTCATAAGGTGAAAACACAACACAAGAAAAATCCAAACCAATTTAGAAAAATAGAGTAAATTTGATTAAATTATTTGACATCAAAATGACAAAAATCCAATTTGTAGAACCAAAGTTAAAAATTTTAAACATTTTTATTAAAAACTAGCACCTAAAAGATCAAAGTGCCAACCCCAGACATCTAGTCACACAAGACTGGGTCAAAGTAAAAAAATATAGCCCTTTGCGATGTAGCATGGTTAGCATACAAGAAGTGGATTGGGCCCAGTCAGCGCTTACCTTCGGACTTGAAAAAATTATTGAGAAAAATGTTCTGAGAAGTTGAAAAGTTCAGCAGTGCGGGGTTGCAGGAGGTGCCTTATGAGAGAGCGTCATCACAGGCTAGCCTTGGGTCAAAGCTGCGGTGAAGATTTCTACATTTGGACCTAGTTGCCAAAATGGAAGTTGAAAATCTCCAGTGGGGTAAAGCAGAGGGCTGTAGCCAAAGACAGTTCCACAAGTTTGGATACCCTTTTGGTGAAAGAAAGCTGAAATGGATTTGCTGCTGGGGAGAAGAACGTAGTGGAAGAAGCCACATAGTGAATCCAGGTGGTGATGCACCTCGGGTGGATAGACGAGCAGGTTGGTCCCGGTCTCCTCCTGGTTCTCAGAATAGTTATTAGCCGAAAATTGTCAAAGTCCTCACTTTTGGATTTTGGCTTTCTGGGCACATTTAGCACCACTTCTAAGGGTCCATGAGAGGAGTGGCAGCACTTGGAGGGCCAGAACTCACTCTGGCTGGGTGCAGGTGCAGGTGCCTATTCAAGATGGAGGAAGCCTTTTATGTCCCTGTGGCTCTGAACATGAGGCCAGCCAACTAGCCCTTGTGAGTCACTCTGGAGGCCCTAGGACAGTTGAAGATCCAGTCCTTCCAGCAACACAGCAGACCTTCTTTGCAGAATTTCCACAGGTCCAGAAGTGTACTGAAGAGTTGGTTCTGACGTGCTACTTTTATACTCTGGTGCCCTGCTTCTGGAAGGTGGGACAAGCTTCCAGGCAATGACTTAGCAGTGCACAGAATTTCCTGCCTCCCCTCCCTAGCTCCAAGCGGGCTGGAGTGACAATGCAGGGTCGTTAGGCCCTTTGTGTGAAGGCAAGGCACAGACTATTCAGTTGTAAGTAGGGCTGTTCTCATCTCTGCCCCCTATCGTGCCAGCAGATGTCCTATTCAGGTACACCTAATCCCTCTATTGTGTGACTGTCTGGGAGGAATTCACTTAGTCTAGCTGTCAGTTACCCCCAGTCATGTGACCCAGGCCAGGCTATAGGCACAAAAGGGCTCGGCCAGAAAAATGCCAACTTTTATAAAGTAAGAAAAATATGTGGTAAGAATGCACTCCTTCCCTTTTTTTGATTTTTCATTATACGAAAGTCTAACATCTGATAGTGTGTGCGTGCGATCAGATGCTGTGAACCGCCCCAGCTCACAGCTCTTACATAAGTATACCTCAGGGCACATAACTCGCGCACCCATCTGTCGCACTGCGGTATGGGAAAACATCCCTCCTTTTTTTTAAACCATTACTCTTAAGTTATCCATTGTCATCACTTGATACCAGTTAATTATTTAATTCCTTATTCCATCACTCATCCGGGCTCATTAAGTCACTGAGGAGACAGCATGATTCCACCTTATTTCTTTATTTGACTTTTTCATATGTACCCTGCGTGCCCATCCAGGCATTTCACAGCGACACGTAAAGGTAAAGGTGAAATGTACAACAAAGTAGACTCGTTACTTTATTCCCAATGCATTTTGAGCCTGAGCATTTGAATTGTTTTTATGATGCGGTTCATCTGCAAGACCTGTTGTATTTATATAAATCTAATCCAATCTAATACCATTTTTTTTTCTATCACCGAAAGTCACCCCTTTGCTACATACTGCAGTCAATCGAGTAATTTGATTTAAGGACTAGCCTGTTGTAAAACTGTTTGTAACTAGGTGCTCTATAGCCAACTTCAATACTAATCATATATTCAGCTTAGTTAATTTCTGGATTTTGATTACCCATATCACTGGCAAATCTAAAAAATGCAGACTACTTTGAAAATCAATATTTACTTAAATGTCATATGAGGTTGGTTTGAAGGGGGGAGAGTAGAGAGAAAAGTCACATTTTCTACAGTTTCTTCTGGTGATCCTTTTGTCAGGATTTTTTTTGGGTTTGGAGAAATGATATTTAATATATCAATATTTTCCACGTATTACCACTGGTGTGTCAGACAGGTTTTTCTGAGGACATCACAGTTGAAGAGTATTCTCTTCTCTTTGCATTGTTAATCATTCAGTCCAAAGAGGAAAAAAAGCTACTGTTGAAATAGTCATGAGAAACTCAAGGTCTACGGACAAAAATCTTAAAATAGAGGAGGATACTTCCAAGCATGTGAAACTTGGCAGAACATGACATGTACCGCATAACATATTGCATAAAGACCAATCCCTTTAAATCAGCCAACATTTAGAAGAATGGAAGTTATTTCAAGTCCTCCATACTCCACCCACTCAAAGCCACCAGTGCCTTCTCAATACTACGCTACCGTTGTCAGTCAGTTTCCTAGGACAGACTCTTGACACAACCAGTCAGCTGTTCAGAACACAGTGATCAATGGCTTTTTTTATTGAGACTTTATCATCATAATAATTTTTTATCTCAAACATTCTCTATGCATATTCCTAAAGGACAGCACCCAACTCCACATTGGTCTGTCACATCACCTGGTCAGCTCCTGTATCTGGTGCTCTTTTTGTGAGATCTGAAATTCTATGACCCTTTTCCCAAGAAGACCCAGGAATACAAAACCATTGGCCCCATGCATTGCACCTGCCGAATGTCCCTATAAAGCACTTCCCCCTCCCTCTTGAATAGCAAAGTGGCTAGCAGCTTAGCTCAGTAATGGAAAAAACACATCTTAAAATAAAATAAACGCATCAGGAATTGTTGCTATCCAGTCTGTCGCCTGCCTTTAAATAATTAAAACAAAAAAGTTGCAAAGTCAAATCTCCACGGTCTCTTATCAATGTCCCATGCAACACCAGCTAGAATTTCATCTAACGTTTTTATTCCATGTCCCGTAAACATTGTTCTTATATGCCAGATAACGAAAATAGGAATTGCAGGTAGAAACTTCCAGGTCTTGCTAAATTGCCTGTGATATGTTACCTATATACACACACAAGTACATGCTCACCTTTGATCTTAACGACGTCTCCACAATATGGTACCATGGTTCTTTAAATATTTTTTCAAATACTGAAAATCAATAAAGTGTCGAAGAAGCAACCACAAAAACAAGCTTCCAAATAAAATAACAAAATCGTGCTAAAAAAACAAAAATTTCTCATTCTCATCAAGAAAAAAAAGAGCTAGAAACTGTCTTCAGTAGTCTTGGGGCTCAAACAATGGATTTAAATGTGAATTGCTTTAGGATAAAAATAATGTTATTAATGTCTCTAAGACTGAGACTCTGTTATTTCATTTGTGCAAAAATCGTCTTTCAATGAGGAATAGCTATCAAACGATTCAACCTATCTTCCACAGTTAATTACTTTTGTTATGTAATAAAATATTTAGTTTCAGCACCTTCTCTCGATGGATTTTTGAAAAGCTAATTTAATATTTTGTATGTATAGTGGTTGTTGTACATCTTAAAACCATGCTGCCCATGTCCCTGGCTCCGAGGAATAATAAAATATTAATTTGGAGACACCGAATTAAGTGGCTTGAAGAGAGAAACTGTTTTCCATCCCTGGAGAAGCTTTAAAGACATTGATGTCTAGCTTTGAGGATGTCTTTTCTCAGCTAACTAAACCACACGTAATGAGACCTAAGAACAGTGTATATGAGCTGATTTGAATTATGCGCAGAGAGAAAAGTAATTTCCTTTTCCAAAGTAATTTCCTTTTCCATATGCGCATGAACAAGCTTCTTTGTTTCTTCTTAGTAGTTTAAGTTTTTTAATTTCTAACAATATTTTGATGAGATCTAATGAAATATTCAATATTAGAAAAAACAGAACTGTTATTTAATACATATGTGTTGATATTTAAAGTTTGCTTTCTTCTGTGCTTTTCAGAAGGATCAGGTATCAAAACAGCATGCCCTAATTTCAAAACTCTTCTCGAAGGTCATTAACTAGGAAAGAATTGCTATGCACATAGTTAGGGCTAGTGGAATATCCTGCTCTTTGGCACGCCAGATACTCCCTTTCATTTGGGACCCACTAAGGGCCTGATTACGACTTTTGGTGGTGCGGGGTCGGGCAGCCCACCACCGCCGCGCCCTGCACCACCAAGAGTCACTGCCGCTTGCCTGCCAGATTACAAGTTACTTTGTTGTCTGGTGGGCGGGCAGCATGGCAGTTTCCACGGTGGTGCCTCTTTCAAAGGCACCGGTGCCTTTGAAAAAAGCACCAGCACCGCAATGGGAACGCCAAACAGGTTCCTGAAGGGCATGGACTGCAACGTCCATGCTGTGCAAGAACTGGGGTGCATGCACACAGGGGTACATGCTGTGCCCCCCAGCATGCATCCCCAGGCTGAGGGGGCACAGGAGGCCCTGTAGGGCCCCCGTTGTTTCAGAAACGCCAGCCTTTTCATGGAGGAAAGACCTCCATGAAAAGGCTGGTGGTCCTGAAACTTGCAATATACATGGAGGTGCGGCAGCGGCACCACCTGCATCTTTCAATGGTCCTGACTGCTGCCCCACAGCCAGGGAACAGCAGTTCCCTGGCAGAGCCAGTGGTCCAATTATGCTCTGAAGGCCCAAATCGTAATAGGGCGGTCGGACCAATGGTACTGCGGTGGCTGGACTGCCAGACTCGTAATTTGACCCTTGGTGCTTACCTCTCTACAGTTTGACCACATATGACACTATGAAGTGCAAAATTAAGGAGTCATCATACAAAAATCTAATCGCAAAAATCTGGTTCCAGTTTTCAACCAATGTTTTTGCAATTATTATAGAATTTAGGTCCAGATTTACGAAGCCTTTTTACAGTCACAAATGACCCAATACAGCATTTTCTGATGAAACAAACACAAATTGTGAATCTGTAACATGTTACTGAATCGCAATTTTGGTTTGCGACCAAATACCCCATCAGTATTGGGAAGGGGTGTTTTTAGCGCATCCCTTTCAAATACCAAATTGGAATGGTATATTTTAATGTTTTGTGACAGAATTCCGGTCACTAAATGTTACCACCTCCTCAAAGGAGTTGGTAAGCCATTCACAAACGGGAAAGGGTCTCCAAGGGACGCATTCCCCCTTGTGAATGTTGAAGGGTAGGCAGTGTTCCCATAGTTTAAATGCATCCCAGTTTACTTTAAGGAGAATGGGCTGCATTTAAAATAACATTTTGCTTTATCTAAAAGCAATCACATATGATGGTCTGCTGATCCAGCAGGCCACCATGCCTGCGATTGTAGCCATTCATAGTGGGTCACAATTTGCAACCTACCTCATTGATTTCATGAGGTAGGTTGCATTGCGACCCACTAGGAATCACTAGTTTTTTTTTAAAAGGTTTCATCCGTTAGGAATGGTGATTTCCTAATTGCCATTCAGAATAAAAGAAATTTGGAAGTCACTATTCCCAATGTGAGAACACTTGGCTCTTAATGAAATTACCTATGGACTAATAGGTCAGTTCACTAATTTCAAATTTGGAGTGGGTTGCAATCTGACCTACCTCATGTATACTATAGAGATATGTAGCAAATTGTGACTTACTCCAAGTAGTTATTATCAGACTTATAGTGGCTTGCTAGGTCAGAAGACCACCATGTCTTTGATAGCCTTGTGAATAAAGCGACCTCTTTTTTTAATATATGCGGCCCTTAATGAACTGACCTATGGGATAATAGGTCAATTCACTAAATTCCAGTTTGGATTGGATTGAAATCTGACCTACCTCATGAATATTATTGATATATGTTGCAAATTGTGACTTACTCCAATTGTTTACTATGAGACTTATAGTGGCCTGCTAGGTCAACAGACCACCATGTCTGTGATAGCCTTCCAATAAAGTGACCTTTTTTATTTATGCAGCCCGTTTTCATAAAGGAAACAGGTCTACAGCTAAAAAAGAAAAGATAACTCTTTTTGAAAAGTGTTCCCCTGGACTTTTTTTTACTTTCAGAAAGAGGAAGGGCTAACCCTACTCTTTTGAGAATGCATGACCACCGTAACTCAGAAGTCTGTGGTTTTTAAATGTTTTGCAAGCAGAATACAGTGATGTTGCACTTTTAAATGCAGAATTGCCATGGAGTTGCAATCGGTAAACTATTGTTCCACACATACCTTTGCTGCGAATGCCTTTAGCACGCAGATACCTATACCGTCCTATACCATGCAGATGTGTTTACAATGCATGGCTTTAGCACGTATGGTGTATATATAGGATATATATATATATATATATATATATATATATATATATATATATATATATATATATATATATATATATATATATTTTTTTCTACTGGCGGTCGCCAGTAGATAGTTATAGTTAGGACCACGTTTCTATAGGAAAAGCATTTTTTGATGTGCTTATAACTTTGGCGTCGTTTGACGAATCTTTACGAAATGTTCCAAAAGTTCCTCTTTTCAGGTTAGCTCCTATCCTAAAAGTTTGGGGGGATTCGTCAAGGGGGCTAAGAAAAAGAGGGGTCCCAAAACGTGTTTTCTCCATGCAATTTCCATAGGAAACTTTAGACAAGGCTACAGGTCAAACTGCTGAACGGAATTACAATTTGGCAGAGAGAAAGGTCTTGGTCCAGAAAGCACGCTTTTGTTTAAATGGGGTAAATCCGTTCAGTAGTTTTAGAGAAATATCAAATTTTTCAGATATCGATATTTAAGAATTCTGACATCTGATTGGCTGAGGCGTTACGAGCACGAGCTTGCGGCTGATTGGCTGCGAACTGTTGAAACTAGGAAGTGTTGGCAGCCATTTTGTGATTCAGTCTGTCAGCTCACAACTCTCCCTCTACAAGGCATCAGGTCCGTAGTTCTACCTCTGCGAGGCAACACTACAAATATACCGCAGCTCTGTGTGTGCGAGATACCCCTTTCACGGTCCCTCTCCCCACATCACCAGCTCGCGGCTATGCCTTTAGAAGCCAGTCCGTCGCCTCGCAGCTCTGTGACTGCGAGCTGTCAGCCATTTTGTGACTCAGTCCGTCAGCTCGCATCTCTCCCTCTAAAAGGCATCGTATCTGTAATTCTACCTCTGCGAGGCAATACTGAAAATATCCCACAGGTCTGTCTGTGCGAGATACTCCTTTTACGCTCCCTCTCCCCACATCATCATCTCGCGGCTATGCCTTTAGAAGCCAGTCCGTCGGCTCACAGCTCTGTGTCTGCGAGCCGTCGGGCCCGCAGCTCTACCTCTGTGAGCCACCTAGTTAGCTCGTAGCTGTGTCTGTGCTAGCAGGCCCGTCGGCCCGTTACTCTCCCTCTGCGAGTTAGCCCATCGGGTTGCAGCTCGGAGGGCTCGCAGCTGTATGTCTGCGAGCCAGCCCGTTAACTGATAGCTGTGTCTCTGCTAGCAGGCCTGTTGGCCCGTTGGTCTCCCTCTGCGAGTCAGACCACAGCTCTCCCTCTGCGAGCCAGTACGGTGCTGTGCTTTTGCGAGCCCACGGCTCGTAGGTCTCCCTCTGCGAGCTGAGCCCACGGGCCGCAGCTCTTCCTCTGTGAGCCTGCCCGACGGCCAGGCAGGTGTCCCTCTGCTAGCCGAACTGCAGCGGACACTCTGCGAGCCGAAATTGGGAATATAAGGCTGCTCTAAAAAGAGCCCTTGTGTTTATTAGTTGGAGCTACATATAAGTGCGGATGCACAGCTTCAGGTTAATCAGGAAAACTCGGTTTCCCTCATCTGTGAAGTGTACTCCATCACTTCTGTAGATATCAGCCATATCAAAACGTATGTTGTTGTTGTAGATCGACCCCATTCTATGGTCTCTGAGGTATGCAGACACAGCTTTGTTGACATTCTTCCTAGATTTTTCAATCTTATGACAAAATTGGTTTGACCATTTCCACTTCTGTCTTTGGCATATATTGGAATATACAAAGACAGTTTGAGGCAAAAGTAACATCAATTGTCCAAAGGTGTCCTTCATAAGCATTTCCAAACCTACCCCAGTCAATGTGCCTAGGTCGTTACCACCACAGTGCACAATCATGAGATCAGGGTGTTGGAGATGCAAACAGGTTTTAACCAAAGGGAGCAATTGGTGCCACTTCAATCCTCTCTGTGCAAACTATTTAATGTGCACATTTTGTAAACCTAGGTCTAAGTCAATACGTCTCTGTTCTGCATACCTCTTGCACCAGAAAACATAGCTATATCCTACAATCCACACTAGCATTTTGAAGGTATGGCTAGAAGATATGGATAAATGTCTGTAGCTCATGCAGTCCATTCGTAGAATGAGAGATATGTTTAAACATGGGGAACTACTTGTTTTTTCACATACAAAACGTTAACCGATTGGGAGATGAAATGTATTGTGTCCTAAAAAGTAGGGTGTATTTTAGTTTTGATGAAAAGCATCTTTGTGATTGGTTAATAAAAAAGCAGTTTATACGTGGAGTACATATTATAGGATGAAATTTGCTCAGCTCAACCACACCTGCTAATTGTATTTGGAAGGTGCAGTTCAAACTTGAAAGAATGGTGAACTTTTGACCTGCACGTGCCGTTAAATGTTGGAGAAAATGTTGCAAAAAATATATCGGTAGGTTTAAAAAAATGATGAACTTTTAACCTGCACATGTCGTAGAATGTTCTAGAAAGTGTTGATACAATACGTTGAACTTTTCACCTGTATGTGTCCTTAAAAAAACAGTTTATATGGAAAGTTCAAAAATAAGCAATAAAGAGAGGTTTTGCAATCTAAAAAAAATAAGGAACTATTCTGATTTGTTCTTTACATGGATTTATGTGTGGAGCAACAGGGAAATTGTGCCATTACTGGTTCCATTCTTGATGAAAGCGGTGCATTACATGTACTGTGTGACAAGAAAAGAATTGCAAGCGTTTGTGACATTTGAAATCTGCATACCAACTAGTAAGGTAAATTAGAAATTAAGAAGGTGTGTTATGTGCGGGGGTGTATCCCTTGGGCAAGCTCCGCCTCTGTGAGCCAGACATTGTTTTTGCATAGGTGCTGGACGACATCTGATGCAGCCCCATCACCTACGCAGTCTGATGTGTCAGGGGAACACAGCCATGTAGCCATCACCCCGCCTCACACACCGGACACATAACCCGTATGAGGGGAGTTTTGTACCACATTGCCTTCATTGCTGATGTTCTGTGATTGATATGTGTGTGGGCTGCATTGTGGGGGAATTGCCTGTGCACGGATTGCGATGCACACACACATGTTGGTATGTGGAGCCAGGTGCCCGTGTGGCCTTGCGCTGCTTGTGCTATCTCACTCCGTCTCTCTCCCTCGCTCTCTCCCGCCCTGTCATAGCAAATTTGTGAAAGCGATGGGTGCGCGGCTCTCAGCGCGGCACTCGAGTACTTCTTAAGTCATTCAAACACCGAGGGGTATATTCTCAAGGACATATTGCCGAGTTAACGTCACTTTATCGCAACCAAAATAGTGATAAATTTAACGCACCATTCACAAGCTGGAGCAAACAGCCCATATCACCAGTTTACCAGCAATAGCAGCCTCAAAAAGCATCGTCACGGATGAGTCCGGCAAATATTGCTAATGAGATATAGAGTAGGCGTTCTCGTGCAAAAAGCAGCGAACACATCACTTCGCAAGTGTCTCAACCACCAGCAAGATCGTCGAAGAGAGTAAAAAACAGGCGAAAGTTTACCCCTGCTCTGAGCTGGTGTAAAGTCGGACTACAACCTGCAATATGAAAGGGAGCCCACCCAGAGCCATACGTGAATGACAACAGATGCAATGGAGCCAACGATCATGCAGCTCGGACACCCAACACTGCTCCGACACCCCCCGCCACCAGCCCCTTGACTGCCATCCCCCCTCACCGCCCCCCCACACAAACAAATGTGACAGCAACGTTAGGAAATCTGGAAGGTAACAAATTGGCTGATGTCGCACAATTAGAGTAAAGAAGATGCATGTTATGTTGGACAAATAAGAATCTCAGTCATCTATGGATTTACATATAAAACATTTTATTTAAACAAAACAACAAAATAAAAGTATGTACAGGTATGGCGTGTCATCCCTCAACAATTTGTGAATCACAGCCTGCAAGACAAAAGGAAAGATAAGATTGTGCGTCATGCGTCCATGAAAGGAGAGAGAGAGAGAAAGAGAGAAAGAGTGAGAGTGAGGAAGAGACAGAGAAAGAAAGAGTGAGACAGAGAGGAAGACAGAGAAAGAGAGAAAGAGTGAGACAGAGAGGAAGAGATAGAGAAAGGGAGAAAGAGTGAGATACAAGGAAGTGAGAGAGAAAGAGAGAAACAGTGTGAGAGAGAGGTAGAGAGAGAGAGAGAGTGAGACAGAGAGGAAGAGAGAGAGAAAGAAAGAATGAGAGAGGAAGAGACATAGAAAGAGAGAAAGAGTGTGAGAGAGAGAAAGGAAGAGATGGAGAGGGAGAGTGAGTGTTGACACTGTGGAGAAAATCCATGTGCCGGGACATAGTGGAGTCTTGAAGTTTAGTCATCTGAAACATAGTATAGAATCAGTAATGGCAGAGTACATACAACTGCACACACCTAATTCTCTGTTTCGCCCCTGCGCACCCAGGCTGCTGCACCCCATCGACTCCCGCCGCCCAGAGGTGTCTGCCCACCTCTGCGCACCTAGGCTGCTGTATCCCATCCACTCCCACTGCCAGAGATGTCTGCCCGCTGCTGTGCACCCAGGCTGGTGCACCCCATCCAGTCCCACTGCCCAGAGGTGACTGCCCGTTCCTACGCACCCAGAGTGCTGCATCCCATCCACTCCCACTGCGTAGAGGTGTCTGCCCGCTCCTGTGCACCCAGGCTGCTGCACCCCATCCACTTCCACTGCTCGGAGGTGTCTGCCCACTCTTGTGCACCCAGGGTTCTGCACACTATCCACTCCCACCGACAAGAGGTGACTGCTCGCTGCTGCGGAAACAAGGCTCTCTGCTCACCTTCCGCCTCCGGCGTGTGTCGAAGAGGGTCCACCACATGCTGAAGCAACCTCCTCAGGCACAAGTTGCGTACACGCGGTCAAGCCGAGCTCACAATTCAGAGCGGGTATTGATTGCAGGATGGCCACGCATCATCGCAGGCTGCACACGCGCTCAGCTCTGGTGGCACTAACTCAGTGGAACTGAAGTAATCGCCTCGTGGCGGGAGGTCCATGTCGGGGGTGGGGGGTCATCAATCTGTGAATCACAGCCTGCTAGACAAAAAGCAAGATAAGATTGTGCGTCATGCGTCCATCAAAGGAGAGAGAGAGAGGAAGAGAGAGAGAAAGAAAGAAAGAGTGAGAGGTAGACAGAGAGAAAGAGTGAGAGAGAGGAAGAGAGAGAGAAACAGTGAGAGAGAGGAAGAGAGAGAGAGAGAAAGAGAGAAACAGTGTGAGAAAGAGGAAGAGAGAAACAGAGGAAGAGTGAGAGAGAGAGAGAGAGAGAGGTAGAGAGAGAAAGAAAAAAACAGTGTGAGAGAGAGGAAGAGATAGAGTGAGAGAGAGAGGAAGGGAGAGAAAAAGAGTGTGAGGGAGAGAAAGGAAGAGATGGAGAGGGACAGTGAGTGTCGACACTGTGGACAAAACCCTCCCAGCTCACGTTTCCATCACCGGTGTGTCTCCAACCACGTGCCGGGACATAGTGGAGCCCTCAAGCTTAGTCATCTGAAACGTAGTATGGAATCAGTAATGACAGAGTACATACAACTGCACACGCCTAATTCTCTGTCCCGCCTTTGTGCATCCAGGCTGCTGCACCCCATCCACTTCCACTGCCCAGAGGTGTCTGCTCGCCGCTGCTGCACCCCATCCACTTCCACTGCCCAGAGGTGTCTGCCCACTGTTGCGCACCCAGGCTGCTGCACCCCATCCACTCCCACTGCCCGGAGGTGACTGTCTGCCGCTGCGTACCCAGGCTGCTGCACCCCATCCACTCTCACTGCCCGGAGGTGACTGCCCGCCGCTGCACTAACAAGCCTCTCTGCTCACCTTTCGCAACTTGTGTGTAGAAAAGAGGGCCTACTTTGTGCCGCTGCAAGCCCCAAGCCCTGGGCCCGCGGACAAGCACCCTGCATGTCATGCAGCCCCTCTCCGCAGGCCACCAGGTCTCACATTTGGTGCTGGGTCTTGATTTCGCCATGGCAGAGGACATACCAGTGCACCGGGCTTTTCATCGCAGGCTGCACACCCGCTCAGCCCTTGCGGTGCCACTAACTCTGTGACCAGCGAGGCGACGCCACGTGGAGGTAGGCCTGCGCTGTCTGATGGCTCAGGCCTACACTGCGGTCCAGCAGGGCAGACAAAACCTGAGCTGTCCAGGCCGCCGGGACGGGCCATCACCGCAGGCTGCACACCCGCTCAGCAGTTACGGTATCCGTACCTCAGTGGACCAAAAGTCACCGTCCCGTGCCGGTGTGCCTGTGCCGGCTGCAGTGTATCTGGTGCGAGCAACTCTGAAATGGCGTCGAGCACGTGCGCCCGGTCTTTTTTATTGGCAGGGTCACGTGTCTTGTGACGCTTGTGCTAGATGGGTGTGGTGTCGGTGTATTCTAGCCGTGAGGGAGTGGCTGTGGTGTACTGACAACTAGGGTGTGACCAGCAGATCAGTGTAATGAAAATCTGGGCCATGTAGCGTTGTTGTCCTTCCCTGTAAGCGTAAGCGGAGTGGGCTGGCCTGGCGTATGCCAGTCCTGCGTGAGGCTGTGAAGAATGACTCCGGAGCTATGGGCTTGGCTCCGTCCTGGTCTGTATGAGGAATCAACTGATGCGGGTGTCCCTGTTGTAGTGCTGACGTCACCCGCGTCGCAGGCGCCAATGTGTCACTCTGTGAGCCAAGTCCCACAACATGGCCAACATGGAAGGTACGGGGAATCACTGACCCTACATTCCTCCATAGTTCCACACATGAAAGATGGTGGACATGACACATCTGTGTGAATATGAATGTTTATTGCACATTCAGTGGAGTGTTGCAGCTGTAGCAATACAGGGCCATGGAAAGTTTAAGTTTCAGTTTTTGGCACATGGAGGGCAGCCAATTAGAGCCAAGCTTGTGTTCGGGGTTAGGCTGCGCCAACATATGTACTTATAGAATTACTCCACCAATCCCTAAGCACTTATAAATTCACTATACACTCTCCTTGCAGTACTGTAATGATCCAGACTCTACGTACGTACTTGTACAATGACCGAGAGAAAGTTACATAACCGAAGTTTTCCCCACTTCCAGAGTAACATGGTTGTCCACAGCACAATGTAATGTGGTAGGGCCCAGGGGCGGCATCTTGCATACATAATGAACACACGGACACAGATAGATAGTGGAACTGGGTACGGGCACGTGCGCTCGACTCATTTTTATTACCAGGGTTACATGTCCAGTGACGTCTGTGCTGGATGCGTGTGGGGTGAGTGTAAGCCAGCCCTCCGGGAATGGTTGGTGCTGGCAACAAGTACAACAGTAATCATTGGATCAGACACATAGATTCAATCATAAAGGGTCAATGATTTGTGCTGCACTAAGGTAGGGGCAACAGATGTGAAATAATACATAGAAGATTGTATCGTAAAGGGTCCATGACTTGTGGTACACTGAGGTAGGGGCAGCAGATGTGAAATTATACAGAAAACATTGTACATTAAGGGTCCATGAGTTGTGCTGCACTGAGATAGGGGCATGAGAAACATTCAGCGTGTGCGCAGCCAGCGATGATGCGTGGTACGGGCGAGCTGCACTGGGAGCAATGTCTGTTGCCTACTGGACTGAGTCATCTGCAAACGCGACTCGATGTGAATTGTGAGCCCTGCAATCCGCAGTGTAGATCGAAGGCAGTAGTCAGCACAGACATCGGAGAATGCTTTTAGTCACTTCCTGTTTACAAAATTCGAGGACATAGAGTACAATTCTGTCTGCAATAAATAAATCATGTCTCAATTTAAATTGTGAGCTCTGCTAACCGCAGTGTAGGTGTATGGAACAAAAGATGAAATATTTATGGAATACACTGTCGAAATATGTAGGTTCAGGGACGTTATAGTTAGTTGCATACTGGACTCTGAAATTAATGAATGAAGACTGAATTTGAATTGTGAGCCCTGCTGAGCACAGTGTAGGCCGGAGGCAGCGGTCAGGAAGGGTCTACAGCCACGTGGCGTTGACTTGAGCTGCATACAGTTAGTGGTAGGTGTGGCGCTCAGCGTGTGCGCAGCCAGCGATGATGTAATGTCTCTTGCCTACTGGACTGCGTCATCTGCAATCGCGACTCGATCTGAATTGTGAGCCCTGCTGACCGCAGGGTAGATCGAAGGCAGTAGTCAGCACAGACATCAAGGAATGCCTTTTGTCACTTCCTCTTGACAAAATTCGAGGACATAGAGTACAATTCTGTTTGCAATTAATAAATCAAGACTGAATTCAAATTGTGAGCTCTGCTGTCTGCAGTGTAGACTGCCATTCAGTGTTCCTTTGGACTTGCAAGATGAAGTTGGTCATTGTACTAAAGCTATAACTGATATAAAACAAGTTCTTGAAGCAAGGATACTAAAAGGATATTGTGTAGGTTTTAGGGACGTAATACTTAGTTGCCTACTGGACTCTGCAATTAATGAATCAAGAGTCAATTTTAAATGTGAGCCCTGATGACCGCAGTGTAGGCCGGAGGCAGCGGTCAGCAAGGGCCCACAGCCACGTGGCGTTGAGTTGAGGTGTACAGTTAGTGTCGCCTGAAGCAACCAGAGTGTGTGGAGCATGCGATGATGCGTGGTCCGGGCGGGCCGCACTGGTAGCAATGTCTTTTGCCTAATGAATTCTGTCTTAATAAGTCCATGTGGCGTTGACTTGTGGTGCACTGAGTTAGTGGCACCTGAAGCACTCAGCGTGTGCGCAGCCTGCGTTGATGCGTGGTCCGGCCGGGCCACACTGGTAGCAATGTCTTTTGTCTAATGAATTCTGCCTTAATAAGGCTACGTGGCGATGACTTGTGGTGCACTGAGTTAGTGGCACCTGAAGCACTCAGCGTGTGCCCAGCCTGCGATGATGCGTGGTCCGGGCAGGCCGCACTGGGAGCAATGTCTCTTGTCTACTGGTCTGCGTCATCTGCAATCGGGACTCGATCTGAATTCTGAGCCCTGCTGTCCGCAGTGTAGATCGAAGGCAGTAGTCTGTACAGACATAAGTCTGTGGTGCTCTGCTGCTGGGTTCGCAGGGGGCCTGTGTCGAGGAGGCCGGCGGTCACGGCGGAGGCCTCGTGGCAGGGTGAGGGCTGCTGCCCTGGCAGACGTTTTGGCCTTCCCACAAGTGAACCACGCCCAGAGCCCCAGCCTATTTATTCATACTCCTGCGCTGGAGTGGGGTACGTTGGACCAGCCCACTCCGCTTCCAGGGGGAGACAGCACAGCTACATGACAGAGATCTTCCCCACTGCCTGAGGTAACATGGTTGCGTCTATTGTCCACAACACTACAAGTACCAGAAGTATATGTCCACATGGAGAGGTTTGTGCTCTGCATAGTGAGGTCTGTCCAGCACATCACCGCTACACTTGGTATTGTGTGCATTTTTATTGATGGATGACTTGCGTCCTTCACACATACTTGGTTGCCACATCTCCCAACATTCAGCTATTGTGTGGCTGAGGGACCATGCCGTTTTTGGAGGGTGCGCTGTCCTGTTCTGCGCTGCCTCGGTGGTAGTAGGGAGGGGGGTGGTCCGGGGGGAAGGTCCTGAGGGTGATGGCAGTGGGTGTTGTGGCCTTCTTGGGTGTCGGAGCTGCATGGTCAGTAGTTCTAGGACATGTGTTGGTCTTTAGATGTGGTTATGTGCTGGGCTCCCTTTCACAATGTAGGTAGTCGTCCTGCTTTACACCAGTAAAAGGCAGATGTTAAATTCTTACTGCTAACGCAGCTTATCGCCTGTTTTTGGATCGCACCCCAGATTTGGCTGCTCGTTGAAAATATCGGGAAGTGGTGTTTTCGTGTTTTTTTTGCACGGGAACGCCAACTCTGCATATTATTAGCGTTAGTTGTCACTCTCATTTGTGGCGAATTGTTTTGCGGAAGCTATTGTTGGAAAACTGGCGATATCGGCTGTTTTCACTAGGTTGACAATGGAATCATAATTTAAAATCACTGAAAAAACCATAGGTTTAATGAACATTATAATTATAAATTAGCATTTAAAAAACGTTTGAAATTCCCTGAAAAAACCATAGGTTTCAGGCACGTTATAGTTAGAAATTAGCATTTAAAAAACCTTAGAAATTCACTGAAAAAACCATAGGTTTCAGGCACGTTATAGTTAGAAATTAGCATTTAAAAAACCTTAGAAATTCACTGAAACAACCATAGGTTTCAGGGACGTTATAGTTAGAAATTAGCATTTAAAAAACCTTTGAAATTCACTGAAAAAACCATAGGTTTCAGGGACGTTATAGTTAGGTGGACATTTCACTCGTACAAAACCATAGAAATTCCACCTTTATAGTTAGTTCAGTTAACTATAACTCGCGCCCCCGCAATGCACTGCTCATGACGTCACATATTACATCATTCATGACATGGTCAGTGACATCACTGATGACATCACTGATGACATCATCCACGTGATAATCTGATGCACCTCATCAAACCCTAATATAACCTTTAATACACCCACTGTAAAATACACACTACCATTTTCGAAACCATCCACACACCAATACCAGTTACTACATACTCACTCACTGATTCCTAGGTCTGCACACACATCCACTCATTCACGTATACAATCACTTATACATGCAGTCACTTATGAATACAACACTATCATATGCACTCATACACCTATTCAGACACTCACACACCGCCACTGATCCATGGAGTTACTCACACACCTAGTCAGTCATGCAAAGAATCAATCACACTCCCATTTACTCACCTAAACAGTTATACACACACCACCTCACTAATTCATACAGACAGTAACACATAGTTACTCTCTTATGTAATCACTGAAACAATACAGACTCATCCATACATGCCACTCTCACAATCACTCAGTCTCACATATAGTTATTTATATACACCATCACTCACATATACTTCCTTTTACATATGTAGTTACTCACATATGTACCACTGAGACATCCATTCACTCACCAACACACCCATACACACACTTAGCCACCCATACAGCCCTTCACAGATGCACTCTTGAACCCAAACACCCAGTGAATCACCTACTCACACATCTATGCACAGAGTCACACACCTCCAACCCACCCACACACACACTCAGTCCCCCATACAAATACTCAAGCAAACAATCAATAGCCCATATAGACACTAATGTAGCTACTGACCAACCCATGTAGCAGCTTACACAACAACAGACAGACTGATACAGACATTCACACAGTTTAGTCACTAACCCATGCATTCAGCAAGACACGTTTAATCAGTCACTTATACAATCAGTTACATACCTGCTAAATCCTCCATCCAGGCACTTATACACCCACTCATTCTTCAATACACCTTGCCATATATATAAAACATATTTAAACTTTACAGAAACACACAGTCACTGGATGATGTCATCAGTGATGTCATCAGTGATGTCATTTGAGATGTCATCAGTGATGTCACTGACCATGGCATGAATGATGTAATATGTGACGTCATGAGCAGTGCATTGCGGGGGCGCGAGTTATAGTTAACTGAACTAACTATAGCGGTGGAATTTCTATGGTTTTGTACGAGTGAAATTTCCAGCTAACTATAACGTCCCTGAAACCGATGGTTTTTTCAGTGAATTTCAAATGTTTTTAAATGCTAATTTCTAACTATAACGTCCCTGAAACCTATGTTTTTTTCAGTGAATTTCTAAGGTTTTTTAAATGCTAATTTCTAACTATAACGTGCCTGAAACCTATGGTTTTTTCAGTGAATATATATATATAGAAACTAATACAACTGTATGGAGAGATTTACAGAAGTGTGACATGTTTTGTTCAACTTTCTGGAGATAAGAAAGACACTCCTAGATATGTTGAGTGTAAGCTGAGTGGGAAACTAGTCAGTCCTAGAATGTGTCAGGGTGTGTATGAATGAGTATGTTAATATGTTAGTGAAAGGATTGGTGTGTTTTGGGGGGTTCCAATGTATGTATCAGTGAGTCTCAGAGTGTCTCAGTGTGTGTATGAGTGAGTGCGTGAATATGTGAGTGAATGCATCAGTGTGTGCCTGGTTGTGTCATTGTATACTTCAATGAGTACCTGAGTTTGTTAGTGTATGCATCAGTATTTAACTGGGTGTGTCTGCGAAGACATCAGCATGTGCCTAGAAAGCAGAAAGTGTTAGATTTTTGGAAAAATAGATTTCTTAGAACTGTAAGTACTATAAAAACAATAACGTTAAAGTAGAAATAATTATGGAAAAGGTACGAAACAATGCAGTAGATAGAATTCAAAAAATAGATGACAAACGAGTTACATCGTAACAAAATATAAGCAACAATTATAAATGTATTTCAACCAAAGAATTAAACAACATTCATAATTTACATATAACTATCAGAACTCTATATAAATATATCTACATATATTACAACCATTATAACTCTAACTATTATATTGAAAACGTTTTAATGTCCCTCAATAGTAAAACTAAAACCTTCAGTTCTAGAGCTTTCTCTTTAACCACACTTACAATTTTGTGAAACCCACACTCAAAACAGCCACTTTCATTCTGTGGAACTGTTTCATTGTGCCTTCAGGAGAGAAAAAAGCTGCTGCCAGATATGTTAAATCTAAACTCTGTAGGAAACTGCTTTCCAAAGCTATCCTCAAGGTGGAAGCACATCAAGAGCAACCATAAACACAAATATTTAAGAATCCTGAAGCAGAATGTGACATCTTCTACTGACGTGAGAGGATCATCATCTATGGCTAACCAACCTTTTGCAAATATCACGATTGCAACAACTTGTCCATGGTTTAAAGAAATGGTTGTTCAGTGTTATAAATGCTAAGAACTTGTTTTGAAAGAAAACAATGAACTTATCACCATATTTGAGAAGGTAAAGGGACACCGTTGTCAATTCCTTTTTGTTTGGTTTGTTTGCTATAAAAGCAGAAGGACATGTCCTAATCTTATATTTGTTAAAAAAACTTGAAGTTCCTCAAGTGACAGAGGAGTAGAAAGATGTACCATCAGCCAACCATGTCTGAAAATTAAAACTTGATCAACCAGCATTGAAGTTTAAATAGTGGTTGTTGCAAGACGTCATTTGAAAATATGAGGACATTATTTTCTTGTCGAAGAAACAGAAGAGTCTCTTTTGTTAATTGTTCTCCTTTTTTCTTACTATAGCGGTAAACTTATAATTAGGTACCTAGATTGCTGCAATAAATCATTCTTTTGATCCGTGATAAAAGAAAGAAAACATAAAGCTAAGTAAATGTTATACAGTATATATTTACATAGTAAAGTTTAGGTTTCTGCAATGTAAATAGTTTTGTTAATAAAGAAACATCACAGAGCTGAAAATCTCTAAAGCAATTAAACATGCATCTAAAACATTTTATTTTTATTTTTTTGCTGTTCTCAGGTTTCATACTGGTACACCTTAAACAATTTAATGTATGACGTTTTATCATTGACCTGTGGGGAAAAACCAATCATGGATTGTAGAAAAAAAACAGACTTGCACAGTATAACACTATAAATATATCATACTATGCATGCACTCACTACACACTGTTAAAAATTCATTTCAGACCTACTTTCTCAACTGTTGTAAATAAACATATCCAAAAAAATGTACTATCATATTCAAGTAGTCCATTTATGAAAAGAAAATACATGTAACATATATCCATGTGTAAAAGCCCATTTTGAAGATATTACCCTTACTGGGACCAATTTTGTCTTAAAAACATATAATCAATACAGTACAAATACAGTAAACCACTTTTTAAAGAGAAATCCTTCTTAGAACTTTGATTGCAAAAACAAAAGGTATGAATTTGGAAGTTTGAAAGGCAGTTTATGTTTAAATGTCAAGTTACTGTCAATACATACCGTCCATCCACTAAGAGTTTTTAAGTACAGAGTGTAGTGTCCTGAAGATATATATGTACTCCTTCATGGAAAATTATAGCTAGCTTTGTGTACATTTTTCCAGACACTGAAAATTGTCCAGCTTTAAAGTCTGAAATTCCAGTTTCTATTTTTGATCCATCTAGTCTACATCATTGGAGCATCAATATAATGTATTTATCACTTCTGTATATCTGTAACATAGACATACAATCCGATCTCCAATTTGGCAGGCCAAGTTCTAGTTTGCATTTCTTAACAGGTTGCCAAATGGTAAAGTTTTTGAATCCGGTACTGTTAAATGATGGACCTTTCAGGAATTATATTAGTAGCAGATGTAAAAGAGCAATCCACACAATTATGATTCCATTTATAACTTAGACCAAATAACTCTTCAATATTCACTTCTTCTTCTTCCAAATTCACAGGATAACCATCATAAACTCTTGTGCGTCTTGTTGAGAGTTCTAAGAAAATAGTACAGATCCACTGATTGTGTCCACTGTATGTTGTATTCCCGAAGCAGAATGTAGTACAGTCCTATCATTACGTAAACATTGCAGCAAAGGATACAGTTCTGTGGAGAACCTGCTGTCTCCTTTATACTCAATTGTATTTACGAAGTGTGGCAAATGAAAGGCTACATTCAGAACTACATTGGCATAGCAGTTGATACCATTTATATTTTCCAACTGAAAGCCTGTGATTTCTCTTTAATTTTGCTGTTTTTTCTTCTAATCCTCATCTTTATCTTTCTTTTGCTTCTTCTGCAGAACATCCATCGATTGCCTAGTAAGTTTCCATTTTGAACATATTGTCTGTTTCTCATAAATGGGATAGTGTCCTAAGTGAGGAGCATATACACTTCTCAACTGATTATACTCTCCAACGCAACCTGTATCAGCACAAACTTTGTTTTCATCAAAATCAACTAAAAACAAAGGGACAATGTTTTAACCCATGACAATGAAACATATGACATACCTTCTTTGACTACACTACTACCAATGTTAATAAAAGCTGCATCTATACTTAAACCCTGAGATTTGTGGATAGTTACAGCATACGCTAGAGAGAATGGGAACTGGTGCCGCCTCACTTATAAGTCTTTAACAAGCAAAAATCATATAAAGCACTGGCCAATCTGTTTCACGCCATCAATCTGATCAAATTTTACAGCTACATATTCAACTTCATTTCTATTTGGAAAATTAATAAAATCAATTACTTTACCTATTGCTCCATATACTAAGCCTTCCTCAACATTAAAATTTTTCTGCAAAATTACTCTACAATTTTTGCAAACACATTAACACTTTTCTAATCGAGCAGTCTCAGAAACAGATTTTCAAAAGAATCACAGTTTGCTTGCAGTTTCTCAGTCAGCAGTATTGTTACTTCCTGGTGCTCCATTTTGTCAACAGCTGTTAGTTCACAAATTTCCTTTTTTCCAGTTTCAGTAATACTTCATTGAAATTGCTGCACTCTTGAAGTGTAGGCATTAAACACAGTATTGATTTTCCATCTTCAATTAAATTGAACATGAGCTCTGCTGGTGTTTTGTTACAGGAGAATGGTTTTTTGATAAGTTGACTTTGGAAGGTACTCTTACCTTCATTGGTTAGAACACCAACTCTAATGTCCTTCAGAATATTTCCATATACCTCATCAGATGCTTGACGCATATTTTTCAACAGTTCCTTGTATTGCAAATTCAGCCATATATTTATATTTCGAATACTTCCTAGTGAATTACGTGTTTGTTCATGGACAAGGGTCTTGAATACAGGTTCTCCTTTTACAGGGGTTAGCTGCAGGAGGTTACCAAACACAATTACATGCTTTCCTCTGAAGAGAACATCGTACTCTGGGGCAGATTTACGTTGAACTAACGCAGCGGGGTACAGCAAGTCATTTTGCTGCGCTGCGCTGCGTTAGCTTTGAAGCACAGGGATGCGACATATTTACAAGAATATGTCGCATCCTTGTGCTTCCCCCTGCGCTGGCGTACAAACTGCAGCCATGCGCCGGCGCAGGCACCCTTGCACCATGGTGCAAGGATGCCTGCGTCGTGGGGAGATTGTTTTTGTGCAGGAAGGGGAACCTTCCTGCACAAAAACAATCACTCCAACCATTTTCCTCTTTCAATGCGTGCTGCAGAATGCAGCACGCATTGAAAGAGGAAAAAACGAGGAGAAATGAAAATTTCTCCTCGGTGCGCCTCGCTACCCCACCTCTAGGGTGGCGTAGCTTTCAGACGCATCTCCAGAGTTACGATTTCTCGTAATTCTGGAGATGTGTCTTGTTCCATGAGTGTTGCGTGGGAACACCCACAGCAACACCCATGGAACGCCCCTTCACCGCAAAGTGCTGCGTGTGAAGGGGCCGTATTTACAAGGAGAGGAAAAGTCACGCAGGGTGGCTTTTCCTCTCCTTGTAAATATGGAGCAGCCCCCTGCGCCACCAGTACGTCATGAAAAGTGACGTACTGGTGGCGCAGGGGGCTCGTAAATCTGCCCCCGTTCTTAAAATTTTCTTGCATTTGTGGGTGAATAAAAGCAAGCATTAAGTTTGAGACCATGCTTACCTCATCAATGATCAAAAGCTTCATTTACTTCAAACTCTAGCCACCTCATGACATGCTTCACCAGGTAACTTCTGGTATTCCAGTTTCTTGTCATGCTCCACAGGTAGCATTAGTAGTTTATGTAGAGTAGTTCCTTTAATATTGTGTGCAGCTAATCCTGTTGGTGGTGTCAATACACACAACAAATTTGATTGTGTTATCCTCTGTAGGTAAGAAGTCAGTACTTTAATTAAAAAGCTTTCCCCAATGCCAGCTTGACCACTAATGTATAACAGAAGTGGTTTAAAGGAAGAACAACTGCATTCATTCTTGTCATGGAGAAATCCATATTCTACTTTCTCTTTTACTTCTCCATAACTGTCTTTCTGTTCATTGTTGAGTTGTGCAAGTAACTGTTCCAGATCTTCTATTTCCTGTCCTGCGTGTTCCATTGCAGTTTCCACCTCATTCATTGCTACTGTAGCTTCATTTTGAATAATAGGTGCTCCAAGAGGATCTTGACTAAGGGGTGCAGAACTTTGACTGCCTTGAGAACTTTCCCTAGCTACCTCTGCAGCAATTGCTTTTTCTTGTTGTATCTCATCACTTGACCTTTGCATATCATTTTGGAAGACTGAAAACTGAATATTGTCTTTCACAGCATTAAATGAATCTTCATAGCAATCATAGCCTTCAAGTAATTCAGATTCTGCATGCCAAGATTTGAAAAGTTGAAGAAGTGCCAAATAGAAAAACTCTCTTTTCTCTTGAGTTTGGCAACTATGGGGTCTATTACGATGGCGGTCGGATGTCCACTGCTGGGCCGGCAGTGGTGACCGGCGGTGGACATCCACCCGCGATCGCAGCCAGAAATCCGCCGGTCAAATTAGGATGGCGGTGGTGACCGCAGCGGTGGGAAATTCTGACTGCCGCTTTACTGCCGGTTGCCATCCGCACTCCTGCCTGCCAGACGGAGCATGACTGGGATAATGGTGGCGGTGCAGAGCAGGCTCCGCCGGCAGGATTATGATGCCGGCGGTAGCCAGCCTTTCCTCAGCGGTCAGACCGCCATTGAAAGGCATGCGGTGAGTGACTTCCGGGGGCCCGTTGCGGGCCCCCAATGTGTTGGGGGGTGTGGGTGCACTGGGGGGGTACCCATGGTCCCCCCTACATTTCCCGGTACCAGGTGGCAGGCACTGTGCAGTGCCTGCCACGCAGTGCAGGGAAATGCAGGACATGCTCCTTTCGGCATCGCAGCAGTGCTGCAGGCAGCAGCAACCGCCGCAGTGTTAAGGCCTGCGATCCGACCGCCGCGGTCGGATTTCGACAGCGGGTCATCGTAATTTGACCGGCGGTGATGTCGCGGTACATGCCGGCGGTCTTTTCCCGCTACCATGGCGATCGGGGAGGTTTCCCGACCGCCATCGTAATAGGACCCTAAGTTTTCTGTGGATAATGATATTTCCTTTTGCGTGTTTCACTAAACAACAATTACATCTGAGAACAGCTAATTTGCCTTCTTCAATGTTTTATTTTACATTACTTCTGTATCTGTAGTACTGAAGAATTTCATATATGCACATGCTTTCCAAGTGTACACTTCTTTTTGGGTAGTATGTTTCCAACATGTTTGTTTTCACTATGTTTGTACTTTCCGGGTCAAACTCTGCTAAATACTGAATTTTCAAAAAGGACATTAAGACTCTATTTCGTGTACTTGCAAGGCCTAAACTTACCCGAACTATTCCCCTAGACTTAGAGTGCAAACTTGCCGAGCTCAACCTGTCCGAGCATTCATAAAAACCAATCTCCCTATGCAACAAAATTTTTAAACTGAAGCTGTATATATTTTTTGTTAGAATCTTTTCTGCATTAATCTCTTGCCACATCTCTTTCATCTCAGTCTCCTCCGATTTTGTAATGTATGAAGTCACATATCAAGCATAAGCAATAGAGTTGTCTACAACAACTTGTATGTCCATATTTGCATTCTACATTTTTAGAATGACTGCGTTATAATCATTAATGTATTTGGACGCCTCTATTCTCCTGAGATTCTTTATGTTTTTCAGTGACTTTCGTGTTATTGTATGCCACACTGCAGATGAATAGCTGTTCACTCTTTCTTGTGAAATAACAGATCGTGGCAATCCAAAACAACAACTTGTGTAAAATTTTCCTTTCGATCTGTATCTTCTAAGGCAGTATTTCCCACATCTAGGTGTTTGAAAGCGCAGAACTTGTTGTCTCAGGCTTTTGTCAGTAGTGTGGTTCAGGATGGCGCCCGTCACATATTGTTCTATGAAAAAGAGTTCCATATTTTGGAGCATCTTTTATCCATAACAGCATGTGAATATGAAGAGCACTTCTTGCTTGGTACTCTTTATGCCAAAAGAAATCAGTTACTTCACCAAGCGGATGATTACTTTTGTTACAGATGAAAGACAGCATGACTTGGAATCTGTAATTAAAATATCTGCAAACATTAGCAGGATTCAAAAATCAAAGTTCTCACGCTGTCTTTACATTTATGTCCTCTCCCAAAAATGCAATCAGATCATCCCATGCGTACTCAGCACAACTAAGTTTAACAAACCAAGTTGGTGCTCCTAGGTTTCACAACATGCATTTGAGTTCTCCATGACAAAGATACCAATACCCATTTGTTCCCTGTTAGCATGCCATCAAGTTCATTAAGTTATACAAATAAATATGTACCAAATTCTTGCCATTTATCATTGTTCTCTTTTTCAATTTTAGACTACACAACTACATTTCAAGTTTGCATTTTGCAGTGAGTGTGTGGGCAACACATACAAACACCAAACACAGTTTGGTTTTTCAGAGGAAACTGTGCTAAACTTTGCAATGTTTTTTGCAAAGTTTTCAGTTGTAATTTCTGTATCTTCTTATTGTACACCTTCAGTTACCAACTCTTCATTTTCCTTAAACTCTTTTTCTGGACCAAACAACCAAAACTAAATATCTTCACAAACTTTCTGTACTTCTGCTAATGTCCAATACAATAAACTTCTATTCATCTCTCCTAAACATAAAGCAGGAGTTTTTACATAGTTAAGTATTCTAACCAAAGTTCATATTTTGGAGTGTGAACAGCTAACATCCTGAAATGATGAAGACATGCCAAGGAATACCCCTGTAAAGTACTATATTTCCTAACATTGCATGGATCTAATCCTTGCAAAATTGAAATTTTCTTTTTGAGACTTCTGCACGGAAAGCCACATATTGTGACAGGATGTCAGAATCTGTGTATCAGTATGTGAATGGCTATAAAGTGTCTGTATGGATATCTGAGAGGGTATAAGAGTGTTTGTGAGAGTATGGTAACAGATGTTATACTGTCTGTATAAGTATGTGAATAGGAATAAAAGAGTTATCAATGAGTATATGTAAGGGTGTGAGAGACTCTGTATGAATGGATGCCACACTGTCTGTATAGGTACGTGAATGGGAATAAAGGAGGTCTGAATGGGTATGTGAAAGGGTGTGAGAGACTCTCTATGGGTGTTTGAATGGATATAACAGTGTCTACCTGGGCATGTGTGAGTGTGTGAAAGTCTCTGTATAGGTGTATAAATGTTTGTGACACTGTCTGTATGGGTATGTGAGAGAGAGTGACAGTCTATGTATGGGTATATGAGATGGTGAGAGAGTCTCCCTATGGGTATGTGAGAGGTTGTGAGAGTCGCTGTATAAATATGTGGGGGCAGATTTACAAGCCCCTTGCGCCACTTTTGCGTCACTTTTCCCATGTTAAAAGTGACGCAAAAGTGGCGCAAGGGGCTTGTAAATCTGCCCCGTGAATGGGTATAATGGTGTCTGTAGGGGTATGTGAGTGGGTGTGAGAGTCTCTGTATGGGAATGTGAATGGGTATAAGGGCGTCTACATGGGTATGTCAGAGGATTTGAAACTCTCTGTATGGGTATGTGAATGGGTATAAAGGGTGCGAGAGCATCTGTATGGGTATGTGAATGGATGCCACACTTTCTGAATAAGTATGTGAATGGGAATAAAGGAGATGTGAATGAAATATAACAGAGTGTGAGAGACTCTCTATGGGTATGTGAATGGGTATAAGGTTGTCTATATAGTGCAGGTATGTGAATGGTTGTGACACTGTCTGTATGGGTATGTGAGATGGTCTGACAGTCTGAGTATGGGTATGTGAGAGGGTATGAGAGTCTGCGCATGGGTATGCAATGAATATAACAGTATCTACATGGGAATGTGAGAGTGTGAGAGTCTCTGTATGGGTATGTCAATGGTTATGACACTATCTATAGGATATGTGGGAGGGTGTGACAAGCTATGTATATGTATGTGACGGGGTGTGAACCTCTGTATGGACATGTCAGTGGGTATATAGGATGTCTACTTGAGCATGTAAGAGGATGTACAAGTCTCTATATGGGTATGTTAGAGTCTGTGACAGTCTGGGTATGGATATGTGAATGGACATAAGGGTGTCTGTATGGATATGTGAGCGGATGTGACAGTCTATGTATGGGTATGTGAGAAGGTGTGAGAGTCTCTGTATGGGTATGTGACTGGGTATAAGGCTATCTACATGGGTATGTGATAAGATGCGTGAGCCTCAGTATGGGTATGTGAGAGGGTGTGACTCTCTGTATGGGTATGCCAATGGGTGTCAGACTGTCTGTATGGGTATGTAGATGGGAACAAAGGAAGTCTGAATGGGTGTGTGGCAGGGTTTGAAAGTGTATGTGTGGACATGTGAGAGGGTGTGAGAGTCTCTCTATGGGTATATGAGAGGATGTCAGAGTCTCTGTATCAATATGTGAATGAGACTAAAAGAGGTCTGAATTAGTATGGGAAAGGATGCACACATCAGCTTCCTTCTGACCATCTAAATGTACACATCACCGTACTGTTTGATCTGTTACCGATGCATAACTATATCATTATGTGTAAAAAGCAAATATATTTATCTAAACCTTGCTCTCTTAGCAGCAGCTTTCCAGAAAGGAGCGGAGGTGGATGATTGTTTTTTGGAAAGTTTTGTGAAGATTCTTAAAATGGCGCCACAGGTATTAGCAAACCAAAAAATCTATTTCCTATGGAAACATGGTCCTCACTATAACTACCCAGTGGTGACCCCTCTTCTTGTACTACTTTTTATGTGCATTTTAAAGCTATTGGTAATATGAGGTATCTCAGACAGCTCAGTGGCCTGTAATGAGTCCTAAAAAGCTAATAAAATTCGTAGCCTACTCACCAGCCCGGGTACTCACCAATGCTATGCCACTCACGGAGGTTAGTATAGCACGTCTTTATTATTCTGCGTGTAACCTCAATCTCAACATTCTAAACCTCCATTTAATTCACTACACTCTAATGCTTACGTCACCGTTCTATGGAGTTCATCGGGAGCCACAAAGGTTCCATCATTACATACTCACACAACACTACATCTCCCCCTTTGTTAAATAAAAAAATACATTTTGTTACAAATATTTACAATTAGAGCTCTTCAATGAGACTTCTTGGAGCACGGTTCACATGTCCTGACCGTGTCTGCCAAAACTGGGGATCTACAGTAGAAGTGTTCTTGACTGGCATTGGTGATGGAGAGACAGCAACAGTCTGGGTTCTTTACTTGCCTTTTCAGACTCAGTCTCTACAATGACATTGGTGTTTGACAAGTGATGAGTCACACGTCTGAAATGTGAGGAATCTTCCTTAATGGACTTCTCAGGATGCTGGGCAATCACCATGTGTCCTTTGCTGGTCACAACATGAAATTGTTCAGCATCAAAAGGAGCAACAGACTTTCATTTTCTATGCTGACGAGCAAGAACTCGATCTCTTCTCATGAAGGTGACATCTTGTGCATGTCGATGCTTGTTTGTCTAGGCTTTATTTTTCCTTTTATGACCCAAATATTTCATGCATGTTTCTTCCTCGGTATTTGTTCTTCTGTTGGTCCATTGATGTAACTTGTTCGTCATGCCTCTCCCAAACATCAAGGTTGCAGGGGTTTCACCTGTAGTCGAGTGAGGGGTTGAGCGGTAAGCTCGATGAGTGGAATTTAGAACAGTTTTAAGGTTGAGCTTTTCTAGTACAGCATGCAGGACAGCTTTCTTTAGAGTATTCATCAAACTTTCGACAAGGCCATTGGCCTGTGGCCACAGAGGAGTGCTCTTCTGATGCTTCACATTAAAAATGCCTGAGTAAGTCTTTGACTTCTCGACTGTTGAAAGGTGGGCTGTTGTCAGACTTTAAAATCGTCGGAACACCCTAGGTTGTGAAGATGCTGTCTAATTTCTCAATGACACATTCTTGAGGAATAGATGAGAGATCTTCGACCAATGGGAAATAGGAATATTCATCAATGATCACCATCAGATGTCCATTGTCAAGAGGACCGAAGAAGTCCACTAAAATTCATTCCCATCACTGCCTTGGCAACTCTGACATGCGTATAGGTGTTGAGTGGTTTTCAATGACAGGCAGTTGCATAGATGACAGACTTTAATTCTTTTGCAACCCTCTCATTGAGATATGGAAACCAGACTTGGCAGAAACAATTCCACTTTTTCCTTCATGGACCACTTCAATTATCTGTTGTTGCAGACTCTCCGGAATGACAATTCTTGCCCCTTGTTGAATAATACCATCTTGAGTAACAGACAGTTTATCTTTGACATTCTTAAACTTTTGATAGACACTGTCAATGGTAAGAGGTCGAGGGTGCTGGTACCAAGACTGATGTGTAATAATAATGCTCAGTTTCAGCATGTCACTATCTTGACTTGTGACAGTGACAATTTGCTCTAAAAGAATGGCAGCGTGAGGCTTTATTTCACTATGAAATGTATGTAAGCTTCAGCAATCTTAGAATGGGTGCCAGAGTATTGTAGAGACACTCATGAGAAGTAGTTGATAGGGTTCTGATCTTTACCTGAACTATGCAAGATGGTGTAGTTGTACTCTTGCAATTGCAGACCCCAAAGTTCAATGCGAGGAGGCATTTTTGATTTTGGATTGCCAAATGTAGTCAATAATGCTTGATGATTGGTCACAAGCGTGAAGGGCTTCTCACAGAAGAAGTTGACAGCTCTTACACTTTAGCAGGATTGGGTGTCATGCCCCCATCAGAAAAGATATGGCCAAAGAATGTTAACTTTGTCTTATGGAACTTGTATTTCTCGGCATTCAAAGTTAACTGGCATCAGTGAACAACTGACACACTTGAGTGAGAACTTTGTCATGCTTCCTCTGTGTAGCTACAAAAAACAATATCATCACTGTAATTGAAAGCATTCATGACAGGCTGTATGAGATGTCAAATGACATCTTGGAATAGCTCTGCAGCTGCTGACACACCAAAACGTATTCTCTTGTAATGGAACAGACTAACATGCGTAGAAAATGGTGTAATGTACCTGCACTTCTCCTTGAGTTTCAATGGCCTTGTACGCTTGATGCTTATCCACCCAAATGCGTATAGCTCCTTCACTGTCCTTTTTGGGTACTACCATTATGGGAGAAACCCATGGAGTTGGACCAGTAGAACGCTCAATGATATCGTGATTGAGCTTCCTGTAAGTGAAAGGCAATTTGTCTGTGTCCTTTAGCAATAGGATGGACGTCCTCATTAATGAGTAAATGGACTTTCATAGCCTTGAGTTTTCCCAACCCATGCAACAACAAAGGGAATTGACTTACTATTTTGTGATGAGCATTCATGTTATAGTTCATGGGTATCAGTCCCATATCAGCTGCTGTGCAGAAGCTGAGTAAACAGGCACTTGATGCTGTACTTTCAAGTTCATGAATGGGTGCTTGTACTTTTGTTTTCTCATGCTTCATCGTTGCGACAAATGAACCTTGACTTTTTAGAGGCATCGATGCAGCCCACTTATACACTTTAGTTTTTGATGGCGTAAGTCGGGGCACTGGAAGCAGTTCACTATATTTCTCCTCAGGTGTAATATTTATTGATGCACCACTATCGATAATGAAAAGTATTAAACAACCATTGACTTTCTGTGTGATCTTCGGACAATCTTTGAATTGGTGCTTTTATATGTTGATTTCTTTTGAACTGATGTTTTTCATTACAGGCGGCCAATCTAACATGTGCATGCTACTCCGAGGTGAACATCAACATGGCATACCCATCTTCTTCACTTTCACTTGATATTGACACAGAAGAATGGTTTAACGAAGATTTCGATGTCGACGGACTTCGTTTGGTGTCAATTTGCCTCAGCTGATGCAGTCACTTCGTGTTATGAGCGTGCGTCGAACATCGCTTCTGGAATGTTCGGGCGGTCATTATTTCTTTGCGCCATGACACATCTTCTTTTTCTTTCACCACAGCCTTTTCAGATCTGCAAAATGGCGGGACATATACCTTCGTGTGGAAACAAAATCCACACCAGGTACACAACTTCTTTTTCTGTGGAGAATTCACACTGTGTCCTCCGACTTTGTGCTTCTGCTTATTTCTCACATTCATAATTGACTCTGGGCACCTCCAGTCTCCATGTCAGCAGCTTGTCGATCAGCACGCTCTTAAGCTCTGGCAGCCATGAGAACTCACTCTAAACTAGGAGTTTCTCTCAGCATTCATTGTCTAAAGGAATCTGACAAGCATTCCTCAATCACTCTGAGCCGTTTAGCTTCCTTATCATTAACTTAATTGAACTTACTGTGTTTGATGAGCGTATCCAGTCTCTCAACAAATTCATCGATGGTCTTACCAGCTTTCTGTCTTTCATGATTGAAGATGTATCTTTCATAATCTACATTTGGCTTTGGATTGGATTCAAGATTTAAGGCTGCTTTGATTTGACTATATGTAATTTCATCACCTCGTGGCAGTTTTTCACACCTTCACCAGCAAGACTCTTAAGGTACTTGATAATTTTCTTGTTATCTGCTTCTTCAATCACATCAATGAAATCATCAAAGTTCTCTATCCAGGCAGTCCATCTGTCATCAATATTCAATTTTTGGGTGGTATCAAATGGTGGTGGTAGTTTCAAGAAGGCGGCAGCATTGTAACCATTTATGAGATTGGCTGACACTGAGGGTGGAGTTTCTTCCAACACTATCTCCTGTCCACTAGGACCTGCTTCATCCAGACCATCTCTAAGGTGCGATGGAACCTTGGCCTCCCCCTTGGTCTCCTTGGGACTCCTTTGCTTTTAGACCTGTGAAGTTGTTCTGAGCCGCCACCCAGTAGCTTTGACGGCGTGCCGCTCCGGGTAGGAACAGCTCCATAAGCACTTCTTCTGGGGCCATTCCACCCGGCTCTCTTTACTTGGTTCTGGTAAGCAGATGAATGTTTCTGGTATTTGAATGACTTTGTTTGTAAGCGTCTTTTTATGCTGTCTGACACCTGATTGATCTCTGCCTCTAGCTTTGTCACTCCACATGAAAGTATGGCTTTGAGTTGCATAGTGGCATAATACCTCTTCTTGCGGCCTTTCCAGCTGGTTCTCGGCTACTGATGTGTAGACCTTTTAGTGATGCTTTCATTATCTTCAAATGCTTTAGAAGGAACTGTGACTGTGCTTTGACTCCACATACACAAAGTATTGATTCTGCATTTCAATGGATGCACACATGGCACACACTAGCAGTTTGCTGGAGCACAGCAAAGTCTCTGGAAGAGCTCTGTCAATCTTCTTGTTACTTATCCCATCCTGGTTGCCAGTTGTAGCATCCTCCCCAGCTGGGGTACTTGCCAAAGACTATGCTACACGCGCTTAGTATAACACGTCTTTATTCTTCTGCATGTAACCGCAAACTCAACATTCTAAGCTTGCATTCAATTCACTACGCTCTAATGCTTACATCACAATTCTACGTAGTCCATCAGGAGCCACAAAGGTTCTGTGATTACATTCTCACATGACACTACAAAATTGACACAGGTTTTGCTATTTTTTAAGTAGATTTATCACTTTTTTGTTTCACTGAGCTCACGTTGAATTGATAATTTCATATGTTGCAATGACTGTGCCCACCTCACTGACTAAACCCACTTTTTTATTAAAAAAACTTTGAATACATACTTCCATATTTTCAATAAATAGGCAATAAAAACACCTACAACCATCGGTACTTGCATCAATTACTCCACATGCAAGTTCTTGAATAGTCCGGTGACAAAAGAATCATTCGCACATGACTCCTTGTTTTTCTGTTCACTACGTAAGGTGAAACAAAATTTCACTAACAACACAGTTGGCTTGGTGAGGTAACCGAATTTGTTTTTTTCCAACCTTTACAAAAATCAAATACAAGTTGACTCACAACCCTTGCAGTCATAGCACATGCATATTGACTTGCTGTATTTTGCTACCAGGAACCTCGTTCTTCAAAATAATTTTTTTCATCTCAAGGAGATTCTTTGTGTCCAGCTTCTGTATCAGTGATTTTTTCGTTCTGAAAATAGCTAAAAATTGGGACACTCTTTTTTCTTTTATTCATAAGAAATATGAAATTGATTATTTCAATAGGACCAATAACTAATTTGGAAGAAACAGAAATATGGAAAAGTAGCAATAACACAAAGCAACTGCGCACGTGTGAAAATTACGTTTGCGTCATTTTCCTCAACGAATACAGAAACAGAAGCTTGTTGCACAAGAAATAAATAACCTGATCAAACCAAAGAAACAAGTAGAGTGTCTAACTCTATGCAAAATTAAGGTGCTCACGCTCTTTTCAGATGGTTAAAGCTCAGCCCTAGAAATTAAGAAAGGGACAGGTCTTAAACTTTTTTGAAGTGACTAGTACTGCTAATGTTCTATTGGGGTGTATTGATTCAGGTGTATCCAGCTTTGCACCTATCAGAAATGATTCTTCCCAAGGAATAATATTAAAACGTATTACCAAATCAAATCTTTTCTAATCCGGAAGTGCACAAATACCCTACCATGATATGATAAAAATGCACCTAAAAAAAAATTAATTAGGCGATATGGCATTGGAAAGTACTCTATGGTGAGTAATTAAATGCTAAGTGCTACATTAAATTGTTCTATGGTGAAGCATAACAATTAATCTTTAACATAATCCAGAAGGTCATTCCTATCGAACCAATCAATGTCAAAACTGTGCTTACAGATCCTGCCAAGGCAAATAATGGCTTTCGATTCGGAAATGTAAGTTAAAACACTGCATAAAAGAGGCAGTAGCACACAGATACTCCACCTAAGCAGGTGCAATCTTTTAAGCTGTTCCAGTCATGTATGCAGAAAAAACATGATGCCCTTGGAATTTCCAGCTTCGCAACGAATTGTTTTAAAAGGATTTGGGTTTGAGCCTTTGTTTGATTGGAACTGCACCCTCCCTTTCCAAGAGGGGTGTTCTTAGTCAAGCCCTACGACTAAGTGAAACGATTTGATCAAATTTGACAACTACCACTGGCTGTTATTCTGGGAAAGTTCCACTGGGAGCTGCCTGTCTTACTTCCCAGCATGCCACTACACAAAAACAATTAAGCATGCTCTCACAGACCTGGAAGCTTGCCAACAGCTAGGCTCGAGACTGAATAATTAAACAACTATGTTCTTCCAGGGTAACTGCTGCGCTGCCTCTTTAAACACTTTCATAACGCTCACGGGTGGAACGTGCTGCTTTTGAACTATACCCCACCACACATTTCATTCTTTTATTTTTTCATGGCACCTGATATCTCTGGTTGGGAAAGGAGTTCCTCTTATACATTAAGCACATCCTAGCACCAGCCCAATGCATGCAAGGCACAACAGATAACATGCTTTGTGCATGTTATTGTGCCAGTCCTTTTTACCGGGTCAAGTAGGAACTAGTGGCAACAACCAGTATGCCGTGTACAGATTTTGTTACCAGTATTGCCCTTCATCATTCAGTACTGTTGCTCCGAAAATGGAGGGTGAACACTTTATTTGCATACTTTCTCTGTAAATATTACAATGTTTACCACATGGTGTGGCTGATATACGCCTCAGGCATTTTTAATAGCATTTAGATGCAAAGACACTATGGGGTCGATTCTGATCCCGGTCGGAGGCGCACCTAACACTATTCGCCCGGGAAAAAACCCAGGCGAATGCGTGTTTCCCGACCGATTCGTACATACGTCCGAACGAGCAAGTACGATGCGCATAACTGCCCAGATCCCGACCCAGTCGCACTCACCCAATCCAGGTCCTGTTCTCCGACCGAGCCTGATCCGGAAACGCAGAATCGAGTCGCACGGAAGCCAAAATGCAGCCCCGTCCGTCCGGACTAGTATGATGCGCACTCCGTACGCGCCGAACCCGTCGCTAGGCACGGCACGTCAAAGCATCCGGGAGAGGCGCACATAAGCTCCGATTCGCGCCACAAGACGATCCACGGCTACGAGACGAACACGCCAGCCACGAGTATGAGTCAAAGCAACGAGAAAGACGAACGAGACGAACCAACTATGAATCCCATCGCGCAGATCCTACCAATACTCTACATCTATTACCGGAACTGGTACGGACGCATACGGCGCAGAAGGTAAGTCAGACACCCACCACACAAACAAACTACACGTACCAGACATACAACACACACACATAGGGATGCAGAAATGACTCACGCCAGCAACAGCACAACCATAGGGGCGGGATGGCTATCACCAATACCATATACACCCATAGGGGCCTTGATGCCTGTCACTACTACCACCCCTACTCAGGGGGCTGGATGCCTACCACTACTACCACCCCTACTCAGGGGG